>OZ043930.1:2422628-3622628 GCA_964056405.1 Acronicta alni | reverse complement strand
CTTACCATCTGGTGGGCCGCTTGCTCGTCTGCCACTGTAGGCAATAAAAAAAATAATAATTATTTTGGGTTTAAGAATTTATTTTCAAAAAGACTTATAATGCCACTCACATGTAAATAGTACCTATGTATTAACTTATTCTAATGTTGCCGAACACAGTCTATAGTACCAATCTCAATCGAAAAGCGAACAATTTTCAATTATATATTTTGAAAGTTGAGACTTAAAACTGCTGAAAGAGGAGAACGCTCTTTATTTTAGAAGGCAATTTATTAAATAGCTGTGATCCTTCAAAGGTGATACTTTTTTTTGCGTAGTTTTTGCGATAATAATAAATAAATACTTGGGACAGTTTTTACACAGCACCATCTAGTCCCAAACTAAGCAGAGCTTGTCTATAATACCTGTATAATTTTTTTTTGGTAAATACATACTTTTACGTAACAAATACCCAGATAAATACAAGCACTTAAAATGTTCATCACATACACACATCAAAAAAAGTTTGCGATTACTTTGAAAAATCTAAATCTTTTTTGTTACGACAGATTATATTATGATTTCTTCTTCTTATTAGATTCTTTCAAACAGACCCATCTCTATTTAAAGGACACACAACAAAGATTTTTACTTGATAAAGTTCAATTTAAAAAAGGAATATAATAAACCGCGCATCAAAAATACTGATTGAGCGACAAAATTACTGATTGAGCAGCAAAATACAGATATCGGTTAGGTTAGAACTGTGACCACACAACGCACGAGCCGAGCGAGCGAAGCGAGCGGTGCCGCGGAAGCGGCCGGCGAGTGCCAGAACCAAATCTGAATAATACCGAATCTGAAGACCAAGAAGTGTATATAAGTAATAACAATTGATTTATTTGATGAGCAAATTTAGTGTGCAATTCAGTATTTTTGGTGCTAATTTCGAATATTTTGATTGAAAAAAGGGGATTTACAGTTAAAGTATTAAATACCACCCTTTAAAAAATGATATCAGCTTATGCTATTGATCGCAAACTTTTTTTGATGTGTGTATGTACTATGTCTATACAGGAATATCGACGCTTAGTAACTGAGGTGTCAAGATGACAACGCGCGAATGATTCCATTAGTGTTGCTGGCGCCTAGCTGCGGTTGCCGCTTATCATCAGGCGGGCTGTATACTTATTTGGCATTTATTACCTTAATAATAAAAGAACATAATAAACAAACGGCGTAAATATAACAATTTTATAAATAGTTATATTTTCGAACCCTTTGGGGTCGAAACGCTGTGGCCATGGGGTCCGAGTGCCCTGTCACTCTGTAAAGATATTGCCAAACGTCTAAACGAAACTTCACGTGACCCAAAGGCTGGCCTCTACTTCGGCCAGAGACTAAGCATTGCCATTCAACGTGGCAATGCAGCCAGCCTCTTGGGTACGCTACCAGACGATGGCGATGCGGATGAGTTTTTTGATGCAATTTTTTAGTCTAGTTTTAGTTTAGTTTACCCTGTAGATTTTTGGTTTTCTTTTTTAAATTATAGTTTGTTAGTAAGTAGTGTAGATAAGTTTATTTTTATTTAATTATAGAAATGTTCAAAGGTATTCTTAAACCAAAAAAAAAAAGAACATAATTATTCAATGTTACTTGTGAAGACAACAATAATCTATTTTTAATCTTACAAGGCACACGAGATCGTCGACATGTGGGAGGTGAATTCTACAATCATTCTCGTTGGGTGGTAGGATCAAGGGCTTGATACAGAAAGCAGTACTCTTGGACACGGCCCAATTTTAAATGTTTTTTTTATATGATTATACTTAGGATAAAATATTAAAAAATTAAAAAAAAAAACATGTAGAAGTATATATAAAGGGAATAATAATCTACTTTTCTACTTTACTGGAACACACTATTATACAAGTATCTTAAACCATATGTTACGAAAATCAAGTGTGTAGTATTATTAATAGCAATTGGGAGTGTGAAAACAAATGACGGCGCGTGCGCACCAAAATAGAATCATTCGGAAACACTCGGTAGGTACACTCTAGCGGATGGATTACTATGTGCTACTGCATATAGTGTTAAATCTATCCGCTAGGGTACGGTCGACAAAAGAGTTAGTATACAGGCAGCTAATTAAACATCTGTGTTTTGTAAAAGATCGTGTAATAATGTATCACGCAATATGTGTCAAAACGCAGGTATTGTAAGCTGCTATCAAACCCTTTGACGGGTAATTATTTAAACCACAATCTGTGTAAAGATGCCGGTTTCGTTCGCTACCTGTATACCAATCTCTTTTGTTGACTGTACAAATCTAACTCGCCGATTGTCCAGCGCCGTCTGGACTGCAGTTGTTATAGTCGTGGTGAATTCAACGACTCCCATGGCTATAACTATAAGGCAAGTGAAAACAAGTGCGGTTTTTAGTCGGTATGAATCCGACATACCTTCTCCCCATGGAGCGGTTAATCTATAAGGATTGCCTCGACATTCCTTATCCGTACAGCGAGGGAATGGAATCAGCTGCCTGAGTCTGTATTTCCTGACGTGTACAATTTGGTGGTCTAGACCACATCGTCACTTACCATCAGGTGAGATTGTGGTCAAACGCTAACCTATCTCTTATAAAAAAAAAACCGTAATATTTAAAAAAAAGTTACAAATCAAAACTCGGAGCTGCTACTGAGAACTTTTAGAGAAACCCCGGATCTCTCAAGCTGGTAGAATAAAGATAAAATCAATAAAGAAGATGGCTGGGTCTTACGACGACCTGAATCGACGAAATCCTGTTATATCTACATAACATACCATCACGCCTGTATTCCCCGAAGGGTTAGGCAGAGGTGTACTAATGTACACCCACCCACATTTCGCCGGTATGTTTCAGGTCCCATGTAATAGGGGGCGAGCCTATTGATATATCAGTAGGTATAAAATTAAGCGACATTATTCAGCCAGTTGAAAAAAAAATATACCCACAGACATAAAGTAAATAAAATTACAATGACAATAACAATTTACATAACATTTGTTAAAGACATATGTACCTACACAGAGTTCATTGAACGACTCATGTAAAACGAATGACAATACAAATTGTGTACACGGAATTAACAACTCTATTGTGTGTTGCGTATGGTGTACATTTTATTGTGTGCACTAATTTGTCTCATGTGTCCCGCTAATATGCTTAACGATGACGTATGAGGTTAACATTTTGCGTGAATTTTTAATGAAAATTAACAGTTTGTTTACGAGTTTTGTACATGTATCGACTTAATGTATTTCAGTCATTAGTCAAGTTAATAAGAGACAACGTAGGTATTATTGTAATTTTGTGTCTTTAGCTGTTGAGCTAAGATTTAATTTTCTTTGGACATTTTAGCTGCTAACCATCACTTCAATTTTGCACTAGAATTTCAAATGCTTTGCAGAAAATCGAAGTGGAATAACACTGCTTTGAGCTGTGTTGTGTTTCTTACGGTGAGCAAGGTTTCTGGGCGTGGAAACGTTGTGTAGGCAGTGGGGGGGACTTCGACCCTTATACTGATCCCCCTGATGATACCCTTGGTGTTGCAAGCGTTTATAGGCTACGATAACCGCATACCATCGAGTGGGCCGTATGTTTGTTTGCCACCTTAGTGTTACAAAAAAAAGTGGTATATGTATAAAGTGTTTGTGAACGCACCCACGATACCGGGAAAATCCTAGTGTCCACGGTTTTTAGTATAATAATTAACACTTTCCACGACCTGAGAATCGAACTCTCATGCTTATAACCGCACTTGCGACTTGTCCAGTGACAATCTTATAAATATGAATGAGTTCCACTCAACACATTTCAATTTAGTTATTAATATTAATTTATTTGTCTCCAGGTACTAACTATTGGACGGTATAAATTAGTGTTAATATATACAGGTAAGCCTATTAGCATAAATTGTAGTTTGTTTTACTAAGTTTCAATTTAAGTGTTAAATAAAACAAAATATCTTGATTAATCTGATGTTAATGGCTCTTAATGGCTGTTAAGCGGTGGGCCGGCAATTTATCATAATATGCAAGCTATTTTTGCGTCCCACCAATTTTTGTGTGTGTATTACATTATGTTTAAAAGCAATTAAAAATGTTTCTTTTTTTAATAATAACATTGTCTTGCTATTTTAATAGCATTGATTGCCGCAGTATCCTACTTAATATCCTATCCTGCTACTTGTACGTGAATTGTTATAGTATTCTCTTTATGCAAAATAATATATCGTATGTATACTATTTATATACATTATTAATATTTATTTTATTAGATATTTATTTTATTTTCTATATCTATTATATATCTATCTATCTATGACTACTAAGCACACAACCGCCCGTTACCCGTTTCTTACATGACTTGTCCATCCCATGGTTGTCTGTAAGAAATTGCTTTAAGCGATAAGACCGCCGTTTGTTTTCTTTTTATCATTTTCTCTGTATTGTGTTATACAATAAAGAATATTCTATATATCTATCTATCCTGCTAATATTATAAATGTGAAAGTTTGTGAGGATGGATGGATGGCTCGATGGATATTTGTTACTCTTTCACGCTAAAACTACTGAATGGATTTTGATGAAACTTTATATTATTATTTATACATCAGAATAACATATAGGCTATAATTTATAACGATTTTGAGTTAATTAACCAAATTACAACGATACGATTACGCGGACGAACTCGCGGGCAGAAGCTAGTAAATTATATTTTATTTCTGTAAATGGATCTTCTAAAGACACTTTTATAAGTCAATATTTAATTAATACTATATGCCGCCGGTATTTCCTAGCTCCTCTGAGAAGAAACGCCGAAACAAACTCAGAGAATCATGGTCTCTTTTAAAGTCCAGACAGTAACAGTAACCATGTCATGCTTATCAAATATGCGTTTTACAATGTACAGCAAATCTGAACTCGTTTTTCGAGATTGAGCCATAGCAGCTTTGAGTTGACGGATTTCACGCATTCATTAGTCATCGTGTATAGCTCAACCATTATTTAGGGAGCTCAACGACCCGTCGCACGACGATACCAGATCAACAAGACATTTGCGTAGGTCACGTGAAATACTCAAAACTTAATTTAACATTAGTCTTAAGAGAGGTAGGGCATAGTGGGAGTAATTCCACTCAAATTGGCGCTGCCCTAATAGGAAAGTACCTCCGCCTTGCAGAAAATCGAAGTGAAATAACACTGCTTTGATCAGTGTTGTGTTCCTTGCGGTGAGCAAGGTTGCCAGTGCTCCGCGAGGGACCGTTGTTTTATGGGATAGGGGGCACACGAGCAGACGGATCGCCTGATGGTAAGCGATTTCCGCCGCCCATTGACACCCGCAACACCTGAGGAGTTACAAGCGCGTTGCCGTTGTGTCGCCAGTGGAGGGACTTTGCCCCTTATACTGCCCACCCTATTCCTCTTTCGATTTACAGGGTCAGCAACGCGCAAGTAATACCCCTGGTGTTGCAAGTGTCTATAGGATACGGTAACCGCTTACCATTATGTGCGCGGTATGCTTGTTCGTCACTTTAGTGGTATAAAAAAAGTCTAGTTGTTGTAAACGTGAACGCTACACTGGAGATGGTGTCCTGGGTGTTTCCAAGTCGAGCACAGTCCCATGGCCACGGGGTGTTCGTTCGATTCATACACGAAACAATATTTGGAAGACCTACAGGCAATTGTTCTGAGTTTGGGTGTTTGTGTTGGGATATTTGTTTGTAAACGCACGGTCGGCAAAACAGAAGAAAAATTTTATTGCTCAACTACATAATTATGTAAAATTAATAATAATAATATTATATGTGTTACATTATGAGGCAAAGTATTAATAAATGGAAATTATAGGGGGATTAGAACTTTTCGTTACGCAACATTAACAAGGAGTTACTAAAGACAATGGCGAGGTTACAAAGCGGAACAGATTTTAGCCGAAAACCTTGGATTTCCCTCACACGTAACGTCCAAACTCTTAAGGTTAACGCACTGAGGAAATCTTCGAAGCATTTCCGAAACGATTAACGAAAATTACAACTTAATTAACACGTGCTACGCTATCTTTATGCCGTTATGATAAGGATTAGAATTGCGTGGATGAAGTGTAGATGTAACGTTGTTAGAATAATGAGAATTCTGTTGATCCTTGAACCGAAATTGCTCAAGATTTTCGGTCGATGTTACTGCTCGCGGAGTGCCGACAAGCCTTGGAGGTCAAATATTTTAATGCAATGCTGCTATAATTTTTAATAATAATTTAGAAATACTCTAGTTAGATATTTATTTCTGTAAATAGATCTTTTAAAGACACTTTTACAAGTCAATAATTTGCTTTTTTAAAGCTAGATGGTTCCGGCATTTCCTAGCTGACGACCTCTGAGAAGAAACGCCGAAACAAACTCAGAGAATCATAGTCTTTTAAAGTCAGACATAGAGTAGTGGTAACAAATATGTGTCTTACAATGTAGGGCCAAGTCTGAAATGGCCTTTTGAAGAAAGAGCCATAGCGGCTTTGAGTAGACCAGTCCCAACCGACGGCACGCATGCATCAGTCATTGTGTAGCTCAACCATAATTTAGGGAGCTCAACAATCCGTCGCACGACGATACCAGATCAGAGGAACATTTGCGTAGGTCACGTAAAAAAGGCTCAAAGCCACCAGACTGTTCAAAGCTGAGTATGTATATTTAACCTACAAAGTACTCACATTTACATTGTATTGAGTTAAGATATAACTACACTGATCAACCGATATGGTCAGATTGCGAATGGGTAACCATTCTCAACACATCACCTCCACGAACAGCACGTAAAGCCATCGTTCCCGGTTGTCATACTAACACCTATGACCGTCGTTAGTGGTAGATAGAAGCCCAAAAAAAAACCTCGCAACCAGTTTATCCTCAGGATATCTTTATACAAACCGCATCTGGTTAGACTGGAAGTCGACCCCAACATAGTTGGGAAAATATCGGAAGATGAATTTAGAAATACAATACAAAGACTAGATGCTGCATTTAAGTCAATTAATTCAATTAGACCATAAAAAATAGCACTTTTGAAAAGTCAAAACTAGTTACACGGTTCCAAAAAGTGGGTCTTAATAGAAGAACCGGCAAGAAACTCCATACACTCTTTTAAAAAAACAATCATGATTACAGTGTTTCTTGGTTTACAATTTTGTTCTGAATAGATCATGAGAACAATGCAGTTCGATGTGTACTAATAAATTAATGCAGTATAATAATTAAACAGAAAAAACGAGAGATTGCCTTTGACAGTAAGAGCTGACCAGCCCCGACGGACGGCATCCGTTCACGAGTATGACGTGTGTTTATCATAAGTACAATCACTAGCATCAATATGTATATAGACCAGGTACTTAGCGAAATTCTAAAGCGACTATCTCTTAAGGTATTGACTGACATTGTATAGTGTTACGAACATAGTATTTTCAAAACTATACGACACTTAAAATGATGTCTTATCTCAAAGTTGCAATCGTCATTTCGCATCGCTTTTGACTTTTAGTGTGTGTTTTTAACTTTTAGTAAGTGTGTGTTTGTGACTGTACCTACTAGGATTTATTTGTAATCTTAGATACTACTAGCTTCTGCCCGCGACTTTGTCGTTGTAATTTGGCTAATTAACTCAAAATCGGTATAAATTATAGCCTATATGTTAGTCTGATGAATAAATAATAATACTATAAAGTTTCATCAAAATCCGTTCAGTAGTTTTAGCGTGAAACAGGAACAAATATCCATCCATCCATCCTCACAAACTTTCCCATTTATAATATTATAGTAGGAAGTAGGATAGGATTGCGGCTGTATTCTCGAAGAGCTAAAGTATATAAATCTAGATTTATACATAAATTGATTCCTTCATATCATCATTATATCAGCCAGAGGAAGTCCACTGCTGAACAAAGGCCTCCCCCATAGACTTCCACAAGGACCGGTTATATGTCGCCTGGGCCCAACAACTTCCAGTGAACTTAACCAGGTCGTATGTCCATTTCGTTGGAGGCGTTCTATGCTGCGCTTTTTTCCCTCGTTATAAAGCAATAATTTTATAAACCGCATAATTTTTCACAACATCGTGCAAATTTGTTAATAATCCTCCTTTTTATTAAAATAAAACAACCTATTAATGTCCAGCATTAAATTAACAGTCGAAAAAAAATACATACATAACTTTTTGTCTCAATAAAACAACGATAATAACAATTCGCTAACGACTTATAAATTTTGCGCGTCCGAGAGGAAACAATACAAAAATGGAATACGGAACCCCATTAGGAGACAATACCGGTCGCCATTTTGAAAACATGAGCTGTGTCAATAACTCTTTGGTTGTTTTTTTTTGTACAATGTATTTTTTCATAATGCCTTGTTTTTGTGCGCTGCCAGTTATTTACGAGTTTGCGTCGGTGCTTAGATTTTATACCGTGATAACCTATTTGGTAATATACTCTGTGGGTAATAAACAAAATTTTTTTGTTAATTCTTTTGTACACGAAATCCTTGTTATGTGAGTATTTTTTTTATATTAACATCATCCTAAGATTTTTTTTTGTATTTGAGTGCTTTCACAAACTCTCACAGATTAACGCAGGCTGTAGGTACAGACGCCAGCAAGTTAAGCTATCCAAAACTGACAAATTTTCCCAATTGAATATGAACCTTATTGTAATGTCCTAAAGTTGAAAATCAATCAAAGAAATTTGACAGATTGTGGTAGCTTGATGTGCTGGCGTCTGTACGTAGGCCAAACACATATTTGTTCAGTGCAGGGATCAATCCGCGTGCTCTATCGTAGGAGCTCATCTCGCCCATGGACCCAGGTGGTCCACTGTACACCCTTCAACCCGCAGTAGACAAGCGCGGAGGGTTAATTTGTCTAAATTTATTTATTTGTCATGAGAGTAGGGGTACTCTCATGACAAATAAATAAATAATAAAAATAAATAAATACTGGGACATTTTACACAGCACCATCTAGTCCCAAATTAAGCAGTTTATACTATGGGTACTAGACAATGGATATAATACTTATATATGTAAGTATTTTTTTGTAAATACATACTACAATACATAAGAAACGTGATATAAATACATAGGTGTCCGTGTATACTCAGGAAGCCAGTTGGGGGACCTGGTTGGTGTTTCCCCCGCACTATGATGGTATTGTCGCTTTAGAAAACCATTACTTTAAGTAAAAGGTATTCTAAATGGCTTGCTGTTGTAGTACTGTGTCTGTTTGAAAGTCTGGCGATATTTATACATGTGCTAAACATTGTTCATAACATAAATATTTATGTAATGTGGGAATCGAACGCACGACCTCGAGATCAACAGTCGAACCACTAGACGATACAGGTCGATATTATTAATCTCGACGTTTCAAGTAATCATAATAGGTTACAATATGGCGCGATAAAATCCGTAAAAAGTAGTTTTATTTCAATGAATATTCGCCTAATAGTCTGAAATCATCAATGTTTTGGTTAGTTATAGACAATGGATCAGCTAAACTAACGATTACTACAGTCGGCACATCAATTACAAACACGACACACAAATTGTTACCTTCATCATGAAGAAACCTATGAAATATGTAGATAGGTACGTTAACAAATCCTTAGTTAACCATTACAAAACGTATTTCATCAGTAATCGAAGCTTATCGCGTATTGCACGATTAACCACTGTCGTAATGCTAACGTGAGTTTAGTGACTAGATAAACTAATTTTTTGCATGTTTTTTTTATACCACTAATGTAGACCCGTGCCCTGCAGTGGGACAGTATATGAGTTGTTGATAAATGGCAATAGGCTCGCCCCCTATTACATGAGACCTAAAAATACCAGTGAACTGTAGGTGTACATTAGCACACCTCTGCCTAACCATTCGGGGAATACAGGCGTGATGGTTTGTTAATGTTTTTATGTTGTGTCTGGTGATTGTTTCTTGAAACATTTACCTATCTCAGAATAAAACTCAGCAACTGCGCAATCAATGAAGAAAATCAATTTTAGAACTCGGAAAACATAAATACGTACGTCGTATATCGATTCAAACTATAAACAAATTTGTTATTCAATAATACTCGGAAATTATGCTTCCTGTTGCACAACTTCCTATTTTAGAACACCGTTATCAAAATTCTGAGGAAATTCTAATTCATTCATTTACCTATTTACAGCTTCCTGTCAGGCTGGCCGTCCTCTTGATGTGGGCGTCGCGTTATAGGTATATACTTATGAGAAGTTTGACAGGGCAACGTCAATTGACCTGTCAAATTATGCATTCCGCACAAAAAATAGAGTCAGATAATCAATTTCTCGAAACTTCCATTTTTTCTTACTATCGTATTCAGATGATTCATCATTATCGTCTTAACCTTTGCCCAACTATTTTGTGGTCTGCTTACAGTCTAAGTAGATGCGGCTTAATAACAGGATTTTACACGAAGCAACTGCCATCACACCTCTGCAACTCAATTTCTGGGAATTATCGGAATATAAAAGCAAAATAGCCAAATTTTTCCACCTGTGCCAAGTGTTACCAACGAACAGCATTATTAATTCTTATTTATGTAGACTTAATTTTACTTTAGACTTTACCTTCTTCTTTTTGTGTCCCGCCTTGTTATTCGCGTTATTACCTACCTATATTTTTTTTCAAACTCCATAAATCCATCCTGAGCTGCATTCAATTAAGAAAGAAAGAACTTTGTTACCCCACGCTCCATTTCCTAGTTCATAGCAAAGTTCCCCAAACTCCACACAACCGAGTAAAACTTTTATTTTTTCATTCACAACACCCGAAAACTTTTTTATCTGTGACCAAAGTTTATATCGGCCAGTGTCAACCCACGACGTGACATCATTGACGATTTGAAAAAAGAACGCGTTGACCGCGACGGCTAGTGGTGTACAACGACTAGTCTATAGGAAACACTTCCTTATTTCGTTGAAAGATAGGGTTGAATTTCGTGTGGTAGAGTATGTAGGCGATACTTTCACTAAGTAGTACCAATGTCAGCGGTTATTTTCTTCGCATTATGCAACCGGTTGCGACTGCTTACGCAACCGTATCAGATTTGCACGTGCCTACTACGCTAATTTAAAAATATTGTTACCGTATTCTTTTTTTAAATGTGTTGTTGATGGTAATATTTAAAGTGACGTGCAGCATGATCATGACGTTCAAAGCGATTATAATTTTGAAAGGGTTCCAATACACGAGTAGTGGTAATAATAAATTCACACTTCCAAGCCTCATAAAGCGCTTGAAGAAAGTTATTTGGGAGTACTTTTTGGAGCTTGAGATATGACGAGCGCAGTGGTCTCAGTGAGATCTAAATTGGAGACTTTTGAATGTATCACAAGACCGTTGTGTACTCCTTTGCTCCTTTATAACATCTGATATATATGTATCATCATCATCAACCCATATACTGTCCCACTGCTGGGCACGGGTCTCCTCTCATATTGAGAGGGATTAGGGTATAGTCCACCACGCTGGCCTAACCGGCCTAACCGTGGCAAACCGTCGAGAAAAATCTCTAAGGTATGCAGGTTTCCTCACGATGTTTTCCTTCACCGTTTAAGCGAGTGATAATTAATTATTAATACGCACATGAATTCGAAAAGTCAGAGGTGCGTGCCTTGGGTTCGAACTCGAGACCTTCGACTTAGCAGTCCAATGGTCATACCACTAGGCTATCACTGCTTATATATATAAGCAGTGATAGCCTAGTGGTATGACCATTGGACTTAATAATATTATCTAATTAATTAATTAATAATTAATTTATTTATTTATTTATTAATTAATTATCTTACGTATTAATAATATTTTTTTTTATATATACATATATATATATATATATGTATATATAAAAAAAATATACTACCGATACCAATTGTTAGAAAACACCCTCACACAATTCTATATATCGAGATTCATAGACAGCACTCAAAGATGTTCACGCAAACATAATATATTTACTGATTTCTCAACTAACTAAGAGAGGTAAGGCATAGTGGGAGTATTTACTCTCAAATTGGAGCTTCCCGACTGTGGAAGTACCTCCACCTTGCAGAAAATCAAAGTGAAATAACACTGATTTGAGCTGTATTGTGTTCCTAACCGTGAGCAAGGTTGCCAGTGCATCGCGAGGAAATGTTGTGTTGGCGGTGGCCGACTTCGACCTTTAAACTGCCAACCCAACTACTACCAACTCCTCCCCTTTTTATCCTCCGTTTTACCCCTGGTGTTGCAAGCGTCTATAGGCTACGGTAACCGCTTACCATCAGGTGGGCCGTATGCTTGTTTGCCACCTTAGCGGTATAAAAACAAAACTAACTATTTAAACTGAAATTACCCGGAAAAACATTAAAAAGGCATAATTAAAACTGTTAGTTAAATATTCCACAACAAATAAATCAAGAGAATGGAATACTTTAACTGAGATAAGCTAATAATGCTTGAAATAAAACCACTTAACAACACGCGATGGTTAAAATATTTGTTTGTAATATATACTGTTTTATATAGACTTTGATGTAAGTACTTATTACCTGCATTAGCCCTTCAAAATAAGCGTTACAAAAATGTTATGTAATATTTAGTTCTCTTTTAGAGATTTTTATCGATTTTTGTCGATTTAGGGATTTTTCTCGACGGTTTTGAAGTCTGCCAACCCGCACTAGGCCAGCGTGGTGGACTATGGCCTAATCCCTCTCAATCTGAGAGGAGACCCGTGCCCAGCAGTGGGACAGTATATGGGTTGATGATGATGACGAATAGTAGGTACGTTGAGATTAGAACCTGACGGTTGGTTATTTGAAATGATTTAGCAATAGAGAAAGAGAAGGGGCTCGTGGCTAAGTAATAACTATGCTGATCAACCGATCTGCGAAGTTAAGCTGCGGTAGCCGCGGTCAGTCTGTGGATGGGTGACCATTCTTAACACACTGAGTCCCTTCGTGTCTCGGAGAGCACGTAAAGCCGTAAATCCACGGTTCTCATATGAAAACCTACGACAGTCGATAGTGGTAGACAGAAGCTCAAAAAGCCTGACAACCAGTCTATCTGTATTAACCAGAAATTGGGTTGCTGAGGTCTAGTGATAAAGTTTGGTGTAAAACAAATATATTCAGGGCTTTTAGACAAGTTGCAATTTGACAATCAAATTGACGAAAAAATAGAAACAAGATATATGAAATTGACATAAGCTTAGAGCTTTTTATAGATTGGGCGATCAGAAATGTCATTTCCATACGTTTTCTTTTTAATCGTTCGTCGAATCTAACAGTAGATTGTAACTTGTTTAGGCACTATGGTAAAATTGGAAGTCAATCCCAACATTTGGGAGAAGGCTCTGAGGTTTATGACAACGCGTTAGTCCACTCTGGTGTTGCCAACGTCTTTAAGCTACGGTTGCCGTTTACTATCAAATTAGCACCAAATAATTAAAAGCTAAATTGTACCTTTTTATGTACGACGGCCTACCTAATTATCATCTTTCCGTTCAAAGTCAAAGTCAAATATTTGACTTTGATTTTCCGTTTCTCTTGAGTCCATCCAAAAGCTGTCTGTAAGAGAGTCGCTTTTAGCGATAAGACCGCCCATTATACCTACTATTCTATCTAATATATGTATAAAATTCTCGTGTCACAGTTTTCGTTGCCATACTTCTCCGAAACGGCTTGACCGATTTTGATGAAATTTTTTGTGCTTATCGGGGAGGTCTGAGAATAGGCCAACATCTATTTTTCATACCCCTAAATTTTTTTTTTATGGCAAGACAACGTTTGCGGGGGCAGCTAGTAATTTATAAACCTGTACTTGACATTTGTTAATGATATACAATAAAGAACATTTTATTATATTCTAAATTAGTTTAATATATCTAGTTTCACATCAAATGTACATATAGACAGTAGGGCAGTTTTTCGTATTATAGGGATAAAAATGAGAATAAAATTAAAACAAGTCGATATTTAAAGCTGAAGTTTGGCATTATGTCTCTTTCTAATATCGGCCATAAATATCAAATTGTTTGAGATCCACTGTCATCATCTTTCCGACCTTGTCCTATTTATTTGTGGTCAGCGCAGTATGTCCTTTTAATACAATCCAATAAAACATCCATCCATCTTTTCTTTGGCCTCCCTCTACCCCTCCATCCCTCCACATTCATATTCACCACTCTTTTCGATACATGCGTTTCACCTCTCCTCATCACATGCCCATACCATGACAAACGGTTCCCTTTCAACTTTTCTGACACTGGCACCACTTTCAAACTTCCTCTATTAAACTCATCTAACAAGTAAGTAAACACCTTTTAAAAAACACTTCGTCCGAATTTTCACGCAATTCAAGTTGAGGAGAACTGCTAGATATCCCATAAGACTATATGAACAACTTAACAGTTAAAAGCCTTCCAATTAATTATCTATTGCGTCACGGCGTCCACAATCACCCCCTCGGGCAAGGGTTGAGGGCGAAAGTTGTAAAGTCTTATTTACAACGTTACGTGTAGACCCCACTGTTCAAAATTTTACGGCCTGATGCCTGTTACGGTGTAGAGTAACTGGAAGCGACTTGAGTGCACTTTTAAATACATAACATAACATACCATCACGCCTCTATTCCCCGAAGGGTTAGATAGAGGTGTAGATAATAATTGTACACCCGCATTTCGCCGGTATGTTTAGGTCCCATGTAATAGGGGGCCAGCCTATTGCCTAAATCCAGGCTCGAGAGCTGCTACTGAGAGTTTCATAGAAAAACCCAATAGCACTTTGCTCGACCTGGGGATTGGACCCAGGACCTCTAGAGTAGCAGTCGCACTTAGGACCACTAGACTAATGAGGCAGTTTTTTTTCATTTCTTGGAATCTTACAAAAATCTGACATTTTTGTTCAATCAATGATATAGACTTCATATCAATTGTTGTAGTTTTCTCCTTACATATGTTTATCTCAAGATTACCTATGCCTATACATGTATATTTATGAAAGATAGTTATCTTTCATAAATATACATATAAATCAACTTGTACTGTCCCATTACGACTACTTCGTTTATTATCTTTTTTTTTAATATAAAACCTATGTGATCCCACTGCTGAGCAAAGGTCATGTCCTTCCGCTGATGTCTGTTCAATGCTATTTATACCTATTATCTTTACAGTCGAATATTTTTAAAGTTATCGTTACTAAATATCCAGACTATAAAGTTCAACAGTATTCAAAGGACGTAAACGCCAGAAACCTTAACCTATATGACTAACGCTGTCGCTTACTCTTAGAATACTAATGACCACATCTAGTTTCAACACATCTAAGTTTTCTCACTTGCTTCCCGCTTTTATTTATTTCCCTCGTCGGGCTGTATTTGCGTCGAATATTTGCGCAAGCACCTATTTGTGTTGGCGTAATGTTCTGGTTTTCTTGTTTGCCAAATAAGGCACGGATAAGTCGTGCAAACGACATATTTCACTCCCGGATAACTAGGAACGGGATCCCGGTTTATTATTTATAGTAATAAATAAACCGGGATCGGTGTATAAAGTCGGGCGGTGCGTGCGAAATAAGAAAGCATGGAGACCTTAACTATCAAAAAGCGTAAGCGACATCAGCGATAATAATTATCAGATGCGCCCTTTTGCATACGATTTTTTTTAAAGTCGGGCAACGTTACGCGAGAAAGTATTTTACAGGTTTTTTTACGATTTTCAGCTATTTCAATTTGTATTCTCAATAATGTCAGTTGAGTAACACTGTATAAGAGAAGGCACTTTTATGGTCCTCATTTTCCCACGAAGCCTTGAAAATGCCAATAATATGATGGACCTGGAAATATCAAAGGCAACGTACTTATTATTTTTATCTGCAGTATCTACCTAGCCACTTGACATAATACTGAGCTAATGGCTTTTTTGGTAGAGCTATTTTTTTTACTTCCAAAGATATACATTTATTTTTTTCTGAACGGCAATTCTAGGCTAATGAGGATCTATTAGTCCAGTGCTACGCTTGACGTTCTGGGTTGAATTTACTAGCAGCACACTCAGTACCGCTCGAGGTTTGCATTTGAACCCGGTTAAAGGCAAAGGCTCGCCCCATTTATATGAGACCTAAACATACCGTAATAGTATTTAGGTATGTTTCTTTTTATTGTTTTACAGAGGTATGTTTCTTTTTATTGTTTTACAGAATGCATGTTCTATAAATATACATCATAAAGAATGATGGACACTTTTGAAAACTGCATAAATAAATTCAATAAATATTTTTTAATTATATCATAATAAGTTTATGGTGCCATTGGCCTTAGCGCACATACACTAATGCCTTTTTACAATAAAGGTAAGTAAATTCCAATTCTAATTTCCCTTATAGTCTTGATAGTAACAAATTAACAACACAGCGCTATAAAAATCACAGTTTATTGTTGTTCGTATTTTAACTACTTACATTAGTGTTAATGTAACTTGACACGCCATTTACTGAATGAAATATATCATATATATAATGGTTTATCTAAATAACTTTTATCGACCCCTTTGAGGCAAGGAATCCTAATTGAAGTTTCAAAGGAATTTTACACATTCCTGAATTCCTTTGGGTTGTGTCGCTTAGGTGTAATAATGACGATATAGATTACTATGAAAAAAGTTATTCTAAATGAGTATACGAATTCAAATTATCTGTTGATATTATAAATGAAAAACTAACTCTGTCTGTCTGTTATGCTTTCACGCCTAAACCGCGGAACCAATTTTATTGAAATTTGGTACAGAGATAGATTAGACCTTGAAGAAGGATATAAGTTTTGACCTTTTGTCTCATCGTCCGTATGTAAATCATGTGTATGCCTGTAATTGACCCACTCATATATGACTGTCAGTAGCACTTTATTTTGTATATGCACTATTTAATTTTATGAACTGATTTTATTGATTTCTGACTTTTACTCGAATGTTAGACATTGAAAAGTCCGGATTAATAATATCTATATAGGCGATAAAATCCGTTAGAAGTTGTTTTATTTCAAACTAATTTAAATTTATTCGGTGACCGTTAGAGAACTAGCCATACAAGAAAATAATAACAGATGCTATAGAACTACTGATCAACTTGAGTATCTATAAAGGCGGTGGTTATTATAAGGTCTGTGTGCTTGATAGTATGCAGTATTTGAAGATACCTCGGTGGCATTGTCGCTTATTACTATCACTGTCGCTTACTATCCAGTAAGCGACACTATCACCTGATGGTGAGATAGCTACTAAACACAGAACCAATCTCAATAAAAAAATAAGCAAAAACACACCCAATTAAAAAAAAATAAAGCATATAACATCGCCGCTATCTATATTTTATAAAGATTTAAGGATTTTAAAAATTATATAGGTTGAAACCCCTCAATACTAGAATTCATTACCTCTTTCCCGTGTTACCTTCGACAGTGTGACGAGTCTAACACGTCTTTCATGTTACTTTTTAATTCTTTTTTTTATGTACTGGTAGGATTAATAGGCTACGGTTGCCGCTTACCATTAGGTGGTCCGTATGCTTGTTTCCTAGCCTATAGACGTCAGCAACACCAGTGGTATCACTCGCGCTTTGTCATCTTGTAACCTCAATGGTTAAGTTTCATATGCTCAGTAATTTCACTGGCTACATTGCCCTTCAAACCGGAACACAATAATGTTAACATACTGCTTAGCTGCAGAATATTTGCCAATGTGGTAGCTGCAACTCAGACGAACACTGCAGTATGCACAGAGCCTACCACATTAAAAAAGAAAAACAAATAAATATTTTGTCTATGGCACGGCAGCCTAATAACACTGCACACAGAAATCATTCAACACAGCGCACATTAACGATTGCTACTAAGACGTCATTAAGTCGCTAAGACTAGTCGCGTCATTAAAACGACTTCCCGTCGGTTACTGCTGACGCCGTCGTAAACCAGCACAGACTGTCGCAGCTCGTAAAATCTAAATCGTAAAGTGTGCACTTGCGTTTTCGTGTGCACCTGCATTTAGGTTGGTATTTAAGTCAGTATGCTGCACTGGTGTAATCAATCTTGACATTTTTAATCCTTAGTTAGTAATTACCACATCCATATCAGACACATTATTTTCGGAGCCTTTTCATAAAAATGTTGGGGTCGTCTTCCAGTCTAACCTGATGCGGCTGAATATCAGTATTCTACACGACACGAAATAGCAGTGATAGCCAAGTGGTATGTCCATTGGACTGCGAAGTCGTAGGGCTCGAGTTCGAACCCAAGGCACGCACCTCTGACTTTTTGAAATCATGTACGTATTAATATAAATAATTATCACTCGCTTAAACGGTGAAGGAAAACATCGTGAGGGAACCTGCATGCCTTAGAGATTTTCTCGACGGTATTTGAAGTCTGCCAACCCGCACTAGGCCAGCGTGGTGGACTACTAAAGCCTAATACTCTCGTTCTGCGATAGGAGACCCGTGCCCAGCTGTGGGACAGTATAATGGGTTGATGATGACACGAAGCGACTGCTATCAGACTTCCACAACCCAATTTCTGGGGTTTACCGATATCCTGAGGATAGACTGGTTGTCAGGCTTTTTGGGCTCCTGACTAATGATAGTCAGAAGCCCAAAAGGGCTGACAATCTGTACGTTCGTATCACTACCGAGATCGACGGCGTTACGGGCTCTCTGAGGCACGGAGGGGTCTCGAAGTGTTCGAGTGTGTAAAAGGTTACCCACCCACAGATTGGTCGTGGCTAGAGCAGCTTAACCTTGCAGATCGATCGATCAGTGTATTTATTACCTAGAAACGAGCCCCCTCGTGAATACGGGAGCTGTCTTTTATAAAAAAAAACATAGATAACCTAACATATCATTACGCCTATCTGAAGGGTGAAGCAGAAGTACATACAGTTAAATATACATATATGTCAGTAGGTTTATGGCAAGGTGTACCATAGTTTTTAGGGTCACATTGCACATTATTTCACAAATCGAGAAAATCTCCAAGTAAACAATACTGACAAGTAACTAATTGAATTCAAACCCATTCCCCGACAAGTTGGGCAAGTTTCGTGGGAAATAAACAGCTGACGAGCAAAGGAGAATATGGAATAAGCATGTTTTCAAACTTATTAAGGCTTATTTTCTGCAACACATATGGAACACCGATAAATACCAGCACACTTATATCCCTGGAAGGGTTAGGCAGAAGAATACTGTTACGAGCTGGGGTTCGGTATAAATTAAATAACAGCAATGTAACAACAAACCACGAAAACATTAATTAAGTACACGAACACAGAAAACAAATCACCAGTATGTAAACTAACACACTTCACAATATAATATAATTCACTATCGCACTGTAGTCGCTTCGTAGTTCGCTTTGATCTTCACTTCACCGTGCCCACAATTGAACTGCCCTGCCGGCCCTCATGACCGCTGTGTCGCTTCGTGTAAAATACTGAAATGCAGCCGCATCTGGTTAGAATTAAAGCCAACATTTTTTTTTATACTGCTAAGGTGGTAAACAAGCATACGGCCCACCTGATGGTAAGCGGTTACCGTAGCCTATAGACGCTTGTAATACCAGGGGTATCACTTGCGCGTTGCCGACCCTGTGAAACGAAAGAGGAATAGTTGGTTTGGCAGTATAAGGGTCCCCCCACTGCCAACACAACATTTATTCGTGGAGCACTGGCAACCTTGCTCACCGTAAGAAACACAACACAGCTCAAAGCAGTATTATTTTACTTCGATTTTCTGCAAGGCGGAGGTACTTCCCCAGTCGGGCAGCTCCAATTTGAGTGGAATTACTCCCGCTATGCCCTACCTATCTTCTCTCTAACATTGTCGAAAAAACTCGAAGGATCATCATGATTATGACAAATTCAACTCTACACCTTAGAACATAGATTCTAGGGTGATTCTACATAGTAGCCAAGGGCTGCCATGTCCCTAATGTCATCTCTACACATTGTGACCTACATTACTATTCTATCCAATCTTTACGTTCCGATCAGATAGGACATATAAAGTTTAAGTACATTCTCATAGCTACAGCCTCACAGGGGCTCCGTGTATTACAGTTTATTACGATCGTAAACACAAGAACGTTATTGATGTCACCTTTGTCTTTCATAGCATTTTCATTCATTCTTTTAGTAGTTTTTTTTTCGTTGTTATATAGGAGTTAAAAGCATATCGATTGTTTAATGGTTTGTCGCTTCTTAAGTGCCAGGGTGTGTAACGATTTGCTGAATTAAATGATAATTTGTGTTCTACTTGTTGACCCACGGTGGTCGAAATTGAAAAGATTGAAATAAAAAGAGGTTATTATGTCAAACTTTATTTAAAAAACAATTGACATTTTCATACTATATGTTTGACATTGACAGCTTCAAATAAAATAATGAATATTTATTTGATTTAATTTAATAAAATAATATGCTATAAAATGTATTTGTAATACATAATATATGTAGATAAATTTTAGCTTTCTACACTCGTTCTCCATATAAACTTTAACTATGTCAAATCCCACACTCCTCCATGCGCGAAATATTACACATATTAAATGCGAATATTAAATACACAGAATCGTTGCAACCGTTCTCAAGTTAGGGATGCAATTATCAAAGTTCAGCATTTGTGTATTAACTTACTGGAACGGATGCACTGATTTGGCTATTTTAATATTCTCAATAGTGGAACTATTGAGAATATTAAAATAGCCAAATCATAAGGATATTAAGGAAATAAAATTGGAAAAGTTACCCAGAAATTTGGAGAAATTCGGGAAAAACTGAATTTTGAACCAACGAAATCGTGATAAGCAATCCGACACTCGCGCCACTAGACCAGAGACGTCCAATAAGGTTTTTAAGGAAATAAAAAATTGGAAAAGTTGCCCACAAATTTGGAGAATTCGGGAAAAAAAATATTTTGAATCCACGATAAGCCTTGTGATAAGCAATCCGACACTAGCCACTAAACCACAGTCAAATATAACGAACGTACCTTTTTGTAGGCACTAGATAAATCTTATTACGTCACCAGTACGCCTGGTCTTCCACCCATCCACAATCAGGGCATTCAACATAAGTCCCAGAAATAAGAGAAACCAATACATTTTTACTTGATACCCTCTACTAGAGAGGGGAACAAGTTTACGAGTGTCGTAAAAGTGGATAATATACTTAGTCTGGGGGCTGGGCCCCGTGATCGAAATACGTAAGTATTGACTATTTTTATATACATATATTTGTACAAGCGCAAATAAAAAGTCTAGACTAACCGGCTCATACATCATGGGTTTAAGAATTCATTTACAAAAAGACATACAATGCCACTTACATGAAAATAGTATTAACTTATTCTAATGACGCCGAACACTCAGTCTATAGTTCCAGTCTGTAGACTGGAACCATTTTCCAGTTTATAGTATATATTTTAAAAGTTGGTGTTAGATACGTTTAATAGAAAAGTGTTTTTATGACTTTATTTTGAATTCTCTGAAGTTCCTGTAGCTTTTTTTTAGCAGCGTTGCCCCAAATTTCTATAAGATATGGGAGATGTGATTTGACTAATGAGTTATAGATAGTGAACCGCATTTTCCTAGGTACACAATGGGAAATATTGTGGAGTGATCCGGTCAGTGCCGATAATTGCTTTTTAAGTGATCAATTTGTTTGTTCCATGTTCTGTTCTGTTCCATGTTATTATTTATAGTTAATATTGTGTGACTTGGCCGTTGACTTGTACCCACTAACATATAAAAAATGTTCAAATTATATTCTCAACGAACATTCATACTACGTAATCCTCTGTGTTGAAAATTCACCTTTATTAGAATTTACAACAAGGGTACAAGTCAACGGCCAAGTCACACAACATTAACTATAAATAATAAAAAAATCGCAGTAAGGAACCTTACACTTGGCACGACTTTGTCTAGCTAGATTTCATTACTTTTTAGAGATAAACAAGCAGCTCCATCGACACTTGGCTAGTTTTTTACAGAATGTTATAGGTTAATAAGTAGTTGTCCATTCTTAAGCCAAGGTATTTTTCACAGGTATTTTGTTCTAGTGGGATGTTGTGATGGGATGTTTGAGTAATCCAGGATAATATGTGTTTCGAGTATGAGTGTTCTTTGTGCGAGATAAGTTCCTCCCTAGTACAAGAGCTACTTAAAAAAAAACAAACAAAATCGTAGATTAACAAAGCGTGGCTTATGTCGCGGCGCGACCGCTCGTTTTGATGAAAGGGATTTATGCTTTTTGATAGACGGCTTGAAGCACAGCTCAACACCTTTCTTTTGGTAAAATACAAACCTAAGCTATGTCTTGCACCCTATTAGTCGAGTGCGAGTCCGGCGATTAAATATCTGGGTTTGTTTTTCAGTTGTACAAATTGATTTTCAGTTAATCCAAACTTTGGATTCCTGCCCGGTGAATGGCAATTAGCTCGCCCCTTACATATAACTGGTATAATGAATTCAACTGTGACATGTTATATAATAATTTAATGTAACACGGCAATTTACTTATCACTTGCTAATTATTCCACGCACGTTGTAACCGTCAAGCTTTGCTAATGAATTATTGTAGTGATTAGCGAACATGGTTTAACAATACAGTTATGTAACGCAATTATAACCTATAAACTATAAAACATAACCGTCATGGTGGTGGTTGAGAACAATGAAATACCAAGAGTGCATTTTCCATTGGAATTTCTCAATGAATATTTACCATAAAAATTATATAATTCCGACCGATATTTTTTTATCTCTCTCAATCCTGTATGTTTTTTTATTGCATTGCAAGGTTAAGCTGCGATAGCCGCGGCCAGTCTATGGATGTGAGACCATTCACAACACATCGAGACCCCTTCGTGCCTTCGGAGAGCACGTAAAGCCGTCGGTACCGGTTGGCATGCTATCATCTCATTTTTAGTGGTAGTCAAACCTAAAAAAGCCTAAAAAGCCCTACAACCTTATCTTCAGGATATCGGTATTGTCCAGAAATTATTAGTATGAACGATTAGTGTGTTTGTATGTTTTCTTTCTTCTTTCTTTCTAACTCATTTTTATTTTCATCCATTTAATTTAATGTTATATATAGTCAGGAAAACCGAAATGACATTATATTATAACATTATTCTGTAGTCCAAACTATTGAAACGTTCAACCCGTCGGCAGCCGACGTGACAAAAGACCCCCGCTCACACACAATCGCGGGGGTCAAATATACCCGAAGTAAGATTGCCCAATTCATCCCTTGAATGGCGAAATCAGGACTGTACCATACCCTTTATTTATTTACGAAAGGCGACCGAATTAAATTACTAATGTACGTGTGTAGCCTGATTTTTCATCTTATTGGGAATAAATAGATTGTTGGTACGAAATCAGATATGCGAGAGGCGAGAGGCTACGTAATAGGTACACGAAGATCGTTCGATCTGTAGGGTTATCATGCGCTTGCCGCAGTCAATCTACCTTTCGATGACCAATTTCAGCACATCGAGACTCCTCCGTGACTCTGGGAAAATGTTAAACCGTCACCGATTAAACACACAATTACAAATTAATGTTTTAGATATTAAATACAAGACGGCGCCGGCGTCTCCTAACTGACAACCTTTTTAAATTTGTTTCCAAAAATGGCCTTGCATTTCAAGGTTTCCTAAACCACTCTACAGAATCTTTAATCGAAAGGCTCGATTGGAAAAGTAACTGAGGGATTGGCTTGTACCTTGTGGGACTCTGGTTCGATTCTCGCACCGAACAAATATCTCAGTTATGGCCTACGCACCCACGATACCGGAGAAATTATTACTATGTGACTACGTTTTATATAAAAATAGATATAAAATATAACAGCATTAATAACATTGTAACATTTTTCTAACGTCGAGCTCGCGGCTCGTGTTCTGTCTCCAAATAAGATTACTGTTGAGTTACGCCGTAATTAGTTTACGCTAACATTTTTATTGTACCTACGCGTAATTTTCTTTTGTTCCCGTAATTGTCTTTTCCTTGATATTTTATCTTTTATTGGATGAGATTTACCATAAAAATATATTCATGAGGGCTTTTAAAAGCTCGTGAACTAAAGGGGCTGATCAATCATCTTGAGGTTAAGCTACGATTGCTGCGGTTAGAGCATCGATGGATGATCATTCTGAAGACATCAAGATCTTCGTACCTCTGAAACCACGACACGGCCGGGAGGCTGTAATACAAGCGTCTGTGTCTATTTGTTAGTGGTAATCAATTTCCGGAAAATATATTGTAAGTATTTTAAAAATTAAAAATAATATCTGACAATGGAAAAGAATATTTTATATGTATAAAATAAACAATTTAATGCAATCAAAAATATTCTCTGGAACACATACCTAGCTTACCTAATAAAATTTTCATAAGACAAATTCGTGCATTGAACACCACATTTTAACCCTAGAATGCCGCTAGGCAAAAACCAGCGGAATAACAGAGTTAAAAAGTTGATTTACCCGCCGTGGAGGCACTCTGATTTGATTATTGATATAGATTGATATTGAAAGTGGAAGGGTGCCGGTAGAAGAAGCGGTTCTAAGAGGAACAAATTAAGAGAGGCAGCGGAAGCGATTTTGTAGCCAATACTTTATTTTTTAATATGGTACAGAAGACAGAAGGGCTCGCAGCTAAGTAAAAATTACTTTGATCATTCGATCTGCAAGGTTTAATTATGCTTGCTGCGGTCAATCTATGGATAGGTGACCAGGATTTATAGCTCATCAACGACCCTTTCAAGCATCAGGTACATTGAGACCCTTGCTTCCTTCGTTCAACACGTTAAATTCTGACTGCCATATGATCACTTATTACCACAATCGATTGTCGAAACTTATCGACGTCTGAAAAATTTGACAAGCTTACGATATCGGTATTGCCAAGAAATATGGTTGCATAGGTGTTATGGCAGTCGTTTCATGAAGGACGTACGGACGAAATAACGATTCAGACGCATCTGTATAAGTGGATGCGGACCCAACATACCCGTCGTGAATAAATTACTAGGATTATATAATGAAATAGCTAGAATATATTTACGAAATGAATTTAAAGTTATTAAGCAAAGGAAAAATTCGTCGTCGTCGTCTTCTGGTTAGGTACACCAGACGCTATGACCACTAAGCCACCGCGACACCTACCCGCCATGTCGAATTTTGCCTTCGCTTTCTGAATTTACGTCTTTATGGTGACGTCAATAACTTTAAAATCTTAGCATGGAAAATGCCAAAAAAATACAAAAAGATAGAAATGAATTTATTTATAAACCTACACGATTCGTTAAACCATACAAATGCACAAGATTAGAGAAAACATTTCTTAGAACATTTTTTTTTTATTATTATTTTAATAAAAAACAAACTTCACTTGGGCTCAACCCTAAAAAGCACAGCTTTATTGAACGCGATAGGGCACGTCATAATCTATCGTACAACCTGTCTGCGACGGGTATTTTCGTCGAAAGCGCGTCGATATTGTCTTGTTAGTTATGTTCGAGCTTTTCTTTTATTCGTGTCGACAGTAAACGGATTGAGAAGCTCCTAAAAATGGCGGACAATTTGTTTTGAAATGATTAATACTAGTCAAGTGAATTGTAAGTAGAAGGTTCCTGTTCAAATGTAAGTTTATTGAAGGGGTATTTATTTTCTAGAGTGGATAAATATTAAGGAAATAGTAGAAATATTATAGCATTGATATAATCAGAGCTACAGATTTTATAGTGTATGTGATCTTGAGTTCAATTCCGAGGTGAGTAAGCTTATTGGATTTTTCTATGAAATTCTCAGTACTAACTCAGACTTATACCCGGTTACTCCATGGACCCGGACCCAAAAATATATCGGTAAACTGTGAGGTATATCAGTACATCTCTGCTTCTCCCTTCGGAGAATACAAGTTAGGGAAGGGAATACAACGAAGATAACATTTTGATATGCATTTTATGATTTAACCATGATTTAGATTTGGAATTTGTTTATGGTGTGAATGAAAAATATTCTATTCGGTAAGAAGAGGGGGTTATTAAAATTCAATGTAGAAACGAGTACCCATTCAACAGACACACAAATATAAATAAAATAAAATAAAAATCTTGGTCATTAGTTTGATTAAATAATGCATTTTATGATCTTTAATAGGTACTCGTACTTATTAATACAGTTAGAAGTCACAGGTGGTGCTTACGTGCTAATATTCTTAGATTCAATACCAAAATCACATTAGCGCACAAAGAGAACAACGAGAAAGTAATTTACGAAGCAAAAATATGACAAGAAATAAAATAGCAGTAATCAGATCATCATTAATTCTTATTTTTGCGAGCGAATAACGTATTTTATATGAGAATGGACAATAAATGGGAAATTAGCGTGGCTTGTTAAAATATATGGGGCGAATATGCTGACAGCGGCATCTATCTGGTTAATGAGTGGTCGGAATGACCGTTGGAGGGTTGGGTGGATGAGAGAAAAAATATGGCGTATTTTTTTGATGCTACTTAGTGAAAATGTCTTTCTGCGATTTCGTGGTTCGTGTGAACTGACAAATTAGTATAATTTCTAATATACAAAAACATAATATTATTTGTTTATGCTTTTCTCAACATTAAAACATGTTTTATATTAAGACAATTATATTAAAACAATTTAAATGAGCTTTGGTAGTAACACAATGCAATACAAATCAAAGAACTGAAATCTGTGACAAAATGGAAAACCCTGTCTCTCAACCTAGGTAAACCTGTATCTTGAGAGACAGTGATTCGGCTTAGAATGTGGTGCTAGGTATAATAGTAGACTGTCGATCTACCTGAGCAATATAAGATAATAAAGCTAATTTGAGTATGTACATATTTAATATGTGAGGTATGTGTTTGTGTCTGTGTGCGTGTGCGCATTTGTGTGTGTGTGTTTGCGTGGGTGCGTGTGCGCATGTTGGAGTGTGTGTATGTGTAGGTGCATTGTATGTGAGTGGGACTACATAGATAGGCGACGTACTTAAGTAGGGATTCTGTTTGAAAATAGTCCTGTTCCATTAGCAATTCCGTTAATTTTGATTTTGGTTCATATTTATTTAGATTGATAATTTAGATTGATATTTAATTTTTTGTGAATTTGTTTACATTATTCTATTACGATGAAACCTTGTTTGTTATTGTCGTTCAATAATAATATAATACGATGTGTAGGTACGTTAATTAAAAAAATAGCAGCTCATATGCCAAGTGCGGTAATTATGTAATATTTATATCAGACCGATATTCAGCGATCATTTAATTTTAATCCCTAATAAATTATAGCTAAAGTTCAATGTCCAATGATCTCACAGACACCCTTCAGAAAACTTTCATAAACAGAACTAATTACAACTATTGGCGTAATAGTTCAATTGAGAAACTCTTTGAAACGCGATCCTTGAGCCTTAACCCTGCTTGAAACGGATCCTTCGAGTCGGGGATCAAATAGTCCCCACTGTTGTATAATCTTGCTTATAAAGTTGAATTTCAATTGAATTATTGTTTCGATATTATATTGATCTAAGACGGAATACAAATGAATAAGATTTCCCTCGTTTTACATCAGCGTACCCCAAAATTGCAGGTAGAGCTGTTCTATCGATTTTAAACATAACAGGAATAGACTATCTTAGATGTTTGAGTGTAGGTATCACAGAATATTTTTTCACTGGGCCGTAATTTATTATTTTCGGATTTATATTGCCGGATAAGTTTTGACTACTCGAACTATGTGACTTGTGCTGCAAGGACTTCAACACGTGCTGCGATTTAGACTACGAAAAGGAAACTCATTGTATAAAAAACTCGGAGTACGAAATGTGCTACGTATTGGAGTATGAATGTGCTACTTGAACTATGAAAAATGCTGCATCTCGTAGTACGAAATTTGCTACAACTACTTTGACTACGAAAAGATCTACGTATCGTGCTACGATATGGACTACGACATTAGCTAAGACTCGGACTACGAAATGTGCTACGGTTTGGACGAGCTACGACTTAGAAAAACACAAGCGCCACTCGGAGAACATGTAGGTATTATGACGCAATACTGTCCCACTGCTGGGCACGGGTCTCCTCTCATATTGAGAGGGATTAGGCTACACTCCACCACGCTGGCCTAGTGCGGGTTGGCAGACTTCACAAACCGTCGAGAAAAATCTCTAAAGTATGCAGGTTTCCTCACGATGTTTCCTTCACTGTTTAAGCGAGTGATAATTAATTACTAATAAACGTACATGAATTCGAAAAGTCAGAGGTGCGTGCCTTGGGTTCGAACTCGAGACCTTCGACTTGGCAGTCCAATGGTCATACCACTAGGCTATCACTGCTTATAAAACCTATATGTTGTTGAGTTATTATATTATTTACACTAGTTATAGGTCAAAGTTCAGGCGGCTATGTTCCTACACAACTCACCTACAGATAACTTTTTTTCTTCTATAAAATAAATCCCTGTTTCCTTTGGTCATCACATCACGCGTGAACGAATGGAACAATTTCGCTAATTATTTTTTATGTTTATGTTAATTATTGTCAGAAGAAGGTTCTTATGAAAGAAAAAAATAAAAACATTGTGCAGGAAAATACTTTCAGGTATATTCCACGAAGAAGAAGTTGCAGGCAGAAGTTAGTAATATACAAATAGGTTTTTTTTTTTATGTGATAGGGTGGGCAAACGAGCAGACGGATCGCCTGATGGTAAGCGAATACCGCCGCCCATGGACACCCGCAACACCAGAGGAGTTTCAGGTGCGTTGCCGCCCTTTTAAGGGGTTTGGGCCTCCGGTATCCTCACTCACTCGACGAAACACAACGAAAACGTATAGGTACGAATAGGTACTATTCTCGGAACATATGAGGCCAGTATACTTGATAAATCACCGTTTCTCACTATATTATATGAACTAACAAAGGCTAAAGAGCTATTTGCCGAAAGAATAAACTCCTATTTGGTTCAGTAAATCGACTGGAGTCTGGAAGATTGATGGCTACTCAAACTATACAAGCAATCTTCTATAAGGTAGGTTAAAAAGATCGATTTTGATTAATCATAATAATCTAATGGTCGTCGTGCTACGCTAGAACTCCTGACTTCGATTCCCAGGTCGAGCAAAGTGATATTGGGATTTCCTTTCTAAGAAGCAGCTCGGAGTTTGGATTTGTGACTGGTTGATAGCAATAGGTTCGCCCCCTATTTCATGAGATCTATGAATTGTGGTTATACAGTAGTTTGTTAGTACACATGCCAGCAGGTCAAGCTATCCAAAACTGTCAAATTTTACCAATCGAAAATGAACCTAACGTTATGTATTAAAGTTGAAAATCTATCAAAAAAAATTGACAGATTGGTGTAGCTTTTTGTGCTGGCTTCTGTATAAATATGCACACTCTTTCGGCGAATACAAGCGTGATGGTTTGAAAATATTATGGATCCGCTATGGGTTCTAAATATACATTCATTCCAGGAGAATTGTTTAATGTGGCCTTATCCATACTAATATAATGAATGCGAAAGTCACTTTGTCTGTATGTTTGTTTGTGAACCGCTAAACTTATTTTGGTGAACTTTGATAGATTGAAACTCTCAGAAAGACATAGCCTTTGCCTCAAAAAATCCTTGTTTCGGGCAACAGCTAGTCATAAATCCAAATTTTGAGCTGTTACTGAGAATTTCGTCATAAAAACCTAATAAGCTTCCATCCAACAATACTTGAAAGAAAAAAGAAGAAAGATAAACAATTTATTCCTTTCACATTCAACAACAAACAAAATGTTAAAATAAAAACAAAATTACAAAATTTTACATAAATACTGCGTCATATCCCCGTTAGAAAAAGGGGTGGCGCTCAACATTATGTTTAAACTATGTTGTGAATGCTTGCAACACAGCGCAGCGCTGATTTTGTTTTTTTCCTAATCATTATTATCGTTTTACCAATTTTAATAAATTAATAATAAATGACAAAATTTAAAAATAAATACCTACTCAAATGCCACTATCGATACCCTAAGTATTCTATTTTTGAATCGTACCTAATTCAATTTTTCCCCGATTTTTGCACAAGATAAACTGATATTTCCCCACTTTACCCAATTTGGAACAAATGGTTCATTCTCACATACATTTATTCTATCCCCATGATCGACCATACGCGATTGAGATGGATGATGGTGATTTCATAGAAATTTTTTCACTCACGCAATAGGCTAAAATATTAGGTGATTTGTGATTTAACATAGGGTTATTTTTTAACTCAATGTGTTTTTTAATGGACCACGTTTCAAAGTCACAGTCAAATATTTTATTTCAATTAGACCATTAAAATAGCACTTTTGAAAAGTCAAAACTAGTTGCACGGTTCCAAAAAGTGGGTCTTATGGAGATGAACTGGCAAGAAACTACATAGATACTCTTTTAAAAAAAACATGAATACCTACAGTGTTTTTTGGTTTACAAATTTGTTCTGAATAGTTCATGAGAACAATGCAGTTTCATGTGTACTAATAAATTAATCCAGTGAAACAAAAGAGGAAGATTGCCATTGACGGTAAGAGCTAACCAGCCCCCACAGAAAGTATCCGTTCACGAGTATGCGGCGTCGTTCGAATCAACAATGTTGCAGAGAATAAAACAACCCGACACACATCTCTACCATCAGCAGGAGTGGGATTAAGTGAGCATGACAAGTTCAGTTTGGCGTAGCGGTAAAGGTGGTCACCTCGCAACTATTGTTGCGCCGGCTGAGTGGGTTCGATTACCACCCGAGGTAAATCTTTGTGTGACCAACAAACATTTATGCATTACCTACACAACAATTCCTATAATATGCTGTGGTGAAAGATTAGCGTGTCATTAAATCCGGTGATTAATAGGGTCCGGTATGGATAAAGACAGCCTAGCAGAGTCATGGGTAATATTACGAATCCCATGTTAAATGGTAAGTATAACTTACCATACCATTAATAGAGCACCCTTAATAATGGTTGAGCTACACGTATCAGTCATCGTGTAGCTCAACCATTATTTAGAGATTATTATAGGAGATTGAGATTGTTATAGATGATTATTATAGGAGGCTCAACCATTATTATAGGATTTATTAATTTAGGGATGATTTACGTACCGTCATTAAGTACTGGATACTTAACTCAAAACTGCTATGGTTCTTTCTTCAATAAGTCCAGAGGCCGTACCACCACCTATTTATAATTGCGATCATTTTCCGATTGAGAGAGAGAGATGTCGCTCTATAAATTAAATAGCGCCGTCCCTTTCTCACAACCTAAAAAGCATTGCATTAACAAAATGTTGTGGTATGGCCCGTGTTCAGATTTGCCTACATTGTAAAACACATCTAATAAGCATTGCATACTGTTACTGTCTACTTTAAAAGAGACCAAGATTCTCTTGAGTTTGTTTCGGCGTTTCTTCTCAGAGGTCGTCAGCTAGAAAATGCCGACGCCATTTAGTATTAATTAAATATTGACTTGTAAAAGTGTCTTTAAAAGATCCATTTACAGAAATAAAATATAATTTACTAGCTTCTGCCCGCGAGTTCGTCCGCGTAATCGTATCGTTGTAATTTGGTTAATTAACTCCAAATCGTTATAATTTATAGCCTATATGTAAAAGTGTATTTAAAAGATCTATTTACAAAAATAAACATCATTTGCATATCATACCAAGCCTGTATTCCTCGAAGAGTTAGGCAGGTTAGATATGCTAATGTACACTCATAGCTGCCGGTACGTTTAGGACCCATATATTAAGGGAGCCATTGACCGGGCACAAATCCAAACTACGAGCTACCACTAAGAATTACAGATAAAAACTCAATAACATTGATCGACCTGGGAATTGAACCCAGGATGTCTAGCGTAGTGGTCGCACTTAGGACCAGGCAGTGAGGCAATTATTATATTTATTTCTGTAAATAGATATTTTACAATTTATCAAAGACAAAGTCAGTATTTATTAGTGTGATTTTTGGTGATACAATAAGTCTTATACTTAATTCTTTAAGTAACTCAATAATCTACCCAAAAGGGCATACACTATTTTACACAAGACAGAAGAGAAATTACATAGAAATGATGAATGATGATATACAATTTAACAAATTAATGTGTTAATTTTGGAGCATGGAGTAGAAACTATAATTTGCATTTTCATCTATCACATTAAATTTTGTCAAGAAGGAATTCGTCAATGGTGTAGTAGCATTTTTGTATTAAAAATTTTGTCAGTTTATTCTTAAATTGTGTCAAATTTGAATTTTTATGGCTATATTGTGAAATTTTTAATGCTAAATGCCGCCAACATTTCCTTACTCATCAATCGAGAATCATGATCTCTTCTCATTGTGTCTTTTGGGCAAGTGCAGTAGTTAGTCAGTTTGAGGCTGACACACAATGGGGCTGTCTCCTGTGACAGGGAATACATTAGAATCATCGTGAAGCCAACCCGCACTAAGCCAACGTGGTGGATTACAGCCTAATATCTCTCAATCGAGAGAAGACCCGTGCCCAGCAGTGAGACAGTATATGAGTTGATGATAAGTATGAGCGAGCCATAGAACCCGAACTTCGGCTTCCTGGATTAGGATTTTTGGTAGAGCAAATACAAGTTTAAAAGCGAACCTGATCGCTCCAGGTGTGCACGACATTATGATGCCTGTATTGTTTTGTTTTTAATGTTTTTCAAACAAGAATTTGCCCCACTTTAGGATTTTCTCCTGTATCGTGAGTGCGTTCACAAACACAAACTGTCACATGCACAAACACCCAGACCTGAAAACAACTACATGTAGGTCATACACATAGTTGTTCCGTGTGGGGATCGAACCCAAAACCCGTGGCGCAGAAGCCGATCGCTCAGCCGCTACGCCAAACGTGTCGTCAATTCCCCGAAGGGTCTGTAGGTAAAAAAAAAGGTAAAAAGTTACATCTTGCGAAAATTTAATTTATTCATCAAAATCTTGTTATCCAACAATAACCACATCTCGTGAAGTCGTTTGCGATAAAATCGGCTGAAGCGCTGCATCCTTACATCGAGTAATAACAGTTAAGTGAAAAAATCGCTTCATTCGCCGCCGCTTTAAACTCACAGGCAAACGAAATTTCAGTACATTAGCGTAGAGGGCGGGTGTAGGGTGACCATAAGGCTAGTTAAGTTTTTTATTATTTTTAACATATTCATTTATATTTTACGTCTGTATTCCCTGAAGGGTTAGGCAGGAGTGTACTAATATACACTTATAGTGTGCCAGTATGTTCAGGTCCTATGTAATAGGGAGCGTACCCCGCTCCTTATTACATAGGTTGGAACAGAAACAGCTGACTGATTTTTCCTTTTCTATTTTATGTGTCGCAGTTTCAATTCCCGCACAGAACAACTATAACAAGAATGGCTTAATATTTTCTGAAAATGGATGTTTGATTATAAATAATAAATAAATAAATTGAACCCTTGAACCTATTAGGTATGAATTTACTTATTTTATTATAATTTATGATTCAAAAACTATATTACGTTAACAGGTATAGGCTAAAAAAAATTCTTCCCACAAACACAGCATTGTCACCCTACCGGTGAGCCTATCTCACAAAATTGGAGGCCTCAAATGTGACGTCATGATTAAAATCAGTCTCTACCGCCGTTTGCGGGCTTACAGGAATTAATGCCCATTGCGGACCTGTATATTGACTTGTTATTCAGACTGGGGATGGTGATTTGATGTTGTTTGTGGTGATTAATGTTGATACTGTTTTGAGTGAGTGAGCGAGGGGATGTGAACGTTGCAAATTTGTTTTTCTGCCACGAAGTCTTTGAAGTGTCTTCGTTTTGATTGGTGCTTGTTTGTTTATGTTTGAGTATATGTTATCATAGCTATTAGTGGATAGCAAGCTCCATTTAGCAAGCTACATAAAATAATGTCTGATAGTTTTAATATGTAGCTATCACGTTTCATTTTTTTTTTTGCAACACCAGGAGTAACACTCGCGGGTTGCCGTCCCTGTTAAAATCATCTCAGTCCCTATTACCTTTTGAAATTGCTTGGCACGCGTAAATATACAATGCAATAAAAAATCTAAACTGTTTATTTAATGGTTAGCTAAATATGATAGCGGGTTTGGACAAGACGAATTAATCCGATCTTAATATCTATTTTCCTTTTATGTAAGTTAAACGTTAAGGTCAGTATAGGAATTATCTCTAAAAATTATAAATTTATATATTCTTACCTATGTAGATTGTTATTTTTAGAGACCCTTGGGCGGCCTTTTTCGTGGAAAGGAAATCTTATGTACCTCTACATTTTGTGTTATTTTAGAGCACACTTATTCTTTGAAATAAATTCATTGTTTTTTTTTCTCTGTTACAGGTAAACTGCCCAACTGATTTTTAGTAGGCGAAAAACAAAACACATGAACTACAAAAATTGGTATGTTTTAGATAAGAATTCTATTTTGTTTACTCATCGTCCTCCGAGCATTTCCCGATGTTGGGGTCGACTTCCAGTCTAACCGGATCCGGCTGAATATCAGTATTTTACAGGAAGCTACTGCCATCAGACCTCTGCAACCCAATTTCTGGGTAATACCGATATCTTGAAGATAGACTGGTTGTCAGGCTATTTGTGCTTCTGACTACAGTACAGCCTTGATGGTATGTAAAGGGGATAGAAGCTATCTGACATATCGACCCGCCCGCAATTTTGTTTATTTTTGAAATCACGGCGCACTATGACAAAAATCACAGTAACATGGTACCTCCAAATATCTCGATAACATGACATTTTGGGGTACCATGCTACTGAAATTTTTTGTTCGTTTATGTGTGCTCTACCTATACATATCACTTTCATCGTGCGCCGCGATTTCGAAAAAAAACAAAATGGCGGCGGGTCCGATATGCCAGCTTCCATACAAAAAGGTTCAAACCCCTTTATATCATACGAATTGATCAATGCTAATGACAGTATCAACTTCAATATCGGACGGAACCAATAATGATAATTGGAGCGGTCACTCTACTTGTCTATAAACATCAGTAGCATGTCCAATGCTCGTCTTGCTAACTGCATTACGTTTCTGTTACCGCGTCGCGGCGCGTCGCGGCCATCTGCCTCCATATGACGTAACAAAAATCTGACAGTTGCTATTGATCCAAGTCCTCGGTCTCAAAAGCTGCGCTTTCGACTATTAAACTGATGGAACAGTTCCACTACTTTCACATCGGTGAATAAATAAAAAAAAACATCTTTCATAGCAATCGAATTCGTTCACAAACAACTCCTGAACACAAACTCTTTCGTATCTTAAAGACAAAGACTACTTGTCTACCTTACGAAGAAACTTTTAATGACAACGGAAACTGTAACTGAAAGGTATCTAACTAAAGTAAACTATGAAACTGGTTTTAGTTACCCTGGTGTCTGAAACAATGTATAGTAGATGTAGGTATATGCACCCATATATCGAGCTTGGGGCAGGTAGTAAATGAATGACTCTGACATGATTCAATTCATTTATTATTTAATTTAGTTATTTACTATTTAGATTATTTAATTTTAATTTAGGTAGATATCAGTATAAAAATATGGACTGAATTTTATTGTCTGAAATAAATGATTATTATTCCCTTTATTTATACTTCTACATATATTTTATTTATTTTTAAATATTTCATCCTAAGTATAAACATATAAAAAAACAATTAAAAATAAAATAAAATAGAAACCCACTGGCATCGGAAGCAGGGTCTAAGCTACCGGTAGTCAGGGCCCGAGAGAAAGAAACCTGCTAACGATACGGGCCGTGTCCAAGAGTACTGCTTTCTGTATCAAGCCCTTGATCCAGCCACCCAACGAGAGCCTCCTTAGATGTTGGTCGAGTCTCTTGGCTAGGCCACATTGGCTGACACAACGATTGGTACAATCATTGCTGAATTCACCTCCCACATATCAACAACCTCGTGTGCCAAGTCAAGATACTTAAAATTAACTACTTACTTTATTGTTATATGTACATCAAAATTTACATCTGGAGCATTAAATACGGGTGTGATAAATAAATAAATATTCTTGCACAATTTTTACACAGCACCATCTAGTCCCAAACTAAGCAGAGCTTGTACTATGGGTACTAGACATTGGATATAATACTTTTTTTTTTGTAAATACATACTTATAATACATAAGAAACACCCAGACAAACACAAACACTTATGTTCATCACATAAATATTAAAATTTGTGTTCTGTGGGAATCGAACCCACGACCTCGTGATCAGCAGTCTGACACGCGAACTAGTAGACCACAGACGTCGTCAATGACTTAGTAAGATACAAAAAAACTGGAAGCCTTTGAAATGTGCTGAAGAAGGATGGAAGGTAGGTATCGGCTGGACAAAAAAAAACAAATGAATAGGTTTTATAACAATTCGTTTTAACTGCCATATTTATGTAGATAAACAAAAATCTGATTAATATGGCAGTTAAAACGAATTGTTACAGTTAAATATTGAAACAGTTAATAAATCGTAGTATTAATGATAGGATTGGCAATGAAGAGTGTTTTACGAGTATTTGATTAAATTAACTACGCTCCAGGGTCTCACTGAAGGCCTGTGCAATTATTATTGGCATTGGAATTAACAATATTATAATATTACTAGTAGTTGCCCAGGTTTCACCGAGTTTTAAAAAAAAGTTAGTCTATGTCCTTCTCCGAGGTCTTATCTATCTCTGTATCAAATTTCATCAAAAACTGTTCAGCGGTTTAGGCGTGAAAGCGTTATAGTCAGACAGAGTTACTTTCGCATTTATAATATAAAATCAGGGAAGTAGGATTAATATTAACTAATATTATTTCTATAAGTAATATTTGTATTTGATATCACTTTTTGCCAACGTGGTATGAAGACGCTCAGGATAGAGAGTCCTGGACTAAGATAGGGGAGGCCTTTGCCCTGCAGTGGGACATAGAAGAGACGAATGGGACATAAAAAAAATATTTCAGGTATTTAGTATTCAGATTACCTACTACAGAATATTAGAAAGGTTCGTGGCTAAGTAATAGCTACACTGATCAATCGATCTGCTAGGTTAAGCTGTGACTTCATGGATTGGTGACCATTCTTAATAAATGGAAACCGATCCCTTCGTGTCCGACTTTTCGGAGCCTTTACAACTTTCATGATCACGGCTAGACAGTTTTATTTAAATACTTTAAAAATGTTAAGCATGCTTTAATGCCAAATGATGTCACCAAAATCTGCCCAAATGATGTACTTATTGGAAAAAATACCCTGTATTACGTTGGTTAAAACTCTAGTCATGCTTTTTTTATGCTCACTAGGGGATGAGAAAAAATAACTTTAAATTTAAAAAAACGCACGCCATTTTAACATACTAGTATCAGTTTCATAGTGTTTTATAGTAAAAACTGTCAACTTGATAGCTATCTGCTGTCAGTGTCAGTTTTGGAATGTCAAACGCACGCCATTTTGGCACATTAATAACAGTTTCATATGCCATCAAGGAAAAAAAAAAGTTTCATAGACTTTGACATTGGCAGAATTAGAGAAAGAAAGAAGAAGAACAGTTGCATATTGATTTCATAGTAAAAACTGTCAACTTGACAGCTGTCATGTACCTCAGGTACAAATTTGGGCTGAGTTGTATGGACTTTTGATGACCTCCTTTATTAAAGAGATGAAGGATGAAACCGCGGGAGATGGCTAGTTTTATAGATATTTAAACGCAATATCAAAATAGATCGGTCCATTACATTATAATTAATGCAAATTGGTACCCGGGGCCTAATGAGATTAATAGTTTTAGCCACTGTAATTTGTAGTTTATACTAAAATTGATTTATTGGTAGGCAGCGATATTATCTGGATTAATGTTGTTTTTGCGAACGATCAGTGGAATTTTCGGCATAATATAGTAATAAATAAATTAATTAATATTTTTTTAAGAAAGATAGAGCATGGGAGAATTCCACTTAAATTGGAGTTGCCCGACTGTGGAAGTAGCTCCGCCTTGCAGAAAATCGAAGTAAAATAACACTGCTTTGAGCTGTGTTGTGTTTCTTACGGTGAGCAAGGTTGCAAGTGCTCCGCGAGGAAACGTTGTGTTGGCAGTGGGAGGACTTTGACCCTTTTACTGCCAACCTAACTATTTCACTTTCTTTTCACACTAGTCCCATGATGAGTCCGTACGATGTCTTGAAGCGAAAATCGTCATGCAGGTCCTATGGTTGTATCAATATGACGAAACATTTCGTAACGTCCTAGCTCATAACATTTAAATGACTTTGTATGAAAGGCTACAAACCCAATGTAACAAAGTCCGTTATCAATTCAGCCGTAACTACCCTGAAACAACAGTTGACGCTAAAACCTTATCAATTATTTCAGTTCCCGTTATCTCTATTTGCATTACGTAATTTCGCTTCTGATCCAAACTTAATTGATATGGTAAACCTGCTAAATTTGGAAGGACGTCCGTACAATGAGTTTGGGCTTACAATGTGTGGGTTTCAATTTGGTAGTGTAATACTATTAATCCTTTAGGGTGAAAGGGTCGTTTTGCGAGTTCCACAGATAAATTATTAATTAATAATATGTATGTAAATTATTTATTGTTTAATACAACGGTGTTATGGATTAATTTGAGTATAATGTGTAATTAATATTTGGAGATTATGTGTTGATACGCATTACATACCATCAAATCTATATTTATCGAAGGGTTAGGCAGCAGTGTATTACTGTACACCCATGGTACGCCATATACTATATTTTAGGATCGATATATTGGGCGAGCCTATTGCCTTTAACCGGGCACAATATCAACCTTCGAGCTGCTAATGAGAATTTCACAGAAAAACTCAATAACACTACTCCACCTGAGATTTTTTTTTATCAATAATTTGAAATTGGAACTTCTTTCATCTGCATTATTTTATATTTTCATAATGTTAATTTTGAATCCTAAAAAAAACAACCTTATTGACATGAGATTAGTAACCGAAATTGCCTGACACATAAATTGGAACAGTAAATAATATCGAGTCGTGCCACATGGCACGCATATAAAATATATGATTTAATAAATACATGCTCTTTATTAGAAGTACATAAAGTTCAAAGTCGTACGTTATCGTTGTTAATGAAAATGTTTTTATATTACGTTGTGTAAAGGTTTATTAAAATGTATAATATCAAGTCATATTTCTTTTTTCGGTATTTGTTATTTTTATTTTCCTATTTTTTTCACGGGCTCGTAGCTAAATAACAACTACGCCGATCAACCGATGTGCAGAGTTAAGCTGCCCTATTTTTTTTATACCATTAAGGTGGCAAACAAGCATACGGCCCACCTGATGGTAGGCGGTTACCGTAGCCTATAGACGCTTGTAACGCCAGGGTTATCATTTGCGCGTTGCGGACCCTATAAACGAAAAAGGAATAGTAGGGTTGGGAGCATAAGAGTCAAAGTCCCCCACCGCCAATACAACGTTTCCTCGCGGAGCACTGGCAAATTTGCAAACTGCGCGTGACCGTTAACACATTGGGTCCTCTCGGGCCCTCGAAGACCACGTAAAGCTGTCGGTCCCGTTCGTGAAAATCATTAGAGGTAGTTGAAGCTCAAAAATCCAGATAACTGGTCTATCATCAAGATATTGGTATTGCCCAGAAGGCCCCAGAATTTGGGTTGCGGAGGTATGATTGCAGTCGTTGCGGACATACAGACAATGATACACAAAAGCCATGATTGCACAATTTTTGGTAATGGTACCTGTACCCACTTCTTTCAAACTTACTGAATAATAATGTATTTACCATCGAAGAAGTGAGAAGATTGAGAATAGAAAACAAACTGTTAAAACAAGTAAATTTATTTTAACTATAAACAAAGTAAACTCTACTTTGGTTTACCTAACTATATTATGAACTGAAAGCCTAAGTTATAGAACCGCATTAAGTTTATAAAAACATAACTTACTCTTCCTAGGCAGTCGGGTAAAAAAGAAGAGTAATTTAATTTCCTTTTTTTACTGCCTCATTAGTCTAGTGGTCCTAAGCGCGACTGCTACTCAACACATACCGGCAAAACGTGGGTGTACATTAGTACACCTCTGCCTAACCCTTCTGGGAATACAGGCGTGATGGTATGTATGTATGTAAGGATATTGTTGGGAATAAATAAATAAAATGTAATTTAATTTTGAAATATGCGTATACATACACCTGCCAAACACATTGAATATAGAAGAGTGATGGTTCGTTATGTTAAGAAAGAACCAGATACCCGTAACTATCCTCGTAAGACCCAGCGACCTAATTTAATGACAAAAAAAGTCGACACTCATCATTACATTACGGCCCAGCGGCCTAAAATTATGACATGATATATTTAAACGTATTTTTTGGTTTAAATCATCAACATCATCGACCCATATACTGTCCCACTGCTGGGCAAGGGTCTCCACTCATAATGAGAGGGATTAGGCTATAGTCCACCACGCTGGCCTAGTGCGGGTTGGCAGACTTCACAAACCGTCGAGAAAAATGTTTTCTTTCACCGTTTAAGTGAATGAAAATTAATTATTAATACGCACATGAATTCGAAAAGTCAGAGGTGCGTGCCTTGGGTTCGAACTCGAGACCTTCGATTTGGCAGGCCAATGTTCATACCACTAGGCTATCACTGCTTTTGGTTTAAATAATCCCGCTAAATTAAATCAACCATCAAACCTTTTTTCAACATATCTTTTGCATGAAATAGCTAGCTATAGGTATAATAAATACCCCTTAAAATAATTTAATGAAAAGTTTACTAAATTTACTACTAATTTTAATAAACCAAAATTCTGGATGCTACTGCTAGCACCTATGTTTAGTGTTTAGGCTGAACCGATTTTGATGCGGTTCAGCCTAACGCGAGATTATCGCGGACAAACATACATAATACAGGTGAAACTGAGAAGAAAGGACAAAGAATAATTATGATTAAATTGAAGGTTCAAATTAATGCTCTAACAAACTCTGCCTGTGTAACGGGTAGGTACCTGACATAACCAGGGTTAGGTAACAGGGCTAGATTACCGGCTATGACCGCTTATGTAACCTCTGATAACGTAGATAGATACACACTGCTTGGAAGGAACTCATACTGGATTTATTTGTTGAGATATCCTTGCCTAACTTACATAATCTGACGACGTCCGTGGTTTAGTGGTTTCGAGTGTAGTACTGCTGTCCGACACTGTGTAATCTGTGTCGGATACTGCAGATCATGAGGTCATGGGTTCGACTCCCACAAGACACAAATATTTATGTGGTAAACGTAAGTGTTTGTGTGTTGTCTAGGTGTTTCTTATGCATTATAAGTATTTATTTACAAAAAAAGTATTTAAGTATTAAATCCATTGTCCCCATAGTACAGACGCCAGCAGGTCAAGCTATCCAAAACTGTCAAATTTTCCCAATTGAATATGAACCTTATTGTAGTGACGGGAGGCGCGCCACACACTACATTATTATTTTGCATTAAAGTTGAAAATCAATCAAGGGAATTTGACAGATTGTGGTAGCTTGATGTGCTGGCCTTTGTACAAGCTCTGCTTAGTTTGGGACTAGATGGTGCTGTTTATAAAAAATATTTATTATTCATTTATTTATAATAAATGACGCAATATTTACCAACTGATCACTGTGATTATTTATCAGCCCCAAAACAATATTTTAAACATTTAAATTTAAAAAAATAACAATACAATATTATGTTGGCTAACCATAACAACCGAAGGTAGTCTGTGTAGGTACGATAAGGTTTATATAAGCTCAATGGTTGCACAATACACGCCCACCCTTGTCCGACGCCACGGAATTGCCGTGTTTATGGAAATCAGTCGGGACACACCTTTTATGATTACATGATGGATTTTCTAACTAGTACCCTCATTCATTCTGGATGGGTTCGTGGTTATGCTCGAAAGTTTGGTTACCATTTTCGATACCATTTTTGACCTCAACATAGTTGGGAAAAGGATCGGAGGATGCTGAGATAAGTGCGTTGGATTCGTACTTGAAACCAACGACTTGGAAGTTCAATAGTCTTATCGCTAGGTTATAAAGTACTGCAGCCTATGAGCGATAAATAATGGAAAATTTGGTTAACGCCTCTAACGGTAAAAGAGGGGAATCTTTAAACACAAGGTACGAAAATACCTCCAGGATAGTTTGTCGGCTGATTCATCATCTCGACGTTGACCTATCTGGATATTTTATATATTTGTATGTATTTAGGTAAGTTATAGATAAGTATGTATTAGAAAATATTAAGTAATGCATGTAGTTGTTTATTTATAATATACATATAATTATCTATTATGTCATAGTCATGTCAATCTCTATAATAAAGAGTGCATCTACTGTAATTTTATTCTCTCTGCATCACCTTAAGGTTGTCTGGCAGAAAATGCCTAATGGCATTAAGACCGCCTTTGTACAATTTGTGCATAAATAATAAATAAATTACCCGTACAAAACATTTGACTGATACGCTAGATTCTATGGGTTCTTTATGCTACTGTTTTGTGGTTTGTAGAAGGCTACAAACCACAAAACAGTAGCTTAATAACTCACCCCGCTCTCCTTGGCGAATGAGAACTGGCGCAAGCCTGTAGTGCTAGATACTAACGACCGCAGGAAGGTATGGCAGAGTAAGGAGCTCCACGGCCGTTTTTCCCGGGCAATGGGCATACTACATGGGCCCGATGTAGACCAAGCAGCGTCCGTAGCCTGGCTGCGTTTTGGTGACCTCTTTGGGGAAAGCGAAGGTTTTGTCTGTGCAATTATGGACGAAGTTATCATGACGAATAACTACCGGAGATTTATTATTTACATAAGGATGTAAGGCCAATATCGATTGTCAAGTTAAGAAAATATTGGAATAGAATTTTATTGATGCACGTTGTTCTTTGAATAATATACTATGTACCTACTAGTATGCTTTTTTAATAATTGCGTTAGTTGTAGTCAGAAACCCAAGAAGCCTGACAACAAAACTATCCTCAGTTTATCGGTATTGGAATTGGGTTGTGGAAATCTGATGGTAGTCGCTTCGTGTAAAATAGCTTGTAATTCAGCAGCATCCGTTTAGACTGGAAGATGATGATACGCTGGCTCACTAAACTCACTTAACTCTTTGAAAAGACTTGAATCAAACCCAACATACTCTAGAATGATGATGCAAGGCCAAAAAATCTCCTATACACGACACTTCTAACAAAGAATGCCACCAAAACCTGCCCAAATTGTGTACTGAGGGTACAGTGTCATATTGGAAAAAAATACCCTGTATTACGCTGGTTAAAACTCCAGTTATACTTTTTTTATGCTCACGGGGGGTTGAGAAAAAAGAACTTTAAATTTGAAATAAAGCACGCCATTTTAACACACTAGTATCAGTTTCATAGTGTTTTATAGTAAAAACTGTCAACTTGATAGCTGTCTGCTGTCAGTGTCAGTTTTGGAATGTCAAACGCACGCCATTTTGGCACATTAATATCAGTTTCATAGTAAAAACTGTAAAATTGACAGCTGTCATGTACCTCTGGTAGAAATTTGGGCTGAGTTGTATGGGCTTTTGATGACCTCCTTTTCTCCCAACAATATACCAAGAACAGCATCTTCAGAAACAATTAATTTCAAACCATCGAACATTTCCGAACCAAAGTTTAATTTTAATTAAGATGTTGCCAGAACGCTGACCTAACATAAGTAGCCTATCGAAGTTCGACCAGCTAATTAAGACCTTACTTAGTCAACTTGATGCACATGTGCGACAAAACTTGTGTTGCCATTTGTAACAAATTGGTGCTAGTTTCAGGTCAAGTTGAGGAGCCGAACACAAGTTTTGTTGCTTGTCCTGGTTGAGTTTAGACGGTTCTAGGCTCTTCTTGCATTGTATCAGGATGAAATAGACAAGAATAGTTTATCTTTTTGTATTTTTTGGCATTTTCCATGCTAAGATTTTAAAGTTATTTAGCGAAGGAAAAATTCGACCGCGAGCAGGATTCGAACCTGCGTCTTCTGGTTAGGTACACCAGACGCTATGACCGCTAAGCCACCGCGAGTCCCACCCGCCATAACTATACTGACGTCACCATAAAGACGTAAATTCTGAATGTGAAGGCAAAATTCGTAATTCGTATTTCGAATTTTTTTTAGAAAACAGATCATTTGCCTGTATTGTACAGGGGCCAGGCAGGTCAAGCTATCCAAAATTTTCAAATGTTCCCAATTGAATATGAACCTTATTAATTTGTATTAAAGTTGAAAATCAAACAAAGAAAGGATGTCACCAAAATCTGCCCAAATGGTGTACTGAGGGTACACTTATTTATAATAGTATACCAATACCCTGTATTACTTACGCTGACTAAAACTGTAGTCTTACTTTTTTTTAATGCTCACTAGGGGATGAGAAAAAATAACTTTAAATTTGAAAAAACGCACGCCGTTTTAACACACTCTAGTATCAGTTTCATAGTGTTTATACATATAGTAAAAACTGTCAACTTGATAACTATCTGCTGTCAGTGTCAGTTTTGGCATGTCCAACGCACGCCATTTTGGCACATTATCAGTTACATAGTGATTTCATAGTAAAAACTGTCAACTTGACAGCTGCCATGTATCTCAGGTACAAATTTGGGCAGAGTTGTATGGACTTTTGATGACCTGCTTTGATAGATTGTGGTAGCTTCATGTGTTGGCCTCTGTACTATTGATAAAAACGTTAGATAGATTACAATGTGATGCTCTAGCAAATGGTCTAGTCTATACCCACCTTTATACTGTGCTTGGGTAGCGGACGCGATTTAAAGACATATGGGACAGACCCCATTTTTGATGGACGTGACTTTTTCTCATTGGCTATGTAATAGACAAGGGTAGAGCCTCGATGAGGGAAGATATTAGATAACCTTCCGTCGCACGTGCAGTCAACCTCTTTAGGAACCTGCTGACTAACTTCATTGTCTTTCTAATTCTAATTATTTGTTACTTTTTTAATTATTATTTTTTATTTTTCTTAGTTTGTTTATTTACTGCAACTTAACGCTTACACCCTAGTACCTTATAACAATTTTTATGATTGATTGTATGGGATTGGGACTAGTGCCTTTAATACAAGTTTTTAATCAAACTTAGCAACACACATAAACATTAAACTTTGGCCTAAATTATAAGTGATTGTAATTATTGTGATTATTTATCAGGTTATAAAGTGTAACTTTTGATTTTATCACGGCACAAGAAACAAGAAAACAGTATAATCTATAAAGAACTAGCCGTGCACGACAGTGTACCCCATTGTATTCTCCATCTTTTTTTTATTATTATGATTTTTATACCACCAAAGTTGCAAACAAGCATACGGCCCACCTGATGGTAAGCGGTTACCGTAGCCTATCGACGCTTGCAACACCAAAACTTGCGCGTTGTCGACCCTGTAAAACGAAAGAGAAATGGTTACGTAGTAATATTCCCTCCACTTTCTTTCCCCGCGGAGCACTGGCAACCTTGCACACCGTTATGAACACAATGCAAATCAAAGCAGTGTTATTTCACTTCGGCTTAATGCAAGGCAGAGGTACTTCCCCAGTCGGGCAGCTCCAATTTGAGTGGAATTACCCCCTACCTCTACTAAAGCTTATTACCCAATATCGTGGCAATATCAAAATCCTTATAACCTTTACCCTGTAAGGAAAAATTCCAAATACCAAGTTTTTAGGCTTTATCGTTTTTTCATGGCTAATTAATAAGTGAGTGAATGATATTTCGCTTTAGAAAGTATAGACTATAGGTTGTGTAAGATCCTAACAACATCATCCTATAAACACTCAACACTGAACAATCAAAACGAAATAAACATGAACACTTACACTTAAATCCAATTACATACATACATACATACAATCATCACTAAGTGTGAAACGTGAGCACACACTCACACATGAAAATGCGCACACACTCACAAAAACATGTGTTGTATGTGTAATGTACACATGTTAGCGCTACGTATGTGTTTGTTAACAGCATATCGGTGTAACTAAAGGCTTATGGGTGATCACTGATCCCTGTAATCCGTTCTAGGGTTGCCACACAGTAAAAGCCGATTTGTAAACTTGATTCTACGAAATTGTCATTATTTACTAAAGGCGGTCGTGCAGAAAATCCTTATGATGCGTAGTCATTATTTATGAATTGTTTTTTTTTTGTGGTCTATATTACAAATACCTTTTTTTATAGCACGGATAATCCTCATGAATCAGGTTATACCCAATAGCGGTCATGAGATCCGTGCAATTCGACGACCATGACAGGCTGTGGTCCAAGAGTCGATGGACCCATTCAATCATCGACGTCACAAATACGATAACTACCCCAAATGTACGAGTTTCTGTTTCGATAGTTTTTTGTTTAGAAAAGAAGATTCGAATATTGAATTTGAAAGTGGAACCTTCTCGAACGATTGGAAATTAGAAAGATAGAGAGTATCGTTTTAATCCCCGTACTGACGCATCCACAGTTGGGTGGTATGTTTTTAGGTCTCAAAGGGCGAGCCTTCTACTTTAGGAGTCAATTACTAAACCCTATTATTACAACTACGCTGTTCAACAGATCTGCAAGGTTGAGCTACGCTAGCCGCCGTCAATCTGTGGATGGTAACTATTCTTAACTCATCAAGAACCCTCAGTGCCTTAGAGACCACGTAAAGCCTGTCCCCGTCATGCGAACACCTATGACAGTATTAGCTAGAAGCCAAAATAGCCTGACAAACTATCTTCAGAATATTGGTTTTACCCAGAAATTGGGTTGTGGAAGTCCAGTCCAGATGGCAGTCGCTTCGTATTGAAATTCTGATATTAAGCCGCACCTGGTTAGAATAGAAGGTGACCCAAATATATTCAGGAAAATGCTCGGAGGACCTATTATCGGGAACCAATCCAAACTCCGAGATTCTGATAATTTTACTAAAAATAAAGTTCTTAATAATTTTGATAAACCAATATTTTATTCAATTCTGTAATAAAAAAAATAATAATTACATTGCACTGCAAACCGGATTTAAACTTCAGTCTAGCATAAAATCCGTAGAGCGATAATGGATTCGCCCCACCATCTGAATTACAGTATTAGAGTGAATTTCTCAGGCGATAATTCTACGCGTCTAGGGTGAAAATGCAGTACTGCTTTACACATAGAACCACGATTTTTTTTCTTTAAATTCAGGATTCATATGTCTAAATGAAGTCAATTAAATTACATATGTAAGACTATTAGTTTTTAAGAGAAAAATCAATATATGACGAATTGTCAATTTCTGTGTCTTGTCCACAATTACTTTGATCCACAATATTCACCTCTCAGAAGAATAATTCCCAATAAATAAATAAAAAAATTAAAAAAATATGTTGAGTATTAGTTAGCCCACAAGAAGATAATTAAATTTGAATTTTTAGACCCATAGTTAAATAAATACATGTCAAGTTAGTTTTGTCCGAGCGAAAGTAGCAATTTCTATGGTCATTTTGTTTCGCCGTTTATACGTTCCACTGATGAGTATATACGGACAGTTAATTCCTGCTCGGCAAGGATCAGTGATGCGCTGACGCCCAGTGGGAACAGTTGTACACCATCTCGCTATTTCTTTCAGCCAAAAATGTAAGTACGCGATTTCAGGTTACTCGGAACGAAATTTTGCAATTTCTGTGGGCAGGTTTAAACCCTTTTTATTTTTAAATAAAAATATGACTTTTATGCATGTTAATGAACCTTTGCTACATGTTTAAGATAATAGAGAAAAATAGTTATAAACTTAATATATTTTTGTAATATAGACAAAAAACGCCATGTTTCCAATTTCTGTGGGCCAATTTCTGTGGTTTCCGTGGCTTCTGGGTGTCCACGGAAATTGTACGATTTCACAGAAATTGTACCAATCAATTATTATATTAAGAAACTAGCGAACTGCCCTCCACTTCTTCCGTATGTCACCCGCAAGTTACGTCTTTGGTTACTGCTCTGCTCTCGTGTGTCGCAGCGTATAGCCCATGTTACTCAAGAATAATGTAGCTATCTATTTGTAAAAAAATTGTTAATATCTCAATTCTGTGCAAGAACTTATTTTATAGCTTACACAAAATTTATTAATCCTATTGTGTCCCATCCTGTGCCTCCTTTGACAATCAAGTGTAAGAATTTAAATGGACATAAGATTAATTTCAATATTTTTTATATTTCAGCAATCATATATAGTTCAGAAATTCAGACAGTCCATTTCGGTGCCAGTCGGTCTCAATTAACATTACACACTGCAGTAATTTACTATCGTGTACAGAATGAAATCAAATCCCAGTCATTCTGTACTGGGAGTGAATCTTTGCGTCACGATGCGTCTGCAGTTTTTTCCCGTTTTTTGATACCAATTTTGCAAGAAATTGAAGCTGTTGCACCTCATATATATCGGTTCTCCATCTCATATCCAATTCTCCCTCATCACATTATAGAAACAAAAAAAAATATTATATCGCGGCTTTAACTATACTTGCCAGATTTGTCTAGTGGGATATGGCATTACTGCGAATGTGGGCATGGAAAGGGAGCACCTGATGGTGTAGGAGGTGTTCTTAAAAGATCTGCAAACCGTCTGGTTGCCTTTGGCAAAGATATAACCGATATAGATTCTCTAGTGCAAGGTCTGCAAACAACATATTGATATATTGATATATTGATATTATTAATCCCGACGTTCCGCGTAAAAGAACACATCGCCGATGTCAAACACCGCCGTTCCAAGAAGTCAGCAGTTTGTGAACATGCACTTGACAAGGCCCAGCATTATATCAGATTTGATAAACCACAAATCCTTGCGAAGAAAAGTCGATACCTACTCTGACTGACCCATTACTGGGAATTTTAGAGACGGTCACGATTTTGATTGGGTCCCGACGGCTAGATTGACTTTATTCTACGTTATAATTTATTATTTTATGTATTTATCGATCATGAAAACATTTAAATGGTGTAGTTATTCAATATTACTTTACATAGGTCTGGACTACTAGACTTGTTTTTGTCTTTTTAGTTTTTTTTAAAGTGTTTTTATGCAGTCGGGTTTTTTAGTTATTTTAATTACGTAATTACTCTATCATAGGAGTAAATGAACATCAGTTCTTTGATTGAAGACTGATTTATAAGTGTACACACCGTTGTAAGTAATTTTTATAAATGCTTATTAGAATTATTCATGTAATATCAGTTCTTTTCATGACATAATAATAATTTAAAAAAAATAGCATGTAATTCTGCCAATTTCAGGGGGCATATACAATTTCTATGGCACTAATACAATTTCGGTGACAAAAATAAAATTTCTGTGGAACGGTAATTTCGGTGGCCAAAATAACTCTCTAAGTAATATAATTGTATAATCTTCTTTTATAAAATGTATATAAAATGTGGATGTATTGCGCTTTAATATTAAAGCTTGTCAAAAAACCTGAAAATGAAAATGTCCACGGAAATTAGGGAAAAAATCCAGTAGTTGAAATTGACTCATTAACAAGAAAATATTTGTTTTAAAATATCATGCGCATGAAAAATTGTGGTCGGGAAAATTAAGAGCACTTTGTATTAAAAGCATTGCATATATGTATAAATCAATATTATATTGATAGTTAAGTAATATTGGTATATGTATCGGAAAACGCAGCGTAGGACGGCCTTCAACGAGATGGACATACAGCCCGGTAAAGGTTACTAGGGAGTCGTTGGATGCAGAAGTTAACTCAAACATGTCAAATTCTTATGTAAATTCCCTCCTTCAGTTAGACTGTATCATGTCTACATAATTAGGCTGTATCTTGGTCTTCTGGCAACGTATTAGGTACTCTAAAACATTAACCTGTCAAAGTAACAGACTTAACTTCGACTTGTCGAAGTCACAGACTTAACTTTGACTCTTCGAAGTGCCAGACATTTCGACTTAGGCAGGCAGGCAAGTACGGGGTTTAGTCTGTACGAGTACCTACCTGCTGCTTCCCCACTTGGGTACCAGCATTGGATGTTTGTGTTTATAAACGCACCCACGATACAGGAGAAAATCCTATTGCGGGTAACGTTTTAAAAATAAAAAAACAGCTTTATAACTTCTAATATTCACCAGTGGACTAACTAGAAGGCCTGCTACACACGATCCTGCACTCGCAGACTTCAAGCACTAATTACGTAAGCAAATAAGACTGGGGACGGTGTCGCAGGAAAACTTTCATTATTAATGTACAATGAGCCGACTACCGGGTTTGTTTGGATGTTACAGGCTATTGAGAAATCGGTTGTTTGGTATAATTACTAAAAAAAATGTTTGTATTATATTTATTTCACGATTGATGAAATGTTTATTATATGAATGGTCCAATATTCTAGCGGTCACAAGAGTAACTGCAGACCCAGATCCTGGGTACTATTAGCAGGTAGCAGCTCGGAGTTTGAATTTATGCCCGGTAAATAACAATAGGCTATTTGCCACTACGTGCCAAATTTAATTAAAATCGGTTCAGCGGTTTAGGCATGAAAGCGTAAAAGACAGACAAAGAGACTGAGTTACTTTCGCATTTATAATAATATATTAGTAGGGTCGTGGAGATCTGTCATGGTTGTAGCGAATTTCGCGGATCCCATGGTCATGACTATAGGGCAGGCGAAGGCAAATGCGGTTTTTAGTCGGTACGAGTCGACATAACCTCCCCGGGTGGTGGAGGATCCATGAGGATTTTCAGTACTATTAAAAAAAGGGTCGTGGAGATGGTTGATTTGTTTCCATATAAAAGCTACTTGTACTACATAGATACGCAAACTACGAGTATATTGAGCAATATTGCGATCCTTAACATATTCCAAGCACATTAGCATAGCACACGATTGTAACTACGAAGAGTATGTACATTTACATTTACAACACGGACCCGCGACTTCACTTGTGAACATTTCAGAGTTCACGTAAAACAGACTGCAATGAAACGACTAAGTAAGAGATGTAACATTTAGTTTTAGTGTCAGATAGTATAGTAACTTTTAGTGCTTAAAGCGCCTTGAATCTTGAGTTTTAGTCTTAAATGTTATTGCTGGTAGTGATTTAGATATCACTGCATTTGCAAGGAGATTTGAACATTCATTCGTTTTATGTGAAAGAAAATTGAGAGATTTCGCATGCATTTTTTATATTAACCGGTTAAGCCACCAGATTCAGTGGAAAATTTATTATAATTGTTAAACCGACGGCCCTTACGTATAATCTCCGAAATGGTGGATACGTCACCATCAATCCATATACTGTCCCACTGCTGGGCACGGGCCTCCTCTCAGATTGAGAGGGATTAGGCTATAGTTCATCACGCTGGCCTAGTGTGGGTTGGCAGACTTAACATAACGAAGAGAAAAATCTCAGAGGCATTTAGGATTTCTCACGGTGTTTTCCTTCATTGTTTAAGCAAGTGGTTACTTGATTATTAATACACACATAAATTCGATAAGTCAGAGCTGCGTGCCTTGGATTCCAACTCAAGATCTTTAACTTTACCTTGGCAAAAGGCTTAGATGGTGATAATTACATAATACGATGAAAATATTTCGACGGTTCTTCAACTAATCCTTCTCAATCTGAGAGGAGACCCGAGTTAAGGATAAAAATGTGTTACTTACTACCACAAGCGATGGCCATAGGTGTTCGTGTGACAACATGCTCTCTGAAGCAAGGAATGACTTCATATTTTAACGAGAATGTCTTGTAATACTGTAAAATATGTCATCAAGATATATCTCAATATATCTTTTCAGTTTTGTATACTCATCGCGTAAAGTTGCATAATTGCAGTTGTCACCTCGCCATTACCGTTGCGCTGCATGTCGTTAGTTTGATTCCCACCTGAGGCCAATATTTGTGTGTTCCGATATTTGTTTCAAGCCTGGGTATACTTCGTGTCCGTTAATTGTATGTTTGTAAAGTCCTCCGCAACACGGAGCTTGTTTTCTAGTGCGGGAGCTGAAAAAAAAAAATTAGGAAGTTTCTTAAGTAACTAAAATTTCACAGTGACTGCGACATACACATTTGTTGTAAATTTTAGCTCGCAACACATGTGGGGTGAGGTCGAAGTTTATTAAATGCCACAGGCCACGTTTTGTTTCGTATCTATATTATTTCACATTAATTATGTACACATTGTTTTGGTAAGTGCAGCGTTTTGAAATTTGCTAAATATTTGTGTTCTATGGGAATCGAACCCACGACCTCGTGATCAGCAGTCCAACACACGAACCACTAGACCACAGACGTCGTCACTTTGTTCACTTTGACTTAGTTATAACTTAGCTACGAGCCGATCGACCGAAAACGACAGCATGTCAATGAAAAAAAAAGTCAAACAAAATTTCATTACACATCAGCCCTTAGAAAACTTCTGGATAATATTCTTTGAGGCAATATCTCCTTTGCCAATAGCTCCTAAATAGAAAAGCTCTGACAGAATACCGCTGAAGAGCTGATGCAGCGCTAGCGCACCGAAATTGCCGTAGACAACAATATCCTTTAATTTAATAAGTTCGGAAGACGACGACGCAACTGCAATAAGCCACCGTCAATGAGTGCTGCGCCTGGCCCTAACGACCAAATAAGGCGAGGTCCCATAGAAAGCGAGGAAAAATATTTAAGTCCTCAAGTTACAGAACATCATCAGCTGCCTGAGTCTGATGTGAATGATTTCCTGACGTGTACAATTTGGGGGTTTCAAGGGGGGTTCAAGTTACGAGTGAATAGGTATCTTCTAGATAAGCGTGATACATCTTAGACCACTTCGTCACTTACCATCAGGTGAGATTGTGGTCAAACGCTAACCTATCTCATATAAAAAAAAAGAACATTACTAAGTTGTATAAAAAAAAGTCGCTGTCCGCGTCTGTCTGTTTCTCCGCATATCTGTTTAAAATATGTTTTATTTAAGGGAGGGTCTGTAAAGTTTTGTGGCGGTTTTTCTTCATAAGATCCACATTTTGGAATCCTGCAAATTGTTTGACTTTACAAAAATACCAATTTTAATGATCTTAATGAAATAAAACATTTGACATTGACATTGATTCTGTAAATTTTCAGCAGCACGGAGTTAGGATTCGTGCCCGTTTAAAGGCAAACGGTTTGCCACCTACATGGGATTCAAACATAACTGCGAACTGTGGGTGTACATTAGTACACCTCGGCCCATCCTTACGGGTCATACAGGCGTGACGATATGTATAATGTAGTTTTTTATGTTGGTCGTATTATGGAACGAAATTATTTTGCAAAGGGTTCGCTGCTAAATAACAGATCACCGTTTTGATGTGTGACAATTTTTCCAAATGCGTGTGACTCGTGTATCTTCCCTCTAAAACTCTAATCTAACACTTTCCCTCTTGTAATAGTAATATAATTATTTAATATTACTCTTATAATAATATAGTATTATTATTTTTAGTACTAGGCGAGTAATACATCTTAATAAAATTATTACGTAAAAATAAATATGTTCGATTTATGTTAATTTTTCGAATGTAAATCAACCCGCTGTCAGTCGCGCCCGACCTCACGCCCAACGCTTCAATATTCCAACAAGATGCAAGCAGCTGTAAAGGAGAAATTCCTTTATGCGCCTCTGAAGTGCTTCGCTAATATTTAACGAAAAGGTTTTTTGGTAACCAATCTTTTTACAATTTTCAGCTTTTACGTCTAAAGTGCAGGCTTTTAGCGCTAACTTCGTTTTTTCGTACGTAGGTTCCACGAGTTCGTTATAGACTTGTATGGAAGATGTGGAAAATATTGGAGTAAATGAGATGCTTATAAGGTATTCCTAAATTGTCACGCTGGCAAAGTTTCTATTATACCTGGATTTTTGAGTTCGTTTCGGCGTTTCTTTTAAGAGAATAAGAAATGCAAGCTACTTTTTTTATAGAAACTAAAGCATGCTCTTGTAAAAGTGTCTCTAATAATCTTCAATAAAGATCTGATTTATGGAACATTCAATTTGGTTAGAAAAAAAATATTTTCTTCTACACCCTTTTGAGAACTACTTAGTAGGTACTTTGTTCTCAAAAATGTGTAGATGACCTTTTGAGACTAAAAGTTTTGAATTACTGACGTCACCATAAACACGTAAATTCAGAATGTGAAGGCAAAATTCGACATGGCGGGTGGGAGTCGCAGTGGCCAGTGGTCATCGTCAGGGTCTGGTGTACCTAACCAGAAGACCAGGTTGGAATTCTGCTCGCGGTCGATTTTTTTCTTTGCTAAATAACTTCTTATCAAGAATCAAGTACGAGTACTAAAGCTGAGCTCATATTAAAAATTCATTAGGTATTCATTTTGATGGCTTTCAGCTCATATTTTACTTGGCATGTTTACTTAAAAGTTCATTTCTATTACCATGTTAATAGCAAATCTTCCCCGCCTTCGGGTACAAGGTTTTATCTCGTCTTACTTCCGAACATGATTTAATATTACGACCTTTTCAAACTTTTAGTATACATTCCTGCGGTCTCGAGTTGTTACGCAATATCTTGTAATATTTACCGATTAATGTACACATAGGTCGAATTAATTTCCGTGTCGCGGTTTGTATCGCACCACATCGACGGAACCCATTAGGATGTAGACAACATCAAACAAGATGTCGGTGAAACTTCGCCCGAGTGGGCCGAAGTTAGCCGAAGTTTGAACAACTTGCGGCCGATTGCATAAAACTTTGATCGAGCGTTAGCTTCAACTGGGATTATTGTAATTCGAGGGATTAATTAACGTGGTTAGGTTATTCAGTAGGTGTTGTCAGTTTAAGCCCCTGTTTCGTGAAAATTAATACGGTTATCACCAAAGAGTTCGGAATAGGTAGAATATAATTACCTATACGCGCAAGAAAGTAATACCACCCTTTGAAATCACGGAGTTTTCAGTTCGAGATTTAATGATCATGAATTTGGACTTCGAAAAACCCTTAACATAAAAATTTACTGCGCCAGCGCTGGGAACTATCTACTGCGATCTTATGTGGGTGTATATTTTTGTATATGTTATAAATCTGCCCACGTCTATGTTATTATGGTATTGTTCTCTGTGAAATAATCATATTGCCTATTGCCGTCCCCTACTGAACGTAAGCCTCTCCCAAAGAGCGCCAACCATCCCGGTCTTGGGCAGCTCGCGACCATCCGCTGCCAGCCACCTTCTTCAAATCGTCTATCCATGGTGTCACAGGGCATCCCCCACTACGTTTGCCCATATGTGGTCTCCACTCTAACACTCGTCTGCTCCACCGATCGTCTGTGCGTCTGCAGACATGGTCGGCCCTCTTCCACTTCAGCGTGCTTATCCTTCACGCAATGTCGGTGACTTCAGTTCTTTGGCGAATGAATTTGTTGCGAATTCTATCCACCAAAGGAACTCCAATCATTGCTCCCTCCATTGCACGCTGAGTAACCTTGAATTTGTGGACCAGACCCATGGTGAGTGTCCCTCTGTGAAATAGGTAATATTGTTCTTGACAGCGGGTCAATTGACCACTGAGTTTTTTAGGCAATTTTACCCAGCACCACCTAATCCCAAACTAAGAAGAGCTTGTATTATGGGTACTAAACAATGGATAGAATACTTATATAGGTACTTTTTTTTGTAAACATTAAGGAACACTCAGACAAACACAAACATATTGATTTCTGACATTAACGCGAATATTATACATTGAAATAAATCAGCGTCCATGGTCACGGGTAGACTGAGTCTACCCGTGACCATGGACGCTGTAAAGGGTCCGGAACGTCGGGATTAATAATATCAATATACGCGATAAAATCCGTAAAAAGTAGTTTTATTTCAACAGACACAAACACTTATGTTCATCACATAAATATTTGTGCCCTGTAGGAATCGAACCCCTCGACTCGTGATCAGCAATCCGCCACGTGAACCACTAAACCAGAGACGTCGTCGACAGAGTTCGTCCACTAATTATATGAAACTAGATTTTGGCCGCGGTTCTCTCGCATCCCATAAGGCTTTTTGAGACAAAAGGTGTCCTATATCCGTCTCTGATGTTTAATCTAAGTATATCTGTACCAAATTTTATCAAAATCGGTTCACGATTTAGGTGTGAAAGCGTAATAGACGGACAGAGTTAATTAATATATACTCGTAAGTAGAGATAACGAAAACCTTATTAGAAAATTGTACAACAAATATTTCTCAAAGAAAAACACACCATATACGTAGGCAGATTTATAACATATACAAAAATTCACACACGAAAGATCCCTGCAGGACGTAAGTAGTTCCCAAAAATCCCCATATAGTAGAACAAGGTACATAAACATAACGGTTTTCATGAAAAATATGAATGGTGCGACATGGTAAAAAGGGATAAGTCGGTAGTTACCAAACATCTGGCGGGCGGGATCGATCGGAATTCAATAAAATTAAACATTCAGGAAGCGTGCCTTGGGAGAACTTGAGTAAGGATGTGGTGCAAGCGACAAAAGCCAAGCGATCTATTTCATACGTCATCGACGTATACGACATACGACTTCTGGCGTAATGGCTGAGCGACCAGCTGCTTCTGGGTCATGGAACAAATATTTGTATGACTTACATGTAGTTGTTCCGTTTAGACACCTTCCAGTCTAAACAGCTGCAGTTGGATATCAGTATTTTAAATAGTGTTGTGTAAAATGTCCCAAAAATATTATTTTATTGTATATATATCATCCGTATGCTTGTTTTTGTCATCTTATTACAGTAATCTTAGAAATAAAACCCTTAAACAACTTTTTAAAAGGATTGTTTGATGGATTTGCTGTAGGCCAAAGTAACAATTTACAGTGCTGACACTGTAAATTGTTACTTTGGCCTACATTAAAATAAATTACAGGATAAAAAAAGGATTACATTAAAATTAACACACATAAAAGCAAATACGCAATGATTTGACAGAAATTCAATGTTACTCTCACAACGACAAATGGCAAACTGGGACGAGTTATGTCTGTGCCTTCCTTTTGTACACTCGGCGAGACAACATTATAAAATAGGCGGTAGTCTTATAAAAATCATCAATCTCCTAACAGTAAACTAATCGCTTCAGCTCATGCCTTAGCCCGCAACACTTCACTAGCCCAGCGGCCGGGTTCCCACTTAAGGTTAATATGTTTATTTACCGAACCCCGCTATGTGTGATGCCCTTCCAAATGTACCCTGAAGGGTGATTTGTGTGTTCAAGGGAGATACTTCTTTTATTGTCGGCGCTCTATGTGGCGAATATATTTGTGTGCTTCAAGTTGAGATTACGGAAATGACGATTGTTTTCGGATAGTATGGATATTTTATTGCTGTTTACGAAAACTGTTGTAAGTATATGTAAGTGTTTCGCTCGAAGTTCGATTTATACCCGGTTAATGGCAATAGACGTAAACATACCGGGGAATGGTGGATGTACCTTAGTACACCTCTGCTTAGCCCTTCGGAGAATACAGGCGTGATGGTATGTTGTGGATAGAAAAACGTATGGATATGTAAAAGAGTACATCGACGAAGTCTTGATTGTGATTAATATGAAAACCGATGTTATAACATGAAGACAGAAATCTAAGAAGGAAGTAAAGCAATATGATATATCTTTCACTCTTGAAAGCGAGGAAATAAATGCTCTGAATTGGTTTGAATGATTTCTCAATCAAATCTCCACTAATCCATTTATAAACTCTGTCTGTCACGCTTTCACGCTTAAACCGCTGAACCGATTTTGTTGAGATTTGATACAGAGATACATTAGATCTTGGAGAAGAACATACGCCACATTTTGTCTAAAATATCCTTTAAGATACGAGTGAAGTCGCTTAAACCGCTGAACAAAATGAATTCAAAATATTCTTATGCGCAAATATTCATCTCTTCATCACAAGTGACGTTGATATCTTAATGAATACTGCACTCAAAATCCAAAATAGTCCCAAAGACTTCCACAGACGACTACATTCATACGCAGATGAAGCGCGAACGAATTGAATTTAATAACATGCCTTGCTAAACTAGTTTACATAATCTTAGGTATCCCGAAACTCGCGTCTGAGAGCAAATCTAAGCCAGGTTATGTACGGTGTGGTATGTAAATTATATACCCTAGTAGCGTCGGTTCGAATAACTGTACGCTAATCATTCGATTTACAAGGTTAAGTTTCGCTCGCCGCGGTCATACAATGGATGGGTGACCGATCTTGTCACAGTCTACCGTGCTTTGGAGATAAATTTTAAAAGTGGAAGTTATCTCTGATAGAATGGAAATTAACTTGTTTTTTGACGATAATTTTAAAAGTGTATAAACATACAGTGCTGTGCAGTGATAGCCTAGTGGTATGGCCACTGGACTGCCAAGTCGAAGGTCTCGAGTTCCAACCCAAGGCATGCACCTCTGACTTTTCAAATTCATTTATCACTGGCTTAAACGGTGAAGGAAAACATCGTGAGGAAACCTGCATACCCTAGAGATTTTTCTCGACCGTTTGTGAAATCTGCCAACCCGCACTAGGCCAGCGTGGTGGACTACAGCCTAATCCCTCTCAATATGAGAGGAGACCCGTGCCCAGCAGTGAGACAATATATGGGTTGATGATGATAAACATACATACAAACATACTATCACGCCTGTACTCCCTGAAAGGTTAGGCAGAGGTGTACTAATTAAACACCCACAGTTCGCCAATATGTTTGGGTCCCATAGAATAGGGCGCGAGCCTATTACCATTATTCAGGCACAAATCCAAAATCCCAGCTGCAACCTACTGTAATTTCATAAAAATAAACCACTGCTCAACTTGGGATTCGATACCAGGTCCTCTAGCGTAAATTGCACTTAGGATCGCAATAAATCTGTTTTCTTTCTTTCTTTCTATGTATAACAATTTGGTAACTAAGTAAAAGGCCTTCTACACGGTTGGCACCAACCGCCGACCGTCGTGTCCTTGGTCGGGTTGACGGTTGGTCGTGAGCGCTGCGTCCGTGGTCGGCCCCGACCGTCTGGAACGCTGTCGGTCGACGACAAAAATTGGTTGACCCAACCAGGGCACGATGGTCGACGGTAGGTCCCGATTGTGTAGGCCTTTAAATGACGCAAATAAATAGTTATGTTTGTGAACATCGGACATTTTATGTTGATGTTAAATTGCTTTAATGTTTGAGAAACGTTGCTGTGAAAATCTACACACTTACCCTTTTATTGAACAGCGGAAAATCTTCATGGATCCTCCGTCAACAGGTTACAATTTACATCGAACTCGTACCGATTAAACACCGCCTACACCACCCTTAAGGAACTCTGCCAACTGTTTCTTGAAGTTATATCTAGTTTTTAGACAGGTTCCTACCTGTCTAAAAACTAGATGTAGACTAGTGGGAGTAATTCCACCCAAATTGGAGCTGCCCGACTTGGGATGTATCTCCGCCCTGCAGAAAATCGAAGTTAAATAGCACTGCTTTGAGCTGTGTCGTGTTCCTTACGGTGAGCAAGGTTGCCATAGCTCCGTGAGGAAATGTTGTGTTGGCAATGATAATGAAATACGGACCTTTTTAACCAAACATTAATGCTTCAAAGTATTATTTCACACAAATATCCCCAAAACCTACACAAATTCATACACTAAGCATAATTTCATGTCGAATATTAAAAATCTTTTTTATTTACTTTCAGGTAATTACCGTTTTCATTCGCTGAATTCCGCCGAACGTAAGTAAAACGTATTTATATAGGGGATTCATTAAAATTTCATGCGTCACTGGATGGCAAAATAATCAGATTTCTTATTGATTCGAGAAATCTATGAATGCGTTTTTCACCGAATGCTTTTGCATTTTATTATTTATTTTCCAATATACATTTAATATCTTGATGTCCGCGGAATCGTATATTGAGAACGATATTAATTGCATTGTATTCCGCTTTGTATGAGGTTTCATGCAGTTCTTTAGTGATGTAAAAAACTGAAAATTTCATTTCAATTGTTTGTTGGTTTAATTTTGTTGTTTCATGGAAACTACTTCGTTATTCAAATTGTCAAATGTCGTTCGTTGGTCAATTTCGTAAGTCAAATGGGCGACTGCTACGCTAGAGGTCTTGGGTTCTATTCCCAGGTCTAGCAAAGTGTTATTAGGGTTTTCTATGAAATTCTCAGTAGTAGCTCGAAGTTTAGATTTTTAAACAGTTAATGGCAGTGACGATATGAAGAAGGTGGCTGGCAGCAGATGAATGCGAGCTGCCCAAGACCGGGATGGTTGGCGCTCTTTGGGGGAGGCCTACGTTCAGCAGTGGACTGTAATAAGCTGATATGATTATAACGATGAATAGCAATCGGCTTGCCCCGTATTACATGGGACCTAAACATTATATACATTATTTAAATATTAGAATATAGAATATTCTTTATTGTACACCATAAACAAATGCCAAGTACATGTTTTAAATGATAGAAGAGTACAATGAGCGGTCTTACAGACACGACGATCTCTTACAGACAACCTTTAACAACCAAATATTATTTAAATTACTATTCCCATACTTTTTTTACTAGCCATTACTGGTCCCACTGCTGAGCAAAGGCCGTCCCCTTAGTACTTCCAGGTACTTTTTTCTAGTGACGTCTCGGACCAGCCCCTGCGGTACGCATCCCAGTCGTCTCCAAACCTCTTTCTGACCCGGCCGGCTTCATAATTATGAAATATTATTCCAACTAGCAACACTATTCAACTACTTCACAACTACCCACATAAAATTAACTTTACATTACATTATGTATCGTTATAAAGCATTTTACACAATATTACACAACCTTTCATAGCCATTCTGTGGTCGCCATATGGCCCTGCAACCCACAAGTACGCAACCGCAACTTTATATTTTATTGCCCACAACATAGAGCATAAATTATAATGAAAGTGGTTTACGTAATCGTATATTTTAATTTTGATGTTGTGGACTTTAAATGTAAGAATATAAGGTTGGTTTATGGTTGGCGATCGGTTTGTGGTATGTGTCGATAGAGTGCATCATGAAATTTTAGTGTTATACTTAGTTATTATTTTGTACTGTGGTTTCCGGCTAGTATTAATATCTTCACCTCATTAATCTGTTTGATTTTATGTAATATTCAGGATATTAAATTTATTTTCTCCAAGTACGTAATCCTAACATTCTGTGTCAATATAATAATATTGTTTATCCTTTGATCTTATTTATTTATGTATATCCTTTGATCAGCGTTATTATTATTTAGCAACTTTAATGTACTAAGATCTATGATTATTTAATGATAGTGTACTGGCAGTTTCACACGGGTGCCACTGCAGTAACTTGATACATACCATATGTCATAGGAATTTCGCATCGCTGACCCAGCCCGGTGTATTATGTAATTAACATGCACTATGTTCATGGTAACCGACTATAGTGACAGTTGAAGGAGGATGTACCAACAAGTACATAATATTTGATAAAATAACATAACACGTCACCAGTGTTTTTCTTTTTTTTTTCCTTAATGGCAATTGACTACGTCACCAGTTATTTTATAATATATTTGACAGTAACACATTCTAAATATTTTTAAATATAACCCTATTCTGACACACACAACAAGCGTATCTTCTAAGGTTATGTATAGATCTATCGTTTTGTTCTGTTTGTAATTTTGTCTTGTATTGTTTGTGACTATCGGAATAGATTTTTTCTCTCTTTCTTTAAAGATAAAGTTTTACCGAAAAAAAAATTTAACAAAAAAATTAAACCGCCGAAGAACTGAAAAGCAAAAAATAATAAACGTTTCTTATTTAACTTTAATAACTAAGTTCTTAAACTAATGTAAGTAATTTTGATTCGGCGCCAATAAAAAAAATATTATCAAAATCGGACTACTCTGTATAAAGTTATGCGTGGTCATACTTTACAATCAGTGAGTGAACAATTATAAATCATCTTCTGTTTTCCTACCCTTACAGTTGGATTTTTTTCTAAATTTATATGGGACAAGCTTTGGGGTAGGGTATACCCCAAAGCTTGTCCCATATCCAATAAAAAAAGAGTTATGAAAAATCGGACTAGTATGAAAAAAGTTATGCGTAGTCATACATACAAAAAAAAATAATGTGCGTCGACTTGAAAACCTCCTCCGTTTTTATTTCGTCGTTTGAAAAATAAATATCTATAAAAATGTTTAGCATGCGTAAATGCCAAATATTATAAAAAATAACTAGTAAAAACGTAAGCCAAATCGTTCGGCCTCGGCATTTAACTAATGTAAAATCATGTCAGTTGAAGAAAACAATTCTTTTAAAAATAAGCCAATGAATTCTATATTGTGGGTTCGTGCATAAAAAAAAAAATTGATAATCGATATCTTACGTTGCTGCAATCACTAATTCCTTCTGTCAAAAAGTAAATAAACGAGTAGACGACGTAGTGGGAGAATTTATTTACTCCGTGTTTTTATGCAAAAAGCAACTTTGAATTGTCCACAAAATTGATGTTTTAGGTAGACCTTACTTCCATCTGTCCTGAGCTCAGTCGCCGAGATACTTTCCATTAAGCGGCGTGCTCACAGTCATGTCTAAAGCACTCGGTGTCACCGGTAACTGCAAGTCTTAGAGCACTCAGAAGGCTTCCGCTCGGTCAGTACACCTCTTAATGAAAGTGTTTCTTTTTAATTAACATCTAGTTTTATTACTGTACAAAGTTTGTAGGACGGATGGAGATTCATGTTACAAGATGATCATAACATAACATACCATCACGCCTGTATTCCCCGAAGGGTTAGGCAAAAGTGTACTAATGTACACCCACATTTCGCCGGTATGTTTTAGGTCCCGAGTAATAGGGGTGGAGCCTATTGCATTAACCGGGCACAAATCCAGACTTTGAGCTGCTACTGAGAATTTTATATAAAAACCCAATAACACTTTGCTCGTCCTGGGGATCGAACCCAGGCCTTCTAGGACTAAGAAGGCAGTCAAGATGATCATAATTATAAGTAATCATCTTCCGATTTTTTTCCAAACTATATTGGGGTCGGCTTCCAGTCTAACCAGATGCGGCTGAATATCAGTATTTTACACGAAGCGACCGCCATCAGACCTCCGCAACCCAATTTTGGAATAATACCAATATCTTGATGATAGACTATCATGATTTTTAGGCTTATGACTAACACTATCGATTGTCATACGCGTTGTATGAGAACCGGGACCGACGGCTTTACGTCACGGTGTTAAGAATCGTTACTCATCCACAAACTGACCGCGGATAGCGCAGCTTAACCTTGCAGATCGGTAAGTTTCACTTAGCCACGAGCCCCTCTTATTAAAGATCTGATACGATTTCTAAAATAGGAATCGATTCTAGAAGAATTAGTGGCGTTTTTACCACTTCTTAACAGGACACGTCGCAACAAGTCCTATGAACCATGATCTTGACTGACAGTGCTATCCTGGCAACCCTTAAATCAGAGGCGTAAATTTGGCAACAATTTTGCCATCCATACAAAATGCATTTTTTTATACCAAAGGTGACAAACAATCATACGGGCCACCTGATGGTAAGCGGTTACCGTAGCCTATAACACCGCTTGAAACACCAGGGATATTACTTGCGCGTTGCCGACCCTGTAAAACGAGAGAGAAATAGTTGGGATGGCATTATAAAGGTCAAAGTCTCCCCACTACCAACACAACGTTTTCTCGCGCAGGACTGGCAACCTTGCTCACCATAAGGAACACAACAGCTCAAAGCTGTGTTATTTTACTTCGGTTTTCTGCAAGGCGTAGGAACTTACCCAGTCCTCCAATTTGTGTGGAATTACTCCCACTATCACTCCCACTTATACCTCTCTTTTCGAGCTATTTATTGTACGTACTTACAACTGTTAAAGCGATTTTCTCGCGTTTTTTTTTCAACTAATAACACATCAAGATGACCTCGCCGGTCGTTGACCTATGATGTCATCCAAGTTTCCGCATTCTGTTTGTTATGGAATTATTTAGCGAATGACCGCTCTAACTCAGCACGTCATGGCAGCACTACTTGCTGAGGCAACGTGTCAAATTCAATACATTTAAATTTAGTTCTGTTTTTCGCCACGGGTCAAGTTACGCGGGTTATAATGTATCTTGATATGGAAGTTATAATTTTACCTACCTATATTTACTTACACGTGTTATGATATAAATTAAAATAACTGTTCCAAAGTCCATAGATTTTCTATGAAATGGTATTTAGATTAGGTACATTGAACTTTATTACCAAGCTGTTAAGTTTTTTTTGTCTGCTATTGCCTTCCCTCGATAAGAGGGGAAATATGCTACCGAGAATTTCATAGAAAAACCCAATACTACTTTGTTTAACCTGGGAATCGAACCCGGGCTAGCGTAGCAGTCGCACAACCACAGAACTAATAAGACAGTTATCAACTGATTACTATATAAAAACTGTGATAGCTTAGTGGTATGACCATTGGACTGCCAAGTCGAAGGTCTCGATTTCGAACCAAGGCACGCCTCTGACTTTTCGAATTCATGTGCGTATTAATAATTAATTATCACTCGCTTAAACGGTGAAGAAAGACATCGTGAGGAAACCTGCATACCTTAGAGATTTTCTTGACGATTTGTGAAGTCTGGCAATCCGCACTAGGCCAGCGTGGTAGACTATAGCCTAATCCCTCCCAATCTGAAAGGAGACCCGTGCCCAGCAGTGGGACAGTATACGGGTTGTTGATGATGACTATATAAAAAAATGACCAAAAAAGCGCACAAAGATGTCTGCTGACATCGACCTCCAGAACGTAACAATGAAGATACCTATTAAACAACCTCATCAAGGACTGCTAATGGAAGAGGTCAACGCACCGCAAATAATTTGTTAATTAATGTTATTTTAGAACAGGTTATCAAAGAGGTCATGTGAATGCACCAATCTGCTTTTGCTGGCTTGTTTATTTGACTTTTGACTTATTTGACCTGGAAACACTCGCTTTTAGAATAAACAGTAGTGATGTTGATAATCGATTAATCCAATATTGATAATGGATCGAAAAAATTATCTTAATTATCTCAAAGGTATTACATGTCTCACTCAAATAATCAATAATCATGAACGAATGAAGCTGTAGATTTATTTACCTTTGCTTCCTGTCATCTCAATGATAGTGATAGTGATGTTGTTAATCGATCAATCGATTAATCGATTATCAACATCACTAATAAACAGTACTTACAAAATAATAATACCAAACCCATCATCCTCCATGGAGTTTTTTCTTAACTATGTTGGGGTCGGTTTCCAGTCTATCCAGATGCGGCTGAACAATTTTACAAAAAAAACACAAATCAGTATTTTATACGGAGCGACTGCCATCAGAGCTCTGCAACCCAGTTTCTGGGTATCCTGAGGATAGACTGTCAGTCAGGCTTTTGTACTTTGTGGGCTTCCGACTACTATTATCGATTGTCATAGATGTTCACATGACAATCAGGACCGACGGCTAGGACACGGGTCTCGATGTGTTAAGAACGTGGCCACCCATCCACAGACTGACCGCGGCTAGCGTAGCTTAACCTTGCAGATCGGTCGATCGGCGTAATTATAACTTAACCACGAGCTCACTCTTATTAAAACCAACGAATAATATTACTATATAGGGTAGACATTGATAAATCAGTCACATTTTTTATATTTCAGACAAAACACACAATAAATATATAAATTCATATAAAAATACCCCAAACCGTCCATTCATTCTAAGCTATCACAGTACTAATTACTTTTTCTGACCAACTGTCTCGTATATAATGAATCTTTATGTCGCATGTCTTCGCTACAAACGCTGTTTATTCTATCTCTCTCTGACACCCCTCAACAATGGGGGAAAACTATAATAAGCTTCACGTAGAAGGGTGTGGTTGCAGTGTTGGCGATTTCTGTGAGAAAATATAAAGACAATTGGTATTATGGCTATGTTTACATTATGCTGACAATTTACGACTCAGTGCAAGCCATTAATTAGCAATGTTAGCAATGTTAGCACTCAATATTATTGTGAATATACCAGTTGACAGTTCCTGGTTAAATTAATGTGTGTGTGTGTGTGTGTGTGTGAATACTTACAACGGTGAAGGAAAACATCGTGAGGAAACCTGCATGCCTTAGAGATTTTCTCGACGGCGTGTGAAGTCTGCCAACCCGCATTAGGCCGTGGTGGACTATAGCCTAAGCCCTCTCATTCTGTGAGAGGAGGCCCGTGCCCAGCAGTGGGACAGTATATGGGTTGATGATGCTGAACGCTTATAGTAATAATAATTAATAGAACAGAAAAAAGCAACATTATACCTTAAAATCTAGAAAAAATATTATACACTGTAATTTTATATGTATGATAATAAGGTTAACGATGGCAACCGTACAAGTAAAAACTGTAGCTTTAACTAATTCAAATTAAATGTGTCTAACCTTTAATTGACCATGTTGAAGTTAGTCATATTTATGTTTTAACCAAATGGTGAGGCAAATATTCATTATTAAAATTCTATATTGATATATCAATTATTGGGGTCAGTTTCCAGTCTAACCAGGTTCAGTTGAATGTCAGTACTTGTCATTTACCCTGCGGTAACTTAAACCACATGTGAGTTATATGTACACTGGGTTTCATGCTAACACGTTTGACAGTAGTGGCTGAACAGGCTTAATACCTTTGCCTAAACGTATCGATATGACACTAGGGGCTGAACTTTCAGGCTTCAGCTTCCTTTTAGCGTGAAAAGAACATTGACAGCTACTAACATATTATGCTATCTCGTATCCTCTTCCGAAAACAATTGTAAGTGAGAAAGGGAATCCCTTATTGGACTACAAGATTTTTTATACAGAATAACCTCTTTACCACCAACGACTCTCATTATTGCCATGAATACGAGAAAAAAAATAATACAACGTATCGAAACTTATCAGGCTTAAAGCGATCTTTGATTGAGCTAGGATTTTTAGCCACGGGCCCCTCAAAATACAAAAAAATACTTTGGAAATATCTATTTCACCAGTAAAATACATCACTGACAAAGATACCGAATTAAAAGGAAATAAACAAGGATTAACTTTCTTTTGAAATTGCTATCTGTCTCGTTCCACGCTGCGATGACAAGCAAAAATAAATACCAATCCTTATCGCCCTCATTCACACCGCACTAAATAAAAGTGAGAAAAATAACTCCCCGAGTTACCTCGGGGGCCTTATCTTTTCTCAGGGTTGACACACAGCTCTGTTCTTATGATTTGTGGCCCCGTAACGGGACTAAACTGGCAAGTTGGAAGAATTATTAATAAGTGAAAAGTTCCCTTTGAGTGTCGCTGTGACAAATAGTGTGGGGAAATTGTTGTGACGTTATTAGTGCTGCTTTGTGGGCGGCAATATCTTGCTTTGAATTTGTGCATCGTTGCTGCAATAATTTCTTAGAAAACGCTGAATATTTTTGATAAATTTTAACCTATGCAGGACTGATATTACGAGACTTTTTTTAGTAGTAGCATCTAAGAACTTATTTGTAAACTCAGCTGGTATTGAAATAAATAAATTATTATTTCTTTTATTTATACAGATTTTCTTGGCTTATAGCGTCTGGTCTATCTAAAAAGAAGACACAGGTTCGAATTCTGCCCGCAGTCGAGTTTTTCCTTCGCTAAAGTAACTTTAAAATCTTAGCATGGAAAGATTGAAATGTTTTATGAAGTCGACTTCATAGTTACCAAAAAGACAACGATTCTTTATTTAGCCTATATCCTCCCACTAGAGGGTAAAGACGCCCCTCTTCCTATTTCACACAGCTCGGAAGAGGATAAGGAATTTCGGTAGGAGCGTCAATTACTTCAAAAAAATAAGTATTTTCAACTTTATTTAATACACAGGTATTTTGCCAGGTGCACTGCTATGTAGATACACTTAATAACACAAATGTCCATTAAAATAAAACCCGTGATCATGGACGCATACTTTATAGTGTCCATGTTAACTGTAAAGGGTCCGAAACGTCTGGATTAATAACATCAATATAGGGCGATAAAATCCGGAAAAAGCAGTTTTATTTCAATATCTAATATTCGCATCAGTTACACAAATCTAAATAAATATCGGTCTATCACAAAATGTTATAGATTTCCTTTTGTCTTCAGAAAAACCACACGTAGCCGCTGATCCGAGCGTTCTCCGCATATTACAGATTCAGCAAGCATCGCCGGCTGAAGTCCCCTGCATACAATGTCAAGGTGACATCGGTAGTGTAGGGTTAGAATATTGTATGCAGGGGTGTCATTTACTCGATAGTGACATATTTATTAAGTTGTGTTGAATTTTGTGGGCGTATTTCGGTTGAAACAAATTTTCTATTAGTGTTAGTAGAGCACCTATGAAATGTCGAATTGTTACAAATTAAACTCCAAACTGCTACTGAGAATTCTATGAAAAACCCAATAAACATTTACGGAACCTTTGAATTCAACTCGGGAACTCACAATGTGTGCAAACTTCACACAAAAACTATAAGCAAAAGAATTATAAATCTTTTAATCGAGAAGTATCATCAATGTGACTATTAAGCTTCTATTCTACAACACTATTCTGGCAACACCAAGGGTATTAACCAAATTTATCGCTACCCAGACTAGCTTCAGTTGTTGAACCTCATACATCCAGTTATTCCTCTGAAGACAAAGAAATATACAGACTTAAACACATCAATAATTTTCTATTCTACAAAAAAACAGAAAAATCTAATGACACTGTTCAACCTAGGAATTCAACCTAGAACTTCTAACTTAGCAGTCGCGTGACCACAAGACAAATAAGGCAGCTTTATCCAACTCAGAAAATCCCTACTAATATTATAAATGCGAAAGTAACTCTGTCTGTCTGTTACGCTTTCACGTCTAAATCACTGAACTGATTTTAATGCAATTTGGTACAGAGACAGAGTTGACCTTGAGAAAGAACATAGGATAGTTTTTATCTCGGACTTTTGAAGAGTTCTCTTGGAAACGCGATATAACCGAACTCGACGCGGGCGAAGCCGCGGGCGGAAAACTAGTATTCAATAAATAGTAATAGACAGCCCTATCTTAATCGAAGTACTTATTCCTTAAATGCGAAACGGTATTAAGCATCTTAAACGGTATTAAATATCGTAAAACGATTTTGGTACCGTTATCGTAACGTTAACGTTGTCGGGTCGATTTTCGTGAGGGTGCTTAAGACGGGGTGTTGTCAGTAATTTAGGGTTGTTAATCATGTTTGTTGGTGATCCGATCTCCGAGATTCGATTTTGTTGAGTTTGCAAAATTAATGGGAGTATGCATAAAGGGTTGTTAAATCACAACACATCGCTAAAAATACTATGCATCACTTAAAAGAACAAACAAACAAAAAGAACGAATACTTGAGAACGAAAGAAGTTGAACATTAAGTCAAAATGTCGACGACCTTTACTCAGTCAATAACAATTAAAATTATAGCATTAATTATACGAAATAATATACTATCCAATTAATATTTAAATAGCGTATGGAATACAAAATTACATTCTGAAGATACATAGAAAATACCTATTTAATTACGTAAAATACATTTTCTCGAATAAATATCAATATTCATTATTCTTAGTAAAATGTATACTTGCCTCGTTAGTCTAGTGGTCCTAAGCTATGATAGAGGGTTTGATTCTCAGGTCGAGCAGTGTTTTTGGGTTTTTATATGAAATTGACAATAGAAGCTTGAAGTTTAGATTGGGGCCCGGTAAATACCAATAGGCTCGCCCCCTATTAAATGATATCTAAAAACATACCGTCCAACTGTGGGTATTATAATTTCGATTTCTGACAAGTGGATCTATAGCGGAACGTAGCGAGACAAGAGTGTACTTACAAAGTTCGAACAATTCCTCAAAACACTCCCCGTGATAAATGCAGTACAAGATACATAGAGACGCCACGTCTCTACGGCAAAAGGATCAAGCCGATCAGATCAAACCGGGCAGAAATCCAACTGTGGGCTTCTCACAATTTCCTAAGAGAAAAAGCTAATAATACTTTTCCCATCCCTGGAATCAAACCTCACGCTCCGCAGCCGAGCTTGGACCATTAAATCAGTAAAACAAGAAAGATGCAAGTAAATGAAAACTGTCAAATTAGGGTAAATTTAAACTTCCAAACGGTTTTAGACGTGACTTCAGAATACACCGCTTAAAAACTTTTGACGGCCCTTAATTCCTTGTCTTTTTCTAGTTAAGCTTGTTAGTAAGAGACCGCAATACTCTTAGCTTAATTTAGTCAGCTTTTCGTTGAAGATTATTTAACTAAAGACGGAAGTAAACTTTGAGATGATGTCTGATAGAAGGTATGGTATTGATGAGATGGTAGAAAATAAATTGGGATGAGGGTATGTAATAAATGAATTATCATTCGTTTAAAAGGTGAAGGAAATCATCATGGGAAAATCATACCTAGAGATTTACTCTATGGCGTATGTATGAAGTCTACTAGATTATTATAGCTTTCTGAGACTGCCTTTCTGAGAGAAGACTCATACAGATCATAAAGTCCTGATAAACCTATCTTATCTACTGTTTTTTTCCACAGCAGGACAAAGGCTCTCCAATTTCAACACACCTCTAAAAGGAAACTGCTCCGCGAGGAAAGGTTGTGTTGGCAGTGGTGACATGTGTGGTCGACCCTTATATTGCCAACCCAACTATTCCTCTTTAGTTTTACATGGTTCGGCAACGCGCAAGTGATACCCCTGGTGTTGCAAGCGTCAATAGGCTACTGTAACCGCTTACCAACAGATGGACCGACTTGTTTGCCACCTTAGTGGAATAAAAAAAATGGCTGCGTTTGGTAATGCGAAATCAGCTTATACAGGAAATACATGGCCAGTTGTATAATCGCGTGTCATATCATCATATCAGCTAGAGTAAGTCCAAAGGCCTCCCCGGTTCGGTTACACGTCACGTGCACGTAATGACTCCCAGCGGCCTTTACCATGTTGTCTGTCCATCTCGTTGGAGGCCGTCCCAATGGCCGATCATCGGCCATCAGTTCTATGAGCTATGTGCCCCGCCCGCTGCCATTTCAGCTTGCTAATCCTTTCAGCTATATCAGCAATTCTTGTACGAGTCTCCTCATTTCTGATTCGGTCACGTAGAAAAATATCAAGTATAGCTCTCTCCTTGAGCTTTCTTATGAAGTCCACAGTGAGCCACCACGTCTCTGTCTCGTCCTGTTCGTAAATCATATCTTCTGTCAGTCCTTTTTTTATCCCTGTTGAAAACTTTATAGATACTCAATAGTTATGTCGGACTCCCACCGGCTATTTCCCACACATTATGAGAAGGGAATCTGAAATCTCCAAACGTTGTTAAGAGAATTAGGGTCAGTCCTGTCGGAAGAAATCAAACTCATCGTCTTTCTCAACTATGTTAGAATCGGCTATCTAACCGTTCGACTGTATCAGTATGCGACAATATCTGTATGTCGGAACAGAAGATAAAATCGTGGGTAGCATCATCACCGTCAGACACCACGTGGGTGTAGATATTTCTTATGACAGAATTGAAAGACGTAGATAGGCCAACTTGCTTTTCACTTTAACACAACGAAACGTGACACAGTTCCGTGCGACTGTATCTGACCAGAGTCAGGCAAGGAATGTCGGCCGCACTCTACCGACCGATAACACTACAACTCTGTTAAGCACCCCCACTCTACATCACGCGATGTGTGACGTAACGAGTTGTAATCAACGTCGGCTAGATGGCGCTGGCGTTCCGGAAACGATACGTTTGTGACATGTATATTACACGAAGCGATTGCCATCAGGCCTTCTCAACCAACCTTTCAATCTGTCAGGCTTTTTGAGCACCAGTAACGAGGTGGCGTATCTGAAGTAGAGAGAAACTCGTCCATGAAAGTGCAAACTGCAATATTCTAAGAAGATCTCTCCATTTAGGATCATGATTTCGATATTAGACTTTTATCGTACTGTAAATTCTCATAGATCATTCACCGCCTGGTGAGGTGGCAGAGAATGTCGAGTTGGCAGGGTATGTCGAGGTGGCAGAGTATGTCGAGGTGGCAGAGTATGTCGAGGTGGCAGGGTATGTCGAGGTGGCAGAGTATGTTGAAGCCCCACTATTATATAACAATATTGTTTGTATAATATATTTTAAAGATACGATAATAATGTTCATATCGTTTTGTATTCAGCTCACGTTCCATTGTGATCGTAATTCGGATGCTGACGATTGGGCAGTTACATTTTACTGTATTACAAAATGTTGCATAGTTATTGTCTTTCCTTATATTTTTTTAAGTGTTTAAGATGCTTATTTATTCAGAGATGTGCATTTATGGAGTGATAGTATATTGTTGAGCTGTTTTAGGCTAATGATGATACTATTGGACTGCCAAATAGGTCTCAAGTTTGACTTTTCAAAAGCGTGTGTGTGTATTCTGTTATCACTCGCTTAAATGGTGAAGGAAAATATCGTGCGGAGACTTGCCTCTATGAGAAATTTTCTTGACGGTGTGCGAAGTCTACTAAACTGTAGGTCAGCATCGTGGACTAACTCCTGTCATTCTACTAGGAGATCCTTACCCAGTAGTGGGGCAGTTAATAGGTTGATGATAATTATTAAGGCTGATTTAAGTGCGTCTAAGCACTATACTGTGTTTCACCCTCAAGTTAGGGTCGTTACCTTAACTTGCAGGGAAACACAGTATAGTTTTATCGGTCAGGATTCTCTGGGTGAAGTCCTACAGTGGTCTTCCTAAGACGATGGTAGACCACGAGATTTTCAGCAACTAAAAATAATGATTTCTCATATTCCTTCTTAAGTCCTTCACTTCTGAAAATCTTCATCACCCATTCGATCTTGCGTATTGCTGCCCCTTTTTCCCCAGTAATCGTTGTTGGAAGGTTAAGGTTTCCAGATATCTAATTTACGTTCAAAATTACCTTGAAGTAATTCCCCTTTTACTTGAAACTACCCCACTAAGTACCTACCAAGTTTCAGTATCCGAACTATGCCAAGATCTGCAATTTAAAACGACCCAGCTATTTAAAGCAACAGGTCTGGTCATGGCCATTTTAGGACACCACCCTCTCCTAAGCTGGCCTTATTTAAGACTACTATGTTAGGTTACCTATATTAGCTAGTCTTAGTTTTATAACCTTATTTGTAAGTCTTTAGAACATCTTGAGGTGGCTTATGTAAGATAGGAGTGAGATCAATGGTGCGCTAAGAAAATGTGGTTGCTTTCCGTCTTAACAACGTTGTAAGGATTGAAATACCGTCAAACGGGGTGAATAGGGAGGCAGGGATGAATCGAGACAAAACTTTGAAAGGTATTTTCAGCTTTTTTATTATAATTTTATGTCAATAGGGTCTTCTAATTGATTATTATAATTTAGAAACAATATTAGAGCTCGTTTTTCCAACAAACTATACTAATTAAAGCTGAAAATCCCCCCATTGACCCCTGGTCAATCGAGAAAACAATTTGAAAGGGATTCTCTATTGACCCCGTTTGACTAAATCAATATTCAAACAGGGTGAATAGAGATGCAGGGGAAGTGTCAGAACTCTTTTGAGATCATAAACATATCAAAAGAGTTCTGACACTTACGCGAATATTAGATATTGATATAAAACAACTCTTTACAGAATTTATGGCGTATATTATTAATCGCGAAGATTCTTACCCGGTCTACCCGTGATCATGAACGCTGTAAAAGGTCCGAAATGTCGGGATAAATAATATCAAAATCCGTAAAGAGTTGTTATCAATATCTCAAGTCAGTCAGTAGATTAAGGTCTAGTCGTAAGCAGGTACTGGACTCGATTTCCAAGTCAAGCAGTGTTACTGAATTTTTTTGTTAAATTCTTAGTGACACGTACTTTGGATTTGTGCTCTATTAATGGTAATAGGCTTTTTCCCTATTACAGAGCCTTAAAATATAACGATAAGCTGCAGATCCCACCTTTGCCTATCCCATCGTAAACACAAGCACGAAATACTGCAAATGTAGTGTAGTAGCAAATTATTATCTTTTTTAATTTACATTATACATTCACACTAGATGAGAGTAGTTTCTTTATTGCTTACGATAAATAAACTACTCCCAACCTCATCTAAGAACTAAAACTTTTGTCCCCGGCCTTATCTAACGAAGCTGGGGGTAAACCCTGCAAGTAATAAGAGCCGGTCCTTATTATCCGAACACCTAATATGACCAACTTGATTATGAAGTTAAGGTACAGTGCCATACGTGAACTGGGTTGGGGTCCAATGTAATAACGAACAAGAACATTTTGGGGTGACAACGTTATCGCATAAGTTTTGTCTTTAACGAAAAAGTTTTCATTCGATTTTTCCCAAGAAGTATGAGAATAAGCTGTAATGTTGTAATTCTAATACAGAATTTCAAAAAAGGAAAAGGTTTTTATGTAATACTCTCGCATAATTTTCTTGTTAACCTAACTATTTTGACGATACTTTTTTGGCCCTTAGTGTTTGACCATAGACTTAAGAAGATACACACACGACACATTACGAGAGTCTGCTGGTATATTTAAATGTTTAGTATATAGTATATTAGTAGGTATAAATTGGTGAATAATATGTGGTTATTACCGTGATTACAATTTTCATGAACCTACTTTGTTATAAGCCTGTAAATTGTGTAAAATCTTTCTATTCTTAAAAATACTACCAAAAGGTTGTGCTTAAAATTTAATTTTTATGAACACTATTATTTTAGTTACAGATTTAGTAGCATTACTAAGCTATTAAAAATGTATTGCAATTATAATGTATAAAAAAAAAAAAAAAATTGTCGTACCTACGTGTCAGAGTAGTCCTCCACGTCACTGTTCTCTGGCAACGCTCTGAGAAGACCGGAAGCATTGCCACGTTGAATGGCTATGCTAATTATTTGACCCAAGCCAGCCCTCTGGTCGTACCAGAGTCGACAATTAACAAATTCAAATTAAAAAAAAAGATTGAGCACCAAATTCACATAAACACCCTTTCAAGTTTTGCACACGACTGTACACAATTAAACTGTTTAGTGCCTGCCTTGCATATGACGGCGGTAGTAAGCTAGGCGGATGATTAGATCCTACCTCCAGCGTGTAATAAGAAAACTAAAGAAACATGCCGAAATCTGGTAATAGTCTCACGAATGCTTTTAATAGGCGATAAAGGTCGCTTCATTAGTTTTTATTATAACCACCCACCCATAATTATGAACGTGCGTTGCTTGTCAAATGTCCCAACGAATCTTAATATGTGTCTATATTAGCAAAAAGACTGTGTTCAACATGATCTTTAGATCTAGATTAAGACTTTTAGTGATTATATTATTTACTTAATTAAACATAAAGATAGGTTCTCAAGTGGAGACTATGCACCGGAAAACGCAGCGTAGAATGGCCTCCAAAGAGATGGACTGACGAACTGATAAAAGGAGAGTAGTTGGATGTAGGTGTCGTATGGACATTATAGAGGTCTATGGAGGCTTGGTTCAGCTATAAACCTCCTTTGACTGAAATGATGATGATGACTATTTAGTCCAGTCTCGTGTATTGGCGACGATATGGTGGCGAATCGCGGAAGTAACTGAAGAGTTATGACAGTCGAACAAGTGTCAGGTGTCAACTGTCAAAATATGTCATACAGTTGACAGGTCATTGGAAAATTGATTTATTGTTACCTCACCATAGGATTTAGCATAGCAATTAAACGTGAGTCATATCACAGCGTCTTACGCATTATTTTTATCCACAAAAACTACTGGAACCAGAATATGTGATAGCCTAGTGAAGTTATAGCATCAATGAATTTGAGAAAGGGATTCTATTATTATACTAGTAAAATCTATTTTGCTGCACAAGCAAACACTACTAAGTTCAACGTCCCCTTACAAACGAACATCTGAATATGCAAACAAACAAACGTACAAACTCCTTTGAACTAAATAATCAAATTACAAACTTAAGGTTAGTTAGATGGACAATGACGTATGCACGATGCACACACGTTGAGACTGGACCGAGACCGAGTGGCTTCAGTGGGATGCTAGCTTGTCGCGACAAGGTCACGTTATGCCGCAAGTAGGGTGTGCACGCGTTTGGAATGTTTGGGATTTGCTCAAAATTTTGTGTCGCATTTTACTGAAGTAAAGTTATAGTAATAATTAATTTGGCGTTACAAGATATTTATTTAAACTGTGTATTTATTAATTTGCATAATCCAGCCAAATAAAAAAAACAGTCGTTATAGCATAACATTTTAATAATTTTCAGACATTATATTTCAGCGAAATAAAAATTCGTTCCAATTAAAACTTTCTCAAGGTAAAATTAAATCTTTAAAAATTTTCCTGTGTACACATTGAAGTTATTAAAAAAAATGGGTTTTTGAAGTAATTATTAACCTTTTTAACTACGTGTACACAAAAATAAAACTTTTTTTTTATTCTCTACAAAAAGCCTGATAACCAGTCTATCCCCAGGAAGGTATTACCTAGAAATTCGGTTGCTGAGTTCTGATTGCATTTGCTTAATGTAAAATACTGAGATTCAGCCGCATCTGGTCAGACTGGAAGCCGACCTCAACATAGTTAAAATTTTCCGCGAATTCACCTTAATATAGTCACCCTACTTTTAAGTTACCCTTGGGTAGTACACGCCACCGCCGCATAACGTTTAAGTTTTCATTGTAGCAACACTGACTTTAGGTATTTTATCATTGCATGCTGACAAATTCTTAACAAATGTGATTTTTGACTTCAATTGTTTGGACGCTGTTCAAAAACATTTTCGTTGTTAATGTATTGTGCAAGATTTTCAGGGCGACCTGAATTTTCTTGCATCATCGACAAGACATTGCAGTATGCAATGTGACTGATTTACTTAACCAATTTCAAAATGAAGAAAGATATTTTAGTTTAGAAAGCAGATCCTGTCGAAGGTCTGATTTATTTTTTTAGAATACAGTTTTATAATTATATATTTTTAGTTTCTACATTGATTTTAGTTGAGACTTCTTCTCCAAATTGAACTTGACTAATGAGACAGTTTTATCTTCTTCATCATCATCAGCCTATATTGGTCCACTGCTGGACGTAGGCCCCTAATGTGCGCCATTTCACGCTGTCCTCGGCTTTTCGCATCCAGCTTCTGCCAGCAACCTTGCGCAAATCATCTCTCTATCTTGCTCTAGAGCGTCCTACACTACGTTTGCCGAGTCGCGTCGTGGTCTCCACTCTAGAACACCTTATCTTCAATTCAATTCAATTTATTCCGTTAAATGGTAAATGATATTTATTTCTGTAAATAGATCTTTTAAATACACTTTTCAATTTTACATATTTTTTTAAGCTAAATGGTTCCGGCATTTCCTAGCTGACGATCCATAATATGAACAATTATGGACCCTGTAGGGCATAGCATAGTTTAGTAGGAGAGAAGAAAAACTGATTACGGTTTTATTGATTTCTGATATTTACTCGAATATTATACATTGAAATAAAACTACTTCCAATTTACTTTAATAAGTCTTCCCTTGACCATGGACGCTGTAAAAGGTCCGAAATGTCGGGATTAATAGTATCAATATAACGCGATAAAATCCGTAAAAAGTAGTTTTATTTCAATGATAATGGTCTGCTTAAAATTTTGCAATAATCAAAAACTGTCTCTCCTCTATACACGTAATAATATTCTCAAAGTTAAACATTCTCAACAGCTATAACTAATGATTTACAATGTCACCGTAATGAAGACTGCGAGCTCCAAATGCTCCAGTAATTACCGTGTAAGTAAAGCCGTTAATTAAATTAATGCCATCAATTTAAACGGGTGGAGGTATTCGTGTGATTTGTTTCAGCGCATCAAAACTTGAAGTTGAAGTTGCTTTGTCAAATGTCACCCGTGTGTATCGTGTATCGCTGGCTTTGCAGCCATGTTGACTAACCACAGTTGGTTTATGGTTTGCAGAGAAAATGTTTGTTTAAATAAACGTTGACCCACTTTATTAGGTCCTTTATTTTGTTTCGTAGGTGTGTTTAAAAATCGCATATTATTCCATCTTCATTCATCATTATATCTATGCGGCCTCAATTTTAGTTAAAACAAACATCAATAGTTATGACACATTAAAAAGTAGTAGACTTAAAAATACATTAATCAATAAAGCATGTGGGATGCTTGGGACTGCAGTATATAGCAATAGTATTTTTTGTATGGGCATAAAAATATATAACAAGTTACCCACAGACATTAAGAACCTACAGTTGATTGGTACTTTTAAAAGGAAGCTAAAAAACTTCCTGATTAAAAAGGCATACTACTCTGTAAAAGAATTTCTAGAAGAAAAATAATTATAATATAAAAAAAGATTGTGATATTATGTAATTTAATGTGATAAATTATAATATTAGTATGACATAATATATTACAATGTAAAGTACCTATATAATTATAACTATAATACCTACTAAATATGTAAATTTTTATAATGAATAATTTTATGTAAACACTTAGATTGCAGTGCCCTATCAGGCAACTAAGTTCTAAGAACCTATCTATTGTAACATCTACAAACTGTACACTTAGTTCGCAATAAAGAATTTGAATTTGAATTTGAATTCCATAGTAGCTGTTGCCTGATTTTTTATCTGCATCACGAAGAGCAGAAATATAAAATTTTTCAACATAAACCATCCATTGCGCATTCAAACGGCTAACTTCAGTCCGGCCAGGTTATGCCGTGCTTACTGTACAACAGAAACCGATCGCTCGGTTACTGTGCCGTTGTGCAGCAGGTCAAGCTGTTCAGAACTGTGAAATTTTCCCGATTGAATATAATCCTTATTAATTTATATTAAAGTTGAAAATCAGTCAAAGAAATTTGACAGATTGTGGTAGCTTGATGTGCTGGCCTCTGTACAGACGCCAGGAGGTGTTCAGAACTGTCAAATTTTCCCAATTGACTAAAATCCTTATTAATTTATATTAAAGTTGAAAATCAGTCAAAGGAATTTGACAGATTGTGGTAGGTTAATGTGCTGGAATCTGTACAGTTAAACAGTGACGTTTATGTATGAGAAGCTAGATCAATCATAATCTGTCACTGTCGAATGTCATGTCAAAGTCAAGTATATATAATATTAAATTAGACCATTAAAATAACACTTTTGAAAGATATATTGATTTCTGACATTTACGCGAATATTATACATTGAAATAAAACTACTTTTTACGGATTTTATCGCGTTATATTGATATTATTAATCCCGACGTTTCGGACCCTTTACAACGTCCATGGTCACGGGTAGACTGAAGTGGTGGGCGTCTTGATGATATAATTACTGACAGCTACCCTACATTTTTTATTGTTACATGATCAATGACATTTATTACTAATTATTAATTAAAACTAGATGGAGATGGAGATTCTATTAAACCAAAATCCAGGCCTACAACTGCAAGACCAAAGGATACTGTGAGCTCGTTCTGCGTGAATCGGATTGCCAATAATTAACTGTTGCCAATAATTAAATGTTACTTTAAAAGAGACCATGATTCTCTGAGTTTGTTTCGGCGTTTCTTCTCAGAGGTCGTCAGCTAGGAAATGCCGGCTCCATCTAGTTTTAATTAATAATTAGTAATAAATGTCATTGATCATGTAACAATAAAAAATGTAGGGTAGCTGTCAGTAATTATATCATCAAGACGCCCACCACCTCAGTCTACCCGTGACCATGAACGCTGTAAAGAGTCCGAAACGTCGGGATTAATAATACCAATATACGCGATAAAATCCGTAAAAAGTACTTTTGAAAGATCAAAACTAGTTGCACAGTTCTATAATGGGGTTCTATATAGAGAAGAACCGGCAAGAAACTCCATAGACACTCCTTTATAAAATATGATAACAGTATTATTCTTATAATAGTAATGACTGGCGTAGACAAATAAATAATAAAACAAATAAACAGACGTTATAAAATAAGTTAAAAACTATGTTACTTACTGAGTACGCCATGCGTTATAATCAATAATTATAAGTATTTACTGCTACCTCTTTATATGTATTATATTTGATATAACTATGTAGATTAGATTGGATAAACTGCATTGATATAAAGAATATAATAATAATAATACTAATAATATAATAATAATAATATTTTTAAATGTTTTCATTTATATTTTTAAATGTTTTCATTTTTTGATTTATTTTATAAAAATATTTAAAAATGTAAAATATAAGAAAATAGCTTAATAAAGGACATAATACTAAAAGAAACAAAAAGTGTTTGCATGGGCAAATCGTATTCGTAGGTACAGGCGGAGAGTGGAGCGATACACCCAGAATCGTACATTCCAAGGTAATGAAAGGTGGGTTTATCGGGCTTGGGAGCGACCCCACCAAGGTGTGACTGATACGTGCCTGCCGGATGATGACGCTATGTATTCATTCTGGCGCAGCATCTGGTCGGTGCCTGTCAGTCACACCGAAGGTGAATGGACTCGGGAGGTCGAACGAGCGTGCGATCCAATACAAGAAATGGGGGCTATCACGATCAGCCCCCAAGATGTAGCCCGTGCAGTCCGTCCGTTGCCAAACTGGAAATCTCCAGGGCCGGACGGGCTGCACAACTTCTGGATTAAGTGGCTACAAAGGTCGCACGCTCGTTTGGCATCTCAGTACCAGGCAGCTTTGGAGTCTGGTTTGCTACCCAAGTTCCTTACAACAGGAATAACCCACCTGCTCCACAAGTCTGGTAGCACCGCGGATCCCAAAAATTATAGACCTATTACATGTTTACCAACGGTCTATAAGGTTCTTACATCCATCTTGAGAGTTAAAATTAATAAACACATCGACAATAACTCCATCATGTCGGTCTCTCAGAATGGATGTAGGAACGGGTCCCGCGGTACTAAGGAGCTACTCCTTATAGATATGGCCATTAGCCAACAGGTTCGGCGTTCCCGAAAGGATCTGTCGACATGTTGGATAGATTATAAGAAGGCCTATGACTCGGTGCCACATACATGGCTCATGAGGGTGCTAGAATTGTATAAAATAGATATAACTCTACGCACCTTCCTGATGTCGTGTATGAGGCAATGGAGCACAGTCCTTCGCTATCCAGGATGTCGAAATACCCAGAGGAATAGCGAACCTGTAAGGATCGAGCGAGGTATATTTCAGGGCGATAGTTTGAGTCCGCTTTGGTTTTGCCTAGCCCTGAATCCTCTAAGCATGTTGCTGGAGAATTCAGGGCTGGGCTATCGGTTGAAGAGAGGGGGTCAGGTTATATCTCACCTCCTTTACATGGATGACCTGAAGCTCTTTGCCCCCAGCAGTCTTCGGCTGATGGAGCTATTGAAGGTTACTGAAACTTTTAGTAGCGCCATCAGAATGGAGTTTGGTGTGGACAAATGTGCGGTCATGCATGTAAAGCGAGGGGAGATTGTGGAATCCGTAGGAGTTCAACTCGCGGATTCCATAAACCTGAGATCTCTCTCTTCAAACGAAACCTACAAGTACTTGGGTATGTCAGAAGCGATAGGTATCAGCACAACTGACATGAAGCAATCGTTGAGGGAACGTTTCTTTGGCCGCCTGAAGAAGGTATTCAATAGCCTTCTTTCGGGCGGAAACAAGGTGCGCGCCTTCAACGGTTGGGTCATGCCGGTATTGATGTACTCTTTTGGCATACTCAAATGGACTCAAACGGAACTTGACGCCCTGGATAGACGGGTCCGTACACTGCTGACTGCATATCGAATGCATCACCCACGATCGTCTGTCATGAGATTGTATATCCCGCGGAAGTGTGGAGGCCGAGGCTTTTTAAATGCCAAAAACCTTCACAACCGCGAGATATGCAATCTCAGGGAATATTTTCTACACGCCGACGTGGGAATGCATCGAGATGTAGTAGCAGTGGACAAGGGACTCACCCCGCTCTCCTTGGCGAATGAGAACTGGCGCAAGCCTGTAGTGCTTGATACTAACGACCGCAGGAAGGTATGGCAGAGTAAGGAGCTCCACGGACGCTTTTTCCGGGCCCTTCATGGGCCCGATGTAGACCAAGCAGCGTCCGTAGCCTGGCTACGTTTCGGTGACCTCTTTGGAGAAACCGAAGGTTTTGTCTGTGCAATTATGGACGAAGTTATCATGACGAATAACTACCGGAGATTTATTGTGAAGGATGGCACAGTTGACATCTGTCGGGCATGTCACCGCCCGGGTGAATCGATCCGCCACATTATCTCTGGTTGTTCTCGTCTAGCTAACGAAGAGTACTTGCATAGGCACAACCTTGTAGCCAGAATTATCCATCAGCAACTTGCTCTAAAATACACTCTTGTGGCATCGGAGGTACCGTACTACAGGTATGTGCCCGACCCAGTTCTCGAAAATGGCAGTATCACATTGTACTGGGATCGGTCCATCATCACTGACAGGACTATTGTAGCCAATAAGCCTGATATTGTGGTGGTGGACCGAATCGAGAGGCGTGCAATGATTGTTGACATTACCGTCCCGCATGACGGGAACCTCGTGAAAGCCGAGAAAGATAAGCAAATCAAGTATCTTGACTTGGCTCGCGAGGTTGTCGACATGTGGGATGTGGACACAGCGATCATTGTACCGATAGTCGTGTCAGCCAATGGCTTAATAGCCACGAGCCTCGATCTACATCTTAGGAGGCTCTCGTTAGGCGGCTGGGTCAAGGGCTTGATCCAGAAAGCAGTACTGCTGGACACGGCTCGTATTGTTAGGAGGTTCCTCTCTCTGGAGCCCTGACCGCCGGTAGCTTGGACCCTGTTCCCGATACCGGTGGGCCTCTATTTTTATATTTTTAAATGTTTTTGTTTTATAATTTATTTTATAAAAATATTTAAAAATGTAAATAATAAGAAAACTGATAAATAAAGGAAATAATACTATAATAATATTTTTGGGACATTTTACACAACACCATCTAGTCCCAAACTAAGCAGAGCTTGTACTATGGATACTAGACAATGGATATAATACTTATATACTTTTTTTTTTGTAAATACATACTTATAATACATAAGAAACACCCAGACAAACACAAATACTCATGTTTTACCCACACAAATACATCTTGTGGGAATCGAACCCACGACCCCATGAGCAGCAGTCCGGCACTCGAACCGCTAGACCACAGAGGTCGTTATATACTTAGATAATATATAAAACTATCCTTGTATCTCCTACCAAATGTTTACTGAACGCTATTCCCGCCAACAAACTGTCGCACAGTTTGTTGGGTTTAATTATTGTGTAAAAGATGTTCCAAGTTAATAATTGTTTTAACTATTAATTATTATTAAGTATATTATCTTTTTGTATTTTTTTGGCATTTTCCATGCTAAGATTTTAAAGTTATTTAGCAAAGGAAAAATACGACCGCGTTAATCTTGTTCGGAATTGTTAACGAGAACAGTTTGATGTGTACAATAATAATTAAACAGAAAAAAAATAATGAATCCCATGCCCATGACATGGGAGATGGCTAGAGAAGGCAAGTGCGGTTTTTAGTCCGTACGACTCCAACATAATCCTGCCACCTCCCCAGGTGGGGGATGAGGATTTCCGTGCGATAAAAAAAAACAATAATAATAGGTCATTCCCCTCTGTAAAAAAAAAACCACAACACACCACCAGCTGTTTTTCAAAATTACCATAAAAATAATGCGGAACATAATTATCTGTACCTATGTATGTCGAATAAAATTACCATACACAAGCATTGTGCGGCCGTTAACCCTAAAATGCGGCGTTTACTTTTAAACAAGAGTGTTACAATGAAGTGGGTCGTTTGTTATAGTCAGTTTACAGGTTAAGCTCACCTTAATTTGTAATGGGACGAGCTTTTACGGGAGGGGTGTGAATCTTTGCGTGTTTTGGCTTTTAAAGCTAGGTGTGGTGTGTTTATAAACAGGAAATGAGAGGTATATAACAATTTACTCTTGTACATAAAAGGGGTTCATTTATTACCTAACATGAGTATTGTTCTGGTAAGCGTGAACGATGAGCGTGAGGTCCTGGTTTCGATCGAGCAGTTTTCTTGGATTTGTTCAAGTCAAGTTATTGTCAAAGTAATAAGGTTTATATTCAATTGGGAAAACTGGACAGTTTTGAATAGCTAGACTTTTTTTTTAAAGTACGGAAAATCCTTATGGATCCTCCGCCACCCGGGGAGGTGGCAGGGTATGTCGGACACGTACCGACTAAAAACCGCACTTGCTTTCACCTGCCTTATAGTCATGGCCATGGGATCCGCGAAATTCCCCAAGACCATTACAGGTGGATAGCTAGAACTGCTGGGGTCTGTACCTAATGACGCTTCTAAAGTAGTGTGACAATATCAATATTAAGTAATTATTTCCGTGAGACGTCTTACGAACATCTATGAATATCTTTAATGGTAGTCAGAAACCACAAAATCCTGACCACCAGTCTATCAGGATATCGATCCTGAGGATAGAAAATAAATACTGATGTATTACCCAGGAAATTGTGTTGCAGAGGTCAGATGGCAATCGCTTCGTATAAAATACTGATATTCAGCCGCATCTGGTTAGACTGGAAGCCGACCCCAACATGGAGTTAGCTCGGAGAATGATAGAGACCTGGCAATCTCGGTGTAACGTATTTTTTCCAATTTAACATGACAATTTGAATCTATTATAATACACATAATAATACTGGCTGACCCGACCAACGTTGTTTTGGTATATACATTATTTCTAGTCACCCTTATCACCTAGCGGTATAAAAAATAGCCTCCGAACTATTCTTAGCCCTTCCAAATACACACAAAAAAAAACTTCGGTCAAGCCGTTTCGGAGGAGTTCGATAACAAACACCGTGACACGAGATTTTTATATCTTCTAATATATAAAATTCTCGTGTCACAGTTTTCGTTGCCATACTCCTCCGAAACGGCTTGACCGATTTTGATGAAATTTTTTGTGCTTATCGGGGAGGTCTGAGAATAGGCCAACATCTATTTTTCATACCCCTAAATTTTTTGTTTTTATGGCAAAACAACGTTTGCGAGGTCAGCTAGTATTATATAATACTATAAAATTTACCACAAAATTAGAATCGAAAAAAAATATTGTACATCCCTAATTATTTTAACCCGATTCAGCCGAGCATATTCCATTACATATTTCTTCATCCACATCCTACATAAAGAAGGTCACTGGAAGATGTATGAAGGTTGCTCATGGGACCAAAAATTCGCGGCGCAAACTCCATGACAGCAGATAACGGCAGGTATAGTCACCTAACACTATAACACCGTAAAAATAATACACCCTCGAGTAAATACGATCACATAAAAACAAATGGAGCCAGAAATGTCTCACATTAGGCGACGGGGGTCAACAGCGACGTTCTAGGACCCCACATGGTAATGTCTTAGTAATAGCTTCATTACCATGTTGGCACTTGAGGGTTAAGTTAAAATAAATGCTTTTTTTTATTTTATTTACCTACTATTATTGTATCCAGTACATGCATTTACTAAATATCTTTTTGTATGTTTTTTTATTTTCCATGCTATGATTGACGACCTCTGTGGTCTAGCGGTGCGAGTTCGAGACTGCTGATCATGGGGTCGTGGGTTCAATTCCCACAGGACACAAATATTTGTGTGGATAAAACATGAGTATTTGTGTTTGTCTGGGTGTTTCTTATGTATATATAAGTATGTATTTACAAAAAGAAAAGTATATAAGTATTATATCCATTGTCTAGTACCCATAGTACAAGCTCTGCTTAGTTTGGGACTAGATGGTGTTGTGTAAAATGTTTCAAAAAATTTTATTTATTTATTATTTATGATTATAGGGTAATTTTTGCAACAGAACAATAATTGCATTTACGGAACATTGAGTACACGTTTGACGTAGGGGATAATGTGGTCTCCTCGCCACTACCGTTGTATGCACCGGGTGTGGTGGGTTCAATTCCCACCTTAGACAAATCATCCACAATTACTTATTTCGAATCTGGGTGTAGGTACTCTGTGTCCGTTTATTATGTTTGTAAAATCCCCCGCGACATAGTTCTTTCCGTCCGAAAATCAGAATCACAGCCCATAGCCGTATAAAACATATTTTTGCTATACCTAGAGGTTGCAAAGTATCTATAGACTAACATCTTAAAGATTAAAGATCAATAATTGAACCATATTGTATCCAGACATGTTTAAGACCTAGCTCTATATGTAGACTTGGTTTATAGCTAAGTGATGCCTAAGTAAGCACAGTTGGGGGTCTCGTCTCATTGGAACTTCGATTGCTATTTCAATTTATTAGACTCGATAAGCGTTGTGGTAATCATGATATCGACTAACATTAGTTCTAAGACTGATTAAACCTACATATGTAGGTTTAATCAGTCAGTCAGAGCGGTGGGATTTTGAAGGCTATAGACTAATTACTGACGTGCTTTGTGGTAGGATCTAATGATCCGCCTTGCTGGGTACAACGTGTAAAACAGGCTCTAAAGAGATTTCAAGTATTATAACACACATATTGAGCTCCCTAAATAATAGTTGAGCTACACGATGACTGATGTATCTACGCGTGCCGTCAATATGGACTGGTCAACTCAAAGCTGTGGCTCTTTCTTCAAAAAGCCAGTTCAGATTTGCCTACATTGTAAAACACATAAGCAATTGAGCAAAAGTGACAATTAATTCATAATACGCACGACGAAAAGTCAGAGGCGTGCCTTGGATCCGAACTCGAGACCTTTGCCTTGGCAGTCCAATGTGTGCGTACTAATAATTAATTAACACGCGCTTAAACGATGAAGGAAAACATCGTGAGGAAACCTGCATGCTTTAGAGATTAACTTGACGGCGTGTGAAGTCTGCCAACCTGTATTAGGCCAGCGTAGTGGACTATAGTCTAATCCCTCTCATTTAGAACGGAGACCGGCGGCGCTCAGCAGTGGGATAGTAAATGGGTTGATGATGATGATGACATAAGTGTGTTTTTCTGAATGTTTCTTTTGTATTAAGTACCTACATACTTAAACATACAACGCGTTTTTTAGTCGGCTTACAGCCGAAAATATTTTATACTTCTACTCATCATTATCAACAATTTCTTTTATGGGATCAACCGTGAAGTGCAAATAAAAAACAGGTACACCCTACATTTTGTCGAGACACCTGATTTTTTTTCTAAGAAACAGCTCTCATTTTTTTTTAAGATTTCAGACTTAGTGCCACGTACATATCTAGTAGAAATAATATTGAAATAATGGTCTCCTATCGGCTGTAAGACGACAAAAAAAACACACACACATGTATATAATACCTGCCTCTGCACTAACCAACGTGTAGCTTAACCTCTAAAATGATAGAATTATACGCCGAAGCTGATATTAAACAGAAACTTGGCACATTATTGTCATCCTGAACTCGAACTGTGTTCATAACAAGCTTCAACAAAGCTATATAAACTTGAGAGAGTTATGTGCGTTCAATTTGAGGTGCTATCGCGTCAGAATAGCGGCCATTTTGATGTAAAGGATTATGAAGAGCGTTCCATAGAACTTATTCTAGTGCAGTTTCGAAAGAGTTTGATCCAACTTGCAGATAATCGAAGTGAAATAATACTGCTTTGAGCTGTATTGTGTTCCTAACGTTGAGTAAGATTGCCAGTGTTCCGTGAGGATACGTTTTGTTGGCAGTGGGGGGACTTTGATCCTTAAACTGCCAACCCAACTACTTATTACTCTTTCGTTTTACAGGGTTGGCAACGCGCAAGTGATACGCCTGGTGTTGCAAGCGTCTATAGGCTACGGTAACTGTTTACCATCAGGTGGGCTGTATGCTCGTTTGCCACCTTAGTGGTATAAAAAAATGGGACCTAAATATACCGGATAAAGGTGACTGTACATTGGTACACTCCTGCCTAACCCTTGGAGAAATTAAGGCTTGATGATATGTTTGTATGTAAGTTTACAACTCTTTTCTTTTTTCTTTTTTTGAACTTATTCCGCCAACGGGATTGGCGCCTTTATGCTATCTTATACTCATTCATACCAGTTCTCGCTTTTTTACCTCTCGCACTTTCATTCTTCATACTGTATCTTTCTTGTATTCATCAACATTTTCTCTGTTAGTGGGTGGGATTCCCGTTTCTAATCTATTTATTCTATCCTATCTATGTAATTTGTTTGATCTAGTGGGGTGATTGAGTCTACTATTTATGTTCTTTATTTAACACTTTACACTGCAGCTATTTAATATATTTACATTATTAGCTCTTAATTTCTAACACAATTCTTATTTTAAAACATTTGCTTAATTTAACATAACTTATTCTAAACATAATTCTAAAGCTCACAACTCTTTATTGCAGACTCTGTCACCAAGCCAAACCACACACTACTGTCAACTACAAGTTAAACAAAATTAATGCGACGTACATATAATAGCATAGTGTTGTACAACTTAACTCATTAGATAGTATCTTACTAACGACATGTTCAACTCAGTTTGAACCACTTCCGACAGACGTACGGGTATCTTCAAGGAGAAACTTGTTTGAGGGGTAGATAGAAGTACCATTTTGAATTGGATCGTTCTAGAAACTTAGATCATGCACGCGTGTTTTACACACGTGCGCCTTTCGAGTAGGATAGATTCAGTTTCCGATTCACATTTATGTATTTATACACCGTGTTGTTTTTTGTCGTCTTACAGCCGAAGGGAAACCATTATATTTTCAATATTATTTCTACTAGTTAAGGGACTAGGTCTGAAATCTAAAAAAAGAGCTGTTTCTTAGAAAAAAGTTCAGGTCTCTTGACAAAATATAGGATGTAGCTGTTTTCTTTTTTGCACTTCATGGTTGATTAAATCAATTGAAAAGTCAAGGTAGGTGAAATGTATTATGATTTGAACGTTCGTCATGTCTGTCAGATCAGCTAGTGATAAAATAAAATCTTTATTTCCTACTATAATATCATTATTAAAACCAAGTCAATATTCCTTAATAAAGAACAAATAAACTCTTATAAAATACAATACAGCTCTCAACACTGAAATCCGTATCATTAGATCACTCAGCCAAAAACAATCAATATGCACTCACCAATCACTCAAGTACAAAACGATTTTAAGTGTCACCCCAGTGCTAAGAAAGGCACAAAAGAAAATAAAAGGGAAATAAAAGAAAAAGCGCTAAGAAACGTAACGAGACTGAATGGAAAAGAATGGTTGAGAAGCGAGAAATAATTAGTTTTTCTTTAGAAAAAAAATACGCCGAGGTGTTGCTTATTTTTATTGAAACTTGCTCCGCGTTTAAGGGTTGAATTTTATCGTGTTTTTATGCGGTTTTTTATAACACTAGAATTACCGTGTAATAAATAATTGATGTTTTTTTTAACACTAAATGAAGCCCATTTTTTATTAACGTACGATTACGCCTGTATTCGCCGAAGGTTTAGGCAGAGGTATATTAAAGTCCACAGTTTGCCGGTACCCATGTCTAGGCCGCATGTCATAGGGGTAAACCCGTTAATATTTATTTATTGAGAAAGGAAAAGGAAAGTCTCTACTTCTTATTTATTGGCATTTTAATTGCTACTGCGCGCTAAATGCTCTATCATGGATTTGATTCCCAGGCCGAGCAAAGTGTTATTGGGTTTTTTTATTCATTCCCAATAGCACCTCAAGTTTGGATTTATACTTGATTAAAGGGTAAATTTTCTTAATTAAACATGAACCTTATTAATTCGTATTAAAGTTAAAAACCCATCAAAGAAATTTGACAGATTGGGGTATCTTGATGTCAACTCTGCAATGGTATGGTATGTTATCTCAGTATGATTTTATTTTATTTTACTAGCTTTTGCCCGTGGCTTCGCTCACGTGAATGTAGAAGTAATATTAGAATTAGTAATTAAATTCTGAAGGAGAAAACAATCACACAAACTCACATTCACAGTTTCTTCAATCTCCGAGCCTTTTCCCAACTATATTAGCTATGTTAAAAAATAAAAGCTTTCAGTCTAATTCATAGTATTTACACGAAGCGACTATCATGAAACCTCCGCAATTAATGTCTGGTTATTACTACCGATATCATACACTTCGATAAACTGATTGTCAGGGTTTTTGGCTTTTGATAGCATATTAAGAATATACATACAGTTATAACTAGACTTAGAGAATATACTACCTACTACATTTTCCACACAAAATAAAAATATAATTATGATCTTGAAATATTAACTTGATTGACCATAGTAACAACAATTTTGTATCAACAATCTTTAGAAATCATCGATCTAGAAAAGCAAATTTTACCATTCTATTCGACGAACAGTAAAACAAAAGCGACCCATTGGAGACGATTCGCAAATAAGGTCATCTGTCCTCTGGATAATGTTCTTACGTCCATAAAAAATAAAATTGTGCTCCGAGACGAAACAATCCTCTTTCTTGAGTAAATATTATCTTTCCCGACTCGGTATTAAAAAAAACTGCGAATCCCAAGGAGGCGCGGGAAAAAATCAAATCAAGAATGTAATGTTTGAATTTAAATTTATTCCGAATAGAAGGTTTATAGGTTGGTTATAAAATTTTAGGATGATACTATTATAAATATAAACTAGCTGACCCGATAGACAGTTTTCCTGTACAAATTTCAATAAATCAAAATAAAAACTTATTGAAAAGTGGATTTAAAGAAAATATTATCGACCTGGGAATCGAACCCATAAAAAACAGTATATATAATGTACCTAAATATAACATTTCAATGGGCGCCCCACACAATATCTATACACGTGAAGTTTTTTATAAATAGGAAACCGCCATCGCTTACCAACAATAAATACAAATTGAGTGACGTCACATCTCTCAAAAAAACTCGATCAAGAATTACAGGCCAGTGATAGGTTCCGTATAATATCGGAACCATTCGGAACGGACTCAAGGTCAAAATAATGAGGTCGCGAAAGTAAGAATGCGACGAGGTCGCAGAAAGCAAGCTAAGGTCACCAGTACAAGGTAATAAACACGTAATTTACATTTTTTTTTTTATTTCTACGTCGTTGTATTGTGGCCGGGCATGTTACGGTCGATTGGTCGCAATTGGAACTCTTTAGAGCGCGTGTATATGAAACCGTGAATGATATATAGATAGTACACGGCGATATTTAATATATATTTTTTTAAATAGTGCAGTAAATTAAATCGTGATCAACGGATTAATGTATGGAAGTAGACCCACGATTCAGATGAAGAGTAATGTAAACTGGTTGAGCCCGGTCTGTATATTTTAAGAGAGGCAGGGCATATGTTTGCCAAAAAAAATCCAAATGAATTCATGATTTTATAAATACATACACACGTTCACTAAAGCTTCTTTCTAATAGAGATAGACAGAAATTAAAGAACTTCACTTGTTTACGATTCTTGCTTAATCATTTGCTTCGTCATCCCTACTATATCCATACTATAAATTCGAAAATAAATACGTCTCTATGTCTTACGCTTTCACGCTTAAACTGCCCAACATATTGTGATGAAATATGGTAAAAAGATATATTAGACCTTGCAGGACGTTTTGCAAAAGATTTTTGAGGATGACAACAGCTAGTATTAAATAAATAAATAAATTTACACTACTAAACTATCCAACATTGCCCATCACACAGTACCGTATCATATTCAACTCACTACAAAATCCTTGTTACGTATAAATTGCTCACCTCTCGAAGCGAAACTCAATTTTCACAGTTCGTTAATATTACAAATGGCGACACAATGAAAGGCACGTAATTGTAATTAAAGTGGCCGAATTCCCATTAATGTGGCCCGCTGTCACACCGTAGGCGAACATTTAGAGGTGCTAAATGAAACTGTCGATATCAACTTGCTATATTGCTCTTTTTACAGCTATCCGTTTTAATTGGCTTGCAGAGGTCAAGTGACAGTCGTTTTGTGTAAAATTGAATTTTTCAGGTGCATACTGAGTCGAATTGAAGCTAGAATATTATAATTATGTTTAACATTAATAATTCAGGTAATATCTCATGAGTTTAAGTCTAACCTAAGTTTGCTTGATCAACCGATCTGCAGGTTCTCTCACTCAGTGTGGTTTAAACGCAAGGAATCATGTAATTATTATAGATAATTAGGGTTATGTCAGTATAGTACGAACAATTTGATGAGCTGATTATCTCAGAAGGCGAATGTGAAATGAATAGTCACAACAAACACATATTTTGTGCATTACGCTTCGGTGTGATAAAAGCCCTGTACCACTTGGCTAAACGATATGTAATTATAAAAGGACCATTTGAGACAGTTTTATATGTACTCTTTGTATCTATAATTAAACATACGACTCTGTACAATTAATTCTCTTTTGCTGATAAATTTACTTAAAGGCAAATTATGTTACAAATTCTACTTAATTATAGGTCATTTGTAAGCTAAGCTAAAAAGCTTTGGATTTTCTGTATTTGCATGGCAATTGAGATGTCGGCCATTATAAGATAATGTAATGGTTTATTATATTAAGTTCGTAGTGAAATAATTATGACTGCCTAGTGGTCGTACGCGCGACTGCTACGTTTGAGGTTCTAGGCTCGATTCCCAAGTCAAGCAAACTGTTATTAGTTTTAACTATGAAATTCTCAGTAGCAGCTGGGAGTTTGTATTTGCGCCCGATCAATGGCAATAAACTTGCTGACTTAAAACGGTGAACTGTGGGTGTCTTGTAGAATACACGCATTACCATCATCATCATATCAGCCACAGGAAGTCCACTGAACAAAGGCCTCCCCCATAGACTTCAACAAGGACCGGTTAGAAGCCGCCTGCATCCAACGACTTTCACCTTTACCAGGTCGTCCGTCCATCTCGTTGGAGGGCGTCCTACGCTGCATTTTCCGGAGCGTGGTCTCCACTCGAGAAAGTTTTTGGCCCAGTAGCCAACAGTTCTACGAGCTATGTGCCCCGCCCATTGCCACTTAAGCTTGCTGAGTTTTTTAGCTATGTCGGCAACTTTCGTTCTTCTACTTCTAATACACGCGTGATGGTATGTTATGTTGTAATAATAATTAAGAGAGGTATGGCGTAGTGGGAGTAATTCCACTCAAATTGGAGCTGCCCCACTGGGGAAGTACCTCCGCCTTGCAGAAAATCGAAGTAAAATAACACTGCTTTGAGCTGTGTTGTGTTTCTTACGGTGAGCAAGGTTGCCAGTGCTCCGCGATGAAACGTTGTGTTGGCAGTGGGGGGGACTTTGACCCTTATGCTGCCAACCGAACTATTCCTCTTTCGTTTTACAGGGTCAGCAACGCGCAAGTGATACCCCTGGTATTACAAGCGTCTATAGGCTATGGTAACCGCTTACCATCAGGTGGGCCGTATGCTGGTTTGCCACATTAGCAGTATAAAAAAAAACATCAAATAAACCATGACCAATCTGAAGAATGACAGTTGTTTTTCTATTGTTTATGCTAATAAAATTTATGTTTTATAGATTAACTAGCGACCTGCCTCCGCTTCGCACGGGTGCAATGTACTAATAACATGGATTATACATATAAAGGTTCCTCTTGAATCACGCTATCTATTTAAAAAAACCGCTTCAAAATCCGTTGCGTAGTTTTAAAGATCTAACCATACATAGGAACAGACAGACAGCGGGAAGGGACTTTGTTTTATACTATGTAGTAACTTATAAATTTAATCTTTCTTTACAGGTACAGTTTCGGTCAGAACTATTAAAAGAAATGATCACATCATGCGAAGACACGTAAGTCCTACCCCTTTTAAAAAAAACCGCCTTCATACATTTAACAATATTTTGAGAATCGATGACCAAACAACAACCCAATATTGGACTATCTCGGAAATATACTCTATTAAACAACGATCCTCATCATCATCAACGCATATACTGTCCCACTGCTGGGCACGGGCCTCCTCTCAGATGGAGAGGGATTAGGCTATAGTCCACCACGCTGGCCTAGTGTGGGTTGGCAGCCTTCAAACACCGATCGTCGAGAAATCTCTAAAGCATGCAGGTTTCCTCGCGCTGTTTTCCTTCACCGTTTTAGCGAATGATAATTAATTATTAAGACGCACATGAATTCGAAAAGTCAGAGGTGTGCGCCTTGGATTCCAGGAAACCCTTGACTTGGCAGTCCCATGGTCATTTCACTAGGTAAATCCATTAACCCACAGTAAATCGTCAAAATTGGTTTATAAACAACAAAGTTAAACGCAAACACACATTTTGTAAATAAAACAAATGACAATTTCTTCCTTTTTTAAAATCGGTTAAAAATCACCGCCTCCACGTCGGCTAAGTTCATTTGCTAATTACATAGCGTGGTTAATAAACTCCCCCAGACGAACTCATTAAAAACATGGCTGGCTTGTAAAACATCTGTGTTTGACAATACTTCTACTGGAAGGGATGACGTTAGAAGGAATTATTTTTTCTCGACTCAGGATGAATCAGGGGAAGAGTTATGTGAGTCGTGTGTATCCCGCCAAAAACTACTTTATAGAAACGTCATATACGAAAAGATTTTAACAGGGTCGGCAGCGCGCAAGTGATACTTCTGGTGTTGCAAGCGTCTATAGGTTATGGTAACCGCTTACCATCAGGTGGGCCGTATGCTTGTTTGCCACCTTAATTGTATAAAAAAAAATATCACACTCGCAAAGTTTTTGCATTTGTTATTGTATTTTATGATTTCAACTATTTTTTTGTTGATTATTTCATTTCATCTATGTTGTCTTGGTCACTTCGGTTCAGCAGATGCGCCATCAGAACTCTGCAACCTAATTGCTGGAAAAACCGATATCCTAAGGATGGATGTCAGGCTTTTTGAACTACTACTTACGATTGTTAATAATAGGTGTTCATAATTATAAATAAATATTTTTGGGACATTTTACACAACATCATCTAGTCCCAAACTAAGCAGAGCTTGTACTATGGGTACTAGACAATAGATATAATACTTATATACTTTTTTTTTGTAAATACATAAGAAACACCCAGACAAACACAAATACTCATGTTTTACCCACACAAATATTTGTGTCTTGTGGGAATTGAACCCACGACCCCATGATCAGCAGTCCGGCCACACGAACCACTAGACCACAGACGTCGTGAAATTATGACACCCGGGATTGAAGAATTTATGTGTTGTCGGGTCTGGATGTGTTAAGAGAGGTCACCTATTCACAAACTGACCGCGGAAGGCGCAGCTTAACTTTACAGACCGATTGATAAATCAAAGATATAAAATTCTTAAGGGATGAATATCTTAAAATAATATGGAGACATAATATATGCAGTGATAGCCTAGTGGTATGACCATTGGACTGCCAAGTCGAAGGTCTCGAGTTCGAACCCAAGGCACGCACCTCTGACTTTTCGAATTCATGTGCGTATTAATAATTAATTATCACTCGCTTAAACGGTGAAGGAAAACATCGTGAGGAAACCTGCATACCTTAGAGAATTTTCTCGACGGTTTGTGAAGTCTGCCAACCCGCACTAGGCCAGCGTGTTGGACTATAGCCTAATCCCTCTCAATATGAGAGGAGACCCGTGCCCAGTAGTGGGACAGTATATGGGTTGATGATGAATATGGAGACAGAAGACATATCTAGTTACGATAATGTCGTACATCTACGTTCAGTATAAATCTAGTCACCAAAAGTAGTTAGCTGAGTGCTCTTAATAGCTAGTAGACACATGCACACTTTATATCATTTATGAATTTATGATTAGGGAACTATGTAGCAGGACATATGTATACCTTAAAAAAAACTTTGTAAAGACGCCAGCAGGTCAAGCTATCCAAAACTGTCAAAGTCTCCCCATTGAAAATAAACCTTATTGTTTTGTGTAAAAGTTTAAAATCTATCAAAGAATTCTCTAAAATAATAGAAAAGGTAATATACAATAACCTTTATTCCTTTTTTGAAAAACATAATCTCATAGCTAAGGAACAATATGGTTTCAGGAAACGTAGATCCATAAATATGGCGATATATGAAGTTATGAATAGGATAGTTAGCAGTGTTGACGTAAAAACTCCTGTAGTGGCACTACTCATGGATATGACCAAAGCATTTGACCATGTTGATCACGGTGTACTGCTGAACAAGCTAGAGCGCTATGGTATCAGAGGGAATGTTTTGAAACTTTTGAAATCCTACCTGTCGAATCGTACTCAAACCACATCTATTGATAGGCTATGTATGAGCACTAAAATAGAAAAAACATACATGTCTCGAACAAGGATAACAACTTACGGAGTTCCCCAAGGTAGCATACTTGGCCCCCTATTGTTTAATATGTATATAAATGATATGCCCAAGTTTAGCAAAAACCAGATGATCCTGTTTGCTGACGACAGCACTATTCTCTTCTCAGGAAATAATATCAATATTCTTGAAAATGACATAAATAATGACCTAGGAAATATAATTAATTGGTTGGTTAATAATAATCTAAAAATTAATCTTAGTAAGACAAAAATAATTACATTTAACCAGCGGACAAATAAGCCTAAACTAAACATACAATATGAACACACAACTATCTCTGAATGTGATACCATTAAATTCCTTGGCCTCCACTTAGATAGTCACTTGACATGGAAACATCATATCGACTACCTTTCTAAGAAACTCAATCAGTTCGCGTATGCCCTGTACAAACTGTCAAAAACTGTAAACCGTTTTACCGTGTTAATGGCCTATAGTGCGTACGTAGCTTCCAACTTAAGGTACGGCATAATCTACTGGGGTAATTCCACTGACAGAGATATTGCCTTTAAAGCTCAAAAAAAATGTCTACGTTCATTTTGTAATCTACATTCGACCGATAGTTGTGAACCAGTTTTTAAGGATCTTAATTTGCTTACTTTACCGTCTATGTATATATATGAAATGGGAGTATTTGTCCGAAGTAACTTTCATTTGTTTGACACCTTACGTTCCCGCCGTCATTTAAATACCATCCGTACTGTACCCCATAACACAGCGTTATTTAGTAAGAGTGTACTCGGAATGACTTCAAAAATATATAATAACATACCCATAATCATCAGGAATAGAGAGTGTCTGGAATCATTTAAAGGGAGCTTATTTAAGTTTTTATTGGATAGGTGTTACTACTCTGTCACAGAGTTTATTGATGATAAAAGAAGGTATGAAGATCCGACTTATTAACTCATAGTCTCTTATTGACATTTATTTTATTATAATATTACCTAATACATTATATTGACATGCTTTGACTCTAACTCTTATGATTGTCTTGATTTAATCCACATAATTTTTTGTACGCCATGTGTTGGCAAAACATAGTGAGACATTTATAATTGTTCTAACAATGTTCTACCTGTATACACCTATGTTTAACAAAATAAATATTTGATTTGATTTGATTTGATTTGAAAGAAATTTGACAGATTGTGGTAGCTTGACGTGCTGACCTCTGTACATTAATACATTATAACGGTCTAAACAAACACTGCAACATTTATCCATTGTCTAGATTCGAGTGCCAATCCAAAGTATATAAATGGATGGATGGATTGCCAAGTCTAAGGTCTCGAGTTTCTCGAGCACCTCTGACTTTTCAAAATCATGTGCGTATTATTAATTATTAGGTTTTACTATAGCCTGGCGTGTAAAGCCTGCCAACCCTATAATACTATAGCCGCTATAGTATTATCGGATTGGCAGACTTCACACGCCTTCGAAAAAACGCTCAGGCATGCAGGTGCAGTTTTTACAATATTGTAACAGCTAAAAACTAATATGTATTAAAATTAAACATATGATTTTTTTTTAAATAGTGACATCAATGAGTCACCCCTTAAATCTGTAAGATATTCCAATGAATACCGTCTACCCGTGACCATGGACGCTGTAAAGGGTCCGAAACGTCGGGATTAATAATATCATACAGCGATAAAATCCGTAAAAAGTAGTTTTATTTTAATGTATAATAAATTAAATATTATCCCGTAACGTAAATTTTGATAAATTTTATAAATTTTAAAATTGCTTATCCTTAAAAACACACTGAGGCAACACATTTACTTAATTAAAAAAAATGCCTATTGTATTCATCCTCGTTCAAACTAGATACACCTCAACAACAAAAAAACATTGTTTACAAAAACTACCCTCCATTTTTCACCGAAATGCACTCGGGAGGGAGAGAAAAAAGAAAAACAAAGGCCATCTAGGGCTGCCAACATTCAGTTATGATTGATTATGATTGAGGGCGGCAACCGGTGCGCCGTTTATATTTTCTACTGGAGGTTTTTGAATGAAAGCCTCATTTACTAAGGTGAGGGTATTTTTAGAACGGGATGCAAACAGTATTTCCATTGGTGTTAATTGATTTATCTCTTTTTATCGTGACAGTAATATGTCGGACATTTTATGCAATATGTGGGAGTAGTTTGTGTCATCCCTATTTTAACTTATATCATGTTTTTATATTCTAATACTACTTCCTATGACAATTCATCATCATGCCATTGACATAAATCGCCAGCACATCAAGCTACTACAATCTGTCAAATTTCTTTGATAGATTTTCAACTTTAAAACAACACAGTAAGGTTCATATTCAATTGGGAAAATTTGACAGTTTTGGATAGGTTGACCTGCTGGCGTCTGTACCTTCTATCTTGCATGTATTTTATAATATTTCTGTATGCATACACAAGTTTAGACAAATAAATCTTCCTATTCTTCTTAAATCTAAGTGGTAGTCAGAAGCGACTGCCTGACAACCAGTTTATCTTCAAGATATCGGTATAGCCCAGAAATTGGGTTGCCGAGGTCTGATGGCAGTCGCTTCATGTAATACTGATATTCAGCTGTATTTCGTCAGACTGGTAGCTGACCCCAACATAATTGGGAAAGTCTAGGAGACTGATGATAATAATGTACAGAGGCCAGGACATCAAGCTACTCCAATCTGTCAAATGTCTTTGATAGATTTTCAACTTTAAAACCAAATAATAAGGTTCATATTGATTTCTGACATTTACGCGAATATTATACATTGAAATAAAACTACTTTTTACGGATTTTATCGCGTATATTGATAGGTACGTCACGTCGGGTCCGAAACGTCGGGATTAATAATATTAATATACGCGATAAAATCCGTAAAAAGAAGTTTTATATCAAAAAGGTTCATGTTCAATTGAAAAAATTTGACAGATTTGGATAGCTTGACCGACTGGCGTCTATTTTTTTATCAACCCAGTTAAAAAAATGTTTGTGACTGAAACTTAAAGTGCCCTTACCTTTAATTGCGATACAGTAGACAATACTAGCGTGGAACCTTCTTCATTACAGACCTTCACAGTTACCCAATATTTTCCTTAAAATCAAATATATAAATCAAGCCTATATTCCCCGAAGGGTTAGGCAGAGGTGTACTAATGTACACCCACAGTCTGCAGGTATATTTGGGTCTAATGTAATAAGGTGCGAGCCAATTGCCATTTAACCGGACAAAACTCCAAACCCCGAGCTGCTACTGAGAATTTAATCGAAAAACCTAATAACACTTTGCTCAACATGGGAATCGCACTCAGGACCAGTAGCAGTCGAGCTTACAACTACTGTACTGATGCAGATTTCTCATCGAGTCCTTTAAAATCTCTCGTCACATGATACGACTTATCTCACTTTACAGGTAATACTACCCTCCTATATTTTCTACGTCCGCCTAAAAGTGGGGGAAGCGGATTAAAAGCTTACACAATTCAAACTAACTGCCACTAGACATAGGAGGTGGACGTGGCATAACTTTAGTTCGAACGTAGGGTGGGGTTACACTGCAAGATATAATATTTAAAAACGTTTAGCGTAGCGGCTAAGGTAGATGTAGTGTATGTAGATCCAACTCTCATTTGTCTAAAGCGCATACGTCACAAGGTGCGAGCTGATTGGTGGCCGCTTTTGTGTCCGACTCACGGCCGTAAAGGACGTGGTAGTGTGTAGACTGTAGACGAACCAAGCTACTAAGAATAGACTATCCACTTTAAGCAAACACTACAGTAAGTTAACGTGGTTACCTTGCCACTACGGCCGAATGTCGTGAGTCCGATTTCCATCAGAGACACATTTGTGTGATCAAAAGAAGTCTCCCACGACACAGGATTTATTCCCCAGTGCGGGTATTGTCTATTTTATAAAATAAAAATATGTTCAATTAATTATTTATTAACTAAGTACTTTTATTAATCATCAACGTGGTCGTATAAAAAATCTGTCGAAAGAGGAATCCGGCGAATAAAATATAAATGAACCTTTTCTATATAAGCTACGAGGAAAATATGACATAAAATCGCCCCACCAAAAACCATAATTACTTTTCTCTACCGTATATAGGGGGATGAGTACAAAACACAAGGTAATTATAAAATTAAATCACGAAAAAGGTTTTCATACTGTTTCGTGGCGCGGCCGTTGCGTCCAGAACGTTTTGCATTTTTGAATTTGAAATGCAAATTAGATTTGAAAAGCGAAGCGAAGGAAATCGCTTGCACTGGAATTTATGTACATGATTTTTAAAATAACAGGGATTTTTGTATAAAGTTTTGAAAATATATTTTAAAATTGATGGATTTGTAATATTGTTTTGCTTTACTCATAATAAATATTCATGTATCGGTGTTTGAATATAAATATTCATTTGTATCTAATATTTAAGGATCTTTGGGCATTCTTTCTCTGATTTTGTATAAAATTTTGCTATCTACCTAAATCGGATGATTACTAAAACAGTCAGTCAATTATTAGCCATTAGTCGACTATAAAGTTATTTTAGCGAAGGAAAAAATTTACAGCGGGCAGGATTCGAACCTGCGTCTTCTGGTTCAATACACCAGACGCTGTGACCCACTAAACTACCGCGAGTCCCACACGCCAGGTCGAAATTTACCTTCACATTCATCAGTCGGTTGTTGAAGTTGAGTCGAAATTGGTATTCAATTCCCAGGTCTCGCAAGTGTCATTAACTTTTTCTATGAGTCTCGGTGAAGTCCGAAGTTTGGAATTGTGTTCACTTAATACTAATAAGCTCTAAAATATGGGACCTAAGAGATACTGGTTAACTTCAGGTGTACATCGGTGTAGGACTACTTAATCCTTTTTGAAAGGAATATTATAAACCGCGCATCCAAATAACTGATTGAGCAGCAAAATACAGATATCGGTTAGGTTAAGTTAGAACTGTGACCATACATCGAACGCTAGAACCAAATCTGAATGTTTTGAGACCAAGATAGTGTCTATAACAATATTTTATTAATATACGTAACTATTTTGCTGTGTAATAAGTATTTTTGATTAGGATTGGGAATTATTTTGTTATACAAAACATCATTTTTTGATTTGCAGTTAAATAGGTACTAGCCTTTTTGAAATACGGGCGTGAATTATTATTAGGAAAATCTCCGCTGATTTTCCTGACGCTGTGTTAAGTCTGCCAATCCACACATGACACTCATGGGTATTCCACCCGTTTACCCAGTACTGGAACAATAAACGGGTTGATAAAAAATTAATTCCAAGCCAGACACAAGAAGCTTTCATGGTTAATTAGTACAGAGCCTTCCCACATAAATAAAAACTGTCAACCTACAGGTAGGGCCTTTCAGACAAATTATTTTCGTCATAGACAGTAAATTAAAACCGAAAATAGCTCAATGTCACGGTTAGCTCTTCCCTCTTAGGCTTCTCGCGTTCTAGGCAAACGGTTTGCCGCTGACGGGTTAGATGGATATTTTTTAATATTTATTTATTTGCGGCCAGTGTTACTGCGACCGTAGTCAGTCTATTGTGATCGCCACGCGTTGAGTTAGAGTTCACTGCTAAACTGCAGGATTTGTTTAGGAGTGAGCTCCTTTATTTCATCTGGGCTTCTTATCTTATCTTATTATAATTTGACTAGCACTGAGTGAAATAATAATAATTAATTTAATTTTTGATTGACACCCGTGAAACACTAGGGCTCCAGATGAAAACCAGCGTCAAGCACGTCAAGCATAACCTTTGTAGTATTTTTTATTTTTATTTTACACCTTTAAATGTTGCATGTTTTTGGATTTTATTTTCATTTATGTGTACTCGTAAGGTCTCACATGTGTTTGGCCAAATAAATATCTTTTCTTTCTTTCTGAAATAACACTGCTTTTAGCTGTTTTGTGTTCCTTATGGTGAGCAAGGTTACCAGTGCTCCGCGAGGAAATATTGTGTTGGCAGTGGGGAGACTGACCCTTATACTGCCAACCCAACTATTCCTCTTTCGTTTTACAGGGTCGGCAACGCGCAATTTACATCCCTGGTGTTACAAGCGTCTGTAGGCTACGGTAACTGCTTACCATCTGGGGCCATACCACAACGTGTTAATGCGATCAATTTTAGGTGGTGAGAAAGGGATGGTGCTATTTAATTTATAGAGCGACATCCCTCTCTCTCAATCGGAAAAGGGTCGCAATAATAGGTGGTGGTACGGCCTCAGGTGGCCCGTGTGTTTGTTTGCCACCTAAGTGGTATAAAAAAAAACTCAAATATCCTTACAGGCTAGACCCAATGCGATATTCATACCATAATATAAAAATCTATTTACAAGTAATTAGTCAGTAATATACCTTTATATAACTTTTTTTGGTGAACGAAAAGTCCTCATGGATTGTCTGCCACCTGGCATGTGACCTGTATGACGGAATCGTACCGACTAAAGACCGCATAGCGTTCCCTACCGTAGTCATGGTCATAGGGTTTGAAGCAATTACCACGACCATGTGACAAAAAGGTTCTCGAGTAGACGCACCGGAATGCACAGGGTGGGACGGCCTCCAATGAGATAGACAAACGACCTGGTAAAGGTCGCTGGGAGTCGTTGGATGCAGGCGGATATAACCGGTCTTTGTGGAAGTCTATGGGGGAGGCCTTTGTTCAACAGTAGACTTCCTGTGGCTGATATGCTGATGATGACGACGACCATGATGAGCTATACACCGGACCCCATCGAATAATGTACCGCCTGAATTGATTGTTCAAGTATTTCTTCTAAAATGAAAGTATTGTTTTAATTTCTTGGAATTTAGTCCGAAACAGCAGAAGTAACCAGGAGTTCAACATTTTGTATGGAAAACCTGTATAGCTTCTTTAGTCTAGCGGTCACCTGAGGAACTAAGATTTCAATTTAGAATCATAAACATTAACGGCTATCTGCAGTTCTGCTTACCCCACATCGTTTAAAAGAACCTTAAAATGATAACATTAGTAGTCTAGTGTACATACAATTTGAATAGGAACACTCCGACTACGTAACTCTGTATATTTCGCAAGCTCTTAACAACATAAACAATGAACTTAACCAGATTCCAGCAAACTGTAGTCATAAATAAACTGATTTAAAAAATACAACTGCGGAACATTTTAAGACGCATTTTCTCTTAGACTTGTAAAGTTAATCCAGTTAAAGCCCGCATGCACCTAATAATCCAGTACTTACCGACGCGCGCCGGTTGCAACCGCTTTAAACCAGATTTTTCCGCTTATTTGAACGTAAACATGACCTTATTTTTTATACATTTTGACGCTACGATTTATCTAGATAGTAATATTGGCTAGACACCAAACGAGCTAATTTCAACCTTAACACTAGTGTCGTTAGCGTTAAATCGCTGTGTAAATAGACTATCGATTCCCGAGAAGTGTAAAATGACGTCACATTACTCCATGTTATCGTACAACGTCCTGTATTACGTAATACGATACTAAATATCATTTTTCATTCAACCAGAAAGTGAGACCCTTGGCAGAGCTTACTTTGTTCGCAATTGCTTAGAAAGCGAGGTCTACGTAGAATGGTTGTCATGTAGGACAGAAATGGACGTTTTGACCGATTGCGACCCGGTTTTCGGCTTGAACCGGGTCTTATTTGTCATATGATTGCAGTAAACGGCCTACTAAGTCGTTCGACTGACCAATAGAACTGACTGAAAGGGTTCTAACACATTAATGTGTATATTTCTATAAGCTTCTTATAGATGGAGATAATTATTTACTGTCAAATGCAAGAATTAAAAGCATTCTCCTCTAGAATTGAAGGTAGAAATCTTCTAAATGGGTAGAAAACCTTCTAGAAAAACTATAGCGAATGGGTTTTACGAAGCAAGATTGATACTGAACTTTTTCGTACTAACTCGTTAGTGTAAGTAAGGCTAAATAATGAAAAGCTTGATAAATTGATTATTTTTTGTAGTTCTTGCAATTTATATCTGCGCGTGCACCTTTTTTGTGGTACTTCTGTTCTTAACGTGTTAATAGTATATACCTATAGATAATATTATTATTATTATTCTGTACATACGTTATGTGTTAATGCGCAAGATTTATTTGCGCTAGCCGCGGTCAGTCTGTGGATGGGTGATCGTTCTTAACACATTGAGACCCGTGTCTCGGAGAGCACGTAAAACCGTTGGTCCCAGTTAGCATACTAACACACCTATGACAATCGTCGTATGAAAACCAGTCTATCCTGAGGATATCGGTATTCCCCACAAATTGGGATGCGGAGGTCTGATGCACTCGCTCCTTCTAAAATACTGATATTCAGCCGCATTTGGTTATATAAGGCTGACCCCAAAATAGTTGGTGGATAAGCTAAGCCTAAATCTAGGTAATAAGGCCTGTGCTCCACGAGGAAACGTTGTGTTGGCAGTAGACTTTGACCCTTATACTGCCAAACCAACTATTCCTCTTTCGTTTTACAGGATCGGCAACGCGCAAGTGATACTCCTGGTATTACAAGCGTCTATAGGCTACGATAACCGCTTACCATCAGGTGGGCCGTACGCTTGTTTGCCACCTTAGTAGTATTAAAAAAAATAGTTTTTTTTTTGGTAGGAATTTGAATTTCTTTGAAAACGAAATTTGGCGAAGTGCTCAAACAATTCCGTATTACATACTTTCATAATGAGTTTACACGATACCCGGTATCGACTACCGACCTAATGTAATCGTAAAATATAGTAAGTTTGATGTAACCGCTAGGGTTCCAGTGAAAATGTTTCATTCAACTATTTGACGACGGCCGTGGTCTAGTGGTTCTGTAGTTGACTGCTGATCACGGGGCGTAGGTTCGATTCCCACAGGCAACAAATATTTGTGTGGGTAAAACATGAGTATTTATGTTTGTCTTGGTGTTTCTTATGTATTATAAATAAGTATGTATTTACAAAAAAAAGTATATAATATAATATGTATTATATCCATTGTCTAGTACCCATAGTACAAGCTCTGCTTAGTTTGGGACTAGATGATGCTGTGTAAAAATGTCCCAAAACATCAAATTATTTATTTATTATTTGTCCACGTGACGTGAGCGACTGTCTACATCCATGGTTAATTGAACCTCTGAAGACCTACATAGCTTAACATATTTTTAACTCCAATGTACTTCATCATCAACAACCCACTAAAAGCAGTGATAGCCTAGTGGTATGACCATTGGACTGCCAAGTCGAAGGTCTCGAGTTCGAATACAGGCACCTCTGGCTTTTCGAAATCATGTGCGTATTAATTATTATTATCACTCGCTTAAACGGTGAAGGAAAACATCGTGAGGAAACCTGCATGCCTTAGAGAAATCTGCCAACCCGCACTAGCGCACTAGCGTAGCGTGGACTACAGCCTAATCCCTCTGATTCTGTGAGAGGAGACCCTTGCCCAGCAGTGGGACAGTATATGGGTTAATGAAGATCAACAACCCATTTACTGCCTCACAGCAGGTGGGCATCTGCTCATTCCCAATATTTGAAACGACCAAACCAAACCTAGTACCTAAAACAGTGACCCAATTAAAATTACTTGACGATATAATCCGGCCGAAATAAAAAGCGTCTGAATTTTAAGTTAATTTAAACTAAAATGCAAGTTAAGCGGACGTGTGGAAATCCCTGGATTATAGAGAAGAGCTGGGCTAAGTGACTGCTCAGTTAAAATGTTAATCCTAGTGGAGGAGATTAAACTTTCCGATGTCGAACGTTGTTCGTATATCCCCAGGGTAGTTTAAATGTACCATACTTGCTGTTGTCATTGTAAAACAACCCGCTCGTAACCTGCAAAAAATACCTGTAAAATAAATTGTAATTAAATTGTTATTAAAAATTAGAAGATAATAAAACGTAAAAATACTTACCTTGCTCCTGACCGCATCACTAGTAGTATAGTCACATCACTATCTATCTATTCAGCCAGTAGCACCCACTGCTGAGTGAAGTCCTCTTCTCCACCCCGCCACTGTTCCCGATCTTGAGCAAGTCGCACCCACTGATTCCCCACTGCCCTCACAATATCATCCGACCATCGGGCTGATGGTCTGCCCTGCGATCGTTTTATATCCCTTGGCCACCATTCGGTTACTGCTTTGGTCCACCTAAGATCCTCCCGTCTTGCTAAGTGCCCTGCCCATCTCCACTTAAGTCTCGCGATCCGTATACTTACATCTTCGACCTTTGTTCGACGTCTAATCTCGACGTTAGGTATTCGATCTACGAGATGTATTCCTAGCATGGCACGCTCCATGGCTCTTTGAGCAACTCTTTTTAGGTACATGTGCTCCTTAGTGTGCCGCCATGTTTCAGATCCGTAAGTGAGAATGGGCAACACACATTGATTAAACAACTTGGTCTTTAGACATTGCGGTATTTTAGACTTAAGAACATCCTCCAGTTTTCCAAAAGCAGCCCACCAATTGAATGCGCCTGGAAATTTCTCGCATCGTCACATCACTAGTTTTAAGTATTTTTTTTATATTTCCCGCGTCTGCCGTCCCCGTGGTGCAGTTGGCATCCAGCGCTCTCTGTGCAAACACGCGCATACGCGTCTACTCACGCGTCGTTTTATTATTTAATGTTTAAATGAAGTAACTTTTCTGTACTTCTTGTATGCTCACCCATCCGCCACACATACCATCACGCCTGTATTCCCCGAAAGCTGAGGCAAAGGTACCAATGTACAACCAAAGTTCACCCACCCCCTATCCTTAGATTCCATGTAATAGGAGGCGAGCTTATTGCAATTAATCGGACACAAATCCAAAATCCGAGCTCCTATTGAGAATTTCATATAGAAAATTTCTAAGAACACGTTGCTTGACCTGGAAATTGAACCCAAGACCTCAAGCGTAGCGGTTGTTCTTTAAATATTTTAGATAATAGATATAATACATATAGAAAGATGAAAGATAATAGTGTAGCGACATCTACCGCGCTACATAGAACTACGTAGTCCTAAATCGCGCAAGCAACATTCGCAACGAAAAGTTGAATATATACAACCGCCCGACATCAACCGTCGGGCCGTGGCCCGCCTGGTTGGAGGATCCTCCCTTTTCGTTGGAGGGGCAATACACCTCGCCTCTCCACAATAGGAAAACATAAAACTTAAAAGAAAGTAATTGTGCTAAATTGATTATATGAAAAATAATTATATGTACACAATGTTTGTTTATATTAACAGGATAACTTATTTTATTCATGCTTAAAGACTGTTTCTCCCAAATAGAACAGTACAATGATTAATGATTCTCTTTTTATCGTAAATTTTATATCGTTTTTTTTTAAATTTGATATCGTTTTTTTTTATATTGGGCATTATTTTCAAACGGCTGAACTAATTTCTAATCAGGAAATATCACAATAAAATCGTCTCAAACAAAACTTTTGATTTCTGACTCACGAAAATCTTAGACATAGAAATAAAATTAATGTTTACGGATTTAATCGCATTAAATTAATATTATTATTAATCCTTACGTTTCGAAAGAAAAAAAACTGCATTGAAATCAATCCATCAGTTTAAGAGTTTAAAAGGCACAGGAACACTATGGTTACAAAAGAGGTTTCAAGTTTATAATACCCCTAATTTTGCATCGAGCTTTATAAGCGATAGTTTTGATCCGTTAGACCAATCGCCATCTGCACAAACTCGGACCGAATTCAAATTAGGAACACGGACTTGTGAAAATCGTGAAATGGATAGTGTTTTGTTTACGATTTGTCATTGGCTTGCCTGAATGAAGGTCGAAGAAGCGTGAATGTGATGACGTAATGTGGATTGTTCCAATTTCGTCGAGACTTCTAATCCGAAGTCCTAAGCCAAGTGTTTTTTTTTTTTTGTAAGAGAAACATTCTACCGTAAACAAGACTTGAACTTGGGTCCCCCGTTTTGGTAAATTTTCTTTGACAACATTTGCATACATTTACACATGCAAATTGCGCAATAAATTTCAATCAAGTCCACTGCAAATAGTCCACTGGGTCGTCTTAAATGGAACGAGAAAACGCTTAAAAAAATAAAGTACAAAAACTTATGTAAACACCTTTTCTTAAATAAACCAACATTGTCGTCAAAAAAGTATTTAAGGCTTCTTGCTACGCAACTTGTTTTTGTTTTTATCGGAGGGTCGAATCCCCGACATGTTGCGCAAGTATTCTAAACCAAGACTGCAACAATACCAAACCAAACAACAACGTGTTTCTCAAGAACTTTTCAACCTATTATACTGCTTTATATTGAAATAATTTTCACCTTTTTACCGTTCGTATACGTAAAGGCCAAACTTTCTCACAAAAAAGGACTTTGACGTCAATTCCTTTGCCCTTTTGCAAGACAAAAGAAAGTAAATAGTGCGCAATTGCGATTGTTATGCTTGCTTAGAAGCTGCGTAACCGGGAACGGTCGTTTTGATTTAGTTACGTAAACTGTTTGGATGCTGAGATTGCGAAACGAGAAAAATCTAAAATAACTTTGTGTTAAATTGTAGACTTCTCTTATACTTTCATGTTTTTTGTGCTTCCATGTTGATTGAGCATGAATGAAAAGCATGAATGGGATTCTTGACATTCGCATAGGCTCGCCTCCTATAACATGGGACCTAAGAGAAGTAGGGAGTAATTCCACTCAACTGGGGAAAACTCCCACTGCAAATCTAAGTAAAATAACTCCGCTTTGAGCTGTATTGTGTTCCTAACGGCAAGGTTAGCAGAGGTCCGCGAGGAATCGTTGTGTTGACAGTGCGTTGGCAACCCAACTATTCCTCTTTCGTTTTACAGGGTCGGCAACGCGCGAGTGATATCCTTGGTGTTGCAAGCGTCTATATGCTACGGCCACCGCTTACCATCAGGTGGTCCGTATGCTTGTTTGCCACCTTAGTGGTATAAAAAAACCTAAATAGGTGTACACCTCTACTTTACCCTTCAGTGAATACAGGCGTGATGGTATGTTATTGACCACAAATAAATCACCAATTAAAACCATACATGTTTACTGAAAATTAAACAATTGTAAGTGATACAATGATTAACATGACCAGGATTATTTCCATGTAGAAACTATAGTTATTATAAAATGGATTTATAATAACAGAATGCTTCATGAATATGTTAATTATGATTATCATTTTATATTTAATAAGAGCAATCTCCGGTTTTAATCCCTCGGGTAATATTTCAGGATTAAATTTAATTGCGTAGTTCGATATTTTAGTTGTTATACACGTCATTGTTGATATAATATTTATTACTATCATAATAATAATTACGCTGTAAACGTTGAGTACGAAATATTTTTCTTTTTTAGCTTTTTGCCATTGAGGTATTAAAAGGTAGAGTGAGGAACAGAGTGATAAGGAAGCGTTGGTGAGTGAAAGAAGATGTATTGATAAGAAAGAAACATATTTATTTATTGATAAGGATCTAGTATATATCGTTTTGTTTTGTTTATTGGTATTTTGTCTTGGGTCGTGACTAGGAAAAATTCGACCGCGGGCAGGATTCGAACCTGCGTCTTCTGGTTAGGTACACCAGACGCTATGACCACTAAGTCACCCGAAATAACTTTAAAATCTAAGCATGGAAAATGCAAAAAAAAAAACTTTCTTTCTTTCTTTCTTTCTTTCTTTCTTTCTTTCTTTCTTTCTTTCTTTCTTTCTTTCTTTCTTTCTTTCCTTCTTTTTTTTTCTTCTTCTTTCTTTCTTTCCTTCTCTCTTTCTTCACCCACGACACACGACGCAGTAGTAATGCCGAGGTGACCACCATAACCGCTATGCTAAAATGTCAGTGTAACTCATCATCAACCCATACTGTCCCACTATTGGATACGGGTCTCTTCTTAGATTAAGAAGGATTAGGCTATAGTCCACCACGCTGGCCTAATGCGGGTTGGCAGACTTCACACACCGTCTAGAAAAATCTCTAGTGCATACAGGTTTCCTCACGATGTTCTCTTTCAACGTTTAAGCGACTCATAATTAATACGCACATGAATTCGAAAAGGAAGAGGTCCGTGCCTTTTCGAACTCGAAACCTTTGTATGGCAGTCCAATGTTCATATCACTAATTCAAGCTATCACTGCTCAGATACAAGATATAAACTGCTCATAAACAGCATATTTCCTTTACAGCACGTATATTGTGCAGTAAAGCACGTACATTACTCCCTCATAACGGGATGGGCGGGCAATATTAAGAATATTGCCTGCACCACCTGTTATGTAACGCCACAGATGTAGGTAGCTAACTAGAAAAGACTTGAGTGTGGTTTGATGTTATTTTTTTTATTCACGATAGGCCTACGCTTGACCAATAGTTCGCCTGATGTTAAGCGACACTGCGATCTACGGTGGAGCGCGTTTGCCTAGAAGAAACCGATTCATTTGAGATTTAAAGACACACAGATTATAGTTATTGGGGAAGACCCACTCAGGAAGCTCAATCCACATTTTTTTGCATAGTTTTTGGGATGTCGACCATGAATCGATATATACGAGTATATCATATCCTACTAATCACTACATAGTATAAAACAAAGTCGCTTCTCGCCATCTGTCTGTCCCTATGTATGCCTAAATCTTTAAAACTACGCAACGGATTGTGATACGGTTTTTTTAATAGATAGAGAGAAAGAAAGAAAGATAAATAGTTTATTCGGTACTAGTGATTCAAGAGGAAGGTTTATAATGTATAATACATATATGTTATTAGTACATTGCAGCCGTGTGAAACAAAAATCGAAACAAAAATCAGCTGTTCTATAAATTTACATATGTAAACTCTCTCGTACTCAACTCGAATGCAATTTATCTCCTCAGCAAATTTTATCTAAATATGTTCAGCGATTTAGGTGTGACAAGCTAACAAACATTTTTAATAATTTGTTCGTTACCTTTTATGTTTCATTCAACATTGCTCACCGTAAAGAACACAACACAGCTCAAAGCAGTGTTATTGCACTTTGATTTTCTACAAGGCGGAGGTACTTCCCCAATCGGGCAGCTATTTTGAGTGGAATTACTCCCACTGTGCCCTACCTCTCTTAAACGAAGTATGAATTGTTCAGAATACCCTGGGCAATTCGTCTTGCTATCCTTTGTAACTAATCTTTTCATCACGATACTGTTACTGTGAAATTCATGCTGACACGAAAGAATAAGAAAAATGACCCAGTACCCAGCTAAATGTCTACTGGGTCACTCCAAGTAAAGTCACTTAGCAGATATAAGTGTTATAAATTACTTTCTAGACATCTAAGGTCCCTGAAAAGGCTGAGAAGCGTCGAGTCCATTTTGTAACGGAATGGCCGTATCATGCTTTATTATAAAAAGTTAAATTTAAGTCTATTTTGAGAATTACGTGAATTTTGATACATACATACATACCATCACGCCTGTATTCCCCGAAGGGTTAGGCAGAGGTGTACCAATGTACACCCACATTTCGCCGGTATGTTTAGGTCCCATGTAATAGGGGGCGAGCCTATTGCCATTAACCGGGCACAATTAATCCAGACTCCGAGCTGCTACTGAGAATTTCATAGAAAAACCCAATAACACTTTGCTCGACCTGGGGATCGAACCCAGGACGTCTAGCGTAGCAGTCGCGCTTAGGACCACTAGACTAATGAGGCAGTCATCAGTGAATTTTGATATCATTGAATAAAGCAGTGATAGTCTAGTGTTATGACCATTGGACTGCAACGTTAAAGGTCTTGAGTTTGAATTCAAAGAAAGAAGAAAGAAAGAAAAAGTATTTATTTTCGCCCAATACGACGCATGACAATTATTAATGGGCCATTGTCTCAGTTTTGACACTGAGTTAATAACTAAGTGCCAACATAAGAAAAAAATAACAAAGCACGCCCCTGTGACTTTTCAAATTCATGTGCGTATTAGTAATTAATTATAACTTGCTTAAACGGCGAAGGAAAACATCGTGAGGTAACCTGCATACCTTAAAGATTTTCTCGACGGCGTATGAAGTCTGCTAACCCGCACTAGGCTAGTTTGGTGGACTACAGCCTAATCCCTCTCCATCTGAGAGGAGACCCGTGCCCAGTAGTGGGACAGTATATGGGTTGATGTTGAACCATACCAACATAAAACGGGATATATATTCCCGTTTAATAATATGTTTTCAGCTGAATTCCAATTATGTGGAGTTATATATAATAGTGTGTACTCATTTGTCAACTTGTACCCCATCTAGCAAAGGACCTATAGGTAATAGGTCCTTTGCTAAATGGGTACAAGTTGACAATTAATGAGTAGACCCCTATATAACTCCACATAATTGGAATTCAGCTGAAAACATGACTCATAATATCATATACAGCATGAATTTAATTGATTCTCTGCGAAAACCATTTACGCTTTGCGAGTTCACAGAAAAGAACGGATACCGAGAACCGGGTTTTTAATTTAGATGATTGGAACCTGTTTGGAACAATACTAGTTTGTAGTAATAGGTTTTAATGAACTGATAACAACAACTGGTTGCCATGGAATGCACGAATGTTATACTCGGAGAATTTTTATTACATTTTCAAAACATAAACATGTCTGTATTCCTTGAAGGGTTAGGCAGAGGTGTAACAATGTCCACCCACAGTTTGGTATGTTCAGGTCCCAAGTGATAGGAAACGAGCCTATTGCCATTAATGGGACACATATCCAAACTCTCGAGCTGCTGCTGGGAATTTCATAGAAAAATCTAATAACACGTTACCCGACCTGGGAATCGAACCCAAGGCGTCTTGCGTAGCAGTCCGCACATAGGATCACCACTGTTACTCCAGGCAGTTCAATTCAGTTCAGTATGTACGAGTATTTACAAAAAAAAAAGTATGTAAGTATTTATATCCATTGTCTAGTACTCATAGTACAAGCTCTGCTTAGTTTCTTTAGACTAGTTGACAGTGTCAACTAGTCTAAAGAAGTGACACAGATTCAGACAGTGACACAGATTAGACTAGATGGTGGTGTGTAAAATTGCCCAAGAATATTTATTATTTATTTATTACATTTTCATTGTGTAAATAATTGTTAAAATAATCATAATTAATTTCGGCCCCTGAAAAGTTAACAGTGAATTAAAAATGACCGTGTATCGAATTTGTGCCCGGTTAATGGCAATAGGGTTGGACCCTATTACTTCGTAGTTCAACATAGCTCTGCTTAATACTTCGGAGAAAACAGGCGTGATAGTCCGTACTAATATTAAATATGCGAAAGTAACTCTAGTCTATCTGTTACGCTTAAACTGCTTAACCGATTTTGATGAAATTTGGTGCAGATATAGATTAGACCTTGTTGAAGGACATAGGCTATCTTTTGTCTCATAAATTCTTTTGAGTTGCGGATGAAATTGCGGACAACAGCTAGTATTATATGTATATGTATTTTACATCGAATGTACCTATTAAGATTCTAAGTTGTACAATGTACATGTCACTCGACTCATGTATGAATCCTGTATACAGTTTCACGTATTCTGCTTACAAGTTTCTAAATTGGTTTTGTTAAATTTAATTCAAGTTTAAGCAGTATTTTGATGAAGCCCTTTTATCGTAGGATAAATTAATATGAGAAACAAGCAAACAGCTTGCATGAAGGTATACGGTAACGTTTTAGTCACAACAGTAGGTGCATAGAACAAACATGCTACTCTAAGAATATTCGTTGTTACTCATTTTTATATAAAGAATTCGTTTATACTTTGGAAATTATTTTCACATAATCTTGTAACTTAAATCGAGTGCTAAAGATAATGGTATAATTAGGTAGCTTGTTATATATACGCAAAAGCATAGCCAAGCAGATTTTGTTATATTATGTAAGCCTAGGAGCATGACCTATGAAGCTATAACCTATGAGGGTCTCGCCGACTTCGAAGAACTGGATCGCTTATTGTTTTATGTTTAATACAACAGACAATTTCTTCGAGTAAATAATTAATTTTAAACACTATATATTGTAGCCATCCTTAGCTCAAAGCAGATCCTTAGAATCTACTTAAAAAATACTCACAAACAAGTACAATTCAAATAAAGCCATAATTCTTATTGGTTCCGAGCTTTTCCTAAACGACGCCTACGCGACTACGGCGTAGCGCGCCGTAGCGTTGCTACGCGCGGCGTAGACATCGTTTCAGTTATCTTTTATGATGAAAATGATTTATTTCCGTCGTTTCAGTGCGTGAAGGCTACACGTGCGTTTTGCTGAAAGGTTTTTAAACATACACTTGTATATGTACACTTATACATATTATACATAAGCTATTTACATATACAAGGTACATTTATGATATATAAATCACGTGGAAAGCTTGTAGTGTCAATTAAGTCTTATTTTTAAGTGTTTTTTTATGAGTACCTACATTGATGTTGAATATGATGGCCTGGGTACATTATTTTTTAACTATTCCTCTTTCGTTTTACAGGGTCGGCAACGTGCAAATGATACCCCTGGTGTTACAAGCGTCTATGTCTATGTCTTACCCTTCAGGGAACACAAGCTTGATGTAATGTTATGTGTTACAAACTATTACCAAACTGTTCTCATCATCACTAGCGAAAAACAAACAATTTTATTTATAACATTACCTTAATCATCTCCCACACAACATTATTATACCTACAATTGTAGAAAATATTCAACCGCCCACTGGCAACCCATCTTTACTGTCTATTTCGTTAATACTGTAATAACGAAATGTTATGAACATATTTTCCAATAAAAACAAATTTACTTGCCTACTTTTCGACCTTGACCTTCACCGTTCAAGGTCAAAATGTCGGTAAGTGTTCAGTATGTTTGCAGACACATTTGCACAAATAATTCCGATATGTAGACGATAAGCGGTTTCTTAAATGGTATCGTGGGATTGAATTTAGGATTTTAATATGTTTTACTTCATACTGTTAAGAATTAATGAGTTTTAATTAGATTCTGCATATTTTTGCCTAAAGAAAAAAAACTTTCTACTTTTTAACTAGCCTTAATCGAGTGATATTATTAATACGCACATGAATTCGAAAATTCTAAGGTGCCTTTCATTCGATATCAATTCTTTTTTTACATATTTTACAAAGTATAATACAAATTAACTTAGACTTGCACGTAACTTTATTTTACGAACTCATTATTTAAAGTGTATTGTACATTTTAGAACTAATGTTGTAAAAGTACTATGTTCCAGTCTAAAATGATTAAAATGGCTTTTACTTTAATATCATAAAAACCCCATAAACCCCTTCGATATAATATTTCAGCCCCACTTAAACACTTGACCTTAACATTCAATGTCAAGCGACACTTAGTCTGGAACCATCTTCAGAAACCACTTATTGATTCTGATTGATTGTTAAATAGGGATGGCACTTTTGAAACAAGGTTTAAATTATTGATTTCTGACACGCGAATATTAGACATGGAATAAAACTACTTTTTATGGATCTTATCGCGTTATATTGATATTATTAATCCTACCCGTGATCATGGACGCTGTAAAGGGTCCGAAACGTCCGGATTAATCGTATGTAAGTATATAACGCAATAAAATCCGTAAAAAATAGTTTAAATTAACTATATGTGTTTTTGGAGTCTTCTTTTATTTTTGTAAACATTTTTTACTAACTGTTGACCGCGGTTTCACATGCATCCCAAACGGCGTTTTAAGACTAAAAATAATCTATGTCCTTCTCCAAGGTTCAATCTATCTCTGTACCAAATTTCATCAAAATTGATTCAGCTATTTAGGCGTGAAAGCGTAACAGATAGACAAGAGTAGTAACAGGGATTATAGGTTTTTTTTTAATAATAATAATAAATTTATTCCTTCAAAAAGTACAAACAGTACATCGGTGACATTAGTTTAATATTAGGATGATTGTACAGCTACATTACATAAATTAACACACTGACCCTCAAACTGAGACATGCTCGTATTTTAAGAGTCAACGGCTCTCTGAATAGATATCATAGTTTAAATTTAACAATCAAATTTTGTGGATGCTATCTAGCTTACACTATAGTTAAATGTTGTAAATAAATACTTATTTGTTTCCCAAATATATTTTTAATGACATGTGTTTATTAGTGAGCACGTTTTCTTGTGTCGGTATTGAAAATTTTTCAATTTTTTCAGTATTTTATACGGTATTGAAAAATTGACAGATATTCATAATAGATATTCACAAACCAATGTTTCAATCAGATGATAGCAGTCGCTTCGTGTAAAATACTGATAGTCAGCTGCATCTGGTTAAACTGGAAGCTTACCATACAGATGGACTGTGAGTGTAGTTAAGAGTACCTCTGCCTTAACCTTCGGTGATTACAGGCGTAATGCTATGTTATATATTTTCAAAATAAAACTACATACAAATTTCTTTTTTACCACCATTTTTTATTACTATCATAAAAATAGAATCCATTGACGATGAATAGATATATTTTTTAAATAAACGTTGACAGCCCTATGTATATTTGTCTACTAGATTGATACTCGTTATCGCGTGATTGATTGCGAGATTGGAATATTCAATCTACTGTACATTTATTTAATCGCGATTATTGATTGAATACGAATATATATAATATTTTTCTTGATTGTGTGTATATATTTGCTTAGAAAAAACGCAGACGATGGACTAATATACGTAATGTGTTATATTCTTATCAGCCTATTCATGCTACACTATTACTAGAATACAAGCCTTTTTGAGTCATGGTTCTTTCAAGTAGTAATTTACTAGTAAACACTCAGTGTTTTAATAATTTGCTGTCCCTCTACTGGGCATAGATTTGCCCTAGTGTAGATCAGCAGACTTCACACACCGCCGAAAAAAACTTTAGAAAGAGATTTTTAATATAAAAAATACTAAATAAAAAAATAAAAATCTTTATATTTTTTTTTTTTTTTAAAGTGTAAATTTCGTCAACATTACCATTCAACAGTAAGGTATATGATTAGGGTCTTAATAATAACTAAAGTAAATAATTATTTATAATAGGTGCACAAAGAAATATTTGAATCTAGAGGTATGTAGCGACTTGATGTTTTCCTTCACGATATTGAAAGTCAAAATTCGTGAAAATTCGATCTTTATACCTATCACATACTGGTTTTTATCTGGATCATAAAGGTCAGACATTTTAGTTTATACTGTGAACCCAATAATATAAGACAGTGTCTGGAATGTTTTTTTGAAGATAACGATATAGTAGGTTAGATTTGAACTTTTTTTGCGGAAATCCTCATGGATTCCGCCCCAGGGTAGGCGATGGGGCGTGTCGGATTCCGACTGGATGACCTACCGAATAAATTCGCACGACTGTATCGCCTCGCCACTTGATGCTGGCAGGGACCGAAACCAGTACGATCAATACCGATATTTTTTCGATTACAACCTATATTTTTTTACAGGTATTTTATAGGTTACCTTAATTCCTAAATTTTTTATACAACTAGGTAATTTCTAACCAATACTGGTATTGGTAACCAATACTGGTAACCTAAATAGAAATTACCTCTATCTTACACGTGCCGTCGGCATTAGTCAAAGGGCTCGCATCGCCTGAGTGTGTCGACGAGCTGTGTTACCTACAAATTTATATTTTTTTGTTATTATTATTATAAACATTTGCCCCACTAGGATTTTCTCCTGTATCATGGGTGCTTTTACAAACACAAACTTTCACATACACAAACACCCAGACCCGGAACAACTACATGTATATCATACAAATATTTGTTCCGTGTTGGGATCAAACACACAACCCGTGGCGCAGAAGCCGATCGCTCAGCCGCTACGCCAAACGTGTCGTCAATTTATTAAAATTTAATAAAATATTACTTTTACTGAGGTCATTTTAGGTAACCGGTATTAAAAGGGTAAACTAAATAGATAGCGATTACCTTTAGGCATTTAGGTAACCTAAATTCTTCGATACCTGTACCGTAATTTATAAAGGTTTTCGGTCCCTGGATGGCCGGGGTTACGAGAGCGCCTTTTATTCCTCCACGAAAGATTTGAGACAACTCACGGTGTACTTATGTGGGGCTCGCAACCACTAATAAATAATTTGGGACATTTTATATAGCACCATCTAGTCCCAAACTAAGCAGAGCCTGTACTATGGGTACTATACAATAGATATAATAATTATATACTTTTTTTGTAAATACATACCTACTTATAATACATAAGAAACAAACAAATACAAACAGTTATTTTCACCACATAAATATTTGTATCCTATGTGAAGCGAACCCAGGACTTCGTGATCAGTAATCCGACATTCCAACCACTAGACCACATACGTCGTCGAGAATGCTAAATAAGATATCATTACATGCAAACATGCGCACATGCACACATATGGACATGCCTATGACAGGCAACCCTACCTATTTACGCACACATCTGCGCGTGTACAAACATCATTTTCTTATGTAGTTGTAATAAGCATCTTTAATATCAGAAAATTTCTATACAATATCCAGGGTTGTTACGAGCTTAATTACTTTCAAAATACAGTCTTTGAAACATAAAAAACAACGGAACATTTTGTTTACGTTTGCCCAATTTTACATGTCACTTTTTTTTATTTAAATCTCGTTTCACCCTTTAATCAGAGTACGTCTATATTTTGTGTGCAAACAAAAGTGGCGGAACGCATTTGTTCTATTGTATCGAAATGTTATTTTACGTGGAGTTTTCGGCGGAACAAATTTTTTTACGGTGTTTGCGATGCAAATCGCGAATTTAGTAAAGGCTCAATATTTATGTATTCAAACAATGGAATTAGGGTTGTGATATTAAAGATTTTTAAACAGTTCTTTTTGTATCGCGGAAAAGAGACATCCCTAATATTTGTGAATGAAAAGCTGTATTCATTGAGGCAATGCAGCTAGTTTTTTGGGTAATGAGTGGGTTCCAAGTGATAAATGCTATGATACTATTCTTATCTTTCTGGTGATTTTTAACATGCTTTTATTAGCGTCGCCTAATAAGAAAATCTGGGAAGTTAAATTGGACTCACTTCCCGGTTTCCGATATGAGCTGAAATTTTGCAATACAAGTTTCGATTGAATAAAAATGCACGCGTTTTTCTTAGGACTTTTTTAAACAATAATATTTAATGTAATATTATTCTAGTTGATTATTAATAACTTTATAGTTTATTAAGTTTTATTTTGTTCGTTGATAGTTTATTTTAGTTTACTAACCCTATAAAGTAGCTCTAGTACTTATGCATCTTGTCTTTCTAGAGCAGCTATGGCATGGATGAAATTTGCTTTGGGCTACGTAATGTCTAGATTGCATTCTGCTTTGTGGGCTAGGATGGGATCTTAGGGGAAATTAGCCAGCGTGCCTTCAGAGAGATGCCCATATAATATCCCACTGATAGGCTCAGGTCTATATTTAAAAAAAAAACGATCTACATTGCCATCTCAAAAAAAGTAAAGCTTCTTATTCAGCTCAAATAATCTCCGTATCATCTCCTTGCACTAAGAAAGATAGCGAAGCCTCTACAAGCTGAACCTAACGCCAATTATCCGTAGCCTTATCCCAGCTTACAGCCAATGTTGGCTCTCGAAGTAAGTCTTCCTTTCTCCGGCGTGCAAGCTCAACGTTCCATTGTTGGCTCTTGTATCGGCTATCATCCTATTAACGATTTTAAATTTCTATCTCAAATTAAGTCGATCTTTACGAGAATATTATCTATACACATAAATAAAATTGAAGTGTCTGTTTGTAATTCCGAATTCATAAAAGTTCATCATTGATAAAAAAAATTTTATTCACCAATATTTGAACCAAGTTCACAGTTGAGAGCTCAAACTCGGAAACTCACTATTTTTTTTTCATTTAAGTTTTAAATTAAGCGGTAAGGCGACTTAATGAGTTCTCGACGACCAAATGAGGTCGGTGCCGTACACCCCGACCTCCGACAGGGCTGCTAGTACAGAGGCCAGTACATCAAGCTACCAAAATCTGTCAAATTTCTTTGATTGATTTTCAACTTTAATGCAAAACAGTAAGATTCATATTTGATTGGGAAAAATTGACAGTTTTGGGTAGTTTGACCTACTAGTGTCTGTACATAACACATCCGGATGAAGACAATTTGAAGGTAACATCCATAAAGTTAAGGAAACACCAATTTTGGTGCTGTAGAGACTTAATGCTAAGTTCGTCGGGATTGGCAACACCATATTGCCGCTAGAAATATTCTACCTCCAATCAGTATTGTACTGATGTGAGGGGCTCGTGGCTGAGTAACAACTAATCTGATCAAGCTATCTGCAAGGTTAAGCTGTGCTAGTCGCGGTCAGTCTGTGGATGGGTGACCATTCTTAACACATCGAAACCCCTCCGTGCCCGAGAACACGTAAAGCCTTCGGTCCCAGTTGTCATACGAACACCTATGACAATCGTTAGTGGTAGTCAGACGCCCAAAAAGCCTGACAACCAGTCTATCCTCAGGGTATCGGTATTACCAAAAAATTGGATTACGGAGGTCTAACATATTGTCTCTAAAGTTATTTAGAAAAGGAAAAATACGACCGCGGGCAGGATTCGAACCTGCGTCTTCTGGTTCGGTACACCAGACGCTATGACCACTAAGCCACCGCGATACCTACCCGTCATGTCGAATTTTTCCTTCACATATTGAATTTACGTCTTTATGGTGACGTCAGTAACACCTATTGAAACGCGGTGGCTTAGTGGTCATAGCGTCTGGTGTACCGAACCAGAAGACGCAGGTTCGAATCCTGCCCGCGGTCGTATTTTTCCTTTTCTAAATAACTTTAAAATCTTAGCATGGAAAATGCCAAAAATATACAAAAAGATAGTTAGAAGGTAAGGTGGCATCGTTCGGCATTTAACTAACTGTAAAGTAAGTTGTGTCGGTTGAAAAGCAAAAACTTGCATTTCAATAGGTGTTACTGACGTCACCATAAAGACGTAAATTCAATATGTGAAGAAAAAATTCGACATGACGGGTAGGTATCGCGGTGGCTTAGTGGTCATAGCGTCTGGTGTACCGAACCAGAAGACGCAGGTTCGAATCCTGCCCGCGGTCGTATTTTTCCTTTTCTAAATAACTTTAAAATCTTAGCATGGAAAATGCCAAAAATATACAAAAAGATATATTGTCTCTAGTGCCATCTCACTTTTATGACAGCAAAATGACAAAGACAGATTATACGTTTTAAAGGATGTCACCAAAATCTGCCCATATGATGTACTGAGGGTACACTTATTGGAAAATATACCCTGTATTCCGCAGGTTAAAACTCTAGTCACACTTTTTTTTATGCTCATTAGGAGATGAGAAAAAATAACTTTAAATTTTAAAAAACGCACGCCATTTTAACACAATAGTATCAGTTTCATAGTGATTTCATAGTAAAAACTGTCAACTTGACAGCCGTCATGTACCTCAGGTACAAATTTGGGCTGAGTTGTATGGACTTTTGATGACCTTCTTTATATTAGTTATGATCTTACTTTACGTATTGAAATAAAACTCTCACACAAACACAAAATGGCTTATCAAATACATTTCTGTGTTGCAGCCCTAATTCTGTAAAACGAAAGCTTTTAAAATAAAATGTTCTTATTTCGACTATAATATGACAACCCTAGCAACCGTACCGTGAATGAAACTAGATTTGCCATGAGGAGAACAATTTGGAAGTAATTTTGTGTAGTAGATTTCGCTTTGAAATATTAAATTCAGCGCTGGACCTTAATATTAAGGGTGATGAACGCCTATTCGGAATTTAATTAAATTAGGTTTGCAGACTGTATCTTTCACCTGGCTTTAAAATATTGTACAACAGGTTACGTCAAATAGAGGCTGTATTAAAAAGAAGATATACAGGACACCTGCATAAAGGGATGAAAGGGTATAATACTAATATTCTAGACCAAAAAGATTGTTTGAAAAAAACCTATTCAATAAAGAGTTATATCCGTTTAAAGTTTTTAGTAAAATGACCATATTTCTACTAATTATAATAAATCCAAATATTACAAATGTGAAAGTTTGTGAGGATGGATGGATGGATGTTTGTACTCTATCACGCTAAAACTACTGAACGGATTTTGATGAAATTTTACAGTATTATTTTTTATACATCAGAATAATATATAAGCTATAATTTATAACGATTTTGAGTTAATTAGCCATATTACAACGATAATTAAAAGTAACTTTTTCACGCGGACGATGTCGCGTGCAGAAACTAGTTTTACATAAAAGCAGCTGGAACCTGTAAAGTAACAGATTTATTGATTTTGTTTTTTTAGTATCACGCTAGGGACATAGTGACCTATTTAAAAACCAAGCTATTAAAAACTAATTATTACCATACTAATTAATGTTTGACATTGTTTCAGGTATGCACATGGTAACAGCACTCCACATTGTACTACAACAGGTATTACGGATATTTAACTTTGTGAAGTTAATATAACTTCTTATGTAGGTACAATTTGACTCCTTATATGAGCAACACACTGCAGACGGTATAAAAGTACATTTGGAAAGTTCCATCATAGTTGAGTAATGTAGATAAAGTGCCTTTTCACACGCTCCGGCTGCCGGATAGTTGGCGCCGAGTATCCGGCGGCAAAATGTAAAATAGAGGTCGGCGCAATAATTCAGCATTGCGAGGAAGTCGGTCGGTTGTAAAGAATAAACAATCAATTGCTGTGTCCACTTAACTATATCAAGCATAGTCACATTTTTTTAATTATAAACATAGTTGACTTCTACATTATTTGATAAATAACTGTATATACCTTACACAGTACGGGTAAAAATAATACCGGATTAAATAGTACCGGATACTAAGAGCCGACTATCCTGCAGAACGTGTAAAAAGGCACTAAGTTCAATATGCGGCTGTCTAGCCGTTAGCGTTCTTATCCCATTATTTACACATTAGTACATTACTTCCAAAAGAATTCTCAACCTAAACGACCTTTGAATTATCAAAACCGTTTAACCTCAAAAAAGTTTTTCACTTTGCGGTCTTCGAAAAGCGTTGATGCTTCGGAATTTTCTTCTCGAAGTGCACTTGTTTAAAACAATAGCGCATGATTATGATTCGAGATGGCGTCTTGCAGATAAGCTTTCTGCTCTCTAGCTGGATACAGTGATGGTCCATACAATTATGTATATGACACCCCAACGATATACTCAGTGTTTTGCTTCTTAAGGATATTCCGGACTTGGCGCTGACCTACGAAAGAAAACAAAGATGGCGGTTCTGATTGTGGTTTTTTACACATTTAGATTCAAAGTTGCGCCATGTGCAAATGTCTGCTACAATAGAGGTCCTATTTACGGTTCCTAGGTCGTAATTTTCACGGATTCACACTCGAGACCTTAGACTTGGCAGTCCAATTTTCATACTCATATCACTGCCTATTCTCAATGTTAGACATTTTAATTTCAGATCTAATTTCATCCAATTTCGTTACTGTGTCAATCGTACGCGACAATGATCCTTAAGTACTTTAATATTAAATCAAATGATTGAATCTAACCGTTCATTTCTACCTGAAAAGTTCACGAAACAGTAAATTTGTCACATGAATTCATTATTTAAATTTACAGGTATTTGAGATCCCCCAAAGCTTTCCACGTTGAGTGTTTTATAAGCGCGAAATTGTACGAAATTTTCTCGAAATTCGTTGAAATTTATTCTTGTCCAGATTAACGTTTCGTTCATGCTTTGTTTTATTTGCGTACTAGCTTTTGCCTGCGGTTCCACTCGCATCTCAAAGGCCTTCTCCAAGGTCTAATCTATTTTTGTACAAAATCTCATCAAAATCGCTTCAGCGGTTTAGGCGAGACATCGTAACACACAGACAGACGACAGACAGAGTTACTTTCGCATTTATAATATTAGTAGAGATTAGTGGGGATAATACATTAAGTAGTGTTGTATGTATGATTGTTTTGTTGCCATGCAAAATATAGATCTGATTTAAAAGCGTACATATATAGGATATATAATACAACCATAATTAAAAAAAACTATAATATTTCCTTCATAACATAAGAAATTTTAAAAATTGAATCCGTTCGTGGTTTCTTTAAGGAAAATCATTTACAAGTACAAGGTTTTGTAAACGACTTTCTTGCTGTTCCAGCACAAAACAATATTAGAGTTCTCATCTCCTGCCATTTTAAATGAACCCTGCTGAAGGCACGCCTTCTAATCTCCTAAGATCCTACTCCACAAAGCAGAACTCAATCTAGATGTAGTCTGCCGCATTTCCTAGGCCAAAACAAATTTCATCCGCTTCACATAGCGGTTCTCATCAAATATACTGAAATACGTAAGCGAAACCTTTGTGGCAATGCTTTGCGTGCAGACGATGGGTGGGGTGCAAGTTGCAGCGGGGCTGACTGTGAGCAAATCTACATTTAGAATGGACAGGTCTACAGAAGGTATGGTTATGTGGGGCATAAGCGTATGTCTTCGTACGGAGGTTTGTTTGAATAAAGTTGAGTGGTTGTAGTGATTTTTTTTAATTTTTATGTGCCTACTTACAAATACATTATTTACGACAGAACCAAATACCTAGGTCAACAAGAATGGACTATTTTAGACAGTGATTGAAGTGTGAAAAAACCCTTGAATAGAAAAATAAAAAAGGAATAATATCATATTTGTCAAATGAAGGATCGATAAAAAACACGAGTAGTCCATTTTCAGTTTTGACTTACATTTTCTGTGTATTTAATAATGTATTGCTCAGAAAGTGGGTTGCGAAGGTTTGTTTTTTTTTTATTCTACTAAGATGGCAAACAAGCATACGGCCCACCGGATGGTAAGCGGTTACCGTAGCTATAGACGTTTGCAACACCAGAAGTATCACTTGCGCGTTTGTCCTATGGGAATCGAACCCCCGACCTCGTGATATGCAATCCGATACGCAAACTACTAGACTACAGATTTCTTCAAACAAAAGGAACGAAAATTCTTAATAAGCTACAATAGGGGCCACTCCCTTAAGCCTGCAATCTCTTTGGTTGGTTAGGCCCGTGCTCCACTGCGGCGCGAGATTTAACTTTTCAAACCAGCAAGCCTTAGTCTCCTTTGTAATTACGCAGAAGGCATAACTAACACTGTAAAACTGTAAACATGGCACTATTACTAACTACTCATAATTGTTTGGATTTTAAGTCGTAGAAACAAAAAAGTCGCAGAAAGGACGCTCTTATTTTACATAATAACTAGCTGCCCCCGCAAACGTTGTTTTGCCATAAAAAAAATAAAAAATAAATAGATGTTGGCCTATTCTCAGACCTCCCCGATAAGCACAAAAAATTTCATCAAAATCGGTCAAGCCGTTTCGGAGGAGTATGGCAACGAAAACTGTGACACGAGAATTTTATATATTAGATAATCAATATTTGGGACTTAAAAGAACGCCAGTATTTCTGATGTCTATTTCGTCATACTTTTGATAATACCTACATTACAGAAAATATCTCAACATACATTAGTACCAGGTATGTATGTAAATATGTTGAGAAACCTAGCCTATATTCTCTGAAGAGTTAGGCAGAGGTATATGATAAATCCTACTAACATTAAAATTGTGAAAGTTTGTGAGGATGGATGGATGGATGTTTTTTACTCTTTCACGCTAAAACTACTGAACGGATTTTCATGAAACTTTACAGTATTATTATTTATATGCATCAGAATAATATAAGGCTACAATTTATAACGATTTTGAGTTAGTTAGCCTAATTACAACGATAATTAAAAGTAACTTTTCCACGCAGACGAAGTCACGCTACGACCTTTAGGAGCCGAGTAAATAAGAAAAAGACAGAGCGGGTGAAACCGCGGGGCACTAGCTAGTCTAATATAATCAATCAATCTCCATTCAAAGCATTTAATTTATGTCATTAGGACATAAAATCAAAATCGTTAATGACACGAGATGCCAATTTGTGGCATAAAATTTCTTAATTTAACTTTTCCTTTTGATAAAGCATAAAAGAAATATCTATACTCCTATTACGTATCGCTTGGATTGAACGAAATTGCTTTGTACAACTTTCCAAATGGACATCCTCCTCTGTTCTCTGCAAAGAGGTTGTACGTCCAAGTTAGAATCTGTTAAGTAATTGAACTTGCCTTTGTGTGGATAAGCACGCGATTAGCCGCCTTAAGCCCCTTGAAATTAGGTATTTGTTCCTTTGCCTGTACATTCTTTGGATAGATATTGATGATTAGAGATTTATCTTTGATGAACATGTACGCTTAATGAATGCCATCATGAAAGAGATTTAATAATTCAGTGAACGGCTTTACGTTACTCTGTATTCGTTTTTAAGTACTTATACCATCACGCCTGTATTCTCCGAAGGGTAAAGCAGAGGTGTACCTAGTAGCTATACTAGAGGTTCTGGGTTTGATTCCCAGTTCAAGTAGTTTTTCTATGAAATTCTCAGTAGCAGCTCGGAATTTTGATTTGTGCTCGGTTAATGGAAGTATATATTTTTTTAAGTAATTCCACTCAAATTGGAGCTGCCCAACTGGGGAAGTAACTCCGCCTTGCAGAAAATCGAAGTGAAATAACACTGCTCTGAGCTGTGTTGTGTTCCTTACGGTGAGTAAGGTTGCCAGTGCTCCGCGAGGAAACATTATGTTGGCAGTGGGGGGGACTATGACCCTTATACTGCCAACGCAACTATTCCTCTATTATTTTACGGGGTCGGCAACGCAGAAGTGATACGCTGGTGTTGCAAGCGTCTATAGGCTACGGTAACCGCTTACTATCAGGTGGGCTGTATGCTTGTTTACCACCGTAGTGATACATAAAAAAAACATAGGTTCGCCCCCTATTACATGGGACCTAAATATACCGGCGAACTGTGGGTGTATAATAGTACACTTCAGCTTAATCCTTCGTGGAATACAGGCGGGATAGTATGTTATGCTATGTCATAATTTTCTGAGCCTTTCCCCAGCCATGTTGGGGTCGGCTTCGATTCTAACCAGATGCGACTGAATATCAGTATTTTACACGAAGCGATCAAACTTCCGCAATCCAAATTGGATTGCGGAAGTTTGATCGCTTGATTGAACCAAAATCCTGAAGATATAATGGTTGTCAGGTTTTTTGGGCTGACAATTAATGATGTTCGCATAACAACCGGGGCTGACAGCTTTACGTGCTTGGAGACATGAACCGGTCTCGATGTGTTAAGAATGGTCACCCATCCACAGATTGACCCCGGCTAGCGCAGCTTAACCTTGCAGATATGTTGATCAGCGTATTTATTACTTAGCCACGAGCCTGTAAATAGTATGTTATGCAATGTGACAGCTTTATATCTCATACAAATGTTACATAATAAGTCGATTATTTTATTAAAATGTTACTATAAACTATATCCCGTAAGACAGGTCCCTTATTCGTTCCAATAAAATATAGATAGATAATCTCTAATTAAATAGACTTCAATATTCTCTTTAATATTGCCAGTATCAATTACTAGAAACAGTTTCATCGTATAAAAAGTTTAATAAAGTCTCGAGTGTCATCAAGGCTTTCAGTGTTGCCTCCATAAAAAATTATTCGCATTTTATCAAAGCTTATCTCTTTTGTAAGTTCATAAATAAATTACTGAGGCGCTCGCTCGGATTCCCCCATTCGTTTTCCAATTGCGAGCAAAAATTCTCAGTGCTCACTTAGTCGCTTATAAATTGACAAAGGAGATACGACACAGTGTTTCAAATAGTTCTCTGTGTCTTACTTTAAAACGGCTGTATAGATAACATATATAGATAACTTTGAAAATGATTACGGTGTGAATGACGCTCATACTAGGGTGTCGTATTTTATTTTTTATTGCGATATTTTTCCGCTTTTCCGCTTATGGCTTCAAACGGATAAATTAATGAGGTATTTTCAAATGTGAGAATTTCCTTCTTTTGTTTTTAGGAGTTCCTTTTTTGAAACAATTATCGTTACGTATGGTTTCGTTTTGAATTTAGAATTGCTTTCATCTTTATAGAATAGAATTTGTGTAAAAAATAATCTATTACCATTTTTTTGTATAATGGTATCAGTATGGAATATAAAATGGTATCGGTATAGAATTTGAAGAATAGGATGATTTTTTCTATTTGATTAAACATCAAGTCGAATAGACGAGTACAACAGTGAAGTACAGTCAGCAACGAAAGTCGCTGAACACAGCTACATTTTTTTATTGTCACAGCTCCAGAACTTGGCAGCAGGTCTTTTCTACTAAGGTAACCTAAATATTTAATGGTCATCTATGCAATTATTTCGCATAACCTTCGTAGGTCAGTAACTTCATACTTGTTAAAAATCATATTGAAGATTGCAACATGTTCAGCGACTTTCATTGCTGACTGTACATAATTATTGTTGTTTTTTTTGGTTTACACACATGTGCCAACAAAGAAGTTAATATTATGCATAAAAACGAGATCGAACTTTATTTGTCATACACCTAATACCGGTTAAGTCGAAACGTGTAATTTAAAAGATAAAAACACCTACATTGAAATACATGTTACTAAATATTTACGTAACATCTGTTTTGACATAAATTTGTATTGATCTAGGTATGTCTCACGCCTGCCATATGTTGTCTACGTGCAAATTACTGATGTAGGTAATATTTTTTTTATTTACCCAGTTTAATCGTTAAGTTTAATAAAATATGTAACTTACCTAACTTGTATCACCACTGGGGTTAGGCAGAGGTGGACGGATGTACACCCACCGTTTGCTTGTATTTTTATACCAATAAGGTGGAAAACTACCATACGGCTCACCTGATGGTAAGCGGTTACCGTAGTCTATAGACGCTTGTAACATCAGGGGTATCACTTGCACGTTGCCGACCCTGTAAAACGAAAGAAAAATAGTTGCGTAGGCAGTATACAGGTCAAAGTCCCCCCACTGCCAACACAGCGTTTCCTCACGGAGCACTGGCTCACCGTAAGGAACTCAACATAGCTCAAAGCAGTGTGATTTCACTTGGATTTTCTGCAAGGCGGAGGTACTTCCCCAGTCGGGCAGCTCCAATTTGAGTGGAATTAACCCACTATCTAGCCCTACCTTTCTTAAAATTGTTAAAATACCTCTCTTGTATATGTGTCCTATGTAATATTGGCCGAGCCTATCGTCAAATCTAAACTCTGCATAAAAAAAACCAATAACTCTACTTAACCTGGGTATCAAACCGAGAACCTCATTCTGTGCAGTCGTTTGCAACCTCTAGCCCAATGACAATCTCAAATCAAGTAGTTAATATTTTTTTTTATTCAATGAATAACCGATGTATTTATTGTTATAAATATACCAACCCACACTAAGTAGCTTTAGTGGATTATAGCCTATCCCCTCTCATTCTAAGTAGAGATCCATGCCTAGCAGTGGGTTAGAAAATGGGTTGAAAATGAAGATCGAAAGTATGGCTTTAGATCATTTATTTTCAACCCATTTTCCTCTCTTTCATTTGTAAGAGAGGGATGGCGCTATGTGACGTGTAGAGCGACATCCTTGTCTAACAGTCTATAAAATGATCGCGTTAACAATAATTTTAAAGTAAGTAGGTACAAAAATCCTTCCATCTTCTACGACCAGTAGAGCAGAGACGGAGATAGGCATGTCTCCGCCAGGAAGGGCCAATCACTGTAATTGTTCCTATTAAATATATTTTTAACAAGTGACGGTCCAGTCTAGTCACTGGCGCAGTCGAGTCCCTTTTGGGCATCCCTGCCCTTAGCTGCTGTTGCTTAGCTTATTGCTCATGGCTGGAGGCATACGATGCCTCGCCAACAAGTGCGGTTAAGTTATTAAAGTACTACTGAACCATTGAGACTGATTTTTTTTAAACATCCTTACTCAGTTGAATCATGTCTATGTGAAACCCAGAGACTATTATACTAAAAAATTTTTGGTATAATAGTTTAATTCTTTCATCATATCATTAACCCATTTATTGTTCTACTGCTGGGTACGAGGCTATAGGTATAGTTAGGCTATAGTCCACTAAGCTGGCCTATTGCTGAAAATATAGCTTTTTTTTAAACACGTATCCACTATATGCCTGTCAAATGTCGTCGGCCATTACGCGTCGCCGGCCAACCCGAGCGCGTCACCCCAGCCACAACTTCACACGCACTCGCACGGAACGAGTGCCCTTACTAAATCGAAACTCATCATGCATTTATTACGAAAGTTCTTTTATTGTGGATGCAGGATGTTCGGTACAACTATGATAGGGTTGCCCACCGAAAGAAATGGATGAGAAACAAAAATATGTTTCTGTTCACCTCTTGCCGTTGTGGATCCTGACTTCAACTAGAAATGTTGTATTAGTGTCTCAATTTCGTGATTCGAAAGAAAACTAGTTGAGCCCTACTATGGAATAAACTGTAACGTTATTGAATGTAACTTATTTAAGCTCTTAGAAATTGATTAGCAACACTCGTTGTCAAGCTACATAATGACATGGCCAGCAACTCAAATCCGCTTTGGCTCTTTCTTCAAAAAGGTATATCAGACATTTATTACCCTACCCTACATTATAACACTCACATACTATGTCTGTTTTGAAGTCTAGACTTTTTCTTTTAGATAGAATAGAATAGATTACTTATAGATTGTCTCAGTTTTTTTGTGTTTCTTCTCAGAGGTTCTCAGTTAGGAAATGCCGGAACATTCTAGCTTAAAAAAATTTAAAGCATTGACTTGTAAGTGTATTTAAAAGATCTATTTACAGAAATAATTATCATTTATCATTTGGTATAATAGTGCTGTTTGTATAGACTGCACGTTTGGCGTAGCGGTTAATGTGGTAATCTCGTCACTATCGTTGCGGGTAGTTTATTAACCGTACATATTACGGGTGTTGTGGCTTCGATTCCCGCACGAGACCAATCTTTTTGTGATCCATATTTATTTTTTTCGAGTCTAGATACATCCCGACTCGGAAAAAACGGAAACTTGAAAAAATGCAAAATCTAACAATTAAATTTTAATATTATAGATTTATTACACTGCGACGTAGGGCTTGCTCCTAGTGCGGGAACTGTCTTATTTTATTAAAAAAATATGTATATGGTTAGTAGCATTATACATGTATTTCGAATATGATTACACAGCATTAAGATAATGCTGTGTAATCAATTTTACTGGGCAAGCAGCACGCAGCTCAATCCATGAATGCAAATCATAAATCTATCACTCCTGTAATATACGTCATACAAGCCCTATCTTTTCTTCGTTTAATTGACCATTACGAGTGTAATCACAAGCCATTCTTGAGTAACATCGAAACAAAACACTAACTACAATAGTCGCTACCGCCATAATGCATGTCTTTTCAAATGTCTCCTACAAACATACACAATATACGCCCATATTTCTTGTTCGCATGCACTCGAATGGAACGCACCTTTAAAATCAACGGAACGCATCGCTGTGTTACATTTAATTATCTGTGGAACTTGATATAGAATAAAACGATTTTCTTTTTTACGCCTAATGGCACAAGCTACTGACTGGCGACAAAAAGGTCAATTAAGGGACGTTTTCTTTTTGTTTATTTACTGTTTTTTTTTTCGGTAAGGAAAAAATTGTACAAGTACCTATCTGTGAATATCGAACTCATTTCCTTTTGAAATTAATTTGTTGTCTAGTCATCTTAGTTTATTTTATCCTCCACACTATCACTGTTGTGAAAATATTAAAAATTATTTTTATACAACCAATAACTCAACAAAGATAAATAAATAAATTATTATTAAAAATTATTATGTTTATTTTCCAAAAACATGCGACATTTACACATAAGAAATCGTAATATCGTACTAGATACAATACCTAAGTATTTAACTAGCGTCATTGATCAATTTGTCACAATTAAGCACGGAAGACGTACCACTTCTCATGACCAACATCTGGCACCAGCTTAAAACTCGATCCAAAAATAAACCTTTCTACGATCTAAAAATGTCCGTCATTATGTCCGTCGCGGTACGGTGTGGGACAGCCCTAGGCCTTTACAAAGAGGTTTAACAATAAATCATGTTATGAAACTTGCGATAGGTCAGGCATGGCCACATTAGGTGTTCGATATTCAGATTTTTACGTCACAATTTGAATATAGGTCGATGCTAACGTTTGCTTTTCATGTCGTGTAAGTAATGTTTTTTTTAAATGACGAGGTCTATGTGAAGTAAATATTGCTGTTTAAAATATTGTTACATCATCGGTGCTATTAATGTGTTCAAAATGGGTAAAAAAATTGGTATAAACTTTTCCATGACGTCTTGTTTTCTTTCGATTTTCAAACACTGTCGGCCATTTTATATTAAATTAAAAACCTTGCGATGTTTACGAACAAGATATTACTGTATACCGTATATTTGTAAATAATTATTGCGGAAAAAAATTAAGTTCTTTACTCGTACATTTTCATAAACGACAACAAAAATTTCAAAAATATTTTCTTTGTAGTATTTTCGATATTTTTGTTTTCAAACATAGTCCTGAATTTTTAACTAAGTAAATTTGTATGCTAAAAATGCATCAAATTACTTGTACGTTGCAATCCAAACATGTACGGAACTCGTTGGGTCGTACGCGATCATAGCTCGATGCACTCGCATCGACGCTCGCCGGCCCGGAACGCGCCGTCCGGCCCAGCTGGCGGCTATTGTTCTTTTTTTATTTTAATTTAAATTTCGTACGTTTATTCGATGTTCAAAATTTCAAAAATAGATTTTGGACTGAAACAAAAATAGTAGTGATGCAATTAATTACAAAAGTCGATATTTATGTCTTTTGTTGTTTGCAATAAAAAGTCAAGTCAATTTTGTATTGCAAATAAAAATAATAACTGCAATCATCTTCAATGCAAAGTAACTGGGTCGGAAAAATAAATAGGAGTTTGGATTTGTGCCCGGTTAGTGGCAATAGGCTCTCTATTACATGACGTCGAAACAAATCCGTTAACTGTTGGTGTACAAGAGAACACCTCTGCCTTACCCTTCGAGGATACAGGCTTGATCGTATGCTATGTAACAGCTCATGGTCAGTTCCTCCTTCCCACCGTATCCTGGAAACCACCGTTGCTACCGTTACAAGTAGGTAATTGTCTTTGTTTAAGCACAGACATCCTGCCATGGGGGTAGTGAATACTATATTTTATGCGGGCCCATAATGACGATATTGTTTAGTTTCCGAACTAGGGGAGAAGGGCTGTAGGAATGGATGTTATTGGCAACACTTGTTTCTGATATTTGGTGAATAAATTACTTGGATACAATGTTAGGTGCTGGTACGAAAACTGGGAGAAATAGTAGTTTCTTTGTAGCAATATTCGACTCTCTATAACTGTATGAATGAATATCTTCGATTCTTATTTAGTTGCTACTGAAAATTAGATCTTATGTCAGACATACTATCGAGAATTGATTAATTTCTTCATTACCGAATGCTATAGAATGTACAACTTAAGTACGCTGAACTTCGAAAAAATAAATAATATAAGCACAGCACGATTTATTCCCAAAATAAGCAGACCTTGTGCAATGGGTAACTGGAAAATGGATATAATACTTGTGTACTTAGATACTTAGGTTTTTTTTAGTAAATACATACTTACAATACATAAGAAAAAACCAGACAAACAAAAACACTAATATTCACCACATAAATATTATTGTCCTGTTGTAACTTGACAATATTTTTCAAAGGACTGGTCTATTTTTACACGAAACAATTTTGACATTAGTAGGTACAGTCTCAGGTACAATATAAAACAAAACGCTTATATTATTACGACTTTATTGTAGAGGACTTTATGTCAATTTATCTCAAACGCTCTTGATATGACAGCTGATCCGATCCGCCATGTTTTCACACCCAGACAAGAGTTCTTCGTAATAATAATTTTTATGCGGGCACATCAAGCACTTATTTCGACCAAGTGGACGTTGATAGCCCTTAATAGGCTAGTGATGGGCCAATATCGATAAAACCAATTTCTATTAGCCTAACTTTAAATTAAGCTGCACGTTGTTTTAATTAAACTCGCTATCCATTTTAGGGATGAATTGATATTCAATCAGATAATTCGGGTTATTACGCAGCTCGAACCGGTTTTTGTGATAATATTAATGTTGGATGTTTGTGAATTAAATTGCAGTCCAATAAAGCTTTATCGAGATCATTTTGTGGTGTTATTAGAGCAATAGCTGCAGTTCCAAATGATACTATCGCTGATTGGTTTATTATACTGAAACTACTTTGAGAATGTTAATATGTTTAAAGTAAAAACTCGTAAGTCCAAATCATAATTTTTAGATTTGAGTTTATGTAAATATAGAGTAAACTAAAGAAGCAGACAAGTAGAAAGATAAATTAAAGTACGATTACACTCGCCCACTCGGTCTCCGGGTTTATACGAGTTTTAAAAAGCACGAATAAGTGACTAGCTAACGGGAATATTATTATATTCAATATTTCCACCCTAGAATGTCCCTTTAATATCTACAGTGTATCCAGTTTTGCCAATATATTAAGAGTCACCTTCTAATTTTAAATACTGATTTCTGATACGTACGCGAATATACTTGCTACGCATTATAGGTAATATCGCAATAAAAACCATGAATACATTTTTATTTCAATGCTTTGATAACCTACCAATTAATTCATGGTCAGCTTTAGTAATAAATCTAAATTTTAATTAGAACAAAGTTTGTTAAACCTAAACTGAATTTTACATCTCCAACTTGCACAAACTAACACCATTTATTACAAAATGTCAATTTCTTCATTAAACAACGTTTACACCTAAGTTTTAGTTGAAACAGGTATTAAAAACTTCTACAGACTAGAATCTTAATGAAGAAAATGTCAATAGCACGTTGCCCTGATTTTTAACGGGTTTAAAAAGGAAACGGCCATTAATCAATTTAAAATAAACAATAGTGTCTTAATTGCTCTCACCAGGTTGGCGAGCAATTTTCTCAACATAATAAAATGTTATTAGTTCTTTTCACGCTTTTTAGACTTTTAACAGGCACATTTTGTTCTTTATAATATAATCGATTTTATTACCAATGCCTACGATGACCTAGCGTTGTTAAACGGTAAAGACAGTGATTAAACCTACCTTCACAGCTCACGTCCATGCTTTATTTCTATCGGCTTCGTCGTTTAGAACATAAACCTGGTACGCGCACCTAATGACCCAGGTTCGGTACAATTGAATACTTTTTTTTATGTTACAGCCTATAACATAAAACCCACCTGATGAATTCTTTACAGCATTCCCTAAAGCTAGTATGATTTGATGGGGCAGATGTTTGTCATTTATTTACGAAGGGTTGTAACATCTTTGTATATGGGAAAATCTTATCTAAAGTAATTTCAGATATAATCTTGTAAAGTCATAAAAAATGCAAATATCAAACACCTTAAAAAAAGATATATAAACAAGACCACAGATGATAGATACTAAGACCAAAGTTTTTCGAAGGTATTTCGCCGTAAGACAGCGTTGAACAGGTTTAAGAATTAGTCCAAGGAGGAATATATATAGGAATTGAATAAAAACATCACCACAACAATTTATGTAATAAAAGTATTTAAACTCAACAATAAATTCACTTACACACATTAAAATACGTGAACACATAATGAGCGAACATATTTCGCCATTAATTAAGTACCTTAATTTATTTTTACTTTAATATATTCCGGTTTATTCGGAAAAGTATTTTACATTGAAAGTAAATGTAATAAGGCTTTAATTAAAATTTATATTACAGTTTCGTATTTTGTTAAACCGGTATGAAAAAATATCGATACTTTTCTCCATCACTACTAACAACAGCTTGACGTAAATTTGTTCAAAGAGTTCTTTTAAGCTTAAAAGAACTCTTTGAACAAATTTACGTCCCGCTTTCGTTTTTATTTATATATGGATATAACTTTTAGTTTTATCCTAAGCATTTCTCGAATAAGGCTTGAGGAAACTAGGAGCACTCGTAATTATAAAAAGTTTTGGAGGAAGAAATACTTATCTCTGAATTTTGATTTGTACCACAAAGCTTCACTGCATATTTTTTAATTATTGCAGAAAGATGAAGGAACTCCTACAGAACAAGGTTCATTACAAATTTTGGTATTTCGAGATTTGTTGAACGTGACGGTGACCATTTCTATCAACAACTGTACCTATCCATTAGGGGTTATAAGACTAATAACCGCCCGGGCCAAGGCTAACTCGTGATATTATATTGTTCTGTTTGTTAATTTTATAGTAGTACTTTTGAAGTAAATTATCACAATTGATTTGAGAGCTGGATCCTCTCTAGAAGATGTACCGTTGGTTTCTGGCAAATACCAATATTCACAGAGACGGTATCCTAAATTTATCGAAAATCGGAGAAAAGTTATCGATCATTTAATTATTAAATAAAACTATCGATGAGTTTTCTCCGTGTCCCCTCACTTTAACTATCACTTATGACGTTAATTCGGTTCAAAGATATTTGATAGATGTGCTGTTTACAAACAATTGTTATTGACATGTGCACCCTTTGTTTATAATTAAGTGGGCTTTATTAGGACTGTATTAATGTATTTATACAGATTGAGACGATACTAAGCATACATTGACGCTTCTATTTGTGTCAAAATTCAATACAAAATTGACATTTCGTTTCGAAGCGTAATTTTACATAATGGCACGTCTCTGAAAAGTAGCCTTAAAGTTATTGAAACTATAATGATTTGCACATAATTGTGTTTTTAAATAATTACTTTTACCTTCTATTACAAGTACAATCATTACGTTAATTAAGCAAATCCTAAGAACAAGTTACTACTAAGAACTCCTTAATAGATAAATGCAATACGGAAAGTATCCAATCTTATCCAATACTCTCCAATACGCTCGACCTTTAAATTGAGCCCAGGACTCTACATGCTGGAGACTTTGTAAAGCAATAATGTGGTAACATAATTGTGTTCCGGTTTAAAGCGCAATATAGCCAGTGAAATTACTGAGCATATTAGATGAAGCGCTAATAATATACTGTTGTTACAGTCATTAGTAGCCTGTGGCTACTCCTCATCGCCAGGCGACCATTTTCCATTTTGTCACCAAAAACAACTTTTTATCTTATTCATCATCATCAACCCATATACTGTCCCACTGCTGGGCACGGGTCTCCTCTCATGAGAGGGATTAGGCTATAGTCCACCACGCTGGCCTAGTGCAAGTTGGCAGACTTCACACGCCGTTGAGATAATCTTTAAGGCATGCAGGTTTCCTCACGATGTTTTCCTTCACCGTTTAAGCAAGTGATAATTAATTATAATTATTAATACAAACACATGAATTCGAAATGATCTTTTGAAAATTTTCACACTATCATTTTAGTGTGTGAAAGATTGATGCTGCTTTACAGCTAAAATAGCACCATCCCCTTCAAAATCATGTTACTACACGGCCTGAAGTCTAAAATGTATAGTCTCTTACAACAATACTTCCCCAATCCACAAATTCTCGACCTGTATGCAGAAAATCGCTCTTAAAACCAACCGTTTTTGATGTCAATCACGACATGAGAAACACAAGCCCAATGGTAGGTCAATTGCACGTTTTGACGTTAACTGACGTGGTAAACAAACCGTCGATACCGGCTCAGTATTGATGCAACATCCCTTTGAAATACAACGTGAGTGCTGCAGCCGACACAAGGATATTGGGGCCGGATCAGTTACGGTTAATTATTTCAACTCTGTAGTATATCTGCTACCGGAGGGGTTCATAGCTAAGTTATAACTACGCTGACCATCTTAACTACAAGGTTAAGCTGCGCTTGCCGCGGTAGTCTGTAGATGGGTGACCATTCTGAACACATCGAGACCCCTTTGTGCCTCGGAGAACACGTAAAACCGTCGGTCCTGGTTGTCATACGAACACCTATGACAATCGTTAGTGGTAGTCAGAAGCCCAAAATGTCTGAAGACCTTCCTATCCTCAGGATATCGGTATTGCCCAGAAACTGGGATTGTGGAGGAAACAGCAATCACTTCATGTAAAGATATTCAGCCGCATTTGGTTAGACTGGAAGCCGAATTCAACATCATTGGAAAAAGGCTCGGGCGATGATGGGTTGGTCAACCCATTTACTGTTTTTTTTTATACCACTAAGGTGGCAAACAAGCATGCGGCTCACCTGATGGTAAGCGGTTACCGTAACCTATAGACGCTTGTAATACCAGGGGTATCCCTTGCGCGTTTGCCGACCCTGTAAAACGAAAGAGGAGTTGGTAGTACTTTGTTGGGGTTGGGGGACTTTGACCCTTATACTGCCAACCCAACGGTTGGCAGTATAAGGGTCAAAGTCCCCCCACTGCCACACAACGTTTCCTTGCTCACCGTAAGGAGCACAACGCATTTCAAAGCAGTGTTATTTCACTTCGATTTTTCAGTCGGGCATCCCAATTTAAGTGGAATTACTCCCACTATGCCATACCTCTCTTAAATTTGATGAGTATTATATAATATTATGACTCACAGCGCTGAAAACAAAAAAGATAAAATTAAAACATAAATTACACATACATAATTAATTCACTTTCAACAGAACAAGACCACTTTAATTTCATATTCGCATCTCCGTCTAGTATTGCAATGCAAAATAGGTTTAATTACGGCACAAGTCAGTCTTGTCTGAATTTCCATAATGAGGTAGGTACAAATGTTGCATTTTGTTTCAACATCGTTATTTAGTAAGCCGTAGTTAAACTTAGTTTAAGTAGGTAGATAATTGTAATACATAGGTAATTATATTATCAGCACAATTTGCTTTAAAGCTGATGCGCTCTCTAAGCCAGTTAATTTCGATTTTTATTTGATTTTTGGCAAAATACAGATCTATTAACGAATTGGCTAGTGATGGTTAATATCGCAGAAAGCATAATAGAGTAGCGTGCTTATTATATATAGCATCAAGCAAATGATATCGCGGTTCGCACTTTTTGCTATAATTCTATTTTGCTTTATATCGCATAGCACTCTCTCTCTCTCTTTCTATCAGTCAACTGTCCGTCGGGCGTCGCATATAGCGTTATTAACAAGTAACTAGGCATATAAATTAAGCATGCTATAATAAAGCACATAAAATCACTTGCTTAAAAAATTAAGCAAGTTATTGATTTATAGCAACTTTGAACTAGAATTGGCTGCCTCATTAGCCTGTGGTGGTAAGCGTGATTGCCGCGCTTGAGGTCCTGAGTTCGATTCCCAGGTCGTGCAAAGTGTTATTGTGGTTTTTTTATGCAGTCTCCGCTCGGAATTTTGATTTGTGACAAACACAAACACTTATGTTCATCACATAATTTTTTGTGTCGTGTAGGAGACGAACCCACGACCTCGTGATCAGCAGGCCAACACTTGTACCACTGGACTACAAACGCTAGTACAAGTACCGAGACAGTAGACGGTAATACTGATATCCTAAGGATAGAGAGGATGTCCAGCTTTTTGGGCTTCTGATACTAACGATTGTCATAAAAGTTTTAACACCATCTTTTAATATTATACTATGTTTGTATGATAACTGGGATCGACGGCTTTACGTGCTCTCCGAGGCACGGAGGGGTCTCCAATTGTTAAGGATGGTCACTCAACCACAGAATGCCAGCGGCTAGCGCAGCTTGACCTTGTGGATCGGTTCATCACCGAGTGTACCAACTAGTGATGTTGATACCCGATCAAATCAAAGGTAAAATACATATCTCACTCAAATAATCATGAATGAATGAAGCTAAAGATTCATTTACCTTTGCTTCCCGTCATCTCAATGCTGTCGTAGTGATTTCGATTCGATTATCAACTTCACTAGTACCAACTATATACAATATGCAGCTATGACTAGTTTGACGAGGTATATCGAGTACAAAGGAACCCAATCTGGACTCCATATACCTATAACATAAGGTTATAATTACGAGTACGGTCAGCAACTAAAGCCGCTGAACACAGCTAAATTTTGTAAACATCACAGCTCCAAAATTTGTCAAGAGGTTGTTTATATTAAGGTAACCTAAATATTTAATGGACATCTATGCAATTATTTCGCATAACCTTCACGGGTCAGTAACTTAATACTTATTAAAAATCATACGGAAGATGCAACATACTTAGTAAGTTCAGAAAAATTATGTACAATGTGTAATCAAATACCTGTAGGACTGTTTATGACTACTGTGAATTTCATTTTTATTATGTTTCTGTCTGATTTTATTTTTGATTGTGTTTTTAATTTAATTTGGTTCGATTATGTTGCCCGTTATTTTTATTTTTGTTGTAATTATGATTCTGTTTAATTTAATTTGTTGTAATTATGATTCTGTTTAATTTAATTTATTTTGATTTTGTGATGTTGAATGTTACTTTTGATTTTGATATGTTTAATTTTAATTACTAATTTGAATTTATTTTCTTTAATTTAATTTAGTTTATTAAAATTTGAGTTAATTAATAGGTATAATATATAATGCATGATGTGCTTACCTGTAAGGGATTGTTACACTAGACTAGATTGATTGAATGTTATTCCATAATTGTTTTAGTGTACTCAATTGTTGGTGAGCCAAATAAATAAATAAATAAACATGCTCAAAGCAGTTCAGTGACTTTCGTTGCTGACTGTACGATGCACAACTGCGTTTTCAATCAGCCGGGAACGATGCGTTGGATTACCGCCGCCGGCTAATATGTATGTTGCATAAAGGTGCCCTTGTGTATATAGACATTATAGACTGCTCGCCGCCTCCCCTTCTACACCCCCTTGACGACCATCCCAATAGCAATGTTTGTTTGAATACTTTTTAGGAATGTGTGTACATTATGGTGATGCGTATTCAGAAACCATCATGGAACTCAACAGCGAAACAGACAAGCTGACAGCTACTTTCGTATTTATAATATAGATTTAATGTTTCCCGAACCATTCCACAGCAAGTAGGTATAGATCGTAAGCTGAACTCCGCAATAATTTTACATACATATTTTTTTTACATTAATGTCACGCAAATAATCACGCTAATGTAGATACATGAGTGTCCTCTCTTTTTCCTCACAGTATCGTTAACTCGTTAATTAAAATTATGACGTCATAGTGTTGTCACAATGACATTATAATTTTCATGTTAATTTTTATTGAAACTCTTGCCTGCATTACGCCGTGTGAAAGCTGATAAATAATGTTTGTTCAGCCTCCGCTTCAGAGCGAGATGATAATATGTGCGTACGTGATAACCTAGCCGTGAAGCAATATAATTATTTTTTATGAAGATGACATTTTTTTTTTTCATACCATAATATCATAAAGGTTTTAACGCCATGTGAGCCTACATTATGAGTGATTTCCTTCTTTTTCCCAACTATGTTGGGCTCGGCTTCTAGTCTAACCAGATGCGGCTGAATATCAGTATTTTACACGAAGTGACTGCTATCAGCAGTGATAGCCTAGTGGTATGACCATTGGAGTGCCAAGTCGAAGGTCTCGACTTCTAACTCAAGGCACGCACCTCTTACTTTTCGAATTCATGTGCGTATTAATAAATCTGTGAGGCATGCAGGTTTCCTCACGATGTTTTCCGTGATAATTAATTAGCATCGAACATCGAGGAATCCTGCATGCCTCACAGATTTTTCTGGACGGTTTGTGAAGTCTGCCAACTCGCACTAAGCCAGCGTGGACTATAGCCTAATCCCTCTCAATATGAGAGGAGACCCGTGCCCAGCAGTGGGACAGTATATGGGTTGATGATGATGACTACCATCAGACCTCCACAACCCAACTTCTGAGCAATACCAATATCCTGGGAATAGACTGGCTGTCAGGTTTTTTAGGCTTCTGATTACCAGTAACAATTGTCATAGGTGTTCGTATAACAACCGGGACCGGCGGCTTTACGTGTTCTCCGAGTTACGGACGGATCTTGAATTGTTAAGCTTGGTCACCCATCCACATACTGGCCGCGGCTAGTGCAGCTTAACCTTGCAGATCAGCTTAGTTATTACTTAGCCACGAGCCCTTCTATATTAAACACCTTTATGTGTACATTATGAATGTAATCAATATTAAGAGTAATTAACGTTCAATGTAGGTATAGTTTCTCAACACTTTTATATGATAATACTCCGAGGGCATTGTACAGACGCCAGCAGGTCAACCTATCCAAAACTGTCAAATTTTCCCAATTGAATATGAACTTTATTTTTTTGCATTAAAGTTGAAATTCAATCAAAGAAATTTGACAGATTGTGGTAGCTTGATGTGCTGAGCGATACTTCAGTGAACCGCATCTGTTGAAAGGACGGACGACCTTACGTTGGTACCTATTTCAATTTATATAGAAAACTGAAAACACTGTTTACATGATGAACTTTAAACGTAAGGCGAAATGGAAAGAGTATACATATTGTTGATTTCTGACATTTACGCGAATATTATACATTTAAATAAAACTACTTTTTACGGATTTTATTGCGTATATTGATATTATTAATCCCGACGTTTCGGACCCTTTACAGCGTCCATGGTCACGGGTAAAGGGTCGGGATTAATAATATCAATATACGCGATAAAATCTGTAAAAAGTAGTTTTATTTCAATACATATTTTTATTATTAATTTAAACAGGTAGAACACAATTGATTTATCAAAATATTACTTACACATTATCGATCTATAAGTACATAGTAAGAAAAGTAATTGATACCCCAAGTGATACCCCTGGTATTGCAAGCGTCTATAGGCTACGGTAACCGTTTACCACCAGGTGGCCCGTATGCTTGTTTGCCATTGGTATAAAAGTAAATAAAAAATAAAAGTTTTTTTTTGATAATTATTTTTCACCGATATATTGAACTATATCATGACTTTATTATAAGTTCTGAAAATCTTAGTTAGAATACTTGCTAACCAACTTTAAATGGTCATTCCACATGAAAAAAGATCTTGAGAGGAACTTAAAGATGATTTTCAAATAACTATTCAATACTAAGTACCCCACTTAACATAGTTCGTCAACTTTTATTTTTCTCTTTTTCACAATATGGCGGCTGGTTGTAGCTGTACTGTCATGTCTTTATAGTGACACTCCCAAGATTAAAACAAATCGATTGGCATAAAAATCATCAAAATCGGTCCACGCGTTTGGTCTCTAGAGTGTCACAAAGGAACAAACAAACATACATATATACATACATACATACATCGGCTGATAAACACATTACCCTCCCTTGCATCGCACAGTCGGGCGCAGTCAAAGTCACATGTCCCACTGCCTGTACCTCCGTACGCAGAGATCTTTTATACTAAAGAGGATATACTAGGAGAGGATGCATAGCAATAGATTCGCCCCTTATTACATGGGACCTAAACATACCTGCGAACTGTCGGTGTACATTAGTACACCATTGCATTACCCTTGGAAAACACAAGCGTGATGGTATGTTATTTAATGCTGTTTGATTGCAGGCAAGATAAGCTAAATTACTGTTTTATAAAACAGAAACAAAACATATTTCTAACTTCAAAACATATCAGTTTATAATTTAATTGTTTTCATTTTAATATCACCAATTGAACTAATACGTTCGAAAATATTACCCTATTTCAACAGTCGGGTAATGATTCGGAAAAGTCGCGTGCCATTCGATCTCGTAACCCAAGACTCACTAGTCTATGGTCACATTATTGCTGCACACACAACACTTATAAATATTGAAATGCTTAAACCGTTGACCTCTGAACCTGTGCTTTCTGAGTATTTTTCTACGTAGGCAGTAAATCTCCCGTCAAGACGTCTGCGTTCTGCACTTGATCTATGCGTCTGGGAAGGTATTAAAAGTAAATAAATAATAAAAAAACTTTATTTTTGCTATTTCATTCTGCAAAATAAGGTGTGTTCTGGGAAATGGAGAGATGTTTTTCTTTTAAATAAATAAAATCCAATCATTTTTTTTAAATATTCTTATTTACTTAAGACATTACAAATTATCACCTGTCTGACTGGTTAAAAGATACGCCATCGTTCATCGTTCAAAGTTACCGCCAACCACGAACTGTCAAAACCAAATAAACTTTTTTTAACAGCAACAACTTTAGGCAAAGGAATAAACACAAACAGCCAGCATCAAAACCTTATTACTCGAAATTGATCGAAAGCCATATACAAATATCGACACGGATACCCCTACCACTGAGCAGCCCCTCGCCCGGTATACCGACGCATTGCCTAGCAACTGTTACTAGCCTCCCCGGTAGGTATGTATGGTGCCAGACGGCTAGACGTCGAGACAGGGGGTGCAGCGCTTAATGAAATCACCGATGTACTTACTAACTATAGGGACAATGAGTTTTGGACGCCATTTTTGAGCCGGGCAGAGGAAGTTTCGCTTTAGTCGATTTTTGTTGCATTTCGCTTGTGACGAAATTCTGGTAGTTAGTTGGGTATGTAACATTTGCATGTTTTGTAGTAAAACGGTATTTTAACATATCATCTACGACTACGAGTAATTAGATTGTTGTGTTCCCTGGTTTGAAGAAGGTTGCTGCCAGTCGCTTCGTGTAAATTACTGATATCTGACACCAATATATTTGGAAAAGTCTAAAATGCTGATAATGATACCTTAATTTCGTATTATTGATTATTTTTTTCTGCTAATATGTACCTCAAAATTGGATCTAGGTAACAAAAGCTACACCAATTAGGATTAGCCACGGTATTATTTTGATTCTGAGATTCGGTTCCAGCAATCTCAAGCGATATTTTAGCGGGCTTGTCATAATCCTGAGCTCAACTTCCAGGATATGAGATTTAAAGGCAGGCACTACAACGAATAAATATAGAATTTACTGTTCCTAATTATTGTAATCAGTACCACAGTCAGTTAAACAATCTACTTTATTTATGTACTTGCAAGCAATCAGTGTGCAATTGCCTTATTGTCATTACCGAATGAACGAACGAATGAACCACTGATTGCAACGAAGCAGCTGTCGTGGAATAATGGCACATCGCTTTTGAAAAAAGAAAGACTAATTTCCATTATTCTTTTTTAAAATTTTCTCTTTTTAATTTACCTTTACTTATGCTCATTTGAGGTCCAATAACAAAGATCGATTAAGTTATGTTATTATTTATTTATTGGTAGTTATGGCTCAATCACGCAGTGGGTCGCGGGTTCTATTCCGCATGGAGCATATGTCCAGTGTATGTCCCTGCAGGTAACTTATTTACGGGGGGTTTTTATAAACGCAACCCTCCTCCGCAGGTAACTTATTTCGGGGGTGTTTATGTCTATAAGCACCTACTATGTCTCTCAACTAGTCTATCCAGCAATATGGTGTATGGCAGCCGCTTCGTGTAAAATACAATTCAGCCGCAACTATGACTGCAAGGCGACCCCACAGTTGGGAAAATGCTCGGAGAACGATTTAAAATTACAAACTCAGCCTACTGTTATAGTTGATAGCGGATTCATCTTAAAAATATCACAAGATCGACCACAAAGTCCGTAATCAATCATTAAAAATCTAATTAAATATGTATACACTGCCAGAGTTTAACTAATTAATTAATTTGCCGAAGAAATTTAATTAGAAATTTGCCAGGTTTTATTACTTTTCACGGGCGATTGATTACATAACGTAAGAGAAGCCATCTTTCTTTTTAAGTAGGGTCTTCACTGAACGAATTTTAACTTCTGATATTTTGTCTTCAAGTCTTCATCATTCTCTTGTCCATCTATCTATCAATCCTCTAAGGTATCTATGGCCATCAATCATAAAAAATAACGTCTTAGTTCACATATTATTTCATAGATGGCGTTGTATCTCTCTCCAAAGAGAGTACCTATGCTTAATTTTTAATAGCCAATTTTAAAGCAGTAACTTTGTATATTCTCTTTAAAACATGGTAATTCCATTAAGGTTACCCCTTTTATTTGGAAAATAAATGTAATTATAAGCTTTTTAATGACGTCAGGCGGGGGTATATTATGATATAAGTAAATAAAAGTGCAGAGGCAGGTAATCTTTGCTACTTCTGAAGACTATTTAATTTTGACTAAAATACAACAATAAAGTAAGTACACTCACGAAAAGGAAATAGGGATAAAAACTCTTTGGTAAAACATTGTTTTAAATAAGTACTGTTTTTTTTAGATGCATGGAGCAATGCCGACTGTCTTTGCTTCGATCTTTTGGCCGGGCAACGTAAGCCTTATGACATTAAAAAAATATTACGAAAATCTCGTTCCAACTCCTAACATTTTCTTCATTTCGAACCGAAACCGAAAGTAAAATTTCTCAATGAATACTCTCGGTAGTTTTAAAAGAATCTATTCCAGTATGTTTATTTTAGTTCCACGCGAACTAATCAAAGTTTTCCAATGAATCTGCTAGCATAGAATAAATAATACTACCTCCGTACAGAACCGCCAGCAACCAGTCATTCTATCACACCAAAACCTGCGTCATGACCTTTATGTCCTTGATATAAAGTTCAAATTTCAATATTTTAAAGGACTTCGTATTGTACCTACGTTCAGCAAGGCCACCCTCCACAATTATTCTACATATATCCAGAAGACCAGAGTGATGACCTCTATATCCTTGATATAAAGTTCAAATTTCAATATTTTACCGCAATTCGTATAGTACCTACGGTCAGAACGGCCTCCACAATCATTCTATATCAAGAAGACCAGTGTGATGATTTCTATTATGTCTTTATTATATCCTTGATATAAAGTTCAAATTTCAATATTTTAAAGGACTTCGTGTAGTACCTACCTAAGTACGTTCAGAACAGCCACCCTTCACAATCATTCTAAGTATATCCACAAGACCAGTGTGATGACCTCTATTATATCATAGATATAAAGTTCAAATTTCAATAATTTACTGGACTTCGTGACGTACCCCATTGGTCCCCCGCACTTCATAATCGTGTAGGTTGTCTCTAAGAAGAGGGTCCACTCGAACAATTATGAAGCATGATAACATCGTTTGATGACTCGATTAGCGTAGTGGCCTAGCAATCAATCGGCTGCTGCAATGTCGCAAAGTTCGTTCTCGCAGGGAATAAAATATTTGTATGACCTAGGTACGCCCGGGTTAAGTTTATTTCAATTTTATGCCTGTGTTCTTTGAGGTCATACAAACCACATTAGTATAATGAAACATCTGTACCCACTTAACGAGTGACATTTTTTTTCTATTAGGAACTAGATAGATCCACATAATAAAGCGTTATAGAAAAATCTGCGTTATACATTAATTATTAAAAATCGTCCTTTTGCAAAAGTAATTATTTACTACAAAATTGTTGAGGTTGTCCACAATGTTGTAGTACATAAATAATTACTAGCTTACGTTGGTCTAGTGGTCTCAAGCGCTGCCGCTGAGCGTGAGATCCCGGGCTCGATTCCCAAGTCGATCAAAGTATAATCACGTCATTTATTTTGATGTTTACAACATTATCCATCTATGTATAAGTTGTAAACAGCTATCACCCTCCTCGCCTTTTCCAACTATGTTGGAGTCTGTTTCCAGTCTAACCAGAACCGCAACCAAATTACCAATTCTGTACAAAGTTCAAGCCAGACTCTTCATGGAGTAGGTACTGTTCACACCTGTAAGCTAACCCGCTGCCAAATGCCATCTTGATTCTTTGGATTCGCTAGACAGGCGTGCTCGGAGGATAAAGGCACGGTAATATAATAATATTACCGTGATACCAATATTATAATATTACCGTGATAAAGGCCTACACAGCCGAGACGGCATGGCAAGGGCTTTAATATCTTGAAACGTATCGATAAAACAATACGACATAAATTGCATTGGCAAAAATTTAAACCCCTTGCCATGCCGTCCTGGTCTGCGTTGTAGGAGATGATGAACTGACGAGTAAAAAGCTACGCCTGAGCCACCGGCGTCAAGTCGCATGCTTGACAGTTTTCTACAGGTTATTTCACGGGGAATGTGCACAAGACCTCCATGCTATTACGATAAAATAATTCTTTGATGATAAAAAATAACAATTATAACTAATACAAAAAAAAACGAATAAATTTCAAATAGGTACCTACCCTGTCACCCGACACGGATATTTTGTGGCAGGCCAGAGTGTTGTGGGTAAGCGGTAAGCGTCCATCTTAGATCACATCTACACTACCATCGGGTGAGATTTTGGTCTGGCGCAAACCCATACATGATAAAAAAAAAACAAAAACTTGAGAGGTGTCAAGGGACACCCGGATGGAACGAAGTTCCTTTCATTAAAATTTAATAATTAAAAATAAAAAAACCTGTATACACTCAACAATTCACAACGCGCGAAATTCAAATATTGTCATTCACTCAATAATTCGAAATTCAAATATTGTTGACAAGAAAAAAGTGTCGTGACAACTTTTCGTAAGAATTTTTTCCGTCTAGCCCCCTTTCACAACGCCAATACCGATATCCTGAGGATAAACTGGTTGTCATTCTTTTCGGCCTTCCGACTACCACTGACGATTGATTTAGATGTTGAAATGACAACTGGGACCGACGCGACGGCGTTATGTGCTCTCCGAGGTACGGAGGTGTCTTGCTTAATTGTGTTAAGCATAGACCATCTACAGACTTACCGCGGCTGGTGGAGCTTAACCTTGTAGATCAGTTGATCAGCGTTACTACTTAGTCACGAGCCACTTTGTAAAAGTGTTTATATGAAAATATAAGTACTTACTTTAATTATTATTTATCGAACTAGGTAGGTAAGTATAGAACCAACAGGTCAAGTTATCCAAAACTGTCAAATTTTCCCAATCGAATATGAATCTTATTACTTTGTAATCAAGTCGAAAATCTATCCAATCTATATTTGATAGATTGGGGTAGCTTGATGTGCTGATCTCTGTACCTACCTACCAATACTACCATTTATAATTTTATTATAAGTATTAAAAAAACATCTGGCTCACTCATATCATAAAACTACGATATTCTCGACTAGATTACCGGTCATCGATAAGTATTTTTTTAAGTAATCGATTCTATTGTTTGGTAATCGATTAAAATAATGCTGAGTAATGATTCTGTGAGCGGAAGACGCAATCGGATTATTAACTTTATAAAGATTATTATTAGGTATGTACCTACGTACGTAAATTTTTTCTCATGCATTTTTTAGGGTAATTGAATTAGATAGGTACCTATTTACTCGCTTAGTCCTAGTCGCTTCTGCTCGCGACTTCGTCCGCGTGGAAAAATTACATAATTTGGCTAATTAATGTAATGTAATTATAAAAATGTAATTATAGCCTATATGTTATTCTGATGTATAAATAATAATACTGTGTAGTTTCATCAAAATCCGTTCAGTAGTTTTAGCGTGAAAGAAAGAGTTACAAACATCCATCCATCCATCCTTACAAACGGTTCGGGAATACTGCCGCAGGAAGGTCATTCCATAGCCTACACGTTCTCGGTAGGAAGTTTCGTGTAAACCGGACTGTGGTGGATTGCCAACCATCGAGGTGGTGACGATGGAACTTATTTTTATGGCGTGTGGTGCGATGGTGAAACATGGGCTGGTATTAGCCCGAACAATTCCTCAGAGCACTCCCCATAATAAATTCGGTAGAAGATGCATAGATATACCTATTTCACGGCTATGGTAAAGTATACCTACCCAGTTAGGCTAGGATCATGTATATATAAAACCAGTAGGTATACACTTACTATACAAAAATATCAAACTCAAATAACTTACCTTCATAATTCTTATTTAAGGCTAGTAAAATTATTAACAGGACGGAAGAAGACCGACAGCCTACCTAGATCCTTTTCCGCCATATAAAACGCGTTACCAGGTGTACGAACAATCCACTAATAACAATTAGGTATAAGAATTATAAAAGAATAAAAACCACACCGCGTTATTGTGACGTGAATATTTTTATATTGACGCCTGTGGCAATGACCGCCGCTGATGTTCGGTTCACGGCCGTTTAAAAAAAGACGTTTATGTTTTAAAAACGCTTTTATCCTTGTACGCTTGTAATTGGCCGAGCGAGCTGGATCTTCGATGCGTTCGTATTCGTATGATGAATGCACCATTTTTGTACACTGTACACCCCACACTCGAAAATAAATAAACGGTCGGAGCGACACGGGGCGCTGAGGGCGGCACCCCCACAGCGGCACGCACGCACACACGCGCAACCAGGGCGCTTGAGGTGAGGAGAGGGCGCTACCGTCGCTCAGTCTCGCGCCGGCCACCGCTGAGGTCGGACGTTTGTCGCTCTGTGCAATGCGATCGGAAAAATAAACTAGTTTTGTTCCGGTACGACATACCGCCTTCTGTGCACTGTTAAATTTTACGTGTTTGTGGACATACTGTGAACGTGATTTTTATCTAACCTGAACGGTTGGTATCCTCTTTTGAAGTTGGGAGTTTTTGTAGCCGCCCGTCTTGTCTACACATGTTCATTGTTTACATCTGTAGATATAGGCATGTGTTTCGTTTTTTTCTACTATCCCTCGTAATGTAAGGATTTTATTAATAAACGGGTAGTTCAACGCGTTGGATGAATCATAAACCGGAGTACCCACATTGAATAAGTCGTTTCTATTTCCAGATAAACTGTTGGGATTGATTGGGAGCCGTTGACTTGTGTTGAAACAAAGGTTTACATTGTCGGAAGGTGAACGATCTTCATTCGACTCGCTACAGGTATGTTTGAACAAGAAATTCATTCATCGGTATACACACACGCCTACCGGTCATACTTTTTTGAATTTCGAAGCCATTTGAATACACACTTTTTTTAAACGTTCGAAATTTTAAATATCGTTCCAGACAGTGTCAAAACGAATCAAGTTTTTAAACTATTGTAACGTCAAATCCTAGTTCATAGATTACACCGGCGTCCGCATGACTAATTACAAATTTGAAATGCCTACAACGTATCTGTCGCACGGAAACGAAGCGTAATCCGTTTTTGTGTCATTGACCTCATTGTCTATGCCTAAGTAGGTAAGAAGCTATTTTTTGTGCAAATTGCGTATACCTTACGTAACGTTTAATCCGTGTACTCGTATGTAATTAAACTATTGTATTGCATGTCAAAGTATAGAATCGAGGCTCTGCGCACCTTATATAATGTATAACCTTTTGTATGACATTTGATGTCGAAGCCTTTCAAATCGTCTACTGAATAAATCTGTTACTTGTTGCTCTTATTCGTTGGCATAGCTAGTGTTGTTATAGTAACATATTTTCGTCGGTGTGTTTTCAAACAAACTATTTTAGGCACACTGTGGTTCATAGATCAGGAATAATCCGACAGACGTTCCAGTAGGTTATTTTGTTGATAAATTAGGGTGAACGGCCCAGCAGTCGACCGTTCAAGGTTATATCTTGAGTCTAATAATCCGCTGTATTTTATCTACATAAATGATTTATTGTTATGTTTTATTAATGAAGTTGTTTTCTAATGGTTATAGGTAAGTAGGTAAACATAATAGGTATATAATAGATACTTGCTTCATATATAACCTACTATACATTCGAAAATATATAGGTAAGTACCTAGTTACTCTAGTAAGTAGGTACCACTACCAACTACCTAATTGATAAAACGCTGAACTGTCAATTGTTTTTATTTTCATAATACTTAAGGATTTTCATATTAAGGATAGGTACACTGGGTTCCTACCTACCTTCTTGCTATAAGTGTCGAATGAGGTCCTGTCAAAAAGGCGTGTTATTAATCTAGGTACCTACACCTACACCTGTACTCTTCTTCTACCTGACGATAGTCAGTCCCGGCTTTTGTAAGGGTCGCCTTCCTGCTTAACCTGTTCCATCCCCTATGCGTAGTCCATTTTGATCTTCTGTAAAAAAAATAATGTTAAAACACACAGATGTGTCTTAATACGGGTAACCTATTATGGGTGCAGTCATATTTTTTTCTAAATTGCCCGTAACATCCCTCCCTTTTTTTAATAATCGTAAAACCATGGTGCCGTAGTTCCAGGATGGCCCACGTAATCACCCACGCAAAGCGGCATAACTACCTTTATTATAAAATTCACCAATTTTATAATAAAGGTAGTTATGTACCTACCTACCTACTTTATTTATGTAAATAGTTGCGTTACTTTTGAACCTCATATCAGGTAGGTAAACTATTATCTTAATTTATTAAAAAACCGTGGCACTCCAGGTCGTAGCAATTGTTCCTTGATAGGTTATAGTAGTTCAATACCTAAACAAATAATTCAACTTAAATAAACATAAAAAAATACTTTTTCTACCAAATTTGGCATACCTAACTGCATTGGTACTCAAATGACAGACAAGTCATGGACATACCGCCTACCTAACCTGATTCCCTTGACACAAAGGAAGCAGCTGCTGCATTTTACTTTCATTACTTATCATTTCAATGTAAAAAAATCAAAGGCGAAGTAAATTACTTGATATGATTAAAGTGCTGATAAAAATATTTCGATAAAATATAAAATGTGTTACTTAATAAATAGTATCGACATTTCTCCGAAACATTGCCATAAACTACACATAAACAGAAAGGCGATTATGGTTTGAAGATTGCCGGATTTTCATGTAAATAATAAGTTGACAATTGTCGGATATTTCTAGACCCCAAGATCCCCTAACCTTGAAACACTATGCAAGTATCGACATCTCAAATTCTCAAAATACCACACAACATAGTCTATAAAAAGATTCAAATGCAGATACGACACTGCTTGTTATTCATAGCCCTACTTAATGAAATGCAAACCTCTCCGGGCGCGTTGATTGATTGTCTCTTAGTTCATGAAAGGGGAGCTTCTTATATCTAAAGTTCAAAGAGTTCCCTACAGTTCATAACTCAAATATCTTTCACCCTATTTGTCACTTATTAAGGGTGCACATTAATACCCGCGCTTCGTAATTGGGCCTCTTTTGTGGACATACCTATGGATTTGTGGGATTCAGTGGAAATTTATAGGAAAATGTCTATATTAATGAAGAAATTAAATTATAAGATAAGTCTTTGTAATTTCAGTCAAAAAGGTAAAAACAGAAAGGATCATGCTTCGAGGTTAAATTGTCAAAGTCAGTAGAACTCTTCATCTTCTTTATAGACAAGTAGGTACTTATCACTAAATGAAACTTGGATAGATTAGGTAGGTAGTGGGATACCAACATATTGACTGACTATAGCCGAGTTTTATATTATTTGTAAAGTTAAGTATATTTTTTTTTTACTTTTATCATAGATTAAGAAAGTGTCCTTCGGAAGATAGGTCATTCCTTTTAATTTCTATAAGTCTTTAAAACAATCTAGTGGAAAAGTTTCAAGTACAGTTAAGTATTATAGGTACAAGTATGTACCTATCTTGGCGGCCGCGTTAATCCTCATTGTCTATGCGACGACAAGCAGAGTTGGCCATAGATAATAATTTAATTTATGTCCAGCATCTAGCTATTAAACTGGCGTGTTAATTAAATTATATCCTTATGATCGAAGTACCTACTTGAGTAATAAAATAAAATTGTATATCGATTTCTGTATTTCTGATTGTTGTATTGTTTACCTATCGATTGATGTAATGGCAAAATAATTATTAATTAGTATTTATTGGTTAAGATATCAATGAGCAGACATAATAGAAAAATAATTGTTTCTACCCGCGGAAGGGTCACGGTATTCGGTATACACTGCGGTTCAATTGGGGGACTCTGCCGCCCGACCAGACGATGGCCCCAGTAGGCGGCACGCTTGTAACGAAGCGTGCCTTAAAAATAGGTATGCGAGGAAAGGCCTCGCTTATCGACGGGGTCCACCAACTGCTGGACAGCCTGTCATGGTCGCGGCGAATTTCGTGGATCCCATGGCCATGACAATAGGGCACGTGAAAGCAAGTGCGGTTTTTAGTCGGTATGAGTACGACATACCCTGCTACTTCCCCGAGTGGCGGAGGCCCCATGAGGATTTTCCGTACTATAAAAAAAGGGTTACGGTATTCCTTAACTTGTTAAGGGTCAAACCCTGAACAAGTTAAGGAACAATTAGCACAACAAAAGAAAAGACAACAATTATAGAATTTACAGAATACATGATTAAGGCGTGTTACTATTCATACAGTAATCAGGGCATTAGTTCTAAGCACCTGACTGATAAGGCAACGATTTCAACTGTAGACAAAAGCTTTGTCGACTCTTCTACAAAAACTGTCTCATTAAATGCATTAAAAATGGTTATGTCAATTGAAGAAGCGACAAAAACCTTGTCTTGTTACGTTGTCAGTTGTCGACAGTTATCGGTCATTGAACGCTACCATTTTGGTGTTCCTTCCAAGAATTATACCAGGAAACGGTTAAGATATTAATATAACATCTTCTTTAGAATTTATTGGAAAACGTAGCTCCGATACACCTATTTTTATTATATTTTTTAATTATTATTGGCACCGTCTCGTCCCAAAATAAAAAATCTTTAGAATTTATTGGAAAACGCAGCTCCGATACACCTATTTTTATTATATTTTTTAATTATTATTTGGCACCGTCTAATCCGAAAATAAGCAGCTCAGAGCTTGTGTTATAGGCACTAGCCAATCGATATAAATATCTATCATTTTTTTTTGTAAATACCTGTCTTATAATACATACGAGCAAATGAAACACCCAGATAAACAAACACTTATGTTCGGCAAATAAATATTTGTGTTCTTTGGAAAACGAACATTCGAACTACTAGTTCATGGACGTCGTCTATAATCCTTGTGGTATCATGTCTCGTGATTCACCTTTTGCTTGTTATATTGGAATAATCTTAATCAGTACAAAATCTGTGAAATACCCGCATGCGGGCTCTAAAACTTTGTATAGAATAAGCCCTTATGTGGGCTCATGTCACTATAGTACGGGCGTACATCAAAATATACCCACTATAACCTGGCCTTTCATTATACGAAAAGCCTTTACAATGCGAGATCAGATTATACTAGATGTGTCTAGCCGTGTCCTCCTCTACCCGTGACCATGGACGCTGTAAAGGGTCTGAAACGTCGGGATTAATAATATCAATATAACGCGATAAAATCCGTAAAAAGTAGTTTTATTTCAATAAGATGAACTTTAATTAAATCAGATTAAAACATAATAAATGAAAAGTGAATGAATACGCTACGATTCCTTCCTCAGGATGTTCCTCAGGATCTGTCATGGCCGTGGCGTATTTCACGGATCCCATGGCCATGACTATAGGGCAGGTGAAAGCAAGTGCGGTTTTTAGTCGGTACGTGTCCGACATACCCTGCCACCTCCCCGGGTGGCCGATGATACAAGAGGATTTTCCATACAATAAAAAAAGCATGTTCCTCAGGCTAAACTATCCTCCTTGCAAAATTTCTTAGAAATCAGTTGCGTGAAAAGGATAGATAAACAGACAGCTACTTTCGTATTCATAATTTAGTATTTTGTATCAGTAAGTTTAATACTTATAATATATTATATTATTGTTCCACATTTTGGTTACGTGTAATGTCAGTATGACGTAAATTGTTCTGCAGTTTATGTATAAACGAACAGCTGTTTTTACATTCATTCAATAACCAGCCACAATGAGAGTTAACTGATAACATACGTAATATTAAAATAATACCTACTTTAATATATTTACGTAACTACCTATGTAAAAGTCGGTGATAACCTAGTCATGACCATTGACTGCCAAGTCAAAGTTCTCGAGTTCAAATCCAAGGGTCAAAATCCCCCCCACTGCTAACACAACGTTTCTTCGTGGAGCACTGGCAACCTTGCTCGCCGTAAGAAACAACACAACTCAAAGCAGTGTTATTTTACTTCGATTTTCTGCATGGCGGAGGTACTTCCCCAGTCGGGCAGCTCCAATTTAAGTGGAATTACTCCCACTATACCCTACCTCTCTTTATAACTGACTATATAATTATGACTGCGGAATCATGTGCGTATTAAAATAATTAATTATCACTCTTAAACGGAGATGAAGAAACCAACATGTCATACAGATTTAAAGTGGAAAGGGAGGCCCCCTTTCCACTTTCCCATCAGTGGGGTTACTGGAAAAAAAATTAGACAGCCACTGAGGTTTCAAGATGACAACGCGGGAGTGACATTACTGGTGTTCCTGGCGTTGTAGGCCGCGGTTGCCCCTTACCATCAGGCAGCTATATACCAGCAGTATGCTCGTTTGTCATCTAATCTCAATAAAAAATGTAGCAAAATATTTCAATCCTCATAGACATGAAATTGCGAGGTACATTTTTAATTAATTACTTTTATAGATAAAAATCCCAACTCCTTTAAAAAATGGCCACAATATGAAGACGGTTGATATCGTTTAAGGATCGAGACGTAACAAAAGTCCTGTGTGCGAACATCCTAATTTTCATACTCTTTGTCTCATTAAAGATACAATACGTAATATTAAATTCATCTACAGAGCACAGGTTAAAGCTAACAATGCCCGAACGATGTCAACATTGCGTAACTTGAGCTAACCGGCAATTTTATAATGCCCCGAGCAATGTCGTTTTCCACATTGCCCCATTACGTAAGTTTGCGGAGTTAGAATTATGATATCGAATCGGTAACAACTATAGTCGTCACAGACTAGGAATATGTTGCTTGTAAGAGACGAGACAGAGGATCCGCCAACCAGCGCCTGTCTTATGTGTGTGGTGTCTTCCCTTTCGGTTTGGGTTGGCTTCCAGTCTAACCACACTAAATCCCACTGCCAACACAACGGTTCCTAGCGGAGCACTAGTAGCCTTGCTTACCGTAAGGAACAGCTCAAAGCAGTGTTATTTTACTTTGTTTTCCTGCAAGGCGCGTACCTACTTCCCCAGTCGGTCAGCTTCAATTTGAGTGGAATTACTCCCACTATGCACAAGTTGGTTGTCAAATACTTGGTGTAAAGACAGTTGAGGTAGTTACAACCTATTAAATGATAATATTGTCATGACTTGAATATCCTTTGAATCTGAAATCACATTTTATGAAATTTCACTGATGTATAAGATTTTCCATACCATAGCGAACTAGAGAAACCGCTTTCGCTTTTGATGTCGATGTTATTCTAGAAACCAAAGATATCAATTCTAGGTGTTTGTGTAACCTGGACTGAAATATGTTAACAGTTGAATAATATTGGAATATTTCCATGAAATGGGCAAGAGGTATACCAAATTGAACACATGACTACACAAACGAGTTAGGTATCGTTAAACTTGAAGTTTTATTGTAAGGGAATAAGGTATAGTATGCTGTGGCGTGATAGCGATTACAAAGTTTGGTGATACCAAGTATTTCGTGTACATGCGTGCTAATACCCAAATGGTTAAGGGGGTATCCGGTATAGTGAGCTCATGAGTACAAATATAGCACTCTTGATGTGACCCCTGCTACAATTATTAAAGAAGGGAGTAATACCCAGTTATCTACCTAACTACTTATTCTTTAAAAAAGCATTGACGTATATTATAAAACTTACAATTGGTGCAACTCATTGTAGTGATCAAGATGTAGTTATCTCATCTTCAAAATAACTAGTTTTCCAAATTCAAATATTATAATGTCAAACTGTGCCGAGTTTGCTTATTGTAACTGACCATCTCAATAATTCAAATTACATCAAATATTCTCCCTACTCTTCCAACCGTTGGTCCATTTAGTATTTCTGTCTAGTAATAATATTTTCCCTTTCAAATTACTCCATGTGGCCGTTAAACCGCAGACTTGGTACTTTAACAAAAGGGCCGAGCCGACTGCAATTACAAGCAATCATTCAATTATCCAGTACGTTAGGGCGGTGGCAGTATTGCCACTGTTGTCATGGCAACTGCTTTTTTTAATTTCGTCGTACAATGAATGTTGTCATAAAGTTTTATTTGAGCGATAAAATTTGAAATGATGTAGATTTAAAATAATATATAAAACCAATTGCATAAACAGTTCGTGTATTCCGAAAACGACAGTGCATTACATAACAATAATTCACATTAGAATGTATTAGATTAAATTACTGTTATGCAAGTCTGTGAATGATTAGACATAATGAATTGGCGAAGCTAAAAAGCAACACAGCAAAAATGATGTTACATTACTTTTTGTAAATTTTGCCTGCGTCATTAGTCTAGGTCGTCGTAATACGCTAGAGGTATCCCAGTACAATTCCTAGGTGGAGTAAAGTGTTATTGGTTTTTTTCTGTAAACATCTTAATAGCAGCTTGGAGTTTTGTCCTGGTTTGTGTTTAGTTAGTGTAGTCTTCTATCACATGGGACCCAAAAGGATCGTGGGTTTTGAGGAATACAGGCATGAAAATCTTGTTAATATCGATGTTATCCATTTTATCTTATTGATATAAATAAAGCAACAATCCCACAAAATTGCCTACTTGAAAAAGTACTCGGTTCTCAACGAATCATTTCCTCAGGCCCCGAAAAAACCGATAAAAACAGTGCTATCACTCCAGTTCAACCGCCTGGCAATTACGAACTAATCGCTTTTAACAGACATGGGAATCGAAGTCATCAGTCACCGACGAAGCTCTTTTTCTAACACACCTTCCCCTTTTGATTTGTGATCCCCGTCCAAATTAGAAAGACCTCCAACCTTCCACGGTTTTACTTATCTACCTGTAAGTTAGAAGTGTGTCGCGGGAGGCAGAGCGTATCTCGCTATACTAGGCGGACACGAATTCTCAGAGTTTGTAGATAGTCATTGGTGTTTTAACATCCCCTTTTTCTTTGTTCAAGAAGCGTAACGCCACGCAAGTTTGTTCTCAGGCCTGTGCCTCGTTTGTACTGATTTAGTAGTAACCCGTTGAGTCATATGTAGCGAGTAAAATTAGTCATACGTCTCTTTGTTGATTCCATTCGTCTCTTGTAATGCCTATGTTTACTACAGTGTTTTGTGATTTATGTACTACCGTCTACCAACTTTAGCATTTAATTCGAAATGTTTGCATTAAGCTGGTCAATATTTAGGTTAGATTGATAATATAATGATTCCAGATGCATTGCTTGCGATAACAAAGACACAGAATTTGGTCGGCGAGTTCGTTTCTAAAATTAATTTTGTTTCCTTAAATAATTTTACTTTCTGAATGAAATATTACGCTGTTCGTGAAATGTATTTTATCCAGCAAACGATGCCAATTTTTTAGTCGGCCAAAAGCGTAAACAGTCTGTACTATTTAAATTGAACGAGATACACTCCCGAACCGACGCAATGATCATTTTATGTCCAAATTCCAGCCACGTACGCATTTCTTTCTAGACATTTTCAAACAAAGATACAATCTTTTAAAGAGCGTTGACTCCGTTTGTGACCTCACGAAACAATTGTTTTTGGGCCTAGCGTGACGGATTTTAGTCGAGTCATATTGTCACGTCGTCATCATATAAATCACACGCTCTTATTCAAGCAACTGAACGCTTAAGAGGTTTAGTCAACTTTATCTTTGAGACAGTCTAAATGGGGCTCGGCGTCGAGAAATGTTTCTCAACTATCCAAACCACCTTCGCTGCTAACCTTGTTGATATAGCATAGAACGCTTTGAGTTTCCTTGTAAATAGTTCCGTAAACATTTTGTTGCCTTTCTTGGTATCTATAGCCATATTGTTGGTCGCAGACGATTTGCAACCGTGGAGTACTTTGTAGTTAATTCCGTTGTTAATGGTCTATTCGAACCAAACAGTTAATGTTGTTTGTGTGTGGTCGGAATTGAAGTTATTAATAATAACGTTTGGTGCATAGATGTACTGTATCATTAATTTTAATTTTCATATACCTATGACCCTCTAACAATGGTAACAACGTGAAAAATAAGCTCAATTGAACTAAATGTCCCTTTAACCAACCAAATGGCGAAAACTTATAGTTCTTTTTGTGAAAAGGTTTTCTCCTAATGAGTAAATTTAGACTAAAATTGTGAACTTAATAGGATTCTTCTTGACCCATAAGTAATGAACGAAGTTGTGATAAAAAAGAGAAAAGAAAATAAATAGCTTACAATCTCTTTCAATTTATAAAATAATAATGATGAGTCAGTCACATTAGCTTTATTCCTAAAATTTCAGTAACAAGGCCATTAGTTCAGTACATACTTCAAAGGACATTACACTTCGTAAACTTTTTGTTAAACTAATTACATCCATTGTTTTAAAAACTAAAACGAATTTTTTGTTTGCCATTATCGTGGATCTGATAGATTTACATCAAGAACCGGCCATTTCCTGCCACAAAATTCCATTCCGGCTGACAAACCAACCGAATTATTCACTATAATGATTTCTTAAGTATACCTTACCTTAATTCACATGGCAACGACCATTACTATTTTAAAGCTATTTTACATGTTCTGAGCAACGCCTTTTATACTAAGAGGAACAAACGAACTCTCTTTATCGCGATGCCTGTTTACTCAAGTGCGAGCGAGAGGTAAATGTTCGGCTAGTGAAAACGCAGCGTAAGGTAAGGTACGGACTCACACGCGGAGTTGATGACCGCGAGCGAAGGCCGTGCAATCGGTCAGACAACCAAATGTCACGGTCGTACGCAGCGGGCGACAGGAAAAATAGCGTCACAGACGAAAAAACGTGACTCACAAACACGTAGTATCTACCAAATTAGCGTGTGCTGCCATCTTGGTACACTCTGTATAGTTCAATTAGAAGTTTTCACAATTGACGGATTTAGAATACGCGCTGTAACGATAACCTTGCGAAGAGAATGGCAATGACATTGGCTCGCAGTCAACGCGGAAAACGGAAGACGGCGGCGTCGCCCAGTGGCACAAATCACACTCCCTGAGGGCATAAAATTTTAAATATTTCGAAACCGAGTTTCACTTGCGCCGTAATTCGAAATTCTCCCTTTATTCCTAGGTAGTATTGTGATATTTCGACTCGTAAACTGATATAATAACTTTGGATCGACGTTGCTTTACGACTGACAAAATCGTATTTCTAATAATAAAATGTCTCAATTTAGAGAGGCCAATGTTTTATCGCGGATAGAAAGAGGGGGTATTAAATGTTTTTATGTTTTTTTCGTGTATCGTAGTACGATGGGGTGCCTCGATTGTGTTGAACTCTTGGAATCGTTTTTTCTGTCTACGTGGAAACGTGAGCATATAACAATAATAATTCATGTTATCTAACCGGGAGGCGCGTCGGACGTGGATGTCAAGACGGCGGGCGGTGCGCGGCGCGACCATCGTTTTTATGCGCACAGTAAATATTTTTTTCATTTTGTCCCCAACGCAGTCCGTGTGGACGCACTGTGCGGTGGAATCACTTTGATAAACCGTTTTAATGTTTCAATAAAGTCTTCTTGTAATAAAAAAATAAATAATATGACATTATTACTGTTGAACTACTTCATAAACACAAGTAACAAATTGTAAATTGTATTCATACATTTATTACTATGACATTATATTACAATATAACAAACATATCAGCTTGTACGTCCGTTGATAAGCCGAGAACTATATGTATAATTAACACATGGAAATTTATTTAAATGACAAGAGTACTACCATATTTCAATCTTGTTTCACTCAAATCTGCTTCTAACTTTTATTAATATTTTGAGTGTAAAGTTAATACGTTGGATTACATATTACGTATGACGCATAGACACGTGTTATGTCTAGGTTAAAAGTAATTCTTTGTCTCGATGCATAGAAACGATTTATTTATAACAGGGAAATCCTTTTACGTTAGTTAAGTCTACAATGCCAGGTTGCCTTGTACGTAAAAATTTTCCTAATAGCTGTTAAATGCATATAAATTAATGTATAAAAATAGAAATAACGAGTGACTAATAAATTGTGTATATACCTATTTTGTTTATAATATTGCAGTGTTACGTAATAATAGACTGTTTGTTGAAGTAATGAGAATAGGTAGGCACTTTATAAAAACCTATATAGAAAAGGAATATCGTACAGAGGCCAGCAAGCTACCCCAATCTGTCAAATTTATTTGATAGATTTTCAACTTTAAAGCAAAGAAATAAGGTTCATATTCAATTGGGAAAATTTTACAGTTTTGGATAGCTTGATCTGCCCGGGTCTGTACTTATTCCTTTTGTGACATACCCGGGCGCGAAGTAAGGGTATGTCTAACTTACTAGCTTACGACCAATCACACCATGTGGTTAAAATAGTGTATTCAACCTAACCTTGATTATCTTCCGTGGCTTGAATCGGTCCTTTTACCCTTCAATATGTTTATTACCAGGCTATCGTATATTAATCGATTCCACACACACAATATCTATAATAGTCAACATAAAAATGTCATAACGAATCGGTAAATTACAAAAAAAAAAAAAATGATAAAACATTGCAAGTAAAGCAATCATTAGGTGTTTGCAGTCGTTATCTATTTCCGAATAATTCCGGCCTGTCACATTTTTACAGCTGATAAACGAATACAGCAATACTAACAAAGGGCAATACACTGGTTGCTATGTAAATAATTACAAATCACAAGGAACCATTGCCAATCAGCACGCACCACTAAGTAGCTACGTGACCCTAATCGCGTGTTGCATACAATGATACAATCGTGACCTTTTGCAAGTTTTCCGCAAAAAAAAAAGGAGAAATACTTCTAATGTTTTCCTCTTCTGTATCGTCTGTTTTGCTTTCCTTGAATTTTTATATCATGAGTAATTTGTGTTGAAATACTTATATTATTTATATATTTAGTCAATATAAATGTGGCTTTTAATAATAAAATGTCGACTTAAGAAGGAAATTAAATGCATGTACCTATGTATCATATCGGGATCCATTATGATTGCATATCAATAAACAAAATAAATTATTTCAACAAAAACCCGTTAATATTAGATGCAGCTTCAAATATTTACAATATTAGTAAACTAAATATTTGAAGCTGCTAAGTCGGCCATGCATTTTGAAGCCCAGTGCAGTGTTTATGGTTGCTTAAAATGATACATGTATTCCGTGCGTGTACGCATTACTTGCGAATGTTGTCAAGGCGCTATTATTAAAACCTTATCTATATCCGATTACCAGCTTTACGTAAAAAATATTGTGATAATATTACACAATTAGAATAAATAGTTTATTAATCCTAGTGATTCATAAAAAAAAAACAACATCTGACGAAAAACTGAGTAATGAAAAATAAACAGGCCGATTCTGAGAAAGACGTCGCTACAGTACAGATTAGGGCACGATTCTTTGAAGCTACGCTGTCCTTTATTCTTGTTTTTAGTAATATGAAAAAAAATCTAAAAGGTTATTAAGTTTATTCTCTCCGGCACGGTTTATTTCTACGAAGGACTAGATCCGTATCGTGTCAGCGCTTTAGTAGTTGTTAACAGTTTAATCTAGATTGATTTTATGAGGGCTTCAATGAACTGCACTTTAACTTATAAGCGTGAGTATTATCAGATGAAACAACTGTCTGTAATTTTGTAAAACGTTGCGAAACAATCATTTGCTTATCATTTAAAGGACCGTAAGTACCTAACTTAAAAGGTCATGAATACTTACTAGAAGCAAAAAAATGAATCACCATTTTTTGTAGACTCAATGTTTTTGTCACTATGCTTTATTAAATTATTGGACAATTTATGCTAATATACCAAAAGGCGAAATTTTATCTAATCTGATAAGGCGGTAGGTCTTGGGAAAAAAAGAAATACAATTTCTTTGGATAAATTGAATGAGAGTCATGATTGCCCGCTCGGGAGTCGCTCGGCACTGATCTTAGATCGACGAATTTCGTTACAGGCCTACAAATATGTATCGTGGTTTTTGCAAGAAATGAGAACACAAACATGAATAACGTGCCGCTTGAAGAAAAAACTGGTACGGAATTATTTAAAGAGGAAAACATAAGGAAAATCGAGTTTCGATTTGTTGTCACAAAATAGTGACCTTGTTAGGTTACGTAAGTGTTTGAAACAAAAAATGTGCTCCTAATAAAGCCTCCCATGACTCATGAAAATAAGTCTTCTCCATTTTTTATCTATTATACATTGTATTAAACCCTACCTATTACATTAACTACTACCAACATTAAAATTAGGTAGACATAATAAACATTCCCTGATTATGCAGTAACACCTGCGACATAATGTTGTCACTTCAGAAAAATAAAAAAGGAATATCAAATATTTGACACCGGCAACATTCAAATGCACAATTTCACGGTCGGTCATCATGTGTCAATAATTCACACTTGAAGTAAACAGGTAGATTGAAAACGGTCAATAAACTTACGCGTCTTATTCTATAACAAAGAGGCGCAGTTGGGGCTACGTAGGTCATTCACACCGTATGTTTAGCACGGATATTGTTTATGGAAACCCATCATATATGTTACGCAATGGTAGTTTCGCTGAAATTAATATTATTGAGTGGCGTTTTCCTTACGTCAAACGTCAACCTATCATTGAATAGGAAAGATTGACGTTCTTTATTTAAAAATATATGCGTAATTGTTTTTTTGTGGCAATTTTCTCCACTTCTTTTTTTGTAATTTTGGCTATTGAAAGTTGTTTTCAATATTGATGGTAATCGTTGTCAAGTTTAATTTTAAGAACAATGTTATAAAATATAATAGATATTAAAGTAGGTATTTTTTGACACTTTTCCTACTAGAAAAGTGACAATCAATAGTTCTAAGTCATACTTGACTTCGTAGGTTTGTTACCTTATTTTATTAACAGCGGCGCAATAGCAATATCAATATGTTCACACAATAATACAATAAACAAAGATTCTCTTCTTACTGAAATACGTTTAGCCGTATTTATAGAAGTGGAACAAAGAAAAACTCGGTCTATTAGATATTCGTAGACTGTGGCTTTACATCCTAATTTACAAGGAGAGTGCGAGTAGGACAGCCGTATCCGCCGTCTCTATCACTACCTGTTCTTTTTTATGAGACGTCTACCTGCGTAGCATCCCTGTGGCCAGGGTGAGTCATTGTGGTCGGTTTACGTACAGTCGGGAACGCAAGTCTTACAAATTTATTATGCTATTCAACAGGTCGGTAACTTATTGCTAGGGATCGATGTTTTGTCGGTGTTTAATTTTAAAGGGTTTCTCGCTTTATTCCTTCGGGATTCAAATTGGTGCTCTGTCATGTTTTCGGAAATTTGATAATACTATATGGGAATAATGTTAAATATCTTAGCTGTAAAAAAAATAGTTATGTCTTATAACCTGTATAAATTTATAACTCTCCACTTTTGCTCAATTAAATCACACTGTGACAGTATTTGGTACGCCAAAGGTGTTTGGATTTCTGATGTTAAGTGACGATGCGGTCGACGATGGAGCACGCTTGCATAGAAGTAATCTTCGATGTAATGCGTCGAATTGTGTTATACCCACATATTTATAACTATAGCCTAGGTTATAGTTTAGGTTATAACCTAGGCTATAGTTCTAATTATGTATTTATTTCTATTCGCAGCCCAATAAATATGAGTAAATATAGATACCAAGTGAATTTTTTTACATTTTCATCAAGCTACCTTAATTCAAGGCCACTTTTCTGCGAAGCTCGTGATCGGCTGCTTGTCACACCATACTAATTTGAGTTATGTCATTGACCTCAGCCGTCAGAGAATTTCCTTATTTCAAAATTTTCCTCCATTTCAAGTTGAATTTATCGTAGATCACGTTCGTTTGACGTCTATTCAGACCCAATTTGTCGCCTTGTGATCAATTTATTCGATAAGTACTTATCATACCGGTAGGACGACAATGTTTATGCTTTTGATTGGAATGATTCTTTAGTCATCAACCCATATACTGTCCCACTGCTGGGCACGGGTCTCCTCTCATATTGAGAGGGATTAGGCTATAGTCCACCACGCTGGCCTAGTGCGGGTTGGCAGACTTCATAAACCGTCGAGAAAAATCTCTAAGGTATGCAGGTTTCCTCACGATGTTTTCCTTCACCGTTTAAGCGACTGATAATTAATTATGAATGATTCATTACCATGAATTAATGTTTTATAAATTATTTCTCTGCTAGTTTTATCTAGAAAAAGACTTTAAAGGATTTTAATTTCGTATCCATCCATGCGTATCCATTTACTTAACACTAGGTAATCTCTGGCACGACATTCGACCCGTGACAAAATTTTATCTTCGTTCTACCTGTCCCGTATTTACCCTCGGGACGAAACACTCGAGACGAGATCTGGGTATGTTAGGTTCAATATCTTAATCCTTTTTTTTAATATTTTGTTTCGCCTTTTCATTTAAGACTCCAAATGCGAATGTAAATTTCATTATTTTGTTTTTTTTAAATAACTTTTCAACCATGGGAAAATTAGTACTTTATAGCTCAAATATGTAATTCAGCTTCTTAATTTTATAAGGATTTAATGTTCAATGCATACTTTTTGTTAATTACATGCTTACTGTGTATGCTCACGTTCAAAATCCGTTTAGCATGTGACTGAATCCACCTCTCACTTATGCACACGATTGTACTTTATTAAGGTAATGTTAAATGTGGGTGTTTTGACCTCCACGGGCGGCTGAACGGATAAATTATGCGGTATCGATATGCGAAACCTTATACAAGAAAAAAAAGTACCAGGGTGATTGACCGAAAAAAAATCTTGATACCTACCCCCCTTATAAACCGATTAGGTTGTAAAGGCACTGTTCGTGTATTAATCATCCGGTATTTTTCCGTGATCGTATTGTTGACTGTTTATTTTCCGTGAGCCGTTAAGTGGTTAACGATATACTGGCGGCAACCTGTTACTACAAATTGGTTGATTAACGATAACCTGCCGCTACTTTCAGTGTGTAAGCAATAGATTAACCGAACACTTAAACCCTTTGATAACTTGGAAGAACGTTTTTCTTTTTAATCGTAACTTTTTTTATGACATAATGTCATTATTAGACCGAAACCGTAAATCCTCCTTAGAATTAGTGGCAGGGACTCGTCAGTACCTAACCTTCGAGGGATCCATTAGACGGAACTTAACTTGAGCTCAAGTTTGTTAGTTCGATTCTATCAGAATAATCATCATTCATCATCATAGGGTTAGCCAGATGGGACTGAATATCTGAATATCTCCATAAAATTGTAGTTTTAAATGAGATTTAAAAGAGTAACCATTGGAGTTTCTTGCCGGTTCTTCTCCATAGGAAACGACTAATTTGGAACCGTGCACCTAGACTCGACATTTCATAAGAACCTATATCTAGTTTTAAATATGAAAATAAAACTATTTTTTCGATTGATTGATTGATTTGATTTTAAGCTACTTTCTTCCTTGAAAAAATATATTATAGCGGCAGCAATTTCCTTTCATTACAGTTCGAATGGCAAGAGATTGGTGATAGGAAGGTGTTGGATGGTTTCGAAGAGGATTGCCCCCATAGATATAGGTACCTTATGAAGGCAAGGGGTCGATCGGGGCAAAAGTAATAACCCAATTACTGCCATGAGGATCGGTTGGTCTCTCACTCCGTTTAATATTCGTTCCCCCACCATATAAATACGTATATATACAAATATCTAAGTAGCTGTGTCCCGCGATTTCACCCGCCCTGACTTATTCCTTCTTGCTCGGGTCTTTAGGGTCGTACCGTGATGCTATAAGCCCTATAACCTTTCACAAGAACAGGGCTATCAAATGTAAAAATATTTTGTGAAATCCCACTGGTAGTTTCAGAGATTAACGTGGTCAAACAAACAAAAAAAAGATCAGCCTTATTATATTAGCGTAAGTGTAAGAAGTCAGTCCACAAAATATGCGTACAGACTCCAGCAGGTCAAACTATCCAAAACTGTCAAATTTTGCCGATTGAAAATGAACCTTATTGTTTTATATTGAAGTTGAAAATCTATCAAAGAAAGTTGACAGATTGTGGTATTTTGATGTGCTAGCCTGATGTGCTAGCCTCTGTACATGAAGAATAATAGTCAGAATTCCCACTGTCTGCAGCTATTTAAAAATATATAGCTTCAAAATCACACAAAAGCTGGTTTGTCGCTTTAAATGCAAGTTAAACAAGCGAAACAAGATTCACGAAACGGAAAACTAAATTCAACTATAACATTTTGAACAAAAGGACCTTTAACGGCGAATATACGCGCCGAACCATATTTCAACGGGAAACACAAACAGTTCCGTAGGTATACCTAATGAAATTTAATTGAAAATTACCCCCAGTATTTCGCGATGTTATTTTAACGTAATATAATATCCGGACGGTACCGACTAGGCGGTTATTCCGGCCAATTTATTCCCTAGCAGGTGTCCGGACACCAGGGTACATTTTGCCAAGGCTCTAAATCAAACAGCATGCACTTAACGGCTCTCCTTGAAAGTATTTTAAAGTTTGTCTATTATAGTTTTGCAGTAAGTTTAAAGTTTCAGTATAAAAGTTCAAATTTGTGGTGGGTTCTCTTGCAAAAAGCTTTCAAAATTTGATTTAGAATCTTTGGAAGTGAATCTTCTTGATAGAATGTTGGCATACAATGTTAGTCGGAGATCTTTAGCATTAAATTATGCTCAGCATAAACTCGGGAGTATCCTTTACTCTCGTCATTGGTCTGTTGGTCACTTATGCGGCTGCTGATCGTGAGGTCCTGGATGCGATTCCCAGGTTGATCAGTGTTTTTGGGGCTTTGCTATAAAATCCGCCGTAGCAATCTTGTAGTTTGGGTTCACGGCTAATGGCATTAGGCTCGCTCTCTTTAACAAGGGGCTAAAAAAATCTCACCAAACTGTGTCAGTTCTATCTATCCATATATTCCCCGAAGGGTTAGGCATAAATGTTCCAATGTATACCCACAGTTTGCCGGTATGTTTAGGTCGTACGCAATTGCATATTGCCCTTAAATATTATTAGTTTATCAAAAAACATATTAAAACTGGTACACAAAATAAATGTGCACCTTTTCGCTCCCAGTCAAGATTGTTTAATCTCCCCATAAATCATTTACCATTAAAATTAACACATCGAAAAATTAACACCAACGTCAATAAACGTTTCCTCAAAGTTATTTAAATAAATAAAAAAAATAAGAAATACTATGATTTCGATCAAAGAGGACTAAAACGTCGCAACGCAACGGAAAAGGCAATAAAATGTGTGAGCGAGTAAACTTCGACCGTTCAATTTATTTTAACTAACTAAAATAGCTGCTGTTTCCGTTGCTGAGCTTTGCCTGGGGTTAAGGGCATGGTGAATGTTTACTGTGTTGTTATTACAACTAAAATGACGGTTTTACTGATTTTTTTTACGTCCCGAACCATCTTCCGCCGAACTTCGAGGATACGTGTTGGCAGTGATACTTTAACCCTTATACTGGAAACCCTCTGATTCCTCTTTCGTTTTACACGTTGGCAACGCGTGATATCCCTGGTGTTGCAGGCGTCTATAGGCTCACCATCACCATCAGATAAGCCGTATGCCTGTTTGCCAACTTAGTGGTGTATAAAAAAAAAACTAAGAATTTCATAGAAATTTCCATTGGCACTTTGCTCGATCTGGGAGTCAATCCCAAGACCTCAAGTGTAGCAGTTACTGAAATACAACAAACTGCGTTAAATACAAGAAAAAATGAAAAGTAAAGCTGTTTGAAATAAACTTTTTTTATTTTTTAATGCTGGTATTATATTGTCTTATTTCCTCATTTGTAAAAAGCTAAGCCTTACCTTAGACAGAATGGAAAGATCCCATAACTTACTATAGATAAATGTTCAGATGTGATGTTGCCATAACAGAAAATTTTCAAATGCATTACACAAGAAGACTGTGTTGCTCGCGTATTATTTTTCCAATAATTGAAAACTCGAGATATGACATACTTTGTTCGTAGCAAAGTAAATGACTTTCAGAAAAACACCACTAAGTACTTCAAGTAAAGTAAAATAAGGTTATTATGTTAGCAATATCTATGAAAAACATACATACATATTTATTACATTTGTTTATACAGATGAAATTCGCATGTCTAGCAAGTTCCTTATTCGACAAATATAAATGAAATAATACAATACTTCATAGTGTGACAGTGACGTCATCATAACACACTTTTGTATTCAGTTTTAATACCTGGATTGGATATTCATCATTCTCATTCTCCGAGCATTTTCCCAACAGTGTTGGTCGGCTTCCAGTCTAACCAAATCCGGCTGAATATCAGTATTTTATACGAAGCGACTGCTGTCAGACTTCCGCAACCCAATATTTGGAATGAGATCAGCTGCCTGAGTCTGTATTTCCTGACTTGTACAATTTGGGGGTCTTCAAGTCACGAGTGAATAGGTATCTTCTAGGTAAGCGTGCTACATCTTAGCCACATCGTCACTTACCATCATGTGAGATTGTGTATTCAAACGCTAACCTATCACAACTTACTGTACAGAATCTTACATATAAAAAAAAACTTATTCTATTCTATTCCATTTTCTGGGTAATACCTATATGCTGAGGATAGACTGGTTGTCAGGCGTTTTGAGGTTCTGACTACCACTAACGACTGACATAGCTGTTCGTATGACAACCGGTACCGACGGCTTTACGTGCTTCCGAGGCACGGAAGGGTATCGAAGTGTTAAGTATGTTCCGTGGTTAAGAGTGGCCGCGACTAGCGTAGCTTAACCTTGCAGATCGGTTGATCAGCGTAGTTATTTCTTAGCCACAAGCCCCTCTTGGAATGGGTATTCTATCCTTAAAAATATATATTTAAAAAAGTTTTTCTAAAATAATATATTGTACTTATACTAGCTCCTGCCCGCGACTTCGTCTGCGTAGACGACCTGAAAATATCTTTAAATTTTCTATTTTTCTGCAGAATGTTTTTATTTTTTTCTTTCATAATGTATACAAGATTTTAACCCCTTGCAACCGAGATATAGTTCGGTAAAACTCCACCCAGACTCATGTCTAAATATGGATTATGATTGGATACCGACACCGACCGTCGCGGGACATCGATCTTAGAAATACATTAGCGCCTTAATGCGATACCTCGGGCCCACTCCAGTTACCTGCATCTGCTACGAAAAAACGATGCACCGTGTTTTATCGAACGGGCTTTAAGAGCTTAGTATAAAGTAGGGTTGGACGATTTAGTTGTTCATTTAATTAAATTTATAGGAAGAAGGAGGATTATATTGAAAAAAGGAATATACTAGAAAGTTCTTTTTGGTGAGTTATGTTCGCAATGCCAACCAACACTGGGCACGGGTCTCCTAATAAGAGATCACCCCTATTATAATGAGAGTGGACCAGTGCCTAGTTATGAGACATTTAATGAATGGTGTTAGTTGCCCATTGGTTTTGATCTCTCAGTCAACGTTGACGAAATATCTATGAAAAATTATACCGACTAAGATGTGCATTTGTGGACTAAAATATAAAGTATCTTACTTAGCAATTAATACATTATTATTTGTCTTAAACAGCTACCTAGAAATAACCTAATTGACCGCTAATTAGCAGAAAAAGCTTAAAGAAGCCATTATCACAGTTTTCAATGTAAAGATAATATTAAAGAAAAAGTTCTTACTTCAATGAAAGCTAATAACAGCTCTTGTTTCTCTCTTCAAAGCTTACTAATGATAATAGATCATTTTCTTACATTATATTCAATAAAAATAGAGTAATATCTTTATTATTTACCAGTTTATTGAGCATTGAAAGGATGAAGGAAAATTATTTTCTAAGAAATATGAAATGAATGAACGGAATAAACCTCTTTATGTTTTCTTGCTTTATTTAGTAGGTACTGAGATTATATTTATGAAGGCACGCTTTCAGGGAATGGTTAATGAAGAAGTTTTTTATAGAGAAAATAAACTAAATGTATCTTTAAAACGTTGCTATAAAGTAGGTTTTCTTCTGTCGTGGTTGTGTTTACAAACATGAAGTATCGGTAGGTCAAAATAGTCATGTTTGTTTTGGAAGGGAATCGAACCCGTGATTCGTAGATATTGAAACCCCTCGAGTAATTTTTATAATCTGGTATTTTATTTGGAAATAACAAACAAATTGTAAATAACGTTAAATTGGTTAAGGAGGATGATGGTGTTGCTAAATAGGTATGATGAATAACGCTGATTTAAAAATGTACATGTCTCGCAGTAAATGAGCACCAAATGTTCCAACCATATTTTAGCTGCATAAAACACGTTTTATGAAAGCACCCAGGTTTTAGACCGTAATTTTAACCCGTTATCGTGGCTCGTAACTTTAAATTATCCAGGCACGAGTATTTCAGGAGTAAAACTCTAGTAAATTCATTATAATGTATGTTAACTGAAAATTAAAGCTGGTTTATGAAACCTGATTCTAAATAACATGAATTATTCATCAGCTTACTATCAACATATATTTTTAAGTCTGGCATGTTTTAACCCTTTGTCTTCAATGTTTGAAAACACTGCGCTTTCAGTGAATTATTAATTAAATCTTACAACATACAACCATGGTTATTAATATTTCTTACAAAAAAATAAACCGCACACGTGTCAACTTCTGTCAAAATATACAGTCTCTGAAACAATGGTAGGGGCTGCTATGTTATTATTGCGTTCCTGTAAATGGAAAGTGATCTTTATTTGTATTAAGTTAAGAGTGAAAGGAAGTGGAGGATTATATTTGTGTGATTGCATGAGTCGTCCGCCGCTTGAGGAGTACTATTTGCTTTTATTGTAATTAGTGATGTGAAACGTTGCGTCGATAAGTATTGAATGAATTTTCGTCGACTCAATTTTCTATTTAAATTCTCGGTAAACGTCTTCAAATTTATTCTTCGTATTTTATATTAAGGCTTTTAGTATTACAATGAAGGTTAATTAATTTTGGAATTGTAAAACGGTTTTAATTGGAATAATAAAATCTTTTCATGAACACTACGCAATAATCGCACTATTAAACATTTGTGTTAAAACTAAATTGAACTGCTCTAATTAATTAAACACTAAGAATTTCAAAGGCTTTGAATGCAAAATACTCTAAAAGCCCTTTATCCACACCGAATTGAACACGAAAATACTTAACACATCGAAGTAAGCAATAAAACTTTTCACGTTATACTTAATGCCCATCAGAAACATGCCGTGTCAGATTTCAAAAAAAAAGTAAAAAAAAAATAAGTCTGGAGCCCGACGACCGTCTGCGTCGGAATATTTAAATAACGTCTGGTTCAAACAATGGCTGATGACAACCAGTCCTCTTCTTTGTTATGGTAAAATTAGGGATGGGGACGTTAGGTATCGATGATTTTGACTTGTTCGGCTTTCGTTAATTAATTATGGTGCTATATTTAGCTGAGGTAAAAGGGTTTCTTGATGCTTCGTTAGACGGTTTTGGGTTACAGAAGACACGCGCCGTAAATCTTTCGTTATTTTGAGACAGTACTGACGAATATTGAAAGTTGACGATAGTGCTTTATTGATACTATCTCCAAAAGAAAATATAGCTACGTTACGTAAACTCAATATAAAGAAAATAAACTAATGAAACGGGTACGGGCACGGGTCTCCTCTCCGAAAGAGAGGGGTTCAATTGCATTGTTTTTTATACCACGAAGCTGGCGAGATAAGAATAGTTGGGTTGGCAGTATAAGGGTCAAAGTCCCCCCAATGCCGACACAACACTGGCAACCTTGTTCACCGTAAGGAACACAACACAGCTCAAAGCAGTGTTATTTCACTTCGATTTTCTGCAAGGTGGAGGTACTTCCCAGTCGGGCAGCTCCAATTTGAGTGGAACTACTCCCACTATGCCCTAACTCTTTTTAAAAGCATTCCACCAAGCTGGCTTAGTGCGAAATGGCTGCCTTCATTCGCGGTCCATAAATTCTTCCAGGCTTCCCTTCACCGTTTTAAGCCAGTTAATACGATCATAATTTCCAAAACTACCTAATTAGCCTACTGATCCTAAGTGCGACTACTACGCTAGACAGCCAGGGTTCGATTTCCACGACGAGCAGTATTATTCGACTTTTTCTATGAAATTCTCAGTGCAAGCTCGAAGTTTTTGCCCGATTAATTGTAATAGGCTCAGCCCTACAAGGGGTTATATCACGAAGCTTTCATTGCCTTACATAACCTAAAAATCAAAGTATCTATTTACTTGAGTGTTTTTTAATAAACTACTTTGTACTTGAGTACATAAATCCTCATTAATGTTAAAAAGATTATCGTTAATAAGATAATCCTCAAATATTTGTATTTTCTCTTAAAATTTTAGCTGAAATAATCTTCATGTTTCAACAAAACCTACATAATAATTTATTAATGAACGACGATAGGTGTTTCAAAGGGTTCCGTTTCCAAATTATTACTTATGTAAGCATCTCAATTTCCTTGAGCTAATACGAATCTAAAGGGGAATTCTTGTGAAGTAATTAATCATTTCGCTAATAATTAATATTCCTGAAGGTATCACATAATGGCGTATGAGTAACTTATAGGCCTGCAGGAGACAGAAGTTTCAGAAGGTACACAAATTATTTTTAATCACATCATCACTACATATTATAAAACAAAGTCGCTTTCTCTGTCCCTATATCCCTATGTATGCTTAAATCTTTAAAACTACGCAACGGATTTTGATGCGGTTTTTTTTAATAGATAGAGTGATTTAAGAGGAAGGTTTATATGTATAATACATGTATATTGCACCCGTGCGAAGCGGGGGCGGGTCGCTAGTATTACTATAAACCGTGAAGATAAGCCAAGATAAGCCAGCGGGTTGATAGCTACGGTCGACTGCAGACTGTATCAAGCAATAATTTCATAATATTGTCATCACTCGTGGAGATTTAATGAATGTAATTAATTAAAAACAATATTTTGTTCTAGAAGATCTTATCTTACAACTGGGCCTTCTGTTCTTTGTATTTGTAGTGGTACTTAAGCTTCTTTGTCGCAATTAAACTGTACGCTATTGTGTTATTTGAAAGACTACATATCTATGCTGTTGTAGTCCGCCTTTATGTACGTTACTAGTACGTGTGTTGTTTGCCACCTTAGCGCTATAAAAAAAATACCGAGAGACTCAAAATACCACCAAGAGAAATTAATTTACACTGATATATAACAATATTTAGACATTTGGCACTTAAACCTACGTCAATTCCTTCTCATTCCACACACACACTTAGTTGAGCACCAGGGAGCTGACAATCCCTATGAATCTCTATAAAAATAAGCTGAAAGCCCAGAGGTCCCGTGCGATAATCCTGTACCGACGTGTTGTATCTCAATGTAAGCCAGAGTACGACCGCTTTTGGTCGAATTTCTTGTACTAAAACATAAAGTTAGTGTGCTTAGAGTATGAGCAGAGGATTAGGTTCTGGGCGGGCTTTGAAACCAGCGGGAGCAGTAGCGATAAGAACTATGGTATATTTTTATTACTGACGATTACATCTGAAACTGACAATAGGAGTATATACAAGAGATTTAAATAAATATAATAATTTATTTCACCAATTGGAAGACACAAAATGTTGAGACACATCTCTACTAATATTTTAAATGCGAAAGTAACCGTCTGTTACTACTACTGTTAGAAGGACATAGGCTACCTTTTGTCTCAAAAAGCCCATTAGGGTGCGTGTGAAACGGAGGCTAAAAAGCTAGTAATATAATAAATTTCGTATTTATATTTGTGTTAATTATGTATTTTTTTCATTAATGTAATTTATTCCAAAACAACGTAAATTATTCCGTAAATGTATATATAAAAAAATATTTATTATTAGGCACCTGTAATAGTTTGCACAGGGTGAACAAAAACAGCAAATTAATGCAAAACCTGACACAATAACAAACACAGTTGCGTTATCCAACGCTGTTTTAATATAAATTCCTTTAAGTAATGTCAATTAATAATGCAATGTAAATTAGTGTGGACTTTCAATATTTATTTCTGCGTATACTTTTTTATGTCATAGCCTTGCATATACTGTATTTTGTTTTTCGTTTAATTTAGAACTCCATTTCTTTATTATAAAGTCGATAATTGTATGTTTTGTGGAGTGTTAGGATATTCCAATCAGAAATTGGATTCGTCTGTTGTCAATCGATTCACGTGTGATCACAGGTTTCCAGACAACACTGAAACTTTCAATATAGAAATTCGTAATATGTTTATTGCTAGTTTCCTTTATATCATTAAATAGTATGTTTATTTCGCGTATTTCTTAGGTAACCAAACTTGTAATCATTCAGCCAATCTTTAATTTTAACAATTTGAATGTTTAAAAATCGGTTACTTATTCGTACATATAAGTATTAGCAGAGATGTACTGCTGTGTAACAACAATTCATATATTTTTATAAATAGTTTGGGACATTTCACACATTATCTACTATACTATGGGTACTAGATATCCATTGTATATAATACTTTTTTTTGTAAATACTTATATTTATAATACATAAAAAACATCCCGCCAAACAAAAACACTACATACATATCTATTTGATAGATTTTTAAGAACATAAGACTTTATGATCCTAATATTAAAAAAATGTTTCAATAAGTAGTATTAATTGTAGGTTATGCGTAAATAAATATTTTTTCTTTGTTATTTTCTTAAACAAGGGCAATCTGCGGATATACAGCTTACCTTTCCCTAACCCTTGAGGAAATACATACATAATGGTATGTTATATTAAAAATATAAGCCTTGAAAACATGCCTTTTAATTAATAAAACTTTTTGCGATAAACGGTTAAGCTCATGCCGTATCTTGTGCCCGCTGTTTTCATAGCCGCGCTCAAGGCGGTAGGTACGCAAAAGGACTGTGTGTTTAGGCCCTTCACTGACTTGTTAATCTTTGTGATCACCGTTTTTGTTCTTGTGACGAAATGTGGGACGGCCGTGTGCGGTCCCCCTTATGTTTGCTCTGTTTTTGTCTGGATAAGATGGAGGCTACTGTAACGAGATTAAAATCTAAGGATGCAGACATTTTGTTACAAATAGCTTTGGGAATGGTTGTAGACATAGTCTGATTTATAGAAATACAGAACGTTTTTTTTTTCCTTTATATGTAAAAAGTAATACGGCAACGTTGCGGTTTAAAAGACGATGTAGTAAGAAGAATATGCTAAGATGGTATGAGCATGTCAAGAGAATGGATGAAAGGCGACTAACAAAAGGGATTTATATGGCGAATGTCAGTGGAACCGCCGGGAGGGGACGCCATAGAACGATTTACATCGACCTTATTGGTAGGGTTCTTCAAAAAAGTCAGGTGCGTAGTACTCGTAACCGGCGTGTGTGTATGACAAGATGTATGAATGTGGACGAAGCGAAAGAAGTATTCATGAGTCGTAGCAAGTGGCATTCTTTAGTTTCTGCCTACTCCATAGGAGAAAGGCGTGAATATATGTATGTAAAAAAGTTGATTTAGAGAAAACATGATGTAAAAAAATGCGAGACTACGGTAATTACTTGACGCCGCCTCAATGTACCGTTAGGAGAAGTAACCAGACAACCTCACCCCTTGAAGACGTCCAGCGAACTGGATCACAGCTTGCCCTGTCTTGATTATATGGCAAGGAGATGCAAGTGCGGTTTTACGAGGCCAAGCTTCCCCAGTGTGCGAATGTTACATGAGGATTTTACACACCCCAAAAAGGGAGTGTTCTGTACATGGTACAGTCAGCAAAGGTTTACACCTAACAAATTAAAGCTAGGTACCTACATCTTTACACAGATTACGATATTATTATAAATAATTATTACCATACCAGCTTAGAATACCTACGTTTTCACACATTGCGTGATACATTACACAATCTTTATCAAAACACAGATGTTTTGTTAGCTGTCTGAATATCTAACTCTGTCGTCGACTGTACTATTAGTTATTCTAACATATTGAAGTAAGTATACTTTTTTTTCTGCTACTGTTAACTACCTCATTAGCCTAGTGGTTGTAAGCGCGACTGCTACGCTAGAGGTTCGTTTCCCAGGTTGAGCAAAGTGATAATGAGTTTTTCAATGAAATCTCAAGGTCGGAGTTTAGATTTGTGCTTGGTTAATGGCAATAGGCTCACCCCCTATTACATAGGACATAAGTGTGTACAATAAGTATATACCTCTGCCTAACCCTTCGGCACACACGTGGTGGTATGTTTTTCATTTAACTAATAATTCTTTCTATTCTTGTTACAGGTAATTTCCAGTTTTATTTATAATCGTATCAACGGCCGGCGACTTTTATCAAGGTAAAGCATGTTGATGATGTACCTATTTGTAGCCATACCATAGTTTCCGTGTTCTCAAGGATTTTAACCACGTCCGTCATGGTATTGAATGACATCCGGCCAGTTTTTTTTTAACATGAGATATCAAGAGGTGCCTACAAAGTATCGAAGTAGGTTTCTTTTTTACTATAATATGTTGCTCGCAGGTTTCACACGTATCTTTTTGACACAAAAGGCTATGTCCTTCTCCAAAGTCAAATCTGTCTCTATACCAAATTTCATCAAAATACATTCTTTTGAAATGCCCAAACCACCTCGGCATATTCTTCTCAATTCTTGTCACTACACCGTCTTTTAAGTCGGAATGTTGCCTAATAAATTTTTTTCTTCTTTGCTTTGCCTACAACAAACTATTGTAGGAGTGTTTGTAGGAGTAGGAGTGTTATTTATTTTTTATTTTATTGTAGGAGTGTTTGCGATTTATATGCGACTATGACGTCACACTAAGCGCGCCAAAATGACAGGCGTTTAAAGTGCATTGTTCAGATGGCTATTTTTAATCATTTTTTTAAATACTATGTAGTACTTTTTTGATGTAGAATATTTTTTTACCACTATAGTGATGTAAATAATCAATTAAAAATATTAAAAAAAACATGTATATTCCCTATTTAGCAGCTACTTGTGTGACAGCCTTGACACACAATCCCATCTCTTCTTTGGTCTCCTTTCCCTGATATACACTTGTCATTTACTAAACAAGGTACTCATTATTGGACCATATTAATTTCATAATGATGTCACGTAACACTTAATTGCGTAAGCACAATTATTTGCACTTGACCGATTTTTTGTACGCCGTGCAAGCGTTTTTCCTTGCCATGCGAGTTGTGACGACATACCGTACACTAAAAAGGTTGACTAGGTATAATTGGAAGCATAGCTACATAGCTACCTAGTACCTATATTATAGCAATGTTGTTCATTATTGCAACTTGCGCAAACTAGATGACAATCAGCTGACCTACTCCACATTTCCTAATTGCGAAATCATCATGCGAGCGATCATTATTTTACCTTCTATTCATAATAATAACCCATTTAACACCTACCTGGAACTAGAAACTGTGAGTCTAAACCCTAGTTGACCGTTCATTATCATTATCAACCCATATACAGTCTCACTGCTGGCCACGGGTCTCCTCTCACAGATTGAGAGGGATTAGGCTATAGTCCACCACGCTGGCCTATTGCGTGTTGGCAGACTTCACATGCCGTCGAGAAAATCTCTAAGGCATGCAGGTTTCCTCACGATGTTTTCCTTCACCGTTCAAGTGAGTGATAATTAATTATTTAGTTGCCAGTTACTTTTTAAAAAATGCGTAAAATCCTCGTGCATCTTCCGTCGCCATGAGAAGCCGGTGGAGTATTTCGGCGTCATCCCTAGTTTCTTCTTCGTGGCGATGGTACGAATTTTAAATACTGTTTGTCCTGAACTTTGAGACTTCTACAGCTTCTAGCTGGTCTATAGAAACTACTTAACTCGTGTCTTGTCTTCCATAGCCCTATACTCGGGGCTATGGTACTCATAATTATATTCGCTACGCCTCTGACATACTGTTTTCCAGCACTATCCCTGAACCCTTACATAGTTGACGGCAACTGCTAAAATCATAGCTTTATCGTTCGGTATTTTTCGACATAAAACATGGCTCATTCAGCGACTGACTAAACAATTTTTCATTTTCTGTCACTGAGCCGATTTGAATTCAATTGCTATTCTTTGGGGTTATTCTAACAACATAGGATTTTCTATTAGCATCTTGTTTTAAGTAAACTAAAAAAACAGCGTGGGAATATGGATCAAGAACTTGCGTAACCGTACCTACGTCTGTGGTATGAAAAATAACCTAACACAGAAACTAGTAAAAACCAGATCACCCATCTATAAAACACCAATAGCTGACACTAAGCCTACTTTCAAGTGGTCATATCGGATGACGTCATGCGCCACCATTGTACGGCATGTTTCCTACATGTCACGTGCATGGTTGCGTAAACTTGTTATAGAAACATCGGCTGCGTTTGTAAACGACTTGGCAGGTGCGTGGCTGAATGGGCCAACCTTTATGGTGATCTAGCCGCATTTTAAGCTATCAAGTAAGACGCTTAAGTTGCTGTAACCGATTGCTGAGTACGAATAACACCCGTTCCACTACTGATATGACTTGGCTTCTTAAGCAAAAGTGTCATGTTTGGTAGAGGAATGGATTAAGTGAGCGGAGAAGGCGATCTCTCCAATATTTGCGACTGGAAATTCGTGACCTTTGTCCCGTATGGAGACAGAACTTCCTACTATTTCAGATCTGCTGTTTTTTTACCAGATGGAAACTTCCTTCTTTTGAAACGAAAGATACCAGAATTTACTGACAAAGTTTACTCTATGCCTGGACAGTGGCCACTGCGCGAGACTCGATTGAGGTGCATTCATGGAGCCTCCATGAGTGACATCCAGTGGGCAGTCGGCCCTGCTGTCAACCTGCTGACTGTCATTTCTTTTTTTACAAAAGTATGAACTAGTATTGCCTCTGTATGCGAACTAAGGGTGGACCAGAGCATGGTCAGTCATGGTCATGGTAAGTTTTACGGATCCCATGGCCATCACTATGGGGTAAGTGAAGGCAAGTGCGGTTTTATCCCTTTGCCTTTAAGTCAATAGAGTATAAAAACGTCTGCACATGTGACACGGATGCTGGTCTATTATTGTTCCGTTTCTTCTGTCCTATTCAGTAACCCATTGATGCATTTACAATGTAGACGGTGTGCTCAAGTATCATTTAGATCACAATTGGCGTGCATACAAGATTGCAGGAAATAAAATAAATGTATGGATGACACCGGTCAATTCAATGCAGGATATTAAATCGAGAAAGATCTGACGAGTTAATGGAGACTTGGAAATCAAAGCTGATTCTTTGATTCTCGTGCGTGTTTGACAAGATGTAAGAACGTAATATAAGAACACGAATCGAAGTCAGTGATATTCTTTATATCTATATTATTTTTTCAGCATATTTGACTATTTTACTGGTATTTTTGTCTATGATTGTTTCCGCTTTTTCTTTGACATCAATCGCGTAGTATTAAATATAGTTTTGCGGAAAAAATGATGGATGTATTCGTCTAAAAAACATTCACTAGAGTTCAAAATCGGAGCAATCGCCACTGTTCTCTATCCTCTGCCTTGTGTTTGGCCTCTTGATACCACTGGAGCCTTGTATAGCGTAATAATATATACTAGGTTCTTGTATCGTTCACACAGATTGTTTTTATCATCTATTATATCTATATTTTCACTCACATATAATGAATGCCAGTCTCTCCATAACGTGTCAACTACTGCACTTATCAATGGAAACCCGATAACCGTGACTCATTTAGCCTGAACAACATTCTGTTCCGGCTCCTATTATAGTAGTCGTGAGATTTTTACGCCACTATTGAAGTTATTATGACTTGTGACCTGGACTGGAGCCCAATTCTGTAATTTCAGTTGTATCAGAATGATCGTTCGATGGCGCTAAATGATATTTCGTAGATGTCTATCAAAAATCAACCATTCTGAAATAATTGAATGACGACTTTGACACAATAAAATAGCACTGTTTGGCTTTGACCCACAGTTTTGTTTGCGCTGACATTATCTCAAAGAAATTTTCAACATTACCGGGTGAAGTGAACTGATCGAGGTCGACCAGTGTTGTTGGGTCGAAATTTTGAGAGTCGAGAGTTTGTATTGGTACTCGATTAGTGGCAATATGCTCGCCACCTATTACATGGGACCTAAAATACTGGTATGAACTGAGTGTACAACAATACACTGCTTAATCAACGACGGCTGACTTGCTGCTGAGAATTTTATAGAAAAGCCCAATAGCACTACCTGAGGCTGTAGTACCAAAACGTGTTATTGGGTTCGTTTTGTGATTGAAAGGAAGGGATGTCGCTCTACATGTCAAATAGCTCTATCCCTTTCTTACAACCTAAATATGATGACGACAAAACTTTATGGTATGGCCTCTGGTCTGACAATCGAAACTAAATACTTGCGACCAATATACCAGGAAACAAAAGAGTTCTATAATACATAGTAAAGTACCTACATAAGCAGTCTTAATTGTAACTTGTACGTAAATGCTTGGAAGTGATTTTTCTTGTACCGGATACTGAAGCGGACATTATTGTATACAAGTGCTATTAAATTAATATATTATTTACTTCGATTAGTTATAGGAAATGAGGACGTGTAGTAAGATCAGAAGTCATGGTAGGTACATTACCTGTCATATAACGAATTTCTTCAAATGCATCATTAAAATTACAGTGATAAGTATTGTCTGGTAATCTGTAATCACACGTGATTCATATGACACCAAACGAATCCAATTTCTAAAAAGTATATCCCAACACCCCACATAACATATTCTCACCTTTACATTACAGAAATTGAGTTCAAAGTTGCATGAATAGTAAAGTATATGCAAGGTTATGACATAAAAAGCATACGCTGCAATAATTGTTGTAATTTCACATTAATTTACATTGCATTATTAATTAACACTACTTGTATAGTAATTGTTATTAAAACAGCGTTGGATAACGCAACTGCGTTTGTTATTGTGTCAGGTTTTGCATAGCTGTCTTTGTTCACCCTGTATAGATAAAGTATTACATAAGGTATTGAATCATAGAGAGTTTCTTCTTTTTTTGCATTTAACTGCATAAACAAGCAGTAGTAGGTGTTATCTTTTCAAAATAACATTTGTATCAATCAATAATTATCACTTGCTTACTGTAACAAGAGAGGTAGGACACAGTGGGAGTAATTCCTCTCAAATTGCAGCTGCCCGACTGGAGAAGTACCTCCGCATTGCAGAAATTCGAAGTGAAATAACACTGCTTTGAGCTGTGTTGTGTTCCTAACGATGAGCAAGGTTGCAACTGCTCCGCGAGGAAACGTTGTGTTGGCAATGACTTTGACTTTTGCTTTTATACTGCCAACTCAACTAGTCCTCTTTCGTTTTACAGGGTTAGGAACGCACAAGTGATACCCCTGTTGTTGCAAGCGTCTATAGGCTACGGTAACCGCTTATCATCAGGTGGTATGCTTGTTTGCCAACTGTGGTACTTATATAAAAAAAATGACGATCAAGCCAAAATATGGTAGCCTATAGGCGCCACTTTGCCTTTCAAGCCGGAACACAATAATTTTAGCACAACATAATATAATCTGTATAATTATTCCTATGTATAATATGAGAATATCAGTTAAGAATAATATCGATCACATTCCACTACTAGACTTAAATACATAATATGTCTAATTCCATCCTTTCTGATTAAAGTTTTCCACCCTACTCTAATATACCCCAGTAAGTTTCTAGGTCAACAATAGACAAAAACTCAAATTATTACAAGAAACAGAAAAGGGAAAACCCTATGTTTACATCACTGATACAAAAGCATTCATCTAGAAATATACGCTTATGATTCATATGAAGGATTCATAACATTCCTACCCGCTCCACATTGAATATAGCGTGAAGATGTGTATCTAACTAATACCCCATAGAATGCGACCGCCCACGTGCGTTCAACCGTATTTTTTATATCCCGAACGCATCCTTTCTTCACTCGCCATATTGAAATTCCTTCCTCCAACTTCCCCAAACAAATATAAACCTTATCACAATCGGACAAAGACCAAATTTCGAAATAGCAATCACATTGAGAACTATAAAATGAACTTTACGATGCTCGGAATAAAGGTCTTTTGGTCTTTTCGGTTGTCAAAAATCCTATTGAATAGAACCTGATTTGGGGTCTGGGATGATGTGACGTGATGCCTTTTTTTAACCTGTCACAGGAATACCGCAGGTTATTAATCACGCTAGGGGCCGAAATTTTGTGGTTGGTTTTCGTTTCGAATGGAGTATAGTATTTTAACATAATTTCTGTTAGAACCATCGATCTTTCAAATTTTACGAAATTATGTGAACGACGCCAAATCTATTGACCTGACGTTTTGAGACTGATGAATAAATGGTCCCAATCCCAACAATAGCGTATTAAAATTAAAATCTGTCACTTTGACAGCGCGAAGCCTAAACGAAATGCCGCGTTGAAAATTAAGAATTTATTTAATAACCCAAATCGGTACATCATTTGAATACGTCAAATAAACATATAATTAGGGAGAGAAATATGTCGCAAAAGTGTTCCACAAAAATATCGGTAAATATTTGCGTACTAAAATCAGAAACTGTCAATAACAAGGGTAATTAGATTTTTTTGAAGCAGCCATTGTGAATAAAAGAAAACAATTTTCTCCGAAGTATAATATTAAACCCTGGTTATTTACTCAAACTCAGAATTCCAATCGTCGTATATTAAATGCTTATTATTTTCAAATTGGGCTGCTGTCCTATTTATTATTAAAACCCCCGGGGATTTAGGATTTACGGGTTCCCGTGGTGGGGCTCAAGAATTCATAAAATGATTTTAAATACCTCTTAAATAATTCAGTGGTTTCTTTGAAGATTAGCTTGATAGATTCGAGAGAAGCGGATTTAAAGTAAAAAAGTTGCCTAAGAATGTTGATACAGGAAAACGGGTGAGGTATATTTTGAATGGCCTTTTAATTATCTGCAAAACAAAGTTATACTGCGCTGTAATGCGAACGCTATCGAGACGGTAACCTATTTACGATAGAGGCAATGGCGCTGCCTATTCAATATCGGAAAATAACTACTATTTTATGGGACAAATGAGAAAACACAACGTACTTTATAAACCTATTTGATTTTTATGAAATATTCTCTCATTTTATCTTTGGTAGGGAAAATCTTAGCGGGAATCTCATTCCACAACCCAAGTTTTTTTATTACTAAACTAAGACGACAAGCATACGGCCTATAGACGCAAGCAATATCAATGATAACTGGTATCACACGGCGCGTTGTGAATGATGATGTCTGGTGTCTTAACTAACCCCTCCGTGCCTCGGAGAGCACGTAAAGCCGTTGGTCGCGATTGTCATGCCAACATCTATGACAATCGTTAGTGGTAGCCAGAAGCCCAAAAGGCCTGAAAAGCAGTCTATCCTCAAGATATCCTATCCTTTGCTGTCCAAAAATTGGGTCGCGGAAGTTTGATGGTAGTCGCTTCATGTGAAATACTGATATTAAGCTGCATCTGTTAGACTGAAAACCAACCCCAAAAGGCTCTGAAAATGATAAGTATTCAGCCGTTGAAATATTTCATGATAATATAAAATGTACGTCGCGGTAACATATAATTCTTAGGTTGTAACTCCTTAGAGAATGATCATAAAAGTGGAGGCCACGCGAAATAAGTTGGGCACAAATTAAGCCAAGATATAATAAAATTATAATTCTTCTCCTGATTATGTGGGCTGTGGGAGTCGTTTTTATTTGTGAGTAATTTGTTTTGAGAATAACGAACTTCGTATTCATCCATGATGCATGGTTTGGGAAGAACTTTGACTTTCTGTTGGGGTCTTGTTTGAGTACAAAGAAAGTGCGTATTTTGCAAGAAAATATAACTAGAAAACGACAATTTGTGACCATCAATTATTTATAAAAGATCTTTAAAGTTATAAAAACTTGCTTTTCAATAGGTGTTACTGACATCACCATAAAGACGTAAATTCAGTATGTGAAGGAAAAATTCGACATGACGGGTAGGAATCGCGGTGGCTTAGTGGTCATAGCGCCTGGTGTACCTAACCAGAAGACGCAGGTGCGAATCTGCCCGCGGTCGAATTTTTCCTTTTCTAAATAACTTTAAAAATCTTAACATGAAAAATGCCAAAAATATACAAAAAGATCTTTTGTCTTGACCATACTGCAGACATTATTGTGACTGCTCGGATGTGACTGGCAGCAGGGGTCGAGGGTTCGATCTCCGCACGATTATAAGTATGTATTTACAAAAAAAGAAATATATAAATATTATATCCATTGTCTAGTACCTACCTATAGTATGTATAGTATAGCTGAGAAAACAATTGGCATATATTATGAGAAAAACGTCCTTTTTTATGCAAAAACGCTGTAATGGGAGTTGTTCCAACAGTTTGTAGTGTAAAACACAAGTTTGCGCATTTTACTAAAAGGCGCAAATTTGTGTTTTACACTCCAAAACTGGCCGCATTTATCCCCGTTTAGGACATCACCAAGCCCCGTGCTTCCGTCCTAACTACACATAAATTTCCAGAAAACCATTGTACCAAATAACCATTTCCGTCCATTGATTCATCCTGTTTGTATGTAAATGCATGATTTTGATGGTTTTTTTCGATTTCATTGAGAGGTCCCACTCGCCTTGCATATTAAACTATCTCCTCGACATTTGTGAACATTTTGTTAGACAATTATACGGTGGAACAAATGACGTTAAGTAGGGCTTCTTTTTTCTGGAAGAGGGAGGCAAGCGAGCAAGCGGGTCACCTGATGGTGACTGATCACCGCCGCCCATTGACACCCACAACACCAGAGGGGTTGCTTCGCGGATTAGGATCCCGCACGGAAATAATTATTAGTACATACTTTTTTCAGTGTGCGGCGAATTCTCATAAATCCTCTGCAATCTGCAGGGAAGGCAGGGGTTATATCGGACACGTACCGACTAAAACCCCAAATTGCCTTTACTTGACCTGGAATCCATATCCAAATTATCCAATTCGATATATGGTATACCTACTGGTAGGTTGTATATTTATTTATTGATTTATGTACACACTTAGAAACTAGAAAGGAGACAGCATAGGACTATTTAGTACGAAGGTACTGCTTATTGCTAAAGAAATCTCTTCCAGCATACTTGACGACGTCTGTGGTTTAGTGGTTCGCGTGTCGGGCTGCTGATCACGAGGTCGTGGGTTCGATTCCCACAGAACACAAATATTTATGTGATGAACATAAGTATTTGTTGTAAAGCAGTGATAGCCTAGTGGTATGACCATTAGACTGCCAAGTCGAAGGTCTCGAGTTGGAACCCAAGGCATGCACCTCTGACTTTTAGAATTCATGTGCGTATTAATAGTCAATTATCACTCGTTTAAACGGTGAAGGAAAACATCGTGAGGAAACCTGCATACCTTAGAGATTATTCTCGACGGTGTGTGAAGTCTGCCAACCCGCACTAGGCCAGCGTGGTGGACTATAGCCTAATCCCTCTCAATATGAGAGGAGACCCGTGCCCAGCAGTGGGACAGTATATGGGTCGATGATGAAGTATTTGTTTGTCTGGGTGTTTCTGCTACGTATGTATTTACAAAAAAAAAGTATTTAGGCATTATATCCATTGTCTAGTACCCATAGTACACTGCTTACTCTGCTTAGATTAGAACTAGATGGTGGTGTGTAAAATTGTCAAAGAATATTTATTTAAAAAAAAAAAAAAGAAGAAATGTAGACAACTGTACTGGGTCACAATGTTTGTAAATGCGATACTTACAGGTGAAAATCCTAGTATTACGTTTTACTAAGAATAATAATGTCTCTGGTTTGATTTCCTTTCATAGTTTTATGAACGGTACCATCACGCCTTTATTCCCCGAAGGGTTAAGCACAGGTGTACCAAATATACACCCGCAGTTCGCAGGTATTTTTAGATCCCATGTAATAGGGGGCAAGCCTATTGCCATTAACTGGGCACACATCCAAAATCCGAGCTGCTACTGAGATTTCATAGAAAAACCCAAAAACACTGCTCGACCTGAGAATCGAACCTATCGAGCTAGTCGAGGCAGTACTATTTATTCAACAGTCTTCAAACCCGTCTTGATCTGTGAAGTTCGTTGAACGCTTTTCGACCCTATTTTCTTAGTGTTAAGGGTGAAAATTAGGCAACCTCCAAGTTTCTCGATTGTACGTTACATGGTGATATTTCAGTCATTTCGGTAGACGCGTCCAGACACCGTAACGAACGCAGATGACTCATTTGTGTATGTAAATTATGTTAAAATTCAAAACTCTAGGCTTAACTTTCGAGTTTTTGAAATTCAAATTTGTAGCTTTCGGGCCCTTAAACGACGTCGAGTGGGGAATGCTTAATTGTTATTTTGGGAGAGGTTTTAGTCAAAAAGGTTCTTTACAAGCATATTTTGTTTAAACATCGGTAGAAATAAAAAGGAAATTGCGTGGAAATTGTCATTGAATTGTCACACATTTTTTTTAATACAGCCCCGTTGAAGTGTAAATTTTCATGCAACTTAATGAGAATGACACCCCTCATCACACGTAAATTACACACCACCCACGTTTACTTGGCTAGGCCCGTAAATGTGGTTGAAACTAGCCAAATGGCAAAGAAAAAAAACACCCAAAAATAATAATGATCAATATGTTGGACTTTTTACTCAGGACCATGAAGATATGTCAATTGCGTAGTACCTAGTCGCAACCGGTGTGTGCATCATGACAAGATGTGTGGACAAAGTGAAAGCAGTATGCAAGAATCGTAGCAAGTGGCGTTCTTTAGTTTCTGTCTACCCCATGAGGGTGGGAAAAAGGTGTAAGTAGTCTATGTAGATATGTATGACACAGCACCATCTAACCCCAAACTGAGCTGAGCTTGTTCTATGGAACAAACAATGGATAGACTAGACAAATTGATATAATACTTTAAATATACTTTTCTTTTACATACATAAGAAACACCTAGACAACCACGAAGACTTGTGTTCATCACATAAATTTTCGTGTCCTGGAATCGAATCCGAAACAGCAGCCCGACAATCGGACCACTAGACCACAGACGTAGTTATTTCATTGACTGTTAATGGACCAATTCTATTGGAACCTTTACGCACCATGTAGCATGTAATAGACCTTAGTTGTAGGCGTGATATTTGGGTGAGTCAACAAAGACTATAATTGTTATTCCCGACAAATACATCATGTTCCAGGAAATACTCAAACATCAATAATATGAAATTAGTAAGACCACGCCTCGTTATGACATGTCAGAGTTGTTCTGTATTGAGGTTTGTCTGAAATAGGATTTCAAATGAGACTGCACATTTAGAGCATACAAAAATCAGTCTACCCGTGACCATGGACGCTGTAAGGTCCGAAACGTCGGGATTAATAATATCAATAATAACGTGATAAAATTCGTAAAAAGTAGTTTTATTTCAATGATTATACATTGAAATAAAACTACTTTCGCGTAAATGTCAGAATATGCATACAAAAATGTTCATATTATAATATCGCCGTTCTGCCTCGCACAACAAAACTGTGGAATGAACTGTCGCCTGCAGTATTTCCGGGCTAATACGACCTTGAATCCTTCAAGAAACGCGTACTCCCTTTTATAGGCCGGCAACGCGCTTGTGACTCCTTTGGTGTTGCGGGTGTCATTGGGCGGCGATAATCGCTTACCGTCAGACGATCCTCGCCTGCTCGTTTGCCAATAAAAAAAATCGGTCCAGTTTCGTTGTCATATAGGTAATTATATCACAAAATGTCACCTTTGAGTCAATTTTCGATCTCAATTCATTCCAACTTTGGTCTCGTTTTATGTTATTGTTTAGATTAGTAGAATACCATAGTAATGCTATTTCAATCATTTGGTTAATGATCTAACGATCGCGTAAAACCAAATTAAATTTTAATTGCGTAACCCAAAAATAGTCGACATCTTGACATATGACATATACATATATCAAAGAAGAATCCTCTTATAATTTTGAAATCACTGAGAAAATGTCAAAATGTCATCCGGAAAATAAATATAGCGCTTACTTCAGATTTCTCTTGTTTCGATATTTCTTCGAATGCATCTCAGGCTTCCGTTTCGAAGAAACTTCTTATAGTCTCTTGTGGCGTCACTGGCCTGAAATGAAGTCGTTCGCATTGAAGTGGCATGAAATGTTTATGATTTGTTTCCAAATCTAAAACCATTGAGTATTGGTTCGCATTTTTTGAATTTCGAATGGCAGATGAAACTGTCAGTATTGACGTTAACTTTTTAAAACAGGTCATTCGTAGACATAATAACCCTTTTTCAAGAGTTGACCGTTGGTGTTACTTACTGTTTTGTATTTGGAATGTTTTTGTATTACGGTTGTTTGAAGGTCGTCCACCAATTTCTCAGACGTTGACGTATAGTAACACGAGTTTCTTCCGTAGGAAGCAGAATTATATTAAAATAAACTTTTATGTCACGTAGAAAATACGTAGGTAATTTTGTAACAAGTTTTGTCTATATTATTTGGGAGAGAAAGGTTGAGTAAAATTAATTACATTGAAAAACTATAACCAGCTCGGCATGGGAATCGAACCTCACGTTACTGCTGCGTTTATAACCGCTAGACCAATGAGCCAGCTTTTTATATTATAAAGAAATAAATTTAAGTTTACGTCTCTATTAGGACAACGCAGAACTATAAAGTATTCAATACTAGCTTCTGTCCGCGTGGAAAAGTTACTTTTAATTATCGTTGTAATTTTGCTAATTAACTCAAAATCGTTTATAAATATTATAGCCTGTATGTTATCTAATATATAAAATTCTCGTGTCAGTTTTCGTTGCCATACTCCTCCGAAACGGCTTGACCGATTTTGATGAAATTTTTTGTGCTTATCGGGGAGGTCTGAGAATAGGCCAACATCTATTTTTCATACACCTAAATTATTTTTTTTTATGGCAAAACAACGTTTGCGGGGTCAGCTAGTTCTGATGTATAAATAATGATACTGTAAAGCTTCATCAAAATCCGTTCAGTAGTTTTAGCGTGAAAGAGTAACAAACAAACATCCATCCATCCTCACAAACTTTCACATATATACATATAATATTATAGTAGGAAGTGCCTCATTAGTCAAGTGGTCCAAAGCGCTACTGCTACGCTAGAGGTCCTGGGTTCGATCCCCAGGTCGAGCAAAGTGTTATTGGATTTTTCTATGAAATTCTCAGTAGCAGCTCGGAGTCTGGATCTGTGCCCGGTTAATGGCAATAGGCTCGCCCCCTATTACATGGGACCTAAAACATACTGGCGAAATGTGGGTGTACATTAGTACACCTCTGCCTAACCCTTTGGGAAATACAGGCGTGATAGTAGTAGGAAGTAGGATAGGATTTTTGGCTCCGTGTAAAAATAGACACAAAATCCAAATGATACTTAAGATAATTTCCCACATACCCCACCTGGTGGCATTAAAATTCCACATGAAAATAATTAAACATAATCTCATAATAATTGTACATAATCGGCGCTGATCTGATCCAGTCCAAGGTTCGAGTACCGGTCGTGAACCTATTGTAATTAAAAAACTAGTTTCATTGGAATAAATGACGAGGACGACGAGCTATGCTTCGCTATGAAACGTTTTTTAAAACGATTTTTGATGTTTTTTTAAAACTTATTGCGTTTCATGGAGGTCTTAACTAAATAATTATCTTATTAGTCTTGTGGACGTAAGCACGACTGCTAAGTCAGGCCGATCCCGACCTAGGAATCGAACCCAGGGCTGGTCTACTGTCAATTTACATAATCAGCGGGTAACAAATCAAACGTCTTACACCCGCAAAGCTGTGCTCAACTACCCTCAAAAATACCTCGTTTCCTTTATTATAAATCACGACGCGACACCTTGAGGTTAATTTCCTTCGGCCATAAATTCGTCGGTGACGTCTTTGCAGTGAAGGGTAGTACTGTAGCCAGAGTTAACTGTTACGAAATGGGGATTAAGAATGTCGAGAAATTTATATACTAATCTAGTAATCAAGCGCCGTATACTTTATAGTTTGAGGTGGAAATAATATTACAGTAAGTTACTATCATATTGTGTATTTTATTGTTTTTCTATGAAATTCTCAGTAGTAGCTTCGGAGTTTGGATTTGGTCCCGGTTGGCAATAAGCTGGGGCATAAACACACTGGAGTACTGTGTGTGTACATTGGTACACCTCTGCCTAACCCTTCGGAAATACAGACGTAATTTTATGGTAAGTAATAAATGAACGCACTTCATTGAGGTCCACTGCGTTATCAAATCTTAAAAACAAAACGCTTTCGTTCACATTTATTAGTGATGAATTGATGATGGAGCTCAGGTGTTATGTTAAACATATTATACCCAGTCACGGCTTCCTTTCAAAAGGGATTATGGATGACGATGATAATTAGGGTTAAAGCATGAATTTTTTAATTCTGAATTTTCAACCAAAAATCGGATGTTTCGTTGAATTAAAAATTTTGCATAAAAAATTATTTAAATTCTAGATGTTCCTTGTTAATAATTTGCATACAAAAAGTCCCTTTTACGTTGAAAAACAAAATTATGCAAATTTACGGGTTAATCTGGTTTTTTAAATGATATGCAACAACGCGGTGAGTTATTTCGCGAAATAATTAGATTCTAACCCAGATTGGAAATGTTTTTGCGCAAACTTCGGCTATTTTGAATACTGCCTTTTTCTTAGATCAGAAAAAAAGGTAAATTTAGATGACAAAATATTTTTACGATCCAAATTAAGCACAAAGGCTACTAAAACACTGATTACGTTTTTTTCGGTGTAGGTAATATTTCTTTGAAGTTTTTAAAAAGATAGAAATCTTTTTCAAACATGAATTTTGAAATAAATTTTCTGTTCTCTATTTATATAAAAGTATCGTGTCAATGTGCCCCTTGATGAGACGCTTAATTAACCTTACCCTATTTTGAATGTCAGAGCGTCATTAGAAAGAAATTGCAAACAGCTGTCAAGAGCAACCTTCCTATTTTCTATGTGAGAACCCATTAAATATTCCAAGCCTTTTCCGTTAACATTAATTCAATATTTCATTCCGTGCTAATGAAGGACTTTTTATTACATTCTTCTAAGTCCAAGTAATCTTGTTTCCATAAATCGATTGAGAATGACGTCACAAGTGCAGCCTGCGCGTGAGTCCAGGTACTTGCGTTATTCTCGTCGATGGTCAGTGACCACGAGGGACCTTTGCTTGGGGTGACTGTTCGGCCAGTATATTGAGACCCCTCATTCCGACTAGAATTTACGCCACCAGAGACCTGCTTAAAAAAGCCATGGGTATCACTTAACCAGTACACAACGACCTCTCTCAGCCTTTAGTCTTCTTAATAATATGTTTCTTTCACGCGATTATTTCCATTAAAACGAAACAGAATTATTCAAAATATGTTAAGTATATTTGATTTTATTTATTGTTCTTCATATACTTCTAAATGTTCGTTATTCTAATTTTAAAACGTAAAATGAAGGATGCTGGGTGGTTTACCGGGGTCAACATACAGTGGCGGCGCGTGCGCATGAATGTTACTGGTTTCTTTTTTCAACCATATGTTTTCTGGTCGTTTTGTTGGCCTTGAAAGAATGTCTGGTTAGTGCACCACGGGTTGATGTCTCTTTATTAATAGCTTTAAGTTTTTCTCAGCTCGCAATAATGGCTACTTTATGCTCATACATTATATTAAATGAAACTTGTTTGAAAGCTTCAATATTTGTATACCACTGAATACTTACTGGATTTTTCTAATTCAATTGAATGTAAAAGTGCATTGATTGTCAAATGGAATTGAATAATTTAAATTTCCAATTCAGTGCGAGATTGCCGTCTCGGTTTTGCGTTTAATCCTTTTTGAAGTTCCACGTTTGGTTACTTAAGTTGCACTGAATTTATTCTGCTTAAGTATACATTCAATTCAACTACGACTTGATTTCATTTATTCACGATAAATCGAGTAGCTTCTACGTCGCCATTTACTAATTTGACTCTTTTGTGGTTTCCACTCCAAAATGTAACAAAATTTACGAAACTTTACATCACACCAAAACTGACATAGTCGTAATAGTAACCACAGAAATTCCTAAAGAAATCGAAATGCTCTTAAATCATAGCTCAATAAACCACAAAATTCATCCGAAAATATTAATAAGGCAAATTTAGGTCTTATGGCTTTCACAATAAGGTTGGAGAGTTTCGAAAGTATTCGTAAAGATAAGTTTGCCGGGATGTGGGACCAGAAAAGTGGTCAAAAGTCGTCGGACTGGTCTGAGTCGGCCCCGACCTGTTTTGTCCCGTTCATTTTGTCTTATTTTTGTTTTGCACGAAGCACTGACCACCACAACAAAGGTCCGTGGGATGGACTTGTTTTTTTTTCTACCGTAGGAGCAATGCCTTCGAGATGTTCTGCCTCTGTAAGCGTTTTAAGATACGTTCGATTGTTGAACGCGTCACGTTTTCTGGGATTTTGTTCTGGAATTTTAACTTCACATAACTATTCCTAGTGGTTTAGACATACCGTCACGCCTGTATCCCCAGAAGGGTTAGGCAGAGGTACTCATTTTACACGCATAGTTCAGTTACCACAGTAGGTAGTAGTGGACGAACCTATTACCATTAACCGGGTATAAATCCAAACTGAGAGCTGCTACTGAAAATGGCTTAGTGGTCATAGCATCTGGTGTACCTAATCAGAAGACGCAGGTTCGAATCCCGCTCGCGGTCGAATTTTTCCTTTGCTTAATAACTTTAAAATCTTAGCATGGAAACTGCCAAAAAATACAAAAGATATATGTATAACTTTAACTTTACTCAACCTGGGAATCGAACCCAGGATTTGGCTACATTTATGACCACTGGACTAATGAGGCAGTTTGTACTGGTTTAGATCTATTATCCCCAATCACTAATATTATAAATGCGAAAGTAACTCTGTCTGTCTGTCTGTTACGCTTTCACGTCTAAATCACTGAACTGATTTTAATGAAATTTGGTACAGAGATAGAGTTGACCTTGAGTCCGAGATAAAAACTATCCTATGTAAAGAACATAGGATAGTTTTTATCTCGGACTTTTGAAGAGTTCTCTTGGAAACGCGTTATAACCGAACTCGACGCGGGCGAAGCCGCGGGCGGAAAACTATTTTTAATAAAATTGTCATGAATTGTATGTAGGTATGTATTGTGAGGTCTGCCAACCCGCACTAGGCCAGCGTGGGGGACTATTATAGCCTAATCCCTCTCAATATGAGAGGACACCCGTGCCCAGCAGTGGGACAGTTATGGGTTGATGATGATGATGTCATGTATCGCATCGCAAACTAAGTTTTTTAATCATTATCTTCTAATATATAAAATTTCCATGTCACAATGTTAGTTACCGTACTCCTCCGAAACGGCTTGACCGATTTTTACCAAATTTTATATGTGTATTCAGTAGGTCTGAGAATCGGCTACTATCTATTTTCCATACCCCTAAGTGATAAGGGTGCCCCTGGAGGATTTTTTTATGGCAAAACAACGATTGCGGGGTCAGCTAGTCTATTTATATTCTTATTATATAATATTTATATTCTATGTATTTTTTTATTTCTAACTCCTTTATATAAAACTGGACTTAAAAATACAGCCAAGATGAGCCTCTTGGCAACATCACTGCAGATTAAATAAACAATGTTCGGCAGACTCGCGAAACTTTCCACTGGGGGCCAAAAAAATGTATACAAACGTCTGGCTCTCCAAGTCACCTTTTACAAGTCCGAGCCGAAAAACAATACATCTATGCTATCCAGTGATTTGGGTTTGCCCTCTGCGACTAAGGACAGACGTCATTTTGACCGCTGTCAATGTCACACGCAGACTAGGACTGGGATCCTGATAGGGAATTTAAATATTGGGAGACGAATTATGGGTGTAAGGATCGACCAATTGAGTCTATGTAATAGACGGTTTCCGGTGAGAATATTGAAATAAAATATTTAAATTGAGTATCCATATAATGTCTTGAGGTCGTAGCTATGTTATAACTACGCTCTGATCTGCCAGGTTAGATGCGTTAGCCGCGGTCAGTCTATGGATGGGTGACCATTTTTAACACATCGAGACCTCTCCGTGCCTCGGAGCGCACGTAAAGCTGTCGGTCCCGGTTGTCATACCAATAACTATGACAATCAATAGTGGTCAGAAGCCTAACCTACCTGACAATCAGTCTATTCTCAGGATATCGGTATTGCCCAGAAATTGGGTTGCGTAGCTCCAATGGCAGATCGCTTCGTGTAAAAACCGATATTCAGCCGCATCTGTTCTCCACCATAGTTGAGAAAAAGGATCGGAGGTTGATGATGTGTTCCAAAAAATGGAAGAACCTGTCAATAAAAAATAGCTATTACGAGTATGTATTAAGATTTCAATTTGCTTATATTTCGTTTCAAAGTGCCTGCCAATACGTTGTATTTTAATAAAAATTGTTTTTGTGTCTTATAAGAATCCATAATTACCAGTTTAATCTAAACTTCTTTGAAGCTAGCAGTGAAAGCAACGAATATAAAAAAATCAATAACCAAACTTACACCCATTGCTATTTGTGCTGTAAAAGGAATACACACATGGAGAATAATCACAGTACCACATGCGAAAGACCGAGTTCTAACGATGTAAACACACCCATCCCTTAAACAAAAAAAAAAGCACTTCAAAACACCAATAGTAACACAAACGGGCCGCGTAGTTATTTATTTATCTATTTATAGGCCAGGCCAAGTGTTCGGTTCATTACTTGTGAACATATTGCCATGTTTACGCTGTGTATTTCTGGAGCTGGCCGTGTGTTCCGCCACGTGTGGCCATGCAGTGCCACTGCCTGCCGACGTCTCGGCCCTATGATTTTTATGAAAAAGTTGAGAACTCGCTTCGTTAGTTCGAATTTGGAATTTCCGAATTCGGTTTTTTGAGCTGCAGTTTGAATTTGTTTTTAAAGGTTCTTTTCATTCATTTTTTTATGAACTCACTGTAATCGCTTCAATGATCTGGTGGTCACAGGCGCTGCTGGATGGGAAGTCCTAGGTTCGATTCCCCTGTTGAGCAGTGTTATTGGTTTTGTTTTTCTAGGAAACTCTCAGTAACGGCTCTGTGTGGTTTCGTACCCGGTAAACGACTTGCCCCTAACGTACCAACCTAAAACATAGGTACCATAACTTAAGCACAATAATTCTAGAAAACTAAAATTAGTACCTAATTTCTCCTACCTTAAAATTCTGAAATGTAAGATATATTTCGGAATTTAATACTGAAAAACTAGAAAGTATAGAATTCAATTATACTCGGTCGTTTTATAAATAAATGTGTTCTTTTCATGGCTGGACCCTTACGCATTTATTTAAAAAAAATAGTAAAGAAAACTTATTCGAAAGAACTACGCTAGAGTCAATTTATTTTCTTTCTAGGCAACAATAATAATAAATCGATCTTATTCCTTTTAAGGGTTCACCTTATCCTTGGTATGTACAAAAAATTACGTAGAATTCAAATAGGTATTATTTCATTCATTAATTGGTTTTTACAAAGTTTCTAGTTTCTATTCAAGAAGGTTTTTGAACACATTTCTTAAGAAACTGGTACTTTTATTTAAAGTAATGAGTTCTTAAAGCATGAAGTTTAAATCACTGGCAACATTAATAGAGATATGAGACGTGATGCTAATTTTCAAATGATTCCTTCGTTAGTATAAATTTACACGTAAATCATGATTAATATTTGACGACGTTTTTGACCTTATTTCTTTGAAAGTAAAGTTGAAAGTCAACCACCAAAATAGTAGATTATACAAGTATCTAACTACCTTAAACCTTCCCGATAAGTTTTTGGGCCTTCTCAATAGTAATATATTTCTCAAACTTCGTTCAGATATCTTTAAAGACATGTCCGAAGTTAGGTTCCAATTGATCCCTAGAGTAGTTTTGAGAACAATATTCTAAATGCTAAAAGTCAAAGGGACCTTCAGTAGGATATTACGCCTTGCAATCGCACACATTATCATTTCAAAAATAGAACGGGTCGCAGGAGTTATTATGCATCCTCTTTACAGATGGGTTCATATATCCTCTATACAGTTGGATTCATATAAGTGGCCAAGTACGTCTTACCATAATTTACCCAAATGGTTAGACAGAGGTGTACTTATGTACACCCACCCTTCGCCAGTATTTTTAGGTCCCATAAATTAAGGGGCGTGCCTATTGCCATTATACAATTCTACATTTATATCCATTTAAATGATTTATTTTAAAAATCAATGTTCGAACCAACCAAATACGATCTAAGAAAAATTATTTGGTTACAATAATAAAAAAAGCCGAACGATCAATATTTCACTTTGACGAACGTGAAGTTATTTCGATTATTGTAAAGTTAGGACCTTAGGAAGGTCCAAACTTTTATTAAGTATACATTTTTAAAGTACCATTGATTAAAAGATCTCTTTTTTAAAGTTAAAAACCTCTTTTGATTGAACAGGATTTATTTCAAAGAACTACGTCGTATCGTGCAAGTCGTACAAAGATGGCGGGAGAGTACCTTCTCGGATTACTTTAAATCTGAGCGTATTAAAAGTCGTATAGGAACATGATCTGCTGACTAGTTCATCTAAACTGGAAGCATAGTTGGGAAAAGGCTAAGAAGTAGATGGTGACCATTACGCCTCTCTCAGAACGAAACTATTTAAAAATGTCAGTGGAACAAGCGTGACTATACATTATTAACTTTACGTGGTTAAAAAAATCCAGCATTACCAGACTATTCGTGTCCCCTCCTAATAAATGGCTTTTAATAATTTAATATATGAGTGACCTAATTAACAATTTTCATTTGCAGGTAATACCGAGCACAGCGATGTTACAGTGAGTGAGTAGAGAATGAATGTATGTGGCGCCCACCGTATATTGGCCTGCGGCAAAACGGGGAACTAAATTGAAATGTACTAGATTAGTGACGTTTTCCTTGACAAGAAGCGCCGTATGACCCGCCAAATTATACTGGACAGTTCTACATTTCGGTTTATTTTGATCAATGTTTGTTTAAATTGTATTTAATACGGGGTTACAACTAAGTGGCCTCTTTAGTAATGTAAATTGGCGAATAATCTGAAGTAGTTTTGATAATTTGTACTAATTATATTATGTAGGTATTTCAATACTCTTTATATTGTGGATGTTGGATTTTGCGTGTAGAATATTTTGTGTGGTAGACAAGAAAAATACTAACGTATCGATTGACTTTAACGTTTTATATCATTTGTACGGACTACCTTTTCAACTCATCAAGTAGTCATCAAGAGTAACAACAGAATAGAAATGTATTATAATTTATACCACTCACCTTAGTGGTATAAATTATAAAACCAAACAAGCATACGACCCACCTGATGGTAAGCGGTTACTGTAGCCTATAGAATTTTGCAACAACAGGAGTATCACTTGCGCGTTGCCGATCCTGTAAAACGAAAGAAGAATAACTGGGTTGGCAGTATAAGGGTCAAAGTCACTGCTAACACGTTTCCACGCGCAGCATTGGCAACCTTGCTCACCCGTTAGGAATACAATACAGCTCAAAGCAGTGTTATTGCACTTCGACTTTCTGCATGGCGGAGACACTTCCCCAGTCGGACAGCTCCAATTTGAGTGGAATTACTCCCACTATATCCCTACCTCTTAAAACGTCACATCAAACAGGAAATCGAAAATTTGGTAACAAAGAAATAGTAGGTATAATAAACAGCCACAGATAATTAATATACAAGTTAGTAGTTTTCCGTTCAAATCTGTTCTCTAACAAACAGGAAATAGAAGACTTTACATAATCCTCTGACCCACCAAATGCCACTTAATAATTTAAATCAGTTTCTAAACCTAATTGACGATCGTTAATCCCAAAGCGCATCCCCAAACATTCAATAATTGATTCAAGCTAAAGCAAATTGTATCGCTGATGACACAAAGCCGGGATAATGAGATTTCACAGTGACCTGCCCATAATCTCTGGCATAATTATGAAGCTACGCAGCAGAGACAGTACAAATATTGGCCCTAGTCAAGATTACCGCGGAAGCAGATGGTATAAGTAAAATTTTGATGAAAAAATTCCGACGACACGACGTCGCTGTTTACTTTAGCCCCGACGCAGTAATGAACGCCATCCCTGTTCCCCTAAAATCATAAAAACGTTAGATGAGTTATTTTTACGCGTTTTCTGTTAGTTTGTGGTGTCCCTAAGATGTGTACATAAAATATTTTTTGTAGAAATTTAAATTCACTATTTTAGTGAAGATTTGTTAACATAGGACCAGACTTGAGGCGTAAGAAACATTACATAGTTTCAAATAAAGTGTTCTTATATAGATTCACTTAATTATACTTAGGGCAATATAATAGTAGGACCAAAATTTTGCCCTTTTTTTTCTAAATCAACATCTGGTTCGTCTGAGATACAAAAAATAAAACAGAAATGCCTTGTACAAATTTTGCATTAGGATCGACATCTGAGAATTCGTCTTATCTTAATCCTACCTGCTTCGTCCATGTTTTTTTTTTCTTCTTATTAACGTGTCGGGGTGTTTCCTAAAACCATTGCGGAAATTCAACACCAAGATTCATTGAAGTTTTTCTACCCAAAAAGGTTGGTAGAAAGCTTACGACAAAACAGAAGTTTTATATACTTTTGGTTGGCGACTTAAATTTAATTTCAGGGCATTGTGTAGTAGGAACAGGGATGGAGTGGAGCTACTTATGTACATGTAAATTTGTTGCTATTTTTGTATACTCATCTGTTTAAGCTATTTTTATCAGGGTGGAAATATAGCCTCTGGTTTTTTCTTCGTCTTGTGTTGCCTCATTTGGAGTATCTAATATTTCACGCAGTAGATTAGTTCTAAAAGCTTTTGTATAGCAATTAATAACAATTATTTGTTTATTTTTAATCATTATATTTCAAGTCAAGGACTTCTACGAACTGTCTTAACTATAAAAATATATTATGAGCATATCGTACATTACGATCAGTTATAACATTTACACCATTTAACTGTAATTTCTCTAGACAGTCCATCAAACGAAACACATGCCGTGTGTTGAACTAAATTAAATACAAATAAATAGTTCATACGCCCTCAGTTTACCTCATCGTTCTTAGTCAATAACTGGCGCTACAAGGTCTGCTCTACCTACGCACTCTTTAATTTTCTTGTCACTCACACAATTCGCACTAACACTGTTATAACGAACGGTAGAATGTTTACTATTTTTTGTTTTAGCAAGGTTATGACGCACGGGATTAGACGTTGAGCTTTTGTTTTCCTTTTGATTAGTCAAGTCGAGTGGTAAGCAACAAAAATAGACAAAGCTTAATGTAACTTGTAAATAATATATTGTTATCTTAAATTGTCAGTGTCAAAAGAAATATCTAAAAGCACTTCATAATTAATATTTTGAAAAAGTAGTACGGTACACGATGTTTATGGGAATTCGGTAAAGAAATCACAAGGACTTCCGTAGATCACATACCAAAAAATCTATATATGAAAAGACGTCATAGAATTTCCCAACTTTGCAACAAGGATGCATCAACCCAATTTAGGACATGTGGCATCAAAACAAATATAAAATAGTAACCATAAAACCGAGCTCACATTACGACAGAAGTAAAAATATTATTGAACAGAAGGTGCCTTTAGCGAGTTAGCACCTCAGTCCGCCCCTGCGTCTTGTGTATAAAACACGGTCGATTGTGTCGTAAAATACATTTTAGATCCCACCACCAACTTTGGGGGATTACAGATGAATTATTAATGTGGGCATTCACATAAAACCTGGGCCTTTTTATATTATTCGCCGTTATTTTGTTTCTTACGGTTGCCTAACGTTTTCCTGGTCGATCTTATTTATGGGATGTTGGTACCACGTGTTGCATATTTGACGGGTTTAGCCTCTAAGCTCTTGAAACGATTTCGTGTAAAATGTATACTGGGTGAAAGAACTTGGATGGTATTGAAATGGTTTATATCTTTACTAGCTTAATCCCGCGCTTCGTTTAAGTAATAATCACAATATAAGTATTTTCGAAACCCACCCAAGTTCCTTAAAGCATTTTTTGCGAAAATAACTAAAAGTTATTAAAAACATAATTGTAAATATCACAGGGGTAAACAATATCAATGTGAGTAAAAATAAAATAAAGCAAGGATTGAAAAACCAATTTACTTGTGATTAAAACACATTCAGTTATAATTATAGACAAATATACTGAAAACGAAAAATACTATTTTAATTGTTGGGTGAAGGTAAATCTATTTTTAATTACGTCCATCATAGAGTTCAGCTATTTATACAATATCACTGTTAATTACTTACAGCGGTTAATTCAATATCACTGTTAATTACTCCGTGCTCGCTAATTTAAAAATAACTATTTCTATTTTCACTTACAAGACCTACGTAGCAGAACATTACAACCCAGTGATTTTTTTTATTAACTAGTTGTCAAAGTTGTCTAAAGTGATTAAGTAATTGTTATCTTTCTAAAGTATTTATAATTAGTTGCGTCTCTTGTTTATGTAGCTACTATTAATGCACGTCTGTGTACGAGTAATTCAGAGAATTTTTACTTTTAATTAACGTGTCAAGTAAACAGTTGTTTCAAAATTAGAATATTTTTCAACCTGACCCAACATTTTCTCGACAAGGCAACCCTTTCTCAAAAAAATGAACAGGTCCAAAACCTCGTGACCCGACGTGACCCTTTATTTTGAACTTTATACGAGATGTCTGTCTTTATCACAGTGCCATCTGTTGATTTTCTTTGTAAAACTTGAGCTTTTGTTCCGGATTAGATTCATTCAACTTCAAGACTTATTACTTTATAGATAAGGTTTATGGTTGTACTTGAGTAGTTTGAATAATGAAGGCATTGTTCAGTAAAGAGGGCGCCCGTATCGTCTCACATGTGCACTACTCGTTAGGGCTTCATAAGCACTTTTGTGCCCGTATGTCCCTGCCTAGATAACTTTTGCTTGTTTGACTATTGAGTATCATTGAAAGTTGTGCTTTATGCGCTTGTAATAAGGGTCTTTCGGGTAATTTACTGTGATGTCAGATTAGGAATAGCTGGTGGATTGAATGGATTATGTAAATACGGCTTAGTAAACTTTTAATTGGTACATATATTGTTTTAATTGACGTTTATGATGTATTAAATGTTTATTTGCGTGTATTTTACGACTGCTAAGTACTTACAAAGTTTGGTCCTTATTGGGTGGTTTATGCGATAGACGTCTGTTATTATCTTAAGGACCTGACGAATGAGACGCTAGCTATAAATCATAGGGTTGCTTCCTACCGTCTTTTAGTATACAAAATACTTTCACACTTATTTATAAAACAAACCATAACATGACAGAGATACTTTATTCCCAGAATGGTCTGGCAGAGGTGTACTAATGCAATGGTAAAATTGATAGATGTCTAAAAGCATGGTAAAATTGATAAACTTGAAAATAACTTCCTATTTACCAATTTAAAGTTACCTACGAAATTCTTTAATCAAAATACTTACATCTTTGATATCGTACAAGATTAATAACGAACATGAATTTCTGTGAAAATCTTTTAGGCTTCAATTAAAATCCATTCTATTTGAGAGCCGACTTTATAAAAGCCCTAATGTCATCTATATTTTGTTAAATTACATTAAAATTCGAATGGAGAGATTCGGAGTATTATTAGTGATGTGCCATATTAGTAAAGTAAGCACAATCGATTCAATCGACACAAAAAACCCTTTAGAATACGGATAAAACCGTGGGCAACAGCTATAAAATAATAATAATAGTATAAAACTATTGGGTCTAAAATAAAAAGTTGTTAAAATGCAACATGTAATAATCATTTCAGAATTTATAGTATGGATAAACTTAGCAACAAAATTAATCCGCAACCGCGCTAGCTTTTCAATGAATAGGTACCGCTACATCACTAATTCGCATTCAACGTAATAATTAATCTGTATGAAGGACGCTATTTGGATTTAATGCTATATTGGAAATAATGATGTTAATAACAGTATCAAATCACATTCCGCGAACTGAAAGTGAAAATGAATTTTGTTACGTAAAATTTTTAATTATTTCAACAGATTCAACAAAAGGTATGAAGATATAAATGAATTTCTGTTAGCACTAGTCTAAAAACAATATCGAGCCTTATAATTACAATTGATAACTTTGTGTCATTAAACACGTCCAACAATAGGTACTTACTTAGATAACTACAACTTATCTCTAAGACAAAAGGCCGTACAATCGTCGCCGCTTCGAATAGAAAACAAACATATACCAATATTCTCACCTGAACTATTTTCCCCATTTCCCTTGTAGATAAAACAATAATAAAAGGTAACATCTAAGGCTGGCGATAGGCGAACAGTTTCTAGTCAGTCGTCTTGAAAAATAATGGCTTAGAAAAATATTAGAACACTGTTTTCAACTTCATTGACTTGCCGATTAAATTTGATTTGCTCACGAATAATCTGATATATTTAAAATTTGCCTATGTCAGTGTATTCACGACACGATAGAATAATAGTAATGGTAGGTAACGTACCTAAAGCTATAGAAAAGTTAATATGAGATATGTTACGTACATAAGTAACCTAAAAAATGTTAGTCTTCATAATGTATTGTTTATTAAATACTAAGTAGTTAATCATGATTCTGATGACGAATCGATGCTTGAAGTAGATGAAAATTATCCGTCTGTAGCCGACCTACAGCTGTCAGTGATCGTCAAAATGAGGCCCGCATGCTGTTATCAACTGTTACGCCATCTGTTCAATGCGTGTGGCCGATCGTCGTTGAGTGAATGACTTCACTATTTACTACCTACTTGACGTACTAGCAACTAGGTTATGGGAATAAAGTTTATGTTTCGCTAGGCATGGGGTTATGTAGGTATTTTCTTTATCTAGCCAGACAAAATACACCGCGCCTCTTCACAATATTAAATGACTCTTAGATCCATTTAAACTGACTGTAACTGGTTTTATAGTGTCTAGGGCCATGCAAGATGCACTATTGATATTTAGACATAATAAGTGTTTTGTGTGGACCTCCAAAACGTGTAATGTGATCAGCGCATGTGCAGCCAAGATCTAAATGTAGAAAAATAATCTTCTATCACTACGATTCAACTTTACCCGGTGCTGGTAACAATAACCGTCCCTGTCCTTTGCGGCATCAGAGAATCACCAATCGCTGATGTCTTAAATTTAAAGACCTAAATATTCTGACGTCGCATCTCTTTCCTCTTTCTCAAGTCGCCAAGAATCCTGCACTAATACCGCCAATATCGGATTTACGTGTTTCTAATATAAGTATCGTTTGTATAAAATCTCACTAACTATTCCATACTCATAGTCGTCGATAGTAATGAGTCATCGTCTTCCACTGTTTTGACCCATTTCTCACACTTGATGCTCACCATTTGTACTCAAACTGATAAATAAAACATATCGACACCTTACATCACCATTTCTAACCAAGGAGAAGGTTCGGGAATAGTGATTGTATCTGCCATAACTCGAACTGCTTTCATTTTGGCGCCTTACCAGCATGATTAAGGAGCCTTGTTAAATAAAGTTTATATTGGTTTTGATTTGGCACGAGGTTAATTATTATGGTCCTTATTAGTCGAGCAAACTATTATTGAGATTTCTGAAAGAAAATTTTCATCTAGTAGCACTCCGAGATATTTTATTTGTTCAGTTTCTATTACACTGCAAACGGTGTACAACAATACATATGTGATACATACCGAGTGATGGTATAGGGGGACGGCTTACTTATTTAAGTATATGTATACATATTGATTTCTGACATTTACGCGAATATTATACATTGAAATAAAACTACTTTTTACGGATTTTATCGCGTATATTAGTTTGTTTCGGCGTTTCTTCTCAGAGGTCGTCAGCTAGGAAATGCCGGCTCCATCTAGTTTTAATTAATAATTAGTAATAAATGTCATTGATCATGTAACAATAAAAAATGTAGGGTAGCTGTCAGTAATTATATCATCAAGACGCCCACCACCTCAGTCTACCCGTGACCATGGACGCTGTAAAGGGTCCGAAACGTCGGGATTAATAATATCAATATACGCGATAAAATCCGTAAAAAGTAGTTTTATTTCAATATATGTATACAGTTACTTAAATTGGGTGGCAGTGTAGCACCACAATTTTTTTTTTCTTCCATATCCACAGTTCTATCCGCCAGATCAAATGGAAAAGCGCTTAACGAAAATTCATTGAACATTTACTACGGTGTAAACAGTAAAAAACGTGCAGTCCAATAGTTGCGAACTTCGAATAGGCGTTCGATAGACATCGACGGGTGTTTTTCATCAATTCTGTGTAACACGGAATCCAATCGTCGCGTTGTATGTCCAGTGCCCTGTAAATCGGGTTATACTGAAAGCTACAAACATTTGGTGACCACAAAGGAAACCAGTTCGTTTTCACGTATGTGCTTGAACATTCTGTTAATCCGTTGATAGGTTGTTGTCGGTATATTATGTGTAATGCAGAACTTTAAAAAGAAATTCAGAATGTTTCCGACTTCTTGACTTCCAATAGGCTTCCCTAAAATTAACTACATAACAACAAACCATCACACCTGTCTTTTCTGAAGTATTGGCAGCAGTATTTTAACATACACCCCAAGTTCCGCCGTTATATTATAAGTCTCAGGTTGCCATTTAGCAGGCACAAGCCTTTCTCCGAGCTCTGCTATTGAGAATTGTCTTATGGTTTATTGTAATAAGATGACGAACAAGTATGCGGGCCGCCTGATTGGAAGCGGCAGCTGCAACCGCTGCAGATGGTAGAAACAACAGTAATATCACTAGTTAAATCCTATATGCCCAGTAATTTCATTGGCTATATCGCCCAGACAAATTCTCCAGCTGGAGTTGAGCTTACTACCAAAAAGTTCATCAGTCAATTAGTTACTAATCTGCCTGTTCTGAAACTCCTAACCGCGGCGTTCCTCAAGGACATATCTTGTGGCCTATGCAAAAATTAACTGTGCGATATTTTACGCATTCAAAGTGATACATATAAAACGACAGAATATGTATATCAACATTCTCAACCCATCTCGAAGAAAACGAAGCGTAAACATAAAACTGGCGGCTACTTGCAAAATATACTCCGCTCCCTGTTCTAGTTCATATGTAAATATAATACATTTATTATGTATTTCTATGTTGAAAACGTGTTGCCGTATGTTTGACTTGTTTATTTAGGCGCGGGTTGTTATAACTGTATTCTTTATAAGGGATCAATATCTTGATGGGCACTTTGTACATTTGTTTTACATAATATTTTGCGAAGTAAATATTGAGTGTTTGGAGTTTCGCGATTTATGAGGGAAGTGGGTGTGTAAATACAATGGTTTGTACGTGGCGCGTGCTCTTTTGGCTATCTCGGTTTTGTGATGTGGTGTGTTACCTGAATAGGTTATCTGAGACACTCCCTAGTTGTTCTCATGATGAGTCAGATTATGCAACATCTGATAGAGGTCACTGTTGTACCAGCGCTCAAGTATAAAAACTTACAAAACTCATAGGAGTTGATATTACTTATTATAGCTTAATTTTAAATTATTTTAAAATGAACTAATTATATTTTTAAATTCTCCTTTATTTACTGATGAAAAAACAAGTGCATTGTCTTGTTATAAAAAGAAAATCCACTTCGAGCATTAAGTTGTGTACCTATCGACGTCCTCCTTTGGAAGCCCGTTAACAATACGCTAATCCTTTAAGCAGGAAGTAAAAATGGACCCGGAAAATGATGACATCAAAAAGGAAATCTCATACATAAAATATACACGTGCTTACTCCCTTACTGCCTCTTCATCCTTGAGACCAACCGTTTATCATTACGCAGTGCGATTGTGCGTACAGACCACTTCAAAGTCAAAGTTCGCTCAAACTAACAAGACAGGCCAATTATATTTATAGATGGGTGCCCACAAATGCCTCATGACATTTCTAGCCCCAACTCTGGCTAATGACAGCGTCTTTTATTAGAGCCGCGGTTTCGGATCAACAGATAGCGTTGGAGCTGTTAAGTCAGTATTAATAAACATCGAATTATTCTTAAAGGATTTTGTCGCGTATAAGGAAAATTGTTGGTAATTTGCGAGTTATTATTTAGAGGCTGCCTACGAGTTCGGAGAATAAATATTATTAGGTCGCTTGAGTTCTGAATACTGTGGCGATTAGCTTGATTTATTTTGCTGACGAGTTCATACATATTACTGAATCAGAAAAAAATAACAAGAAGATACAATCTTGAGTAACATTTGTTTGCATCATGCGCAAACAAATTATAGATCTCATCGCAGTTAGGTCAGTGATGAAAGAAGCCCACTTAATAATGGACCTTCCTTTCATCGAGGCTCAAAATATTGAATATTCAGACTACTCGCTTCTTGTAAATCTATAATGTAGTGATTATACGCCCGGTCTTAAAGATTAACATGATTGAAAAATGTACTAGCTTAGCGCCAGTTCTTTAAGCAATATCGACTCGTTTAATCTTAGTCGTAGTCAATAGGTTAGTAAAACCATTCTAAGAAGTTGTAACACTGACAAATACGTTTTTATCCAACTCTGAGAGAGTTGCGTTGCGTTCGTGCGTGCGAACCATTGCGTATGTTGCATCACAATTCAAACGAGTTACTCTAGCTAGCTAGTCTATACAAAGCTTTATGTCGGTGATCGTGCGAAATTATGTAAAACCAAATGATGTAAAGTTAGGGCCTGTTTGTATAAAATGCAAGTGCTATGGTTGAGTAAATCAAGTACTCTGATATAAGGAGCGTATTTGAATAAATAACTACCAAGTATAAGGTTACGTTCGCACTAAGATACGCAGTTAGTAGCTCAGTAACTCCAGACAGTAGCTACAGTGGACCGTCCAGTGACGGTTAATCGTCTATTTGACTTAGATTCAAGTGGATACTCAGGTGCGAATATATAGATAACTATGGGTTCTATTATACTAATAATAAATAAATAGTAAAATTATCTGTAGATGTTGAATCAAAGCCCCAAATGGTAGCTTAGCTCAGTACAAAAATTGACCTGATTTTTCTGCAAATCAGCTGCCGACTTAAAGCCTAAGAAAAGATACTCAAGGTTATTTGTGTCTTCCAAATAACCATTGTTCAGCTCTTGAGACTGTCGTGAATTACACTATGTGATGGGGTTTCTCTTCGTAGGCCACTTTGCATCAATGAATAAATAAATATTTTCTCCATTGAAACCCTTTTGTTGGATCGCGAAAGAAATGGTATGTGAAAAGGAATCTTTACACTAAAGATGATTTATATTGGATGTGTCAAATCATAATGTTAGTCTCTGAGTATCATTTAACTCTATTTAACGGTAAACTTTCGACTTATGGATTTGTTTTTCCAACCTAAGTCTAAGTACTGACATTTGAGTAAATTGTTCTCAGTATTTAATACATAGAAAGTGTATTAGAATCTCGTGTAGGTGTTAAGAGTTGACTTATCCTTAATGACGAATTGTCAAAAATACTTCCAAATTTCAGTGTTGCATTTTACAAATTGATTTTGGATAACTTTTATTCGTCATTGTTGGTGTCCAAATGTGATCTATCTTAATCTTTTGTTTTTTACTCATAACATCTTAGATTCAGAATTCGTCTCGCTCCATAATTCCCTTTTCGCCCGAAAACTTATTTGAAACTTCAACGAGAGATTTAATGGATGTCGGAAAGTTGGCAGCTTTTATTATTAATTTGGCTTTTGTAATACGATTACATGATACGACCAGATCCGTTTGTGTACTTTATGTTTAACTTTTCATTATAATAATATTAGATATCTTTCCATTGTTCCAAAATTGATCCGATTTTCGAACTCTTATTGGAATTTAGTTGAAGTTTAGTTGGGAATTACATTGTTTTTGTTTAATGAAGTTTAGAAAGTTTTCGGTAGCTTGTTTGGGGTTTTATATAAGATTTTAATTACATATTTTCTACCCATCAGGCCTTCGCCTTAAGTTGAGAGACCTGCTTGTTGCTCTATATTCTTGGGGCGCGGATTACCTAAAATATGTTTAGAATAGAGTATACTTTTTGTGACGTCATTACTATTCAACTACTACTATGACTACATTACTATTTTCTGTAAATTTTTGGTCAAAAACATCTATAAAATATTATAATAGACTTAAAAATTCACAGTCACGATAAACCCGGTTTTATTATAATGCAACAATAACTTAATTTGTACAATACACACACGGCAGCAGTTTCCAAAATTAATTAGCCTACCTTTTGTCGCGGGTTAATTTAAAATTTATTTCGATTCGTCCGCCATTTTCTGGGTACTGGGTAATTACGTCGGCATTTCGCGTTTTAACTTTAGTCGCTGGCGTTTTCGTTTTTTATGTCATTTGCGTTTTTTTTATTGCGTCATTTTCGTATTAAGTGTTGGTTACGACTGTACTTATATGTTAGAATGAATGTTTTTGAGGGATTTCACGTTTCTGAATGTCTTGTTAATTACCATAACTTTCCGAGAACAGATTGCTAACGATAAAATCATTGCGTCCTTTAAGAGTATTAGTTATTCTGTTGTATGCACACTTATACAAGTTTTGGCAAATTAAATAATCAGTTAAAAGTCTTGTATCATGGTAACACAGTATTTTTTACTCTGTGGCCATCGGACAAAAATAAGTGTATTTTTGTCCGTTGTATTTTTCCCCGCCACTGATAATATACAGATAATGAATACAATATTTTCAGAAAAAAAAAACATCCATTTGCACATCTAAGTAATGGAATATTAATTTACTATATGTACTAACTAATCCTGCGCAGGTTTACTGTTGTAGACGCCAGCAGGTCAAGCTATCCGAAACTGTCATATTGTCCCAATTGAATATGAACTTTATCATATTGTATTAAAGCTGAAAATCTATCAAAGAAATACAGATTGGAGTAGCTTGATGTGCTGACCTATCCATTACCGTACCACAAATTCTTAACGCGATAATTTGCGATGCGAGAAAGAGATGGTGCTATTTAATGTGTAGAGGAGATCCGTCCCATTCAATCGTTTTTTTTTATTCTACTAAGGTGGCAAACAAGCATACGGTCCACCTGATGGTAAGCGGTTACCGTAGCCTATAGACGCTTGCAACACCAGGAGTATCACATCCGCGTTGCCGACCCTGTATTGAAAGAGGAATACTTGGTTGGCAGTATAAGGGTCAAAGTCCCCCACTGCCAACACAACGTTTCCTTGTGGAGCACTGGCAACCATGCTCACCGTAAGAAACACAACACACCTCAAAGCAGTGTTATTTTACTTCGATTTTCTGCAAGGCGGAGGTACTTCTCCAGTTGGGCAGCTCCAATTTGAGTGGAATTACTCCCACTATGCCCTACCACTCTTTATCTCTCTCGTAAAACGATTTCAATAACACGATGTGGAACGACTTCATTCGGTAAACCTGAAGTATTTTATTCCAATCTCAAACAGTCGTAAGAACTTCTAGAACATTCAGTCATCTCATCCTACGAACCTTCCTACTATGCTGGATTCAACTTACAGTATTACTAGATGCGGCTGAATATCAGCAGTTTACAAGAAGCGACTGCCATCAGGCCAACGTAACTCAATTTCTGGGCAATCTATCCCTGTGGCAGATAGATCTTGACAGGTTTTTTGGAATTCTAACTACCACTAAAGACTGTCATAGGTGTTCGTATGACAACCAGGACCTTACCACCGACGGCTTTACTTGCTCTCCGAGGCACAGAGAGGTCTCGACGCGTTAAGAATGGTAACCCATCCACAGACTGACCGCAACAAGCGCAGCTTAACCTTGCACATCGGTTGACCAACGTAGTTATTACATAGCCAGCCAAGTGAATTTATGTTGAGTGTCCAAAGAAATTACCAGTACCGTCAACATAAGATTCATTAGCGGCAACAAGTTTAACCGAGTTATAGTTTATTATGTTGACGCTACGTGTTACGAACTGGCCCTACAATTGTTTACTCTATTTTATCTGCGGCCCTCCCAACTGGCCGCTGAAGATAAAACCGAGTCACGATGAAGCCATTTATTTCAGTACCTACATAATACCTAGTGATATGTATACGAAATTTTTGGTCGAAGAACTTTTTTGTGCGGGGGACTAAAACTTGGGAATTGATCGCGCTAATTTTAATAATGTTTTTTGACGATTCCTTGTGCGACTGTTAAGCTTGAGGTCCTTAGCATAGCTACAGGGATTTTAATGAAATATTTTTTTAAAATAAATAAATACAAAAATAAAATAATTATATATATAATATTAGACAATATGATATTTAAATGCATAATACTATATAAATTTAATGAGTAATAATTAGAATAACAATAAAATAATAATAAACAATATAAATAATAACACCTAATAACATTTGAAATAATAGCTTAACTGCCTAAATATGTTTAACTAAATAGAAACTTGAACGTAAATACTAAAATAAAAAACAGCATCCTTCTCTCCCCTACGTTGCCGTGCCCTAAAGGGTCCATATTGTACCTACTTATATATTATGTAACACCTTAATACGACATATGGAGTGCAATAAAGATATTGTATCATAGCAGTGATAGCCTAGTGGTATGACCATTAGACTGCCAAGTCGAAGGTCTCGAGTTCGAACCCAATGCACGCACCTCTGACTTTTCAAATTCATGTGCGTATTTATGATTAATTATCACTCGCTTAAACGGTGAAGGAAAACATCGTGAGGAAACCTGCATACCTTAGAGATTTTTCTCGACGGTTTGTGAAGTCTGCCAACCCGCACTAGGCGAGCGTGGTGGACTATAGCCTAATCCCTCTCAATATGAGAGGAGACCCGTGCCCAGCAGTGGGACAGTATATGGGTTGATGATGAAAGATATTGTATTGTATTGACATTCTCATTAGGTCAGAATTTTCGTTGACGTCACTTTAAACACGTAAATTCAGAATGTGAAGGAAAATTTTGAACCAGCGACTCGTGTCGTGGTGGCTTACTGGTCATATCGTCTGGTGTACTTATGTGTAGAACCAGAAGACGCAGGCTCGAATCCTGCCCGCAATCCTATGTTTCATCATCATCATCATCAAACCATATACTGTCCCACTGCTAGGCACGGGTCTCCTCTCATATTGAGAGGGATTAGGCTATAGTCCACCTCGCTGGCCTAGTGCGGGTTGGCAGACTTCACAAACCGTCGAGAAAAATCTCTAAGGTATGCAGGTTTCCTCACGATGTTTTCCTTCACCGTTTAGTGATAATTAATTATTAATACGCACATGAATTCGAAAAGTCAGAGGTGCGTGCCTTGGGTTCGAACTCGAGACCTTCGACTTGGCAGTCCATTAGGCTATCACTGCTACATTCAATGTTTCCTTCGCTAAAATAACTTCATTCTCTATTTGTGTCTATAATTTTAATGCGGCACACAACTAGCAACACACTAACAAATGCTGTAGAAATGCGTTCCCTGCGAAGTATGTGCGGTGTAACTCGGAATGACAGATTGAGAAATAGTGTGATAAGAGAACGTTGCGGCTTAAAAGACGATGTAGTGACGAGAATTGAGAAGAATATGCTGAGATGGTTTGGGCATGTCGAGAGAATGGATGAAAGGCGACTAACAAAAAGGATTTATATGGCGAATGTCAGTGGAACCGCCGAGAGGGGACGCCCTAGAAAAACTTATACCGACCTTATTGGTGAGGTTCTTCAAAAAGGTCAGGTGCGTAGTACTCGCAACCGGCGTGTATGTATGACAAGATGTATGAATGTGGTCGAAGCGAAAGAAGTATGCAAGAATCGTAGCAAGTGGCGTTCTTTAGTTTCTGCCTACCCCTATGGGAAAAAGGCGTGAGTGTATGTATGTATGTAATTTTAATGCGATCAATTTTAGAGGTAGGTAAGTACGCCGCTTTAGGTACAGTCAGCGTCAAATAGTTAGTGACACTCAGGGTATTCAAATAAATAGACGCAACCAAAAAGTCAATAATATCGGTACAAACAAAGTTTCCATATTGCTGTCAACATTATAGTCGCTCAAAAGGTCGAGACGTTTAAAACGTCATATAGATAGGTTCAGTCAAACCGTCATAAATATGGTAACAGTCATCCCGCCAATGGTATCCAAGCATTCTAAGTGTTCAAAAATATGGAACACATTAGAAAAATAAACCAGCATGTTATAGAAATAAACGGTTTCCCAAAGATGAAAACCTCTTTAGGCAATCTAGTGTTATTTGCATGTCATTCTATTTATCTATCAGTAATATCAATGTCAAGTGCAAAACTAAAGCAAGCTAGAAATATGGCTACGCATTAGTGACACCACAAAACATCGAATTATATATTTGAGGGAGGAAGGTGTCTCCGTAACAGATATTTCAAATGAACTGGGAATATCCTTATGTACCTATCGTTTTAGATGTTACGTGTAGTTACCTATCGAATTATTCTCATCTCTCTAGATTCTCATTTCTGCATATTCGCACCTAGATGTATAAACAAGCACACAGCCCGCCTGATGGTAAGCAGTCGAAAACTAGAGAAAATTGAAAAGATGCAAGCGATTATCGACCTTATTGACATTATTTTATTGCTTATTTTTAGTTATTCATCTAAATAATGTAAGGTAATAGAGTGCTATTACCTTGTTTATGTTTAAAATAGCAGTTTTTGAATAATAGTCAATAAGGTTGAAAACTTTGCACCTCTTTTTTGCAAGCACTATCGAGTCTAGTTTTGTCGAAGTTCATTGTTAATTAAAATAAAATAAAATGATCATGATATTGAATCATATATTTTAATTATGCACTCTTGCTCTATGAGATATATAGTCATACTCATTATCAATGAGGTTTAGGTACATCTATTTTCAGTCAGCTGTATATTGCTAAGTATCGTAAACGGTTATGCACGAAATTCTTTACAAAACAAAAGACACGTCTATGACGTCATGCTTAAAATGAAAAGGACAACAGTAGTTTCTATTCCTTTCATTTATGTGTATAAATGTTTTCACATTAATTGATGTGAGAAATAATATTTAAAATGTATAGCAGTAAAGTTTATTTTTCTAATGTGTTCCATATTTTTGAACACTTAGAATGCTTGGATACCATTGGCGGGATGACTGTTACCTTATTTATGACGGTTTGACTGAACCTATCTATATGACGTTTTAAACGTCTCGACCTTTTGAGCGACTATAATGTTGACAACAATATGGAAACTTTGTTTGTACCGATATTATTGACTTTTTGATTGCGTCTATTTATTTGAATACCCTGAGTGTCACTAACTATTTGACGCTGACTGTACTTGCTAGCGTCATGATTACTACTAACTTGTTATAGGTGTTTGTATGTCATCCTGAATCGACGGCTTTACGTAATTTCTGAGTCACGGTGAGGTCTCGATGTGTTAAGAATGGTCACCCATCCACAGACTGACCGCGACAAGCGCAGCTTACTATTATAGATCGATTGATCAGCTTACTTATTAAAAGCTTAGCCACGAGCCCCTTAACACGTTGTTGTACAGCCAATTATACTCAGTCGTCATAGCTATTATTTTCGGCAACCTCTGTGGTCTAGCGGTTCGAGTGCCGATCATGGACTGCTGATCATGGGGTCGTGCGTTCGATTCCCACAGGACGCAAATATTTGTGTGGATAAAACATGAGTATTTGTGTTTGTCTGGGTGTTTCCTATGTATTATAAGTATGTATTTACAAAAAAAAAAGTATATATGTATTATATCCATTGTCTAGTACCCATAGTACAAGCTCTGCTTAGTTTGTGTAAAATGTCCCAAAATATTATATTAAATATTATATTAATATTATTAATCGTATAAATAAATGTTATGTATGAGTAAAATATTCTATCAAAAATAAGTGTTGCCAGCTTAAAAAACATGACACGCCCACAATACCTTACCTTGCATTAAAATACTTCTTTACGACTTCGCCATCATGAGATGAAATCATTCGTAATATCGTTCTCTCCATATTCCAATTCACGTTTCCTTAATTAGGGTCGAACCATTTAGCATACGGGCCGCGTAATGAAAAGGGGCGTCAACTACGAGTGGGTAAATAAAGTCGGACCCTTGTCAACGGCTGCCGACCTAAGGTCAAAAGCATACTAAACTTATATTATTATTATTAACTATCTGATGCATGCGACTTCGTTCCCTTGATTAACTTAAGTCTTATAACCTTTCTACAGTATTATAACCTTTCTAACCATGAAAAGTTTATAATACAAGTAGCTATTTCCTTCATATGCTTCTAGATCCACTTCTCCCTCTTGTTTCATGGTATTTGTCTTCTTCCATCAACATTTCATCACCTAGACAATATTAATTCTTATATACGTATAGTCTTATAACTTTTCTACAGTTAGAAAGGTTACTAGTCTTATAACCTTTCTAACTGTAGAAAGGTTATAAGACTTGTAAGTAAATCACACACGCAGCAATCTGTGAGAAAAGTTTTTCTTAAGTGAACTTCTAATTCGACGACACGTTTGGCGTAGCGGCTGAGCGATCGGCTTCTGCGCCACGGGTTGTGGGTTCGATCCCCACACGGAACAAATATGTGTATGACCTACATGTAGTTGTTCCGGGTCTGGATGTTTGTGCATGCGAAAGTTTGTGTTTGTGAACGCACCCACGATACAGGAGAAAATCCTAGAGTGGGGCAAAATCTTATTTAAAAAAAAACCACTTCATCGTCTTGATCCTCGTTATTTCTGACAACTTCCATCAGCATTTAATAGAAAATATATAGTTCAGCTAAAAGTGTAGTCTTATAACATTTATTTCTATAAGGTTAAAAGACTTGTTAGTAAATAAAACACAGTTATATTACTTGACTGATAATATTATTTTGTTTTATACTTAAATCGAGTTTTCAGTAAATTTATTATGTTCCTGTCAACGAGCCGTCTGTTTGTTTCGCAAACTAAGATGGTGCATCCGTTGTTAACACAAAGATAAAGGCCAGTTAAGGTGAAAGGATTACAGCAATATTCGAAGGTAAACACGTTAAAGTTAACTACATGTTGACAGCGATTTTACTTGTAGAGTTGTAGGTATCAACTCAGATAGATCGGTAACTTTTAGATGAAAGGATATAAGTAAACAGCCTATTGTTTTGTATAAAATTCTTAGTAGCAGCTCCACATTTACATTTATGTCCGAATTGGGTCCGTGATTACATAATTATAGGAACTAAAATTTACCAGTAAACTGTGTACATTTGACCTCTGCCTAATCGTTTGGGGTACACGCTTGATGGTATGTACATAATTATGTTTACTGTGTATCTTATATTATTTTTATCAAATAATTACAATGTCAGTTCACTAGAAGTGTCAAATTAACCGACGATTCCAGCACCATTTCCCAACCCTTCAAATATATTCTCCAGTTCAAAAAAAGGACCTATATTTCTGAATTAGAGTGTCGATGCTTCATCTAATCCCCAACTAGACAGGGAATTCAAGATGTCTTAAGACATTACGAGACAGCCGCCAAACAATATCGATTTCTTATCAAAATTTACTTAGGCAGCTACAATTTGGCAACATTGAGAACTCATTCATTGAAGTTGATTGCAAAATGTTAATTTCGAAGACAATAGATACCACCTACTTCAGCAGCCCGATTACGTCACAATAGATTTAATTTGACAGTTTAACAATGTCCATTGCGCTGTTCCATATTTAAAAATCCGTCTTCTTGACAACTAGATCAATACAATGTATATTTTTGGACTGTATAATGAAAGGTATTGCTATTGCGAATGTGTTACGTAATTTATAGTATAGGCTCTAGTCTTATTTAATTTAGCTCTGAGTGAATTGAGTTCTAAAGTTGTTAGACTTTTTTATGAGTAGGTTTATTAAAATATATGAAAATTCTCGGCACTGTCAGGTGTTTAATTAAAAAAGTATGTGACACAGTCTGCGTAAAATATATCTTTCTTGTAATAAAATTATGAGACTAAGATTTACTTTTTTATTATCAAATATCGGTACTTAACTAGTTTTGTACTAATTAAATTTTCTTTTGCTCAGATTTCATCGCGTTGAACGCCTGCTTTGATTCTCAGATTAAACCTATTGCCACATTAGCAATCTTATGTAAGATTGCGCAGTAGGTTCGTTCACAATAGATTAGAAATCGCCTAATGGTAATGTCAGTCTTAAAATTATCCTATGCGTAGTCTTTTATTGAACACATTTTGAGAACTAGCGCCATCTAGTGGTGGAATATTTTATGAAGGGGGCCCTAGTCCGTGTATTTGTAACTAGATGGCACTTATCACAATTATAAAGTGGCTGTTTTTATTTACAAAATGTTAATGTATTTAATTGTACATCATAAATATATAAATATACAGACCGGGGTTGAGGCGTTACTTAAGTATTCGTCATTATTTTGTTTATAAATGAACTCCTTGGTTACAATTATGGAAAATTTGAGTCGAAGTCTACCAGGAAATGTAAACTAAGTACATAAATTCAATTTTTATGCTACCTGTTAAACTATACTAATACAATACAGGTGAAGATTTTTATTTGTTTGTTTGAATGCGCTAAACTTTGAAACACATGGATTTGTTCAAGGAAAGTTCAAGGAAGGTTAGGTTCATTAAATCACGCTATGACCCTTAGGAGCTGAGAAAAAAGGTAAAAGTCAGCGCGGATGAAGCCGTGGAACACAGCTAGTATTCAATAAATCGCTAACAATTCTTGGCATTATACAACGCGGTAATGACAAAATCGTTTCGTCCGTCAATTTAACGAAAGCGTGTCGGTTAAGTTCGTAACAACCTTGGTCCAGTGACAATGAACTTCAAAATCTGTAATACGATTCCAATTTCAAGATTTCGAATAAATATTTCATTTGAAATTGGAATGGAGCGTTTTTACGAAATTGAAATTTTCGTGCATGTGTTGTGTAGGTGAATATATTTTTATGAATGCCTCAACAATGTCTAATAGTGTATTGTACGTACATGTTAAATTATGCATACCTAATGTTAAATTAATTTATATCAAATAAATCGTTGAAATAAAAACCTTTTTACTGATTTATCGCGTTATATATTAATCGATATACGGTAGGTATACCTTTCGATTAATAAGTCGATGTTTCGAACCTTTTATAGCGTGGTCACGGGTAGACAGGTGGCGTCTTGATGTTATAAATACTGAAATTGTCTTCAACGCGATTTCATCTGTACAAAGTAGTTTTACTTCAATGTCTAATATTCGCGTGTCAGAAATCAATATCAATTAAAATTATTTTTTAAATTTAATTGATATATTGTCTGTACGTAGTCTCTGCTGAATGTAGGCCACCCCCAAAGAGCGCCAACCATCCCGGTCTTGGGCTGCCCGCATCCATCCAGCCAGCCACCTTCTTCAAATCGTCTGTCTATCGTATCGCAGGGCGTCCCACACTACGCTTGCCTAAACTTATTCAAAATAACTTAGTAACTCCATACTTATTCAAAATTATATTGAAGCTTGCAACATGTTCAGCGACTGTCGTTGCTGACTGTACCTACGAGGATTATATAAATCAAAAAATCAACCTCAAAAATCCTAGTAACCGTCTGAAGGTCTCCAAACCATGTCTGTTGCTACCTGAGCAAGATTATTATGTACTTTTTTTTGTCCTCCAAGGCCGAGACGGCCGTAGAATCGGTTAGAACGTGCCCCACTACCGCAGTGGCTGGATAACGAACTTATTTAGCTGTTATAGTGATCACGCGCCGATTTTGGGTCTCCTTTGTAATAGTAAACGGTCATGGAAAGGTTTTGAAATAAGAATGTGGTAGAAAAAAACAGTTATATTGATGTTTACGGTGTGTACCGACGACGTGTTCGATGTTTAAATGCATAATATAACATACCATCACGCCTGTATTCCCCGAAGGTTTAGGCAGAGGTGTACCAAATAATATAAACCAATACACCCACAGTACGTCGGTATGTTTATGTAGAAGTCTCATGCAATAGGTCCCACCTAATTGCCTGGGCCCAAATTCAAACTCCGAGTTGCTACTGAGAATTTCATAGAAAAACCCAATATTACTGCTCGACCTGAGAATCGAACCCAAGACCTCTAGCGTAGCAGTCGCGTTTAGGACCACTAGACTAACGAGGTAGTTAGTTTATAACATGATGAACTTATATTTCATGATAGTTTAGGGCACACTGATCTACAACCACAGTCCCCCAATTACTCTGCTAGCAGAGTGGAGAATAAATTTCCTTCCTTTACGAGTAGAATCAAGCCATGGTAATCATGGGCTGCACGTTTGGTATAGCGGTTATGGTGATCACCTCACCACTACCGTTGCGTCTTGTGTCGTGGGTTCGATTATTTGTGTCTTCCACGGATATTTGTGTCAGATTTGAGTGTACTTTGTGTCCGCCCGCAACACAAGGCTTGATCTAGTGCGGGAGTTGCATTTAATAAAAAAAGTATACCTCGTAGATCTATGGGCGGCGGTAATAGCTTACCATCAGGCGATCCGTTTGCTCGTTTGCAACCAATCCCATAAAAAAAAATTCAAGAAGGTTGACACAGTTCACTTTTGTAAATAATGGAATAGGATAATCTCTACCAAAAATATAGATGCGAAAGTAATTCTGTCTGTTATGCCACGCGTAAACCGATTTTGATGAAATTTGGTACATAGATAGATTAGACCTTAGAGCAGGACATAGGCTACCTTTTGTCCTTTGAGATCCGAGTAAAACCGCGGAGAACAACTAGTTTTATATAATACCTATGTATAATGTTATTCGTTTGTTGTTTCAGAAACTGAATCTGCTTGAGAGGCGAGGCGCGCTGGCCGCCAAACATGAATTAGATATCGCCCAAACGATATCGAAACGTAAGTATATTACTCATATTCATAATATTTATTCAATACATACAATTTAATAATTAAATAACAACATTAAAGTTCATATTTGAAATATTTTGAATTAATTAAATAGACACACAAACATTCTTCTTTTTCTTCTGCTGTGCCTTTTCCCACTTCATTTGGGGTCGGCCCTCTCGTTCTAAAGCGCCAAGACTAGTCTTGGGTGGTCTGATGATTGATCTGTGCTCGTTCCGAATCTTTTGAAACGGTTTTCACGGTCACGTGGCTTGCGGGCGTCCTCTGCCCTTCTTCTTTTCAGCGATAGCTAGGGCTTTCTTTACAACGTACACTTCGTCTCGCCACATCACATGTCCATTCCAGCGCAAACGGCTTTCGACCATCTTGTCTACAACGGGCGCTACCTTAAAAGAGCCCCTTATGTACTCATTTCGTACTTAAAGACACATTATTCTACAAAAATTATAGCCTAATCCCTGTCATTCTGAAAGGTCCACCACACCTAATGAGGGTTGGCAGACATCGCACGCAGTCAAGAAAATCTCAGGCATGCAGGTTTCCTCACGATGTTTTCCTTTTAATTAATTACTAGCTTCCCGCGACATCGTCCACGTGGAAAAGTTACTTTTAACTAGCGTTGTAATTTGGCTTATTAACTCTTTAAAATTATTATAAATAGTTTTCCGCCCGCGGCTTCGCCCGCGTCGAGTTTGATTATATCGCGTTTCCAAGAGAACTCTTCAAAAGTCCGAGATAAAAACTATCCTATGTTCTTTCTCAAGGTCAACTCTATCTCTGTACCAAATTTCATTAAAATCAGTTCAGTGATTTAGACGTGAAAGCGTAACAGACAGACAGAGTTACTTTCGCATTTATAATATTAGTAGGGATTATAGCCTATATGTTATTCTGATGTATAAATAATAATACTGTTAAGTTTCATCAAAATCCATTCAGTAGTTTTAGCGTGAAAAAGTAACAAACATCCATCTATCCATCCATCCATCCTCAAAAACTTTCACATTTATAATATTAGTAGGATAGGATTAATACGCACATTTCGAAGTCATCATCATTGCGTATAGCAGTCGTCCTGCATGGATCAAATGTTTTCAGCCAGGTTGCGGCAGCTGATGTGAGTTTGTGGACTTCCCACATTCTACCGGGAAAACAGCGAAGTGGGCAATCGTCTACCACATGCGAGAGGGTCTATTTCGAAAAGCCAGAGGTGCGACTTAGATTCGAACTTGAGATCATTAACTTACCACTACATTTGACTGCCAAGTCAACGGTTTAAGTCAATCAGTGATAGCTCAGTGACTATCACTGCTTACTGAAGAGTAAGTACCTCAGGTTTATTTTATTTGAAAAACTTTCTCGAGTTTACATTTCCCAGATGTGAGACTAAGAAAGTTCACAATGTATACAATTTGGAATGTTCCTAACACTTCATACAATACATAAGTTTACCCCATAAGTTGAACCCTTGTTTACTTACATAGAAATACAGCAGACGGAGTTGAATTGTAATTCGCTACAATGTGAACTAAAAATCCTTCATCACTTGGTTTTAATATTCGTCAAATGCGGTCCAAGTTAACGTCGAAACGCGAGTTATACTGTGGAAAAGTGGTTGAATATTTATACCCGACTGTCACTGTTTGTAATCTAACCGAGAACTTCCATTCGATACTCGATCGAGTCGATTTCGATTAAAATTTACAAGGAGATAAATTTCATCCTGAGGAAGAAAATTTTTTGCAGGATTGCGTTTCACCACTATCACATCTGATGTTAAATGATGCAATCCACGATAGAGAGAAGAGTAGTGTAGGACGCCTTCCGGCAAGATGGAGTGATGATTTGCGAAAGGCTGTTGGTAGAAGCTGGATGCGAAAAGCCGAGGACAGGGTAAAATGTCGCACATTAGGGGAGGCCTACGTCCAACGGGACTAATATAGGCTGATGATGATGATGATGATGACGGATACTATGACCCAAAAAAAAATCTGTCCTTATAGCTAGCTAGTGACGCTGCTGGTTCCCGCAGACAACAGATTGTCTCTTGTATCTTGATTCTCCACGAAAATGAGATGAAACTCGGTTTACTAGGTACTTAATTAGATTTCATACACAGAACACGAATTTTCCATTCGGGACTCGCGTTGTTTAGGATAATTCAAACAGAAATAATAATAATTCAAACAAAATCCACCGGCTGATGTTTGCTTAGGCCCTGATTGTACTAACTAATGAATGAGCCAACAACTTTCCGAATTTCAACTCTAATCCTTTGAATTAAAACACTTTTTGGGAACAGTTCGCTAATTGAGACAGCTGTAACTTTATAATTTTCGAATTCACTCGAAAAATAAATACTACTTGTGACAGAGTAATGCTTTCAATCGAATCTCTGCTTCTCTTGTTTACTTTTAATTAGAAATAATGGCAACCCAAAGCCTAGTATAATTGCTTTGAGACGTAAAAGCCCGGTATTCACAGATACTCAATTTTCTAATGAAAATAAGCGAAATGTTCATGATTTGATTCAACAAGAATATATATTTTTATAAAGTAATCTCAATCTTCAAAGTTTTCCTTCTCATCTTCGTAAAGTCTTAGAATTATTTCTGTTATACCTCGATGTCGTAGTGGTAAAATACATGAATTTTTGGAACAAGGGTCAATTTTTGACAACTAAATTTTTAACTGGTCAAAACGGAAACTGGTAGGATAGGAATCGACTATAAATGACATTTATCTTTGTGTACATCTTTTATGGACAATTATTGTACTATCAATATTTTATATTGTATAAATGATATTTAAGTATTTCTGTAAATAGATCTTTTAAAGACACTTTTACAAGCCAATATTTTTCTTTTTTTTAAGCTAAATTGCTCCGGCATTTCCTAGCTGACGACCTCTGAGAACAAACGCCGAAACCAACTCAAAGAATCATAGTCTCTTTTAAAGTCCAGACATAGAAAAGTAACAAATATGTGTCTTACAATGTAGGGCAAAGTCTGAAATGGCCTTTTGAAGAAAGAGCCATAGCGGCTTTGAGTAGACCAGTCCCAACCGACGGCACGCATGCATCAGTCATTCTGTAACTCAACCATAATTTAGGGAGCTCAAGAACCCGTCGCACGACGATACCAGATCAGAGGAACATTTGCGTAGGCCACATAACAAAGGCTCAAAGCTCTGGTGGCTTTGAGCCACCTGGTTGTCTGGTCTGTCTGTTCAAAGCTGAGTATGTATATTTAGCCTACAAAGTTACTAAGCGATATATTAGTTCAACTCGACCGATTTTTTTTTACACACAATACTTGAAGTCTGTTTTCTTATCCTAATAAAGTTCTATATTTATTTGTATATAGCCCAGAAATTGGGTTACGAAGGTCTGATGGCAGTGGCTAAGTATGAACTACTGATATTCAGCCGCATCTTGTTAGACTGGAAGCCGACCCCAACGAAAAGGATGATTCTCGGAGGATGATTTCTAAGACAAAAACCTAGGAACCACAAGAAGCCATTTCAAATTTACATATAATAAGTCGATTCTTTTCCATACGTCATCGAACGTGATCCGCTCTCCCTAGAGCCACCATAATTCTGTACATAACACCACAGTATAATGAGCGCAGACAAGCAAACTTATTAAAAATTAACCCCTCGAGCTGTCTACGACGCATTTAACTTGCAAACTGGCTAAGTTTCGCTAAGATTTATACCGAATTCAGTTTGCTCAGATATGAATATTTGATACACATTAAGAGTTTGAACTCGAGACGCGGTTTCCTTTCAAAGCTTGAGAGCGAGCGATTTTTTCAAAATTAATATTTATCCGAAATACCGCTGAAAAAGTCAAAGTCACACTAAGTCAAAAGACGTAAACAAGTATATACACTACCTTATTAGTCTAGTCTTAAGCGGGACTGCTACGCTAGAGGTCTTGAGTTTGAGTCCCAGGACGAGCAGTGTTATTGGGTTTTTCTATGAAAGTCTCATTAGCAGCTTGGAGTTTGGATTTGTGCCCGGTTAATGGCAATCGACTCGCCCCTTATTACATGTGACCTAAACGTATATACCTACCTCTGCCTAAACCTTCGGGGAATACAGGCGTGATGGTATGTTATGTTAAGCTTTTAAACATCGAACGCACAAATCGAAAATATCGATATAACTGTTTTTTTTCTACCACATTCTTATTTCAAAACCTTTCCATGGCCGTTTACTATGACAAAAGAGACCCAAAATCGGCGCGTGATCACTATAACAGCTAAATAAGTTCGTTATCCACTTACTTTGGTACACCACCTACCTAATCCCGAGGAATACAGGCGTGATGGTATATTACATTAAGAATATTCACGTTCTTCCCTTAAAATTCTAAGGGATACGTGGGTTAAGCAGAGGTGTACTAATGCACAGTTGCCAGCAGGTCAAGCTATCCATAACTGTAAAATTTTCCCAATTGAAAATGAACCTTATTCTTTTGTGTTTAAGTTGAAAATCTATCAAAGAAGTTTGACAGGTTGGGGTAGCTTGATCTGCTAGCTTCTGTACACCCACAGTTCGCCGGTATGTTTAGGTCCCATGTAATAGGGGAAATACATAATAACAAGTATCAAATGTTTTCATAACAACATTCAAAACAGGGCAACATACAACGTGTTACAAAATACCCCGTAAAAATATAATTAATTATCAAAGCCAAAAATTTTGTCAGCTGTCATGTCAGGGAACCAGATTATTTAACAAAAAGGCCTACGTACCTAATTTACCTAATAATCGTCTACTTTAATAGTTTCTTAAATATTGTGAATGGACTCGTTATAAGGCCCCATTTCACCTCTTTTCGGCTTTACGGGTAGTTTTGTAACCTGTATATTAACACTGTGATGTGTTAACTCGTAATTTAATCATAATTCTACTGGCTACGGAAGTCGTGGTTCTACATTACACACTGCGCGAGCGCTGTCGCAAATCGCGTCGTGTGAACACTCTCACTCTTCAGAACTTTCCGAAATGTAAAATTCATACTGCGGTAAACAGGTAAACAGGTGAGCTAGTCAGCACCAGGGTTAGTGAAGGCAAGTGAAGTGCGGTTTTGTCGACATACCCTTTTTTAGGGTTCCGTAGACAAATGGCAAAAAACGGAACCCTTATAGATTCGTCATGTCTGTCTGTCCGTCCGTATGTCACAGCCACTTTTTTCCAAAACTATAAGAACTATACTGTTGAATCTTGGTAAGTAGATGTATTCTGTGAACCGCATTAAGATTTTCACACAAAAATAGAAAAAAAAAAAATTTTTGGAGGTTCCCCATACTTAGAACTGAAACTATCTATGGATATGTCTTCAAAAATGATATTGAGGTTTCTCATATATTTTTTTTTCTAAACTGAATAGTTTGCGCGAGAGACACTTCCAAAGTGGTAAAAAGTGTGTCCCCCCACCCTCTAACTTCTAAAATAAGAGAATGATAAAACTAAAAAAAAATATATGATGTACATTACCATGCAAACTTCCACCGAAAATCTAGTAAGTAGTTTTTTTTTAATACGATATAATTCGTAAACCGCAATTTACCTTTCATGCAATCAACTCAAATACTACAATAACTTTTATATTATGTTACTTGCTGCTACGGAACCTTTCATGGGCGAGTCTGACTCGCAGTGGGCGCCTTTTTTTATAGTACGGAAAATCCTCTACCCGCCACCTGGAGAGGCGGCAGTGTGTCGGACTCATACCGACTAAAAACCGTACTTGTCTTCATTTGCCCTATTGCCATGGGATCCTTGAAATTCGCAACGGCCATGACAGGTCGTCGACCTCTGTGGTCCAGCAGTTTGAGTGCCGGACTGCTGATCAGGGGGTCGTGGGTTCGATTCCCACAGGATACAAATATTTGTGTGGATAAAACATGAGTATTTGTGTTTGTCTAGGTGTTTCTTATGTATTATAAGTATGTATTTACAAAAAAAAAAAGTATATAAGGATTATATCCATTGTCTAGTACCTATAGTACAAGCTCTGCTTAGTTTGGGACTAGATGGTGTTGTGTAAAATGTCCCAAAAATATTATTATTATATTATTATACCCTGTCGACGATTCATGAGGATTTTCCGTAGTACTTATAAAAAAAATAGGTTAACAAGGCCAACTTTACGATATTTTTTTAATCATGGAAGTTTTTATACGCATCATGTAGTCATTGTACAATACTGGTCAAGGTTTTTTTGAAGTCATCTATATCCCTAGGTACTTAAAATTATAAATACGAAAGTAACTTTGTTTGTCTGTAACGCTTTCACACCTAAACAGCTGAACCGATTTTGATGAAATTTGGTACAGAGATGGATTAGACTTTGATGAAGGACATAGGCTAGATTTGGTCTCATAAGGTCCTCTGAGATAAGAGTAGAACTGACGAGAACGGCTAGTGTTGTTTATACTAAAATGCAAATTACAATTCACTCAATGGCTGATTAATCACGAAGTCTCAGTTAATAAAATATTTGGGACATTTCATCCAACACGATCTAGTCCCAAACTAAGCAGAGCTTGTACTATAGATACTAGACAATGGATATAATACTTGCATACTTTTTTTATGATCAATCAATTTATTTATTTTCTCACCACAATATAAACATGATTCAAATCTAGGTTTACCATAATTTATTGTACATATAAGAAACAACCAGACAAACACAAACACTTATGGTTATCACATAAATATTTGTATCTTGAGTGTCGGAACACTCGAACCACTAGATCACAGACATCGTTCAAAAAAGTCTACAAAAATTCTCAGTAGCAGCTCGGAGTTTAGATTTGTGCCCGGTTAATGGCAATAGGCAACTTAAACATATCGGCGAACTGTTATGTATTTATATTGATTTCTGACATTTACGCGAATATTATACATTGAAATATCGTCTCTGCACTACCTAAAGGTTGTCTGGTAGAGAATGCCTAAGGCATTAAGACCGCCTTTGTACACTTTTTGTACATTAAGAATAAATAAATAAAACTATTTTTTACGGATTTTATCGCGTTATATTGATATTATTAATCCCGACGTTTCGGACCCTTTACAAATAAATAAAAAAATAAAATAGCGATAAAATCCGTGTTGTGTATATAATTAGGTACATCTCCGCCGAACCCTGTGGGGAATACAGCCATAATGGTATATTTCATGCGATATTTATCTTCCGAATTGTAACGAAATCTAAATCTTAGACTGTTGAAAGTATTGTCTTAGAAATGACCTTCATATTACGCAGACAGATATTATGTAAGAGGGTAAAACAATAAAGGTCAAGACTTGGTGCGAACTTAGATTCCTCTTGAACATATTATGTTCTGCGATTGGCTTCGTGTTATAGTGACTCAGTGATTTATATAACATATATTGTTTGAAAAAGACAGTGGACTGCCAAATCGAAGGTCTCGAGTTCCTTGCACCTCTGAGTTTTCGGAATCATCTGCGTATTAATAATTAATTATAACTCGCTTAAACGGTGAAGGAAAACATCGTGAGGAAACCTGCATGCTTTAGAGATTTTCTCGACGGCGTGTAAAGTCTGTCAACTAAATAATTAAATAAGTAAATTTAATTCGTTAATAAACATAATAGAAAATCAATTGTGTTGACCCTCAGGAGGGTCTGGAGGAGATACTGGTATCAAAACACCCATCTCATTCTGAGCAACAGGATAGTCATCTAGGCAAGGCGCGAGTATAATACCCCTGGAGTTCCAATCGTCGACAGGTTTTGGTTATCATCAGCCGGGCCGTATGCTTGTTTCAAGTGGTAGGTACCTACCTATAAAAAAATGTGTCAATTTTTTTTTAAATATTTTATTTTCATAACCACAAAATTGCGGACGGAGACACGAGCGAAAGCTAGTCAAAAAGCAAGATTAATATCTCTCAGTGTCAGCCCCGTTTATGGAGCATAAAACTGACTAACATATTTAATTGACAGTTTCTAAAAATGACGTCACTAGCTGTTACGCAAAGAGCGTGAGTCGTAGGCGTCGACTCGCCTCTGCCTATGCGTAATACTGGCCTAAAGTCAAATAGACAGAAGTTCCTTTTAGAAATAGATACTATCTAGACATACTATTGATGTACGCTTCATATGTCTGCACTTTAATAAACTATCTGATATTAATTTAGTAGGTAGGTATTCTGCCTAAGTAGTAAATGAGTAAATATTAATCTTTCATAAAAACTTATTTTGTATTCTTTGTATTTAATTTATAAAGCTTAATCCAAATAACTAAAAACATCAGCAGGTACGCAATATAAAATTACTTAGTTCCGTGCGAGCGACCCTGGACAATTACCACTATGATCCAATCAAGATGTCAACTTTTTAATGTCATAATTCTTCTTTAAATTCTCATCCCTCATTGTATCCTTTCACCTTTCTTACGTAATTATCACTCAGTGACCACTAAAGTATAACAACAATAAATCATGATGAATGAGAGCAACTAAACAACCTAATTTTATACTTCTATTGCGGTTAAGGGTATCAATGAGCTATAGAGCGCTGACGAAAGTATGATCCAGCAAAGATGCACCAGTACTACAGGTACAGATAATCATTCTATCTATTTTTTTTATTATCTCATCATTGTAAAGCACGATTACTTAAAAGAGTGACCATAGAGTTTCTTACCGGCTGTTCTCCTTAGGAAACGCCTAATTTGGAACCGTGCACCTAGACTTGACATTTGATATGTATATGAAAATAAAACTATTTTATTTTTCATTTTGAAGGAAGTCCTGTTGGATGACCTGTGTGGCATTGATATAATTAGATAGAAAGTCTGTATAAACAAATGCCAACGGTATATTTACTGTGAACGGTCTTCTGAGTCACGGTTGCCTTTGTTACATAACATCACAAATATAGCGCTCTGAAGCTATAGGCGTCGGTATACTGATACTCACAACAGTTCACTGGGATGATTTTAGGTAATTTAATAGGGGTCGAGCCTATTGCCTTTAACCACAAATTCAAATTGTGTGCTGCTGCTGATAGCGCTCTATATCGCCATTCATACGCTAGCGTATCCGCTGTAACACCTTTCACCCGTCGCACGATCGCGTCACAATCGTACATCACATTCGCCCGACATCAAAACTGGAGCTAATTTCAGATTAATTATAAAGTCGAATATGTACAGCCTAACTGAATAATAATTATTTGTTCCGTTCATAATAATAATAAATATCTACCTACTTAAATATTTTTGGGACATTCTTACACAGCAGTATTTTAAATAATTTTAAAATCTTTAAAGATATAAATTTTAGTGAGAGATATTTTTTTCCTTTTTTGGTTGTTCGGTTCCTAATGTAAGTTTTCGTCAAGGAATGATGTAGGAAAATCAAGATCAACGCAACCCTACACAGCTGTATATTCTTAAAAAGTAAACACGTCAGAAACAATTTCCCTAGACCAAACACAGACAGACTTCCAATTCAAATCGAACTTAAAAAACGATCTTTCATTCCAATTTTGCTTGCATATCAAAATGCAATATTTACCTCGATTCAGGTTTACGAAGAGTTATTCAAATATAGCTGAAAGGAACGCTATCGTCCGTCTATAAACCAGGCTCCACCGATGCGCGGGTATATCCGTATTTTTTTTAATTTCCATAAGCTATTGCATCTCTTGAAAAGTTTCGGCTATCCAAATTCTGCAGTCGGAGTTTTCATTTTTGAGAGGTTTTTGGTCGTTCATTTCATAAAACGACAGATTAGATAGACAGAGTTAGGAAATAAAACGCATAGCATAAACCAGACAGTAGGTACTGCAACCATTATATTTTGCATAGAAGTTCCTTATTAACTTAGGTGGGCATAAGATGGGATTTTTGGGAATTTCTCACGAGTTTGGGAAAACGAGGGCATCGCGGGTATACAAAGAGTACTACGTAGCTATATATACACCTAAGATTACTGTGATAAAAATCAGTAAACAATTTTACATAACAACATACCATCACGCCTGTTTTCCCCGAAGGGTTAGGCAGAGGTGTACTAAAGTACCTACCTACACCGACAGTTCGTTGGTATTATATCCGATGTTTTAGGGGGCGAGCCTATTGCAATTTACCGGGCACAAATGCGAATTCCGAGTAACTACTAAGAATTTCATAGAAAAAAATAACACTTTGCTCGACTCTGGTATCGAACTCAGAACCTCAAGCGTACGCCCACTAGGTTCATAAGGTTCACACTTTTTAATAGTAATAAATGCTCAAATCAATTCGGACAATTTCTTCAGCGGGGTACTACGTAGGTACTGAAGCATTTGTCTTATCCAAATTATTTTGTTTTATTCCAAAGAAAGACGTGTCATTTTGATGTAGGGCAGTCTTTCCAGTTCCTTCTGTTATATCCTGCTGCAAAAGCTACTGTCCGATAATATACCAGCTTCGCAAACCAATCGAAATAGCACATCACTACGCCGAAATCGTACTCAGTAAGCAATGAATACATGAACTTAATTTTGATCTGTCACTTTCATTCCATTTCACTCACACCATTCCGTAGACAGACTACGTATCGAACTGAAACTTCTAACTACGATAAACCAAAGAAATTCTAAGCGATAACTAAAAATAAATCATCCGATACGCCTACATACTAGTGAACGGAAATGTTGAGGATTTTATTCTCAATTCGGAATTACGTTCCGGATCGCGTCCGCTTTAATTACGTGACCGACCGTCGAAATCAAATAATGTTTTGTGGGGTAGATATAAATTTGACGGCTAACATGGAGTTAATTTTTGCTTTAGGTGTGAAAGCCGTAGCGAAGCCTTAACGGAAACAAAGTTTTTGTTATATACAATTTAATACAATTGACTTGTTGTAAACTGTAGAAGTTTGGAATTGTACGGGCTTATTATGTAGCCTCATTGGTTTATTATGTAACCGCCTTTACGACCATGAGGTCGGGGTTGATAACCTTGAAGTCCTAGGTTCTCATTTTTATGTTAAGGCAAGTGCGGTTTCTGGTTAGTCTGAAATAAGCCCGTCACAGACGTAGCTATAATATATATTACTATGAATCAGGCAAGGCATATTACGACGACATTTTCTGTATAAATTTTCAAGTGACCGCACACGCAGCTATTATAGGTATAATATTTCTATGACGTGACTAAAATATATCGAAATGTATATCTGGGTATATTTTGGCATTATATGCAAGGACGACTGTAGACCGAGTGAGGGCAAAATATTTATTATAGTACCTATAGCTCCCGTGTAACTTGCCATACTATAATATATATCTCGATATATTATAGCTACGTCTGTAACGGGCTATACCCTGCCACCTCCCCAGGTGATAGAAGATCTATAAGGATTAACCGTATTAAAAAAAACGATTCCCAGATCAAGCAGTCTTATTACGTTTTTAGATTAAGAAAATCTCAGCAGTTTTCGGAGTTTATATTTGTGCCTTGTTTAAGGCAATAGGCTCGCCCTACATAATTATGATCTAATCCTGCTGCTGAGGAATACAGCCATGATGCTATTTTATGTAAAAAAAATCTTTTTAAGATTGCCAAATATTCTGCTTGTGGTTCGAAGCGCAGCGGGCTGAATTTACTGGGGATATGAGACTCCACTGGTGTTGCTGGCGTTTATAGGCTGCCGCTTACCATCAAGCGGACCGTTTGCTTATCATTCATAGATATGTAATCCATATCTGTATTATCATCTTATCACAATAGAAAAAAGATGCTTTTGTAAGTCAATGTTAATGTATTTTTTATCAATATTCTTGTCGCACGATAGTCTAGACGTTCTGTAAATAAAACTAAGCGATAGTCGTTTGTTAATCACTCGATTTAAGGACACCTTTTTTATTTGAGATATAAATTTTAATCTGTAGACAGGGTTCAAGTTACAGATAGCTCTCCCTTCGAAGCTCCGTTTTAAAGTCGAAAGAGCGTGCAATCCGAAGCGCCTTTTGTCTTCATGTAACGTGACGATCGCTTGAAACAATTCTAGAAATTCGTATTGTGAATTGTATAAGTCAAACGTAGTTGGTGACATAACCCATGTTTCACAATCTTGTTGTGTTGTCTATTGTTTCCTAGTATTGCTCCTTATGTCAGTGCTAAAATTACAGCCATATCTTGGGAGTACTCGTAATGTTCTCGAAAATTCTCTAGAGAATTTTTGTTTTGACGACCTCTGTGGTCTAGCGGTTCGAGTGCCGGACTTCTGATCATGGGGTCGTGGGTTCGATTCCCACAGGACACAAATATTTGTGTGGATAAAACATGAGTATTTGTGTTTGTCTGGGTGTTTCTTATGTATTATAAGTATGTATTTACAAAAAAAAGTATATTATGTATTATATCCATTGTCTAGTACCCATAGTACAAGCTCTGCTTAGTTTGGGAGTAGATGGTGTTGTGTAAAATGTCCCAAAAATATTATTATTGCCTTTATTTATATTTATACATATTTTTTTTATTTTTAAATATTTCATCGTAACATAATTATAAAAAAAAAACATTTAAAAATATAAAAAATAGAAACCCACCGGCATCGGGAGCAGGGTCCAAGCTACCGGTGGTCAGGGCCCCAGAGAAAGAAACCTCCTAACGATACGGGCCGTGTCCAAGAGTACTGCTTTCTGTATCAAGCCTTTGATCCAGCCATCCAACGAGAGCCTCCTTAGATGTTGGTCGAGGCTCTTGGCTATAAGGCCATTGGCTGACACAACGATTGGTACAATGATTGCTGAATTCACCTCCCACATGTCGACAACCTCGTGTGCCAAGTCGAGATACTTTATTTCTTTCTCTTTCTCGGCTTTCACGAGGTTCTCGTCATGCGGTACAGTGATGTCAACAATCATTGCACGACGCTCTAATCGATCTATCACTACAATATCAGGCTTATTGGCAACAATAGTCCTGTCTGTAATGATAGACCGGTCCCAGTACAATGTAACATGACCATTTTCGAGAACTGGGTCGGGCACATACTTGTAGTACGGTACTTCCGATTCCACAAGATTGTATTTCAAAGCGAGCTGCTGATGGATAATCCTGGCCACGAGGTTATGCCTGTGCAAGTATTCGCCGTTAGCCAGACGCGAGCAACCAGAGATAATATGTCGGATAGATTCTCCCGGACGGCGGCATGCCCGACATATGTCAACCGTACCATCTTTCACGATATATTTCCGATAGTTGTTCGTCATCATAACTTCGTCCATAATTGCACATACAAAACCTTCGGTTTCTCCAAAGAGATTTCCGAAACGTAGCCAAGATACGGACGCTAGAAAATCTACACTAGGCTCATAGAGAGCCCGGTAAAAGCGTCCGTGTAGCTCTTTGCCTTGCCATACCTCCTTGCGATCGTTCGTACTAAGTACTACAGGCTTGCGCCAGTTCTCTTTAGCCAAGGAGAGTGGGGTAAGTCCCTTGTCCACTGCGACCACATCTCGATGCATCACACCATCAAACTTCCGAAAATACTCCCTGAGACTGCATACCTCGCGATTGTGAAGGGTCTTGGCATTTAAAAAGCCTCGACCCCCACACTTTCGCGGGATATACAGCCTCATTACCGAGGAGCGTGGGTGATGCATTCGGTATGTGGTCAGTAGTGTACGAACCTTCCTATCAAGGGTATCAAGTTCTGTTTGAGTCCACTTGAGTATGCCAAAGGAGTACATCAAGACTGGCATGACCCAACCATTGAAGGCACGCACCTTGTTTCCGCCTGACAGAAGGCTTTTTAAGACCTTCGTCAGACGGCCCAAGAAGCGCTCTCGCAACGATTGTTTCATGTCAGCCTCGTTTATGCCTAATGCCTCCGACATGCCCAAGTACTTGTAAGTCTCCGTTGAGGCAAGTGATCTAAGTTGTGTGGAGTCTGAGAGTTGTATTCCCTCAGATTCCACAATCTCCCCTCGCTTTACATGCATGACTGCACATTTCTCCACACCGAATTCCATTCTGATGGAGTCACTGAAGGTTTTAGTTACCTTCAGTAAATCCATCAGATGTCGATCAGAGGGAGCAAAGAGTTTTAGGTCATCCATGTAAAGGAGGTGAGATATCACCTGACCACCCCGCCTCAACCGGTAGCCCAGCCCTGACCCCTCTAGTAGTGTACTAAGAGGATTCAGGGCCAAGCAAAACCACAGAGGACTCAAACTGTCACCTTGAAATATACCACGCTCAATCCTGATCGGTTCACTGATTCTCTGAATTTGTCGGCATCCTGGGTAACGAAGGACTGTCCTCCATTGCCCCATGCATGACAACAGGAAGGCGCGTAGAGTAGCATCTACTTTATACAGCTCCAGCACCCTCATGAGCCATGCATGGGGCACGGAGTCATAGGCCTTCTTGTAATCTATCCAGCATGTCGACAAGTTCTTTCTAAATCGGCGAACCTGTTGGCTAATGGTCATATCTATGAGGAGTAGCTCCTTAGTACCACGGGACCTGTTCCTACATCCATTTTGAGACGCAGACATTATTAAATTTTCATCAATATGATTACAAATTTTTGCCCTCAAAATGGATGTAAGAAGTTTATAGACCGTCGGTAAGCAGGTGATGGGTCTATAGTTTTTGGGTTCCGCAGTACTACCAGATTTATGGAGCAGATGGGTAATTCCAGTAGTTAAAAAGTGTGGGAGCGTCCCAGTTTCTAAAGATGACTGGAATTGAGACGCCAAGCGAGCGTGAGAACTACGTAGCCATTTTATCCAAAAACTATGCAGTCCATCCGGGCCAGGAGCTTTCCAGTTCGGCATAGGGTGGACTGCATAGGCTACGTCTTGGGGGCTGATGACAATTTCTCCCATAACTGGTAGTGGTTCACACACTCGCTCTACGTCACGTATCCAATCACCTTCGGCATGACTGACCGGTACTGACCAGATGTTACGCCAGAATGAGCACATAGCGTCATCATCCGGCCAGCACGCTTCACCCACACCATTATTATTATTATTATTATATTATATATGGCTATAGGCCCGATGAAGTGTGGGTACACCCTCTGCCTAATGCAGGCGTATGTTATCCCTACTAATATTATAAATAGTTGTTTCATCTCTGTCTGTCTATTACGCTTTCACGCCTAAAGCGCTGAACCGATTTTGATTAAATTTGGTACAAAAATATATGAAACCTTAGAGAATTATATGGGCAGATACGAGTGAAACCGCAGACAAAAGCTAATAGGTATTATATAAGTTGAAAAGTAGAAAAAGTTTAATAAGTAAGTATTAAACTTTAATTTAGCGTTTCATGGATTCTGGCAGCCCTGGTAGGGGAGGAAATAGGTATAATGCTGTACCCTATAAAAAGGGTACTTAAACCCTTACCTCTTTTGTACCCTATCCAGCCAGTCATTACCAAGCACGGGCCATCACCATAAAGTGAAACTAGCTATTTCGACAACCTTTCGACCTTATGCTCTTCTTAATAATGTTGGAAATTGGTCAACTTTCAAGATTGTCAATTGTTCGTTACACACGTCAAAAGTTCCTAACTCATTATACTGATGTTCTATCGATCTTCAGCTTCCCGTGCTTATACGATTTGGCGATAGACACGAGAACTTAGAATATTAGTGGTATGAGGACTTGAACAATTATTATTTACATAATACTTTTAATGAAAACTCAAAACGTAAATCTCTTTTGCCACACAGAAGCGATTCTGCAAACATGGATAACTGGATCTGAAATCCTGTCCAAATAAGTTCCCTTTTCAAGTAAAGTTTACAGTCCATACACACGGGGTGATTCTGAGAAGCTGAATTGAATTTAATGGTTTAATCACGGATTAAATGTTTAATTCTCTTTTCGGACGCGGTGCGGTCGGCACGGACGCGTTGTAGAAAACCGCGGCAATGCAATGCGTCGGTTGCTGGCCATGACATTCGGAAATGCGATTTTAAATGGATGTTCGAAATTTAATTCTTATTTCAATTTGCTTGTTTCACAGACGTAAAAGAAGAGTAGTTGCTATTTCATGTTTGGAAATAAATTAAAAAAAAAAAAAACAAAAAGATGTTATTCTTCTTTAATCAAAAATATTGACGAATGATAGATATTTCTGCAAATAGATATTCTAATGACACTGAAAATTAATGTAGTAGCAAATATGTGAGTGTTACAATGCAGAGCAATGTCTGAAATGGCCTTTTGAAGAAAAGCTGTGGCTATGGAACAGTGGCTTTGAGTAGACCAGTCCCAGCTGACGGCACGCATACATCAGTCATTGTATAGCTCGACCATAATTTAGGGAGCTCAACAACCCGTCGCACGACGATATCTGATCAGCAGTACATTTGCGAAGGCCACATAATATTCTACGTACGCGTGTGTAAAATTTTTACAAATAAGTTTTCATTAATATTTTCCCCACATATAACGCACAATTTCGAAATCCACCGTCAATTACCTTCCGGAAAATGTTTCTATACCCTTTTAGAATTAAAATATTGTTTAGTTGGTTGGACGGAGATGAGATTTTTGCTCAGTCGGGTTGTCTTAATTTTGATATAACTGAATTTACTTTTGTGATATTAAAGAATAAGCCGACATTTTGCGGCGAGTAAGCAGATGAATTATGAAAGCTCGTTCCCGCTAATAGGTTAACGTAAAGGGATGATTCCACAAAAAATGTAACAGAAAATCACTGTTGCGTAACGTTCTCCTCGATGTATCCTCGGAAATATATTTGGTAAAAAACTAGCAACTTGAACCACCAAAGAGTATAAAAGCGCCGCATAAAAACCTTTTTTCTAAACCAATACAGAAGCTCTTTTGTAGCAAAACACTTCAAAATAAACAGTAGTCTATATCCACTTAGGTAAGCTTCAATTTCAAGTGCTTATTACGCACGCAGCGTGGGCGATTTTTGTTTTTTACTTACTAGTGCATGATGGTAAATAGATGTTTTTACGTCTCTTCAAATGTCTGTACAACCTTTAGATTTTCGTCAATATTAAGTCGATATAGTAAGATATTAAGTCACAGATAAAGAATCAGATCAAGTCCTCATAAACACATTGAGACCCCTCCTGTCAAGATATTTGCTAAAGTTGACAATACACTTGATTGTCTTTGTTCTGTTTTTTGTTGTGTTTTACATGACAAAGTACTGTTGCCTTGCGGCTTGAGGGTTAAAGGAGCCCGAATGTGTATGTTTCTTTTGGATTGAAATAACTAATGACTAAAGCTATGAAAATAGTCTAAAACTTTTGCTTCTTTTTTGTGCCTAAGACCACCGTACTAATTTGTAATTTAAATTATCCATCTAAATCCAAACTAAGCAGAGCTTATCTCTGCAGGCAATGCTGACTAGGCAATGGATATAATACTTATGTGGACTTTTAGGTCTTTTTTATTATTTATTTCTGGCTATGGTATCACTGCGACCGTAGTCGGTCTATTGTGATTGCCACTCGTTGTTGTAACTAACTGCAGGATTTGCTTACGATGGTTCCCTAGATGAGCACTGCGCTCGTGTATTAGCAATTTGAACTCCCCCAGATAGTGTCCTTTCATTAGCCATCAGCGTTTAGGCAAGTGTCATGTTAAGGGTTTCGTCACTATACGCAAGCTGTACATACTCTGCGCTAAGATAAGATTTGTGTATCTTACTAGTAGTACTTTTCTTCTTATTTTACATACAGACATACATACACACACACCTTTTCCCATAGGGCTAGGCAGACATTAAAGAACGCAACTTGCTACGTTTCTTGCACACTTCTTTCGCTTCGTCCACATTCATACATCTTGTCATACACACTCTTTTATTGTAGGCCTAAATTGTGAACTGTTCAGACTTCGATGGCCTAACTACTTTTGCATTATCTAATTAAGTTCCTGTACCATTCTCACCGGCAACTGAATAATTTAACTCAATTTCTGGCGTGACGTAGCGCTGTCAAACTCCTAACACAATAGTTTGGGATTTGTCACGCGTAGAATGCAAATTAACAACCCAGAGTTTAAACTGTTAATGTAATTAATTATCATCCATAATTAAGACTCGCGTTGTGTGTACCGACATTTGCATAACACCACGCTTTCCCTTATGTTGACTGAGTTCTGACGAATTTACGTCGTTCAATGAAATTTCGTGAGTATATGAAAATTAAGATGGAGTTTAATCATGAATGGATTTGGTGCTGCGATGTTGAGTTCCAACTTGAAATGTGTCTAGGTCATGATTAGGCGAATTATTATTAACATTAAAACAAAGCTTGTAAAAAGCTGCTATCTTGAAGTGGAAATGGGCTGGACATGTCTGTCGTATGTCAAATGAGCTGTGGGCTAAACGAACTACCGAATGGGTCCCACAAAACGGCAGATGACAGCGCAGCAAGCCTAGACGGAAATGGCGGGATGAGCTTGACTTTTTCTGGAAGGATTGGACCAAAATTGCCTTGAACCGTGAGGAATGAAGGGAGGGTAGGGAGGCCTTTACCTTGCAGTGGGACGACAACGGCTAAATAAATAAGCTTGTAGTGTCTCACTGCAGGGCAAAGGCCTCCCTATTCTTCTTCCGATTCTCTCTCATCATCATCCTCGGAGCGTTTTCCCAACTATGTCGGGTTCTCCAGTCTAACCAGATGCGGCTGAATATCAGTATCTTACGAAGCGACAGCCATCAGACCTCTGCAAACCAATTTCTAGGCAGTACCGATATCGTGAGCTTAGACACACGCAGGCAACATGTGCATTACGGGAACTAGCTCAGCATTTACTTTATGGAAGGCATCGCACTGATTTTATACTTCGGTTCGTTCGACTGCTGGACAAAGGCCAATCTGTCTGTTGATTTAGCGGCCAATCTCTCTAGTAAGAGTCGAGCTCATGCCACCTCCGTCTGGACCAACCATGCTATCGCTTTGTTCTGTCGAGGGATTCAATTTTTGGTAGCTTTTGCCCAAAGTTCGTCTGGCATGAGACAGACGTGTCACACCCTATCTCACTTAAAGTAACATTAACTTTGAACTAGGTAGGTATATGTTATGAACTAATATTTTAAATTACACATTTTTCCAAGGATTTATAGGTCAAATGTTGAAATAATATTTGCAAACTCGTTTCTGCTTTTAATTAAACTGTGAACAAGCCTCAGGGGAAATATATTTGATGTGTTCATTCTTTTTTTGTTACTAATAACTCGTATATAGTTCACATGTTATTGTAACCTTCACAGTGTCTTTTAAATTAATGAAACTATACTTTGTGGCCATTTATCATTTTACAATGTTCTTGCGATCGAATGTTAAGTTGCTGAGCGCGATGGTTCGATTATCAGATGGGGTTTGAGACCATTTTTCCCCCTTTCTTTCATTTACTACTTAAAAAGCGCCATTTTCTTCCCTTGCCCTTTGGGTGGGGACCATGAGACTCGCCTTCACCATGATTAGAGACATCCATTAACAATTTCCTTTTGTATGTTTTGCAGCCATATTAACTTACGGTGCAAAGACTTGGTCACTCTCGAATACCCAAAATCCGAACTAAAAAAGAAAAAGAAACTTTGTATAAGACGAACAGATCGCATACAAAACACAGATTGCGCTTCAGAACCCAAATTTGCGATGTAGTCCATATGGTCCAAATGAAGCTGGGCCGGCCATGTCTGTCGCATTTCTGAGGACTGATCTTCGGGCCAAAACTACTAATAAGTGGAGCCGTGAGACCGATAGGCGACATCGTGGAAGATCAAGAAAGAGATGGCGTGACGACCTTGATACTTTTAATCCAGATTGGATCCGGATAGCATAAGATCGAAAGAAATGAAACCTTTGTCTAATAGTACGAAAATCTTAATCGTATGTATGTATTGATGATCTGCGATGACGATCACAATAAATCGATTACAGTCGAAGTGTTACTTTAGCAGTATCACTGTGACCTTACTCGGTCTATAATACTACCATTTTCAAGGTACCTACCTGTTTTAAAGTTCGACCTAGGGTTGCCAATTCAGCTAACACAAAATCAGAACCAATTCTTCAACACGTAACTCCATTAACGTTGAAACTCATTCACGGAATATATCGTGCAATTTCATCGTAACAAAGACGGGATCCCATGGCGTCTAAAACAGATTTTATCCAATTATCGTTGAGTGCGGACCCAGAATGACAAGTGTATCGTGTTACCGGCACTTACCTAAGTATCTTGATATTGAAATAAAACTTTATTTGGATTTTGCGTTATATTGATAGCAGAGGTGTACCAACTTACAGCCACAGTTCGGTGTTTTCTTTAGGTCCCATTTAATAGGGGGAGCCTATGCTGCTACTGAGAATTTCATAGAAAATCCCAATAATACTGCTTACAACAACGACAACCGGGACCGAGACGGCTTTACGTGTTCTCCGAGGCACGGAAATTTCTCGGTGTGTTAGGAATACTCACCCAGTAGTGTGGCCGCAGCTAACGCAGCTTAACTTCAGTAATTATAATTATTATGTAAATTAAAATTAATAAAGTCACCAAGATAACTGGCCACATTGCATTAATTAATTGTCTTTAACAAAAATAATCCTTTATCTCATTTAGTCATTTACTTAGTAATGTTCAACATTATAAAGTATTTTAACCCAAAAATGTTATCTCATGGGTCTATCGGGCCCCAACGGAGGGTTTATTGTACCCGGAGCCTTTGTTTGAAGGGTTACCGTTGCGCCGACAATTCCGTTTGAGTTTAAACCAGAAATAACATCATATCATCATGCAACCGAAGGCAGAGGTATGTTTTTAGGTACCATGTAATAGGAGGCTAGCCTCAGTATTAGATACATTACGTGTTATTTCTCTGAGTGAGCACCCTACTTAACATGCGCAACGTCATAATTTTCTCGTCGCTTATCTCGTACAGAAACTATGGCAGGAGATGAGATAGTGTGACGACAAAATTATGTCGCGGCAAGCATGGTAGCCACTCTTGGTATCAAATCTAACACGTCAAACTTACCAATGATGCATTAAATATTGTTTTTATTAAATTGTTTATTTTTTTGTTTCAGGTAAGTACTCACTTCAAACCTGGATTTAACGTGGTATGTTTTTTTTCTGACTATTTTTGTATGTGCTCCAAAATCACTCTGTCGTCACTGCCATTCATTTTAATTACATATTTGGGAACGAACCTACCTGTTCTGTGTTGATAAGTGGGAAGGAATAAAGAAAAATACCACCGTGGATGGTTTTCAGGGTATCTAATATGTTTTAAACTTCTAATCGTAATTATTCCATATATTTACATGGAAAACTGATTCGTATCTACAGACATTCGCAATGTATGCGTGCAGCGCCTCTAGCGGATGTCGAGCGAAACTGACTACATTCGTTTTTGCAGAGGCAACACTAATAGATTTATTATATTGTAACATCGAATTACTGTACTTAGTAATATTATTATTAATTTAATTTGAATCCCCTTTTTTCCGTATATTTTAATTGTTAATTTAAATCCTCTTAAAAATCTCGCGGTTGCTGATTAATTGGAAGAAATTATCTGATTTTTATATACATTATTCTTTAGAAGTTAATATAAAAAACCATTGAGGATTTTTACATACTTAGTAAATAAAAAAAAGTTTTGTTGGAATGTCTATCTGCCTAATAAGGCATAATAAGGCTGGGAAGATCTGTGTAATGTGTATAGCACATTATGTATATTCTTCTTTAATTTAAGTGCTCGGCTCTTGCCGGTGGAGCAAATGTCACTCTTCTTCATCCTCTGCCTTGTAATTCTTGATACGACTTGTATTTTACCTTTTCCTTCGCTTGTTCATATGTACTACATATTTTTGAATAATACACGAGTGTATTCAAATATTGTAACACAACCTCTAATCACTCATCTTATTTCTATGCTTCGCAATTGTTCATATCCAAAGATTTTATGAGTGTTGTAGAACCGTGACCTACCTCAACAGCCAGACGGTTGAGAATATTGCGATCTAGGTATTGAAGCTCGCAGACTGCATCGATTATGTATTATATACATAGTAGATGTGGATTGTAGGTATCGATATGTCTATAGGATTTTATGACCTACGTTGCATTAATATTTATGTGGATAGGTATATTTTATGTTTTTTTTTTAGATATCCTACTAATCTTTATTGTGCATAACTATAGCCTAATCCCTCTCAATTTGAGAGGACAGAGGTTGATGATGATGATTGTGCATAACAATAATTCCTGCCAACTAACTTCTATCAGCTTGTATTAGAACTCGGGAATAAATGCACGTTAATAATTCTTAGAATAGTTAGAACTTTAGACCACTCACTAGGCTTAACAGTTGAGCTATTGTCTAACTTTAGCTATCCAGACAAGAATTGTACCTACATTTATTATACAATAATAAATCAAGCCGGTAGCGGTAGAGGGCGGCAGAGGGAAATGCGTCTACGGTCACTAACCCCTTAGCGCGAGCTAACTAGGGGTAGGTAATACCTCCCCTTTTGGTGCAGTCTACTTGTACTCAGTAATGGACAGTGTGAACTATGCTTAAAATATTCAATTCAGACAGTTAAAAAGCAAAAAATAAACCGATTATTTTTATGTTTTCAATAATATGATACTTTTCAAAAAAGGAATTAAGTATTTAAATCTGGAATAAGTACATTTTATATGGTTTTTTTTCCTTATTTAAACTGGTATCATTTATTTATTTGATTGTTTTATTCCTGGAATAAAATTTAATCACTAGGTATATTTAATTTTATTTTACATCACTTGTCACAAAATGAAATTCTAGGACCTATATTGTCGTGTAGTCAACGACTCTACACAGGTTTGTTTTTGTTTAATAAGCACTCCATTTCTGTCAGCTTAAAAATAAATATATTTAATAAATTGTTTAGGATTCTCCCATCATGGAGCCATCATCCCCATTTAGTACAAATGCCGTGTCACAACAAAAGACTAATTATCCCAGCTTAAATAATTGGCCGTCACTTACCTAATAATAAACAATTTAAAATTCGCCGACGCATCGACAATGGCGGGCCACAGACTGTATTCCAGTAAAACAAGGTAGAACAGTAGCCCCAGTATATTTTTTCATAGTGTATGTTGTTGTTATTGTTGTAAATTGAAGTCTGCAGACCAGATGTAGGCTTTTGTTAATTGCTTTTTCATTATATAGTTCGAAAGGGCGTTAATAAAGACTATAATCCTATAGCCACGTGTTAGTTTCACAGTCTAGTTTCAATACAAAGCATTCCCAATTACAGTTCGTTTCCATTGACAGAGTTCGACATGTTTTAAATAAAAACGTGTTCAACAAACAAAACACATACGACTGGACGTCAGAATTTTCCACTAGGCTTTGACAGACAAATCCTGTTATTCGTATAAACCTAGACTTGCAAATAACCATTAATTCAAGGACGGAGCCAATTTAACTTGCTATATCGTCCCTGTGGTATAACACAAAGCCTGCCGCGGACAGCGGCCCCAGCGGGGGTTAGGGTGGCTCGGGGGTGAAGGTAGGGGTGGGACGGAAGTGATGAAACTCCCGGCGCGTCGCCATGGTAACCGCCGTGTTTACCCCGCCATATCGATCGCTGCGTTTCCCTGTTTACATACCGGCGATGCAACGAGAATTTCGATTCGATTCCTTGTTAAATAACGCAAATAAACGTTGATGAGGTTTCTTGTAGAGTCTGTACAGAATGTTTAAAGGATTCTATAGGAAAACGAGCTTGTTTTGATTTTAATATTTAGCTTAATGAAGACAGTTCTGAATTTCTTTGTCCTTTGTTATGAGAACTTAGACTCATCGTCTTTGATGTAGTTTATTACGCTCGTAATTACAAATTGTTACTGGATTTTAATAATCTTCTGTGAAAAAGAGTAGGTAGGTATAAGTATTAATTAAGTATATAATTTTAACAAAACGAGATAATAATAAACAAATGAATGAAAATGTTAGGATTAGTTGTAGGATTTCTACTGATTATATTATTATTAATTCCTAATGCAATTACAGGGCATTAATCCAAATTCGGAGCCACTTTTCCAATATCCTTCCTCGACCTGGAAATGTAACCCAGTACATTCGGCAGCCGCGTTTACACTTACTACAAAACTATTAAGGCACTTTTAAAATCAGAAGACAAGACGTAAATGACAGATTCTTAGATTAAAAGGGTGTAATCAACTTCATGGTGTATATGACCACTGACCAATTAGACATACCATCACGCCTGTATCCCCTGAAGGGTTAGGTAGAGGTGTACCAATGTACGCCTATAGTTCGCCAGTATGTTTAAGTCCCATGTAATAGGAGGAAGGAAAACCCAAGAACGCTTTGCTCCGCCTGACAATTTAGCTTAGTAGCAGATATAAGAGGATTTTAATATCACTTTTAGTAATGTATTTATAAGTTTTCTTTAGTTGTAATTATTCCCCAGACATCAATTCGCATTCAATGCGGGTTCGCGTGAACATCGGTTTTAATTTAAGTAATTGTTTTGTCAGTCTAGGGAAATTTATGCGATTTCTTTGTTGCTTTGTTACCATTTCGGTTTTCCTTTGTTGGGGGACACGCGAATATATAAACACTGGTGTAGTATTTATTATCCTTATGTATTAGGGTTGCCAAATCAAGTTTGAAAATTCTATGTTATGGTTTGAAATACTTAGTGCTGGCTGAGGTGAAATTGTTATTGGGTTTTTCATTTTCAACTTTAATTTCGACATTTTACGCTGCGTGCCTCGGAGAGCACGTAAAGCCGTCGGTCCCGGTTGTCATGCGGACATCTATGATAATCGTTAGTAGTAGTCAGAATCCCAAAAAGAAACAACCAGACTAGCTTCAGGATATCGGTACCTATTACCCAGAAATTGGGGTTACGGAGGTTTGATGGCAGTCGCTTCGTGTAAAATACTGGTATTCAGTCGCATCTGGTTAGACTGGAAGCCGACCTCAACAAAGTTGGGAAAAGCTTGAAATATGATGGATGATTTGGATATTTTACACAGTACGATCTAGTCCCAAACTAGGCAAAGCTTGTACTGTGAGTACTAATGGAGATAATACCTATATAGTTTTTTGTAAATAAGTACGTGCCTACTAATAATACATAAAAAACACCCAGACAAACGGTCGATGCACATGGAATCGATATAACAATTATAAAATCGCTCACAAACACATCGATTGTCGATCCATACTCGTATTCAAATTCAATTGCGTACCGCGCACATCGCAACTCGGATAATTGTACACGGAATAAATTATGTTTTGACGTCCACATAACTCGATTCGTATTTACTTATTCGATTGCTTTTAATGTTCGATGTATCGAATCGAAATATTTAACGTGTAGCGAAATTTTCATGTTGAAGTTGAAAATTTTATTCACAGTTTATGGTTTGCATTAAGTAAGTGTTAATTAAGTATTTTACTTGTTGTTGTACAGCCGCCAGGAGGTCAAGCTATCAAAAACTGTCAAACCTGTTCCCAAAAACTGTTCCCAATTGAACATGAACCTTATAATTTTGTATTAAAGTTGTATCTTAAGAAATTTGACAGATTGGGGTAGCTTGATGTGCTGGTGTCTGTACTTACTTGACTACTTCATTGGTCTAGCGGTCGCAAGAACGACTGAGCAGTCCTGGGTTCGAGTTCGACTATATTTTGGGATAGTGTTTGGTCTAGAGGTTCGTGTGTCGAGGTCGTGTGTTTGTTTGTCTGGGTGTTTCTTATATATTATACATAAGTATTTATTTAAAAAAAAATTATCATATCCATTGTCTAGTTATAAGCACTACAGTAAGACAGTGAGTATAAGCTCTGCTCAGTTTGGGACTAGATGGGGCTATATAAATGTCCCAGATATTTATTAATATTATTCCCAGTAGGCCTTATTTGCCGTTATATCACTTGCTACATTACCCTCACAATCGGAACAATAATGTTCGCATATTACTGCTTAGAGACAGATTTTTTTAATGTGGTTGGGACCTACCAACCCATGCAAACTCTTCTTGGTATACTCTCTGTACCATCGACCTCATCTTTGCTCTGGAGGCAAGATTGGTGTCAAGAGCAAGCCCATTTTTAATGAGAAAAAAAAGCTCGGAAGAACCTCGTTAAACACTGAAATGTCTAATAAGCACAGTAATAATCATCATAAGGTTCAGAAATTGTATACACCGTGTTTTTTTTTTTTGTTCTGAAAGGAAACCATTATTTCAATATTATTTCTACTAGATATGGGACTAAGTCTGAAATCTTGAAAAAAAAAGAGCTGTTTCTTAGAAAAAAGTTCAGGTCTCTCGACAAAACGTAGGATGTAGCTATTTTTTTTTGCACTTTATGGTTGATCCTATACAATAAATTGTTGATCATGATGAGTAGAAGTAAATCCTTTTGGCTGTAAGACGACAAAAGAAACACGGTGTATAAACCTCCAAGGGTCAATTAGCAGACACAATAGAAAAAAATGTTTCGACCCTCTGGAGGGTCAAGATTCTTTAATGAATTCACGTAATAACTTTCATCATAGAAATCTTCACGTCTTGCAAAGTCGATACACCACGCAGTCCTTCCGTTTGGCGTAAAGTTACACACCGCACCCGTATCTGTAACAGTAATGCGATACATTGCATCACGCGGTGTCGGTTGCAGGTGTCGAGGTTGACTACTTGATCTACATCTAAATAGATCTTATTCTATAAGTACTAGAGACTATTACGTCTTTCAACACAAGATCAACGACGACAAGATTATGTCGTGGTGCGAGTAGCTTGGCAGGTCGCGGAATACATACAGGGTTAATAGTATGTAGGTATCTTTGCTATACGAGATAACACCATCAATACAAAGCTAAAAGGTTCTTATTACCGGAGCATTAGGAGACGACTCGCACATCACTCAGGATGTCTTTAAGATTGATCTACAATGCACTCCTCGGTACAGTCGGGATCACAAGTGGGTCAACCTCGTAAAGTGATAATAAAAGAAATGGTTTCCAATGCACTTGTGTGTTCTATTTTATATCCATCTGTATTTTAAAAGTGAGTTGCTTGGAATATTTTCAACAGCTTCCCAGCTTCTTTTTTTATAATATTTTATCAGAATGTTCTAGAATATATATTTTGCTGAATTTTTTGTAAACCATACCTACCTCATGTTGATTTTGCAATTATCATCAATATCACAAACAAGAACTAAAAAAATAAAGTTTACGATAAAGTAATATTTTATTTAAAAATAAGTGTACTTAATATTCAAACAATTCAATACATTAAAGCTTTAATGTCTCATTTCACATTAAAATGTTTTTATACTCCAATTAACTACTTTTTCAATCTGCAAAAACCTTGTGGAAACTACTTTAAACCTAAGCTTTGAATATTTAGATGTAATCTGCACAGTAGCCTATAATTGATAGTTTTCACAAATAAAACACTAACTAAACTCTTAATATAACCTAACAAATTCGATTAAAGATAACGCACGGAAATTTAACATAATCCACTAACTCATTGCTGAACTAGGTACTCGCGTTAACCTCTACTCAACTAAAGATTAGTGCAAGGATTACTGTAAGTAGTTTAATGAAGCAGATTAAACCTGACAATCTACTAACCGTTTGGCGATCGCTGCTAAGTATTAGTTAAACCATCAATGTTGAATTCAGAGCCAATTTCTAATCATTAAGTATTTAAGTTCAATTTTATTAAATGACGGCATAAATGGCGCAGTGGCTGAAGGCTTGATTTATGCGCTATGAATCCCGCACGGGACAATATTTTTGTGAGAATTTGAGTTTGCTTAAATTATCATTCTTTACAGTGATGTTCGATATAATAATAATAATAATTCGATACTTACAGGAGAGAACAATTTAGGAATACTTGTGAACATTGTAAATATATAAAAAAATCTAGGAATAAACAAGGTCTAAACAGTACTCCCATTTTCAAGGTATAGAAATTAATAAACGATATAAAGCAACTTTAATAAAAAAATTGTCACCAAAAATTTTGTCTGAAATACAGGCCTCAAGCCTAGTTTAGGCACTAGTTTCCCTCAAAATACCTAATTTAATGTATTCTGTAACCTATCGTGGGGAGAAAAGAAAGATTTATCTTATCGTAAAAAAAAAAACCAATACCACAACCTTTCCCATAACATAATTCAAAATAACACAATCATAGCAATTGCCGTTATTTGCTATTTATTTCCTGTTGAACTCCCAAAAATATAACATCGTTTTTCGTCATCGAGAAATTCCGCACTTCCGTCGGTGACTGTACCTACGCTTCGTCTCAGACTCTATTTCCTTGTAACATTGGAAAATCTACGAATTTCCTCTTCAAAGATACCTAGGTTATACCGAAATCTAGAAATGGCGAGGTTGAGTCTAGAACATTCGTAGACGTAGACTAAGTGCTTTGTGGATGCTCTTTAATGTTCCACTATCGAGTTTTGCTCTCTATATTGGTTTCATGATTCCATTTAGTGGTCCATTTAATTAAAATGGAACTGTCATTATATGTAAGTGCCTCTTTAGTCTAAGGTCCTAAGACTGCTGCGCTAGAGGTCTTGGGTTCAATTTCCCAGGTCGAGCAACTTTTCTATGAAATTCTCAGTAGCAGCTCGGAGTTTGGATTTATGCCCGGTTTACATGGGACCTAATATACCGGCGAACTGTGGGTGGTACAGAGGCCAGCACATTAAGCTACCACAATCTGTCAAATTTCTTTGATTGATTTTCAACTTTAACACAAAGCAATAAGGTTCATATTCAATTGGGAAAATTTTACAGTTTTGGATAGATTGACCTACTGGCGACTGTATATTAATTTGTCCTTTGTCTAACTCTTCGGGGAATACAGGCGTGATGGTATGTTTACGTCGCCTCTGCCAACCCCCTTAAAGAAAAGCCTGGATAAATATCACAGACTGTAATTATTTTGGACTGTAAAAGCTATACATGCCCAATATAAGTTGACTTCGTTGACGTATAGATTTACCTTAGATTAGGAGGTCAGCTTATAGTGAAAATGTATAGTTTGATATGTAGCTGTGCGCACATATTATCCACATCTCTGACCCCTAAAGGGTTGTCCACTTATGTGCTGTCGTACATAGTTAACTCGATGATGATGCCATTAACTCAAGCGACAGGGTTGCCCCCAGGGTATCGAAAAAATTTGATTATGCGACTGTGAGGACTTGCATAAGTCCAATTAGACCACTTTATTATAACTTAAGTGCAAAATTTCGTTAGGCTATTGCAGTCACCTCTTTGGAGATTGCTTCATTAGTCATAAGTTCTGTATGACGTATAGAATATCATTAAACCTATCAAGGATCAATGAGCAGAATAGAAAAACAGTTGTGAAATCACTATATCTTTAATGAATTAAGGAAAATTAAGACCCTTCATCAGACAGTGTTTGAGATGGTCGAAATCTGCTACAGAGTTGAGATGTTTCTGGCGCTTAAGTGGCTGCTTTCTAGTCTGTTCGTTGTACACAATTAAAAAGAAACAGATTATGTACAAACTAAATGATACGTGTAGTTTTGGCAGAATTAATTTTAGTATGCTAAGTCACGTTCCTTGAAGGGGATTATGTGACCCCTTCTAGAAACGTGTATTGTTTCGTATAGTACACGGAACCTACCTGCCTAATATCAAGAGTATAATTATTTCCTGAGAATTTACGGTGCACGACTGTTGTTTCGGCGAATCGGGTTGAATGCAACAAAAAATTGTGACTAATAAAGCGCATAATGATTAAAAAAGTCAATATTTATGCACTATTAAAAAATCTAAATATACTCACAATGTTTTCCGTCCCCATTATATTAGTGATACTTAAATTAATATGCACAAATACATACATAATAATGAAATAGTAGTGGTTATTCTCATAATGTGGTCTCCTATAATTAAAGAACCACCAGGATCTAAACTTAATTTTATTAAAACCCATGTAATTGTGCATTCTTTGTTGGAGATCCTAATAAAGTATAATCTGAGTCATTAGCACCTTAGTGATAAGTGGGGCCGCTATTAGGTCATCACCGTTATAATCACTAATATCAGTGCATATCCAAAATCACAAACTGCATGCAAATGTTAAACCTTATCCTTTTTGAGGAAAAAAACTTGAGTTGCCTTCGCGAACTTGACACCGCGGCGACCCTCCCAGGGTTGCTACATGATTAAAATTCGACTCGGCTGTCCTAACTTTAGACACTTAGCTAATAACAAAATATCTTGCGCAACAACCTTAAAACATTTAATTCTTTTTGCAGCACATTTTAATAATTTAATTTAATTAATTCTTAGAATTCATATCGCGTGATCGGAACATTATCCTTTATTTAATAATACACTTAAATCCAATCGTTATAGATCCGAAATCACGTTTTTATTTTCTTGCCAACCCTGAGAACGGTGAGTGCTTATTCATTGGATCAACATTTTGTGTACATATAATTTTTATAGCGTGTATGTGTCATGAATCATATGACTTGAAAAAAGTCCGTTGGAGTCATCTGGTGGGGTCATTTACCCGGCCGTTGACCCTTCAGTGGGGGGTCGATGTCACCCTCGAAGCAGTTTTGAAGTTTCTTCCTAGAATTTAGTACTTAGGCACTAAATCTTGGTGGCAGCAGGAGTTACGATGGCTTGCATTTGAGTGCATACCTGTGCCAAGACATGTCAGCTGTTTGGGTTTTACTTATGCTTTTACTTTCAAGACTATTCAGCACATTGCTCACCTCATGCTTCTAAGAATGAGATAGATTACGCTATAGACCACGATACATTCACACGCTTTCAAGAGTAGAGTACCCAGGCGTGATAATAAAAATCTGATTTGCAGAAATAGCTTTACAACTCTTCAATCGACTACCATTTTCTTTTGCACCATAGACGTCGGCCTCCTTTAGTAAACGTCACTGATCCTGATGTTCAGCTCTTTTCATCCAGAAAAGATAAACTTCTTTTGCACAGAAATGTAATTTTCATTGACTTTAACAAATAATTAGATTGAATGTTTAACTGTTAGCAGCTTCTATGTGTGTAGACTGGCCTTATTATATTCCAATTGAAATGTAATACATTGGCCAATTGTCAATTAATCGGGGCTTACAAGTAAGAAAAGTTACAAAATACAAACATAAATGTATTTTATGATATTTCGTGTCAAATGACTACTTAGTTTCAACATTCACAGTGCATATATTTTGTTTTACGGAATTAAGATGTCGCTTGAGTAATCAGTGTCGGGCTATTCACATGGCGACTTTTTGCTACGACACAGTCGCGCGTGCAGCTGCATCGCTGCAAGGTCAATTGACAAAATGGCTGCGCTATTGTACTTGTATCAATGGTACCTACAATGGCAATATGATCGCGATATCCTCGCGTTTTATCGGTTCAGTGGCACTGCACGGTGCATAGTCCTGAGCAGATAGGGGTGCTGGGCTTTATGTAGTAATACCAAACACAATCACTGCTAGACATTGAATGGAAGGGGTTAGTAGGTAATACAAAGAAATTAACACAAGCAAACTAGATTCAATTTCACTTCCAGTATTAATAACTTTTTATGTATACTGGAACCCATCGTCCTGCCTCCTGTCATGACCCTGACACAGTCTTAGCTCTAACCTGCTTTTCTTTAGTCACCCTTTACAACCACAACAGATAGAGACGTAGAGATATAGCTATCTTCTTTCAATCGTCTTTGAAAACCGTGTAGGGATTTTTAGATTATATTCAGAATTTTTATACTTTTTATTCTGGCAATCAAAAAATGTTTCAAATATAAATCCGAACCAGTCTCACAGTATCTTAGTGTCAAATGGTATATTACTATCCTAAACAAATGGCGTCAAATCGAAATATGACACAAAGGCGACATTTGTGACATTTACGTCACTGAAAGTAGACAGGAATTATATTTTTAATAATTTGAAATTAACAGGATTGGCCTTCAGTTCTTTGTCTGTAACGTTTTTATTAAAAAAAATCACATGCACATTCTACACAACACCAGTAAGTTCCACACTAAGCAAAGCTTGTACTTGATATAATACTTAGTACATATGTTTTATTTGTACATAAATACTTACATTATGTAAGACATATCCAGACAAACACTTATGTCCGTCACATAAATATTGATGTCCTGTTGAAATCAAACCCTTGGATGAGCAGTTCCGACAGTAATCACTAGACCGTTGACTAAATGTTAGTTCTTAAAAAAAATTGCAATTTAGCAGTTCTATCTCTATCCATATAGTACGTATATCCCTTGCGAAATCTCTGACGCGCATACTTGAGTGACCTTTCCAATCAACAATTCATAAATATACGCCTGTCGTCAGTAAGGTCAGTCACCAGTATATTGACCCATCCATGCCTACACTTAACTAGTATCCGGCCTGCCTCAACGCACTGTGAATGCGTTTATTTTATATGCCACGAACGATACTTGCATATGTAGTCGACATTGTTGGCAATTCGTTAATTGTTATTCCAATACAACCTTTAATTCTCATCAATACAAGTCACTTTTGAATGATAGAACCTTAAGTACTCAGGACCTGTATCTAATTAAAAGATCTACATTGTTACTACTAGTATTTTTTAAGGATGTATGTACAGGATTCCTTTGCCTATCTTGGAGAAAAATAAAAAGTAAAATCTGTCAGCTGTCATTGAATAAGTCGTAAAAGATGGTGAAACGTCTCGTTAAATGGATTTATTTCTGATGAAGAGCTAATAAATACGATCTGTTTTATTACATGTTAGATATACTTTGAAGTAATCAATAATTTATTATAATATAGTAGCATCTATGGCCTATTAATATGTCACTTAACGCTACTCAAGTTATTCCAGAAACGATCAATAATATACTTGCGTACTACAAGATTAAGACGCAAACAATATTGGAATTTACCTACTAATAAATAGGATATAATTTCACTATCGTATGTTGCATCTTCTGAATTATAAACCTTTTTGGAGATATGTGATATAATCACAATGCTTACAACAGAAATTGATCATTGACCTTTCAACACGATGCGTAATTCTTTGAAATCGTACGATTTTTCTCGTAGAATCATTTTCTAGAACTCTGAGTCAACCTTTCGGAAAATAGGGTGAGTCACCCCCTTGAAACGTCATAACGATGCGACAACAGAAAGACATTTTAGCAAGCGTCATTAGCAGTAGGTATACTTGGGAATAAAAAATATAAAAAACATTATAGTGTAGCTAGTTAGTTTTATCTTAGAGAATTTAGAGAATAAAAGAGTTCATCAATTTTATACATCTTAACCAGACAATAGGGGTGAGTAACATTCACTTTTTTGTCTCATTGGTTTATTAGTACCCGTGACATTTCATGTCCTAGTCATAGGTTTAATTCCCAGATCTGATAATATTCTTGCGTTTGAAATAAAACTAGTTAATATAATTTATCATTTAATTGTTAGAATATAATATTCTTGCGTTTTTCCTGTTACAGTATTTTCAGTATCTTATAGCTGTGGTAGATATACCCATGTGTCTCAGCCATGGGATGCTGAAAATATCGTATCAAGGGAAGCTAAGTGCGATTTTAGTCGGTAGATATCCGATATTCCTTACCACCTCTCCAAGTGGCAAACAACCCATGAAAATCTTACGTAGGTACTTTAAAAAAAGCCTGATGTTTGAAATTGAGAGGGTTGATTGATTATTAAAAACTTAAAACCATACTACACAAATCTTTATAAGAAATAACTAGCGACCAGCCCCCGTTTCGCACTCTTATGTTCATGAATAAATCTTCACAAAAAATCACTCTTGGTGAAAAGCCATGTAAGCGACGAAAATAGATTGTTTGAAGACTTAATTACAAAATATTACATTTTCTCTAGTAGACACAAAAAGTCAATTAAAATGTTTTATAGATATAAACCTGCCAGAAAAAAAAAATCTAAATGATAATCAAAACCGTACCAAAATCCCTTCAAAACCAAAAGCGGAGCAATTGTTTTATACGATTTAGTGCTATTGACAGGTAGTTTGGTGATAACTGATACCTATACACAATAACCTTTAGATACAAGTTTAACTTTAAGTGATAAGTAAACCCAAAAGATAACAACTGATAACCGAACCATTCTCAGCTTCGAATGGAAAAGGTTCGGTGATTACAGCCGTTAAGACAATAACAATACTAAGAATGTAAAGAAATGTTGCGAACACAAATAAAATTTTATTTGCTTCTCTTTATTTGCTTCTCCCTCTTTTTTCTCGCTGTAGTTAAACTTATACAATTTCACACAACAGATGCCAAAATTACAAAATTATAAACAAAAGAAAGTTCGTTAGTCTATAAAAAATCAATTTGTGTGCCGCGTGAAAAAAATCAATACATTAGCGTTGCACCCCTACATTACACGCACACATGGGAACGTACGCGTGCCTTACACACACGCATACTACGTGCGTACACGTAGGGACGGCAGCTGCAAAACTTGAATCCAACTGCCTGCGAATGTCAAAGTTTTATTATTAACTACAACGGTATATCGGCGTTGCTTGCCATAAATTATTATTTATTGAGATCTTTAAATCTTTTGTTAGCAATTGGTTTGATAATTAAGTGTATCTGTGTGTGTGTGAAATTAGTATTGTTACCACCTGTAACTACCTTGTTGAGTTATTTCCAGATAGGATTGAGTATTAATATTAATCTGTCATGGTCGTTGCGAATTTCGCGGATACCATGGCCATAACCATAGGGCATGTGAAGGTAAGTGCGGTTTTTTAGTCGGTACGAGTCCGACATATCCTGCCACCTTCCCGGTTGGCGGACGACCCATGAGCATTTTACATACCATAAAAAAAAAGAAAACGGATGAGTATTATTATATATATAAAATGCAAACAAGTAAGCAATATTGTAATTCAATTTAAGAGCAGATAATATATAAATTACTTTATTTCGAATTTAACTTTCAAATAAAGTAATTTAGCAAACTAGTAGATAATTTATTAAATACTTTTTAAGTTCACATGCCATTGTCGTTATAATATTTAAAATAAGAATCACTCAACTCTTAAAATACTAAATACATAGTCTGTTTATTCAAAAAGTGTATCCAAAAATTCGTTAGATATATTTAAAGACGTCGTGTCCTTATTTAATGACAAAGTGTCCTTTAATTTTGGATGCCTATCAAATATACCAAAAACACAAAAACTGTAGTGTGAAATATATAAAAACTGTAATAAATCTTTGATTGAAAGTTAAAAGACCTATTCACATAAATTGTTTACGCTAAAACAAGTTATACATCTTTTTTCTAATAATATAATTTTAATATCGGCTAGGTAATAAAGCCGAGTACAATGAACGGAGCCCGATCGCCTTGAGAACTTGTTGAAATCATTTGCAAAACAAAAAATAAATATGGAATTATTTGAAGAATATTAAATTGTTTCAGTAATATCTGTTATTAAAAATTCTCGCGTTTACATTTATAAATATTTATTCAAAATTATTTTCAGCATTTATTGAATTTTACAACCTTCGTACTTTTTCAGAAATACAAACTTTAAACGTAATATGTTACTGTAACCATGAATTATTTTTCAATAAACAATAGAAGAAATACTTCAATAAAATAAATGCATAAACAAGTTTGAGAACTACCTTTGTCGACCGATAATATTTAGGGTTCTTTTTTGTTGTAATGATCTCGTCCGTAACGTATGGGTGCCTTTGCCTGCAGCACAACTTTTTTGAAAACTTGACCCTCACATTCAGTTATGATTCGGCAGTCGACGCGAGCGGTTGTGTCTCCGCTAACGGTTGAATTCTAGTCATTGTGTCCAAAATTATTTTAGTTTAGTGTTTCTGAACGTAGCGTAAGCGTTCTTAGTTTTAAAAATTAGCAGTTAACGGTTGTGTGCTTAAATTAAGTATTTTACAATAGTTTTTTAAAAGAAGACTGACTTTAATGAACGGATTTGGTTTACTTTGGTAAGTTGAAAAAAAAAACTTTACTTTTGCGGGCTTTCTTGGAATGTTTCGTAGGACATCTGTGTTTTTGATTGTTTACTTCCTTTGTGTAATTTTTTTGGATTCGCATTTTACTGTGTGGACATATTTAAAAATACGAGCGAGGTTACATTATGTATATCGGAAACCATTAATAAAATAACGAGTGCCTACATTATATAACATTACCGGCTTTTCCACACACATGTCATTTTTATGGAGAATTTACGCACTTAGGCCGCGTGCAAATTTCCGATTAACTCGTAAGATTATTTTAAAATAAATTAATTTCTACAAAAATAAACACATGTTAAAATTTTATTTAACGTCATTTTGTATACAATTAATATTATAGTGTTTCTGCTGTTAAGTTTATGATTTCGTGACGCTTCACGTGCTTCAATGTAAGTTTTTAAAATTAATGTTGTTTTTTTTTTTGCAAATAAATTTAGGTAAAAAGTAATATTCTTTTTAGAAAGAAGGCCAATTACAATAAATAATTGTTTTATAATTTTATTTTAGGAAAGTAATAATAAATACGATAATAATTTACATAGTATTTATAACTTTTTGGAAATTTTAATATATTGTTAAGTTGCCTTATTTTTTTGTTATAAAGGAAATGAATGTAATTAGGAAAGGAAATGTTAGAATCATATTTATTTGAATATAATATTAATAGGATGCTGTAATATAATATATATTTTTAAAGTAATTAGAAAAGAAAATGTTATAATAATTGTTATCTTAAGGTAATTTGAATATATTAGTAGGATGCCATGTTGCCATTTTTATATTTTAATTTTAAAAATCTCGAAATAACTTTTATAGTCGTACTTAATTATAAATATTTAAGGTTATCAGACTTTTTTTTTGGAAGTCGGAAGTTTTAATCTTAATGCTTCATTAAAATCGGAAAGATTTCACCGTATATCTGCGTTTCTCTGACAATCCGATTTCCGGCAATCGCAATTTGAGCAGTGAATCGAAAATTTACATTCAGTCTTATGTATTACGCATAATATTCAAATAAAAAAAGATATATACATAACCGGCACCAAGGCCGATGACGTCATCATAGTTTCAATTGGTGATCTCCTATAAACGTCATGGAACTCAAACGGCGCGACGTTTTTATAACCCGTATAAATTGAAAAGATATATTGGCCAATCAACTGGTTTATCTTTCGTTACCAACTTGATTTATCCGCGTTATATTGTGGTGTATAGTTAAATGTCTGTGTTTTAATCAAGTTCTGTTTGTTTGTAGTTCTAACAGATAAAGTAACAAGTTTCTAGCAGAAATTGTTTAGCGTAAGGGCTTGGAGCAGGAAGCAATTGAAATATCTGTTAATTGAATTTAATGTGACCGTTCTTTGACAAGAATTATTGTTGAACGGAATATTTCCTGGGATTATGTGGTATATTCTGGAATGTTCGAGAACGTTGAAAATATTGACTGCATTGTCAATAACACTTTCGAATTACATTGTCTGTAAAGATACCTACTTATAGGTAAGTATATTATGTTAGCTACTTAACCATACGTATTTACGATAATATGTACTGGTTGATTTATCGACATTGAGTGGAAATTTTGATATGATGCCTTTCGTGGTTTATGCAAGTAATTGGAATAAGGGAATGGGATAAGGGAAATTCTCACGACATTGGAAAACACGAGAACATCGCATTTAGTACCCAAGAACAGTTTAATACAATCATATTTAGACACAACTATTTATAATAAAGAACTGCCTCATTGGCCAAGTGGAAGTAAGCGAGACTGCTCCTAAGTCCTAGGTTCGATTCCCAGAAGCAGTGTTATTGAGTTTTTCTAGGAAATTATGAGTAGCAACTCCAAGTTGTGCCCGGCTAATGGTAGTAGACTCACCCCCTATTTCATGGGACCTAAACACACCGACGAACCGTGGGTGTAGGTAGGTACATTAGTTCACCTCTGCCTGAACTATTGGGAAATACAGGCGTGATGGTATGTTGTATTACGTTATGCCATTTAAAAGTAACTGCCTTAGACACGAACAACGCCGTACAAGTTTCAAAGAAAATATAATTATATAAACGTTTCATAGAAATAATTTTCCAAAAGGAATTCCTTTTTTGAAAATTATTTCTATGAAGCTTTATTCTCTAGTCTAGAGTTATTTCTCTAGTAAAAAGGATGGAGAACAACCCTATCCTTTTTATCCCAATACCACTTCAAATAACGACCTGTAACCTAAAAGTCAGCTTTCAAATGACCTGTTTCGATACTGTTGCGGATATCCGACATTCATAACGAAGTGTGCAGTAATATTTGCCCCAGCCATTAATCAAATCCAGTCGAACGGCTATCTGAAATCTGAATAGCAAATCCAGAGCGAATCGGGTGCGACCACAGTGCTGTGCAAATAGCGGATTAGACTGCGCTGCAGCTAAGATATTGATCAGTTGTCAGAGAGAGGGATTTTGACTAATGATGCCACAGAATAACAAAGAAAACTTCGCATAGAACAGCCATTCTTCATTTGACGACTTCTGTGGTCTAGTGGTTCGAGTGTCGGATCACGAGATCGTGGTTTCGATTCTCACCGGACACAAATATTTACGTGATGAACATAAGTGATTTCTTATTGATTTCCGACACTTATGCGAATATTAGACATTGAAATAAAATTACTTTTTACGGATTTTATGATATCAATATAAAGCTATAAAATCGGTATCGGTATCGCTGTAAAAAGTGTAGTTTTATTTTAAGTGCTTCCTTTTCTGGGGTGTTTCTGATTTACAAAAAAAGTATTTAAGTATTCTATACCCATAGTGCAAGCTCTGCTTGGTTTGGGACAAGATGGTGCTGTGTAAAATGTGCTAAATATAAAAAAAAAACTCCAGTTCTTCGTCTAGTCAAACGCTCCCAGCAGTTCGTAGTACCGTTTATTGTCTCTAAGAAACGGGTCATCGGACGAACGCGATGGACAAAAAGGCAACCCAACTTTATTACGCACACATCGACGCGTGTTGAAACGTCAACTTGCTTATGTAGTTGTAATACACATCGCTATCGGAATCCTTAGAATATCTTTTGTCCAGAAAGGCCAACTCTCACTAAATTTTTATGCCGCTTTCAAATTACCTTCCTTATCTAGTCATTTTGAACTGAACCTAAGAGACGGTGCAGATAAAATGAAATTGAATTAACATTTTAAAGTTTTAAACAATGGTTTCAAAATATTAGTATTGAAGTTTCCGCCTAAAAAAAGGTTGGCAACTGAGAAACTAATGATACCACATAATGATTGATCTGCAATTCCATTGGCTGAAACCTTTTTGACTTAATTGATAATCCCAAAATAACACGTTTTGATTGGTTGAGGGAACAATCGCATGTGCTGACATCTGTTTAAGTTTTGCGATGCCTTCTATATATTTTGCTAATCCGCTCAAAATCAAAATAATTTATTCAAAATAGACTACTTTTTGAATGTCATTTTTACATTTTAAAACAGCCCCCAAAACTCCCGCCCTTCACCGCCTCCTAGTGTTTTAGCTGGGAAGAAGAAACTGCGCTACAAATTCCCCAGCAACACATTTCTGTCTTGTAATTTACATCGTATATAGCCACTCCGCTCCGCTTCTAATATGTCCTCACCATTATAACAGACGGAACTCGTACTAATAAGTATTTGAACTATCACGTGGAAGTAAGACCGGGGATTTTGTGAACGAGTACCGACCAATACCGAATTATCGGATATCGGACACATTTTGTTATTTATCTCTGAAGATTTTCTCCTGTATCGTTGGTGTGTTTGATACACATACCGGACCCGGAACATTTTTATTTATTTATTTAGCCCATTAAACTGGGTGAGATTAATCTTTATGACTGTATTGTTTAATTCGTTTGGCTATATGATGTCTCTCAACTCAGTGTGCTTTTTGGCAAAGGCCCCCTCCAGTAGTTTCCATTGTTTCCTGTCTTGAGTAACTCTCCTCCATTTGGGTCCCGCAGTAAGTTTCAGCTCATCTTCCCCGCGCATTTACCCGGAACATTACCTGTATGTCATACAAGTGGTTTCATGATCAATTTTAATTATGAGACATGCCATTATGCCTGTATTCCCGTTACGTGGGTTCTTGTACACCTATAGTCCGCCGCGCCGGTATGTTTAGGTCTCATGGAATGGGTGAGCCAATTGCCATTAATCTAGCACAAATTTAAATTTCGAGCTGGTACTTAGAACAACACTCGAGCTGGGAATTGAACACGGTATCTCTAGCATTTCTGTTGAGCTTATAACCACTAGATTTATTACCACTAGATTATAGCCACTAGATTATCATGATACTGTATCAACATGATTGTATAGTACCTTGTGCGGTGGTTGAAAAAATGATAATTTAAATACTAACTTTTGCCCGCAATTTCACCTGCATCCCAAGGTACTTTTTTAGACAAAAAGTAGCCTATGTTCTTCTCCAAAGTCTAATTTATATCTGTACCAAATTTCATTCAAATCGGTTCAGTGGTTTAGGCGTAAAAGCGTAATAGACAGTTACTTTCGCATTTATAATATTATAGTACCTAAGGAACTAGGGATTTGTAAGTCGAAAGTTAAAGCGTTTTCTTGCATAAAATAGTACAAAATCTTATAATAAACATATTACATGACAATGCTCTCTATTTTGCTAACATACATTATCATGCAAATTGAAGAAATTGGTTTACGTCGTAAAAACAACTACTAATGAGTTATTCCTTTAGTGTTTTTGTCATCAATAAATCAGGACCTAGTAGAGAGTAGGGAATTAGCGCAAGGTAACGCCTAGCTAAATTGACGGGGTCCAGCGACTATTGGACCACAGCCTCTCATGGTCGTGGCGAATTTCGCGGATCCCATGGCCATGACTCTATAGTCATGCGCCTTCACCTGCCATAGGGCAGGTGTGAGAGTGCGGTTTTTAGTTGGTACGAGTCTGACATATCCTGCCACCTCTCCGGGTGACGGAGGATCCATGAGGATTCCCGTGCTATAAAACAAAAAGTTATTTGTAGTTATCCTGCGAGAATCGAACCCATATGTGGCGCAGAAGCCGATCGCTGAGCCACAATGCCAAACATTATATAAGCTCATACAGCTCACAGGCTTAGATATTACAACATAAATTTATACTACCTAAGTAGGTGTCCATTTCACCGCACACGGATATCATAAATAACGCGAATCCCTCGACAGTTCACTTCAAAAGTTGCCAGCATTTTGCTAAAAGCTAGTTACGTAGGTAACGATGCAGATTTGTCTGAAAGCTCAGCGTTTTGGACATTCACTCTTGTGACCTGAATAAAACTTATAATATGACATAAATACATGCCTGTATTCCCCGAAGGGTTAGGCAGAGGTGTACTAATGTACACCCACATTTCGCCGGTATGTTTTAGGTCCCATGTAATAGGTGGCGAGCCTATTGCCATTAACCGGGCACAAATCCAGACTCCAAGCTGCTACTGAGAATTTCATAGAAAAACCCAATAACACTGCTCGACCTGGGGATCGCACCCAGGACTTCTAGCGTAACAAAGTAACTACTATTTATGACATAAAATATGAGCGTGAAATGTTTGAAACGACCAATGTTCGTAAAAGCGCCTGTTGAAACTAAGGTCCTGTGTTCAAGATCAAAACTTCAATGTTTTGAGATGGTTTTCACTATCACTTTGATAATTTCTTTCGAAAGGTTTCCCGCGCAAAGCCGGTGCGTATCGCTAGTTATATTATAATTCTCAGTAGAAGCTCGCTAATAATTATATAGTGTGAGTCGTCATGTGCAGATATTAAAATAAGGGAATCTATGCTTAATTTTATCGACAAAAGCCATACTTGAAAATTTTAAAAATCCTATATTTATTGACCCGAGTGTAAACAAGACGGTATAGCTTTTAAACTACGTGATCTATCATAACAAAACAAACTCAATACTGATTACTAATACAAACACATATGTTCATCACATAAATCAAATCTACGAACATAAGAATCAAAGTAGCTTCATTTTTAAAACAAAAACTAATTATATAGGTACTAAAATCAAGTTGATACTTCTATCAAAACCTTTCTTTCCTTTCCCTTCTTTCCGATACCACATCCGCCACTACCGTTATTTTACGCGGTTTTTTGAGTCATGAAACTTGTTACGAAATACACATAAAAGAGAGTGAAACATTTTCATTCAAAAGTTGCTGCTTTGATGTGCGATCTATCAAAAGAATTGTTGTTTACACTTGGAAACTTGTTTCTCCCCGCGACTCCGCTCGTAACTGCCCACTTATTTAACGCCTTTTCATCTGTAACTCCGTTATGCAGCATAAAAGTTAGACTTTTTTATAAAAAAATAGCAGGCTTTGTTCTTTCTTAAGGATTTCCAGCTTCAACTGAAATTCTGTTCCTAAAAACCTATTTCATATAATGTAACATTGCCGTCCCTTTTCTAACGTTTGGGACATATTATAAATATGCACTTGCTTCTTCCTGGTTCATACATCTCGTCAACGATGCCCTGGTTGTGAGTACTACAAACCTGACCTTATACTAAAAAAACCTGTTCCTAGTAGGAATCTAAATAATTCCAGTCTTTTTCTTACAATTAAAGTTGTAGCGCCTGACAATAATATTATAGCAATGATTCGTTTAATTTAAACTTGATTTTCTAAACTGTAAGGCGCTGTGATTTTGTGTATAGTGTGTCTTTTTCGTTTCTTTAGGGTTGCAAAAAAACTAAACCTACTTTATTCTTGTCAAATCACTTTCCCTTTAACAGATAAAGTAATACTAGAGACAAAAAAAACTCCTAAGTAATTCCCACGATGACAATCCAAACATTCTTGGACCTTTGTTATTGCCAGCTTACATTTACATGTGTAAAACACCACTATACCCCTTTTTCTCTTTGATCAGCTAGTTTGTGAGCAGCAAAAGCAACTTTGTCCTTGTGACTACCTGTACCTTTAAGGCGAAATGTATTGTCCTATAGTATACCATCACTTCAGGTAATATCATTAAACGGTATTAATAAAAGCCCTTCAATAAAAAACGTGGCTGACCCATTTTTGGTGAGTAATCCACTTTTGAAGTTTGTTTGATATAATATAATAATAAAAATGCCTTTCATTGCTCCAATTAAGCCCTCTTCGATTTAATTGGCATGAACATGAATTAATTTCATTATTAGCTTGGGGTGGTTCTGAAAAAAATAGAATATATGCTCACTCACTCATTTTAGTTCGAATACAAAAAATACAAACATGACTACATACAATTCTTTTTTCTGTACTTGTATTTTCCAGTGGCCTTTTCTTACTTGTTAATTTCTAAACATTTATTGTTATTATTATATTTATGTATGGTTTCCCGATACATAAATAATACCTTCTTTTAGAGATGTTAGACTATGTACCAGGATTTCATAATTTCATAAGAATTAAATGCGACTAGCTAAAATTGCTGCTAAATCACAGGAATAATAATGGTGAATCTTTTGCTAAATACTGCTCGTCTGTCACATCTAGTTACACTTGAGTCTATCCTAAACATACATACTTCTTCTTAAGAAAACATCTCACCTCCTTATCCCGAAACTCTCATTAGCTAAGAGACATATAAAGTTAGCTTCACTTTAGCTGTCTCCTTTTGTCAATATCAAAATGACACAGACAGGTATATATAACTTGAGTATCATCACAGGTACACCTAATGTCATCAATGTCTTTGATTAAAATGATCTTGGACAAAGACAATTCAAGATCTGAACTTGTACCAAACATACAAGCGTATTCGTCCCTACAGTTGTAAGATTGAAAAGGAAATTACCCCAAAGAATCTTTCCCTAATTTGGGGGCAGTCAGCACTGTCCATAGATCATGGGAGAGGAAAAAGGCGAATATTCACCATTACTCATCGCGGCTATGCCTCAGAGACGCCTTCCTAGATTAATCAAATTAATTACGTTCATTTTGTACGTAAGAGGTTGGCTATCGTGGTTTCAAAGGTTAGGAGGAAGCGGGAGCGAGTCTTGAGAAGCTTCAATGCCTGTATTTTTTGGTATGGAAAATCTAGATCCTCAAATTGGACTAAAGGTTTTAGGTTTTCCATCTATACATAATAAAGCTGAAGAATTTATTTTGTTTGTTTGACTGCGCTAATCTCTGAAACCACCAGTCGGAATTGAAAAAAACTTCGTGTTTGATAGCGCTATTATTAAGGAAGGTTTCAAAGTATTTAACATCACTATGACCCTTAGGGGACGAGTAAATAGGAAAAAGAGGATGAAATTTGTTATAATTTGGCCGGAACAACGTATGTAGGATCAGCTACCATCAGAACAGCTCTATACATTTCAACCAAGCTTGTACTTATGTTCACTACACTATAGGCCGCAACAGCCGTCGAAATTGGCTGGCGAAAATTCGTCAGTTCTAACTCAACCTACTCGTATTAACGTGAACCATTTTATACACGAGCATATAACTTTGCTTAATTGGAGGAAGCAACCAAAAATTAATTGCTACAAATCTGCCATTATTCGCTATTCCCTTTGCATTGAACGCGTGCTAAGAAAATTGTGTTACCGACTTAACGCCATACAATGAATGGCATTTTGTCAATTAAAAGGGCTTTTAGCGTATAGCTTTTGAATATATTCCTGGTGAAATTCCTCTATATTCTATGGAATTCTTTAGTGCTGCAAAAGATGGTTGATTATGGCTAAGTTGGTCTCATTGGGCTACATAATACTGTTGGATTGGTAGATTACGGTTGTCACTCCTTTAGGTTCTCTAAAGAAGTGTCTAAGCGGTGATCTGCCATGCTTGATTCGCAGGGTTCTCAATTCGAATGTCAAGTAGAAGGTTGCTTGGTCGTAGGATCTAATGATCCACCTGGCTATGTTTAGTATAATACATTTCTCACTAATAGTTCACGTGAACTGAAAATTATCTCTGATAGCATTCCGGCGTACAATTATGGTGACAGCGTGTCGTGTTCTTCTGACGTGATTATCGGACAATTGACGAGATCGTGTGGCGGTAACTTTAGAATCGTTAATCAACTGTAGGTAAATGAAACTATTAAGGTAAAGATGGATTGAGCTCATGTTTGCAACGCATTTTGACATCTGGAATCTTAGCTGTATAGTCTGAAAACGTATGCAGCGGAGAACGCCTAACATGTCACGAAATAATTTTGTAAAAAGGCTTAAAAAGGCAGCCCAAGTAGATGGGCATTTATTACTGCACCTGGAGTAGGTATCTGGAACACTTTTCATTAACTAAACTTAGTTTGCTGCTCACTTGCAGTAAACTGGAGCCATATTTAGTCAACTCTGAAGCTAGACCCCCGATACTCGTACGTAGATTAATACAATTTCTGCGTATTTGCGTCGGCAACGGCCCATAACGCAATTAGTAGTGAAGCAAGTTATATATGAAGCGAGTGACGTAGGATGGCAGCGCAGGAGTAAACCGAATTATACAGTAATATGTGTAAGGAAATTTCCTCTTATAATTTTGAATTTAGAATTCTGTTTAGTAGGTTCCTTATACTAGTATTAGATAGGAGGTACCGTGAGAAAAACGCTTGATTGTATAAGAAAAATCTAGACAATTCTTTTAGATGAGCGCCCACCTCACATTAATCTACGTGATGGTCTAATAGAACCCCATTTTTGGACTTATAATTATTCTTGAACGTTTGTAGATATTAAACTTTGCTTAAAATTCAAATAATAGTTCTTTGAATTTTTTAAAATTAATGTTTTCAACTGTCATTGCAGTAGTTGTCAAACCACTTGCTGGCAGCTAAATATGAAACAATTTAAAAATGACACAACGTTCTATGATATGAATAAAAATTTAAATAAAGATTTATTAAACTACACATTTTAAAACCAAAATAATAACGCGTATTCCAAATTTAAATAATATAATAGAACTGCATAGATGCAGACTTGACCGTTAATTTAAGATTCTCACGAGACTTCAAACAAAAAAATATGCATCACACAAATTAGTTTTACGACAATAGGGTCTGTAAAAGTCCCGTATCTATGACTAGGGTTGGGACAACCGTTGACTTTACTCGGGAATTTACTATTCGCCTTTTGTGTGACCCCTAAGACTCCCTTTTCTATTACTTTCTCACGGTCAGGTGTCTATTAACAATTTCTTGGGACTAGACCTGTCTCAATATGGCGCCCTAACGGTTTTCTTTGTTAATATTTCATGACCTTTTTGTGTGGATTTACGAACAATTGTTTGTAGTGGTATGTATTTTTTAGGGTAGAGTTAATCGAATTAATGTATGAGAGATCTGGTGGGATAAACTTTATTGCACCATAGGTTGCTAAGATCAATTTAAATGGCCTTTGTCATGAAAAGCGAAGTCGTTGAACTTATAGGGGACACAATTTTTTTATAATCAAAATATTATACAAGCCACGTTATGTTTCGCTAAATCACATAATTATATTATCTTCTGACTTAAATAATTTATTACAAACATAAAACATAAGATTACGTAATTCTTGGCAACCTACCTATATTATTTCGGTTATATAAGTAACTCTGTTGTTGACTAAAATATGGATATTAAAGTTATATAAGAACTAGATATGGCCCGTACGAATACTTCGTACAGATTTACAATGTGTTTTTTTAACAGACATCCACATTTTTTTTTCGTGTTTAGAGGGAGAAATAAGCTCCATAATGGCGTATCTAACATTAATTTTGATACATGGAAATGTTTTTAGAATATTGAGCATTTGCCTGTATTGGTTCTATTCGTAAAAACGTTACATTACAATGTAATGCTCTAGCAAAAGATCTAGTCTATATCCACCCTTACAAATCACCATTTATATAATAGAATTACGTTAAATGAATATAAAAGCGTTCATATTTTAAATAACGAACGGTACCGTCTAGCTGCGTCGAATGTTTATCGCGTTATAAAGTAATGCGTGTGGCAACCGCGGCGGCCGCCATCTAGCACCCCATAAGGCGCAACTTGGCAATAAATATTACAGAATTTAACAATATCACGCTTACGTGTTCCGGAGTTGTAAAATTAAGTTGACGAACAACCTACGAAGGGGTAAGCAAAATGGAATGTTTACCGAGCCTTGATATTAGCTCGGGAGTTGTAAATGGAAAATGTGGTTTAGTTTTTATTTCAGCTTAAAATGTTCATTTACTTTGAAGCGTAATATTAGCTTTTCTTTGCGTCCCTTCACGTCGTAATTACACAATTTTCTATTTGTTTTTCAACATAACGCTAGACAGTTTGCCCTTTGCTACATTATTAAGTAAGCAGTTGTTTCAAGGATCGTGTACTGACAAATTTTTAATTTAACATTGCAAAGAGTGCGTAAATACTTCCAATGAAAATAACTTCGAGTAAATACTTTCCACTCGCATTTCGAGATGTTTATACCAGGTTATATTCTTTTACATAAGTCAGCTTGAACTCCGATGTCGGTTTCCCATCTGCGCAATACAATCCTGCCCCTCGTAAACATAATTAAGTAAATACTTTAGTGAGGGAAAAATAATCTCCAAAATCCGACTCCCGGTCTATCACGAAAGTTATTCTAATCTAAATGTAGATGAATTTTCGTAAATTCGTGCTCAGTTTCGTGGGTGCAAGGCCGCGCTGCTTTGTTCTGAATTTAATTGGGTACTGGTAGACCCACCCTTAATATTTTTGAATGAAATGTTATAATCGAGTTTCGATAGTCGTTCACGTTTTTACTTATCGATAAATTTATATTGAAATACGATTTCGGGTTATCGAAAACTTTTAGCTACATATTTTACCTTATTGTAGGTACATTCTCCGGGTAAAGGCTCAATCTGTAGATATCTTACTTAAATCCTGTGTAATCTAAGCCTATATTTAGATATTCAACAACCAAATACTTAGTTCAAAATCAAATTACACAACCAAAACTGGACATTAAAATTAGATCTGAGCCCCGATCATAATACTTCTTCCTGTGGCCGGACGCGGCGAAACTTAGTCCATTAGCCGTTCAAAACGTTTTTAATTTAGTCGAAACCCTCGTTGGATTAATGGACTGTTACCGTGACAAGACGTGATAATAGCGTTTTAAAAAAAATCGTTACAGTTCTTATTCAGTATTTTCAATGTCGAATGTTTTCGTCTTTGTTTATCTCCAGCCAGTCGTGTTATTTTTTTTATTCGGCCTGTTTGGAGGGACTTAAAAATGGGCGCGGTTTTCTGTCATTTTATATATCTAAATTGGAGTCTACAATTAATACTTCAAGTTCATTGTTATGTAATGTTTTTAATTACTTTTATATAGATTTATTGCTTCTAGTATATAGATTTTGAAATAAGTAGGTACTCCGTAAAATTAATTTCGAATCGAAACAGCAACGAGATGCCTAGAATGTTTTTCTTCAACTGCAACATTCAACTTAACGATACTTAAATATTGATAGAATATCGTAGTTCGTATTGCTGATAACCTAAGAGCTAATTTAGCAACAGTCTGAACGAAAAATAACAAGACTATTTCAATATTAAACATTTATAGCTTACGGCAGTCCTTGAACTCCCAAGGTCATGGTTCAAAGTCCTGAAACTGTTATAAAACCATTTCCATTAACATAATTCTCCGATTACAATTTTCTGTTCAAACTAACATCAAAATTTTGATACATTTTATATATTATTATATATTGTAAATATGTGAAATAACCTATTTAGAGATGGGTTATGTTCTTTTCTGTGTTATTTTAAAAATGCAAACAGTTTAATAAAATATGCTTATTAACTCTTTCACTCGTTTTAGGATGAGAATATTCAAACCATTTTTCACCTTTCTAGTCTGTCCTTCTTGTTCTAGACCTTTTTGTAAGGCCTACGCGCGTGCGATGAATATATTATTTTTGTCATCGCTTATCGACGACTTGAGATGAGGTAATGTGTCGACAAAACTATGTCGTGACACGAATTGGGACAAAAAATAGCCACCAGGCTTAGTGCAGGTTGGCAGACAACAACTTTGCGTTGTCCTCGTCTATTACAAACAAAGTTGAATCAACAAAATTAACTTTGAAATATGACAAACAATATCGATTCTATTACGTCACCCCTAACCACATTGTCAAAACGAAATTCTTTTTTCAAAAAGTCGTACGCACCCGAGCTCACGATTAACGTCAAAACGAGCGTGCTTACTTGTACCGTCACGTCGCAGATGCCAGATAAAACATGGCGCCGCGTATTTAAATCATGCCCCGTAAACGGACGCCACGACTTCCCTTTCCCTCTACTATAAGTTGAACCCTAACAATGGTGCTAGTTGACACTAAAGAAAACTGTGATGTACGTTGCATTTAGTTTACTATTTTCGGCACCAGAGTTCAAGTTATACTAGTTTTTATAAACAGCGTTAACGGAGTTCATTAATTACTTTTTTAAACTTTCACAGCGAAGAGGGGTGGTTATATGGTTTGTTCCTCGAGTGTTTAAGTGTTATAACAGGTCAGTTTCTAAATTAATGTTATCTGGTATATTTATGGTTACCGCTTTGATAATATTCATTAAAATTCATTACTAGGTGACTGCATTTAAGTCGTAAAAAATCTGTTGTATTATTTTACAAAAGCGAAATTAAGCACTACTGAACTTGGGTGGGTCAAAACAACTAGAATCACCAATTACCTACTCTAGATGATCCGACTGACGTAGTCCTTTGTAAATTTCAATAAATCTAATAAAACCTTAGAAACACGTTTCAGATTTCCCGAATTTTAAAATTTTCTGGGTAAATTTTCTAATTTTTCGAAGTTTTAAAAACAATGCCATAATCAGTCCAAAGCTCCAGACCATACATGTTAAATTTAAGTGACGGTCAGTTAAATTCTACATAGAATTAGATGTTGTTCGTTGAAAACGCATTACTACAATTTATATAGGTAACTTGAATTTTAAATTTTAACTTTTTTAGAACACCTAAGCACAGAATAAAACATGCACGTTATGAATAATATAACCTACTTAAAATTTTATTCAAAACTCGTAAAGAACAATATTCATTGCAGTGTTTTCATTTCAAAAACCTTTTGTGTATTTATTTTAAACTGTTCGAGTATTCCGGGCGGTATTGCGTTTATTTTCCTTCATTTAATCAACGTCCATTTTATTTATGTTTTCTATTCATGTAAATGTAATTTGTAACATGTTTAACATAATAATGCTGTGTGACACAACATATTAGTTTTCTTTAGTTGCTAATTACGCCTTTGTAAATGTTATATTATGTAAATTATTATGTATTTAATAATATCGAATATTTCACTTTAATTGTTTTGTTGTTTAACTTGATACGTTTAAATTAAATTGTTTCCGGATTTAAATGGTTTTTGTGATTCATTTATTGTGTTTACCTGAATATACCTGTATTCTCCGAAGGGTTAAACAGAGATGTAATAATTTAAGTACTCCCACAGTTTGTTGATGTTTTTGTTGAGGTCTCGCGTATTGCTATTAACGGGACATATATTTTAACTCTGTGCTAGGATAAATGCTTGACCTAGGAATTAGACCCAGGTCCTCCATTGAAACAGTGAGTTTTTTAGTTTCTAATAATAATTGCCGCACATTTGAATTAATACCATATTGCACCTTTTTAAAACTCCGAATTCAAACTCAATACACACGGAGTGATTTCGTGAACCGATTATTGAAGTTCGGCAACACATCTTATCAATATATTATGCTCGAATTAACGCGAATTATTCAACCGAACTTAGTTACAAATTCGCAAAACGATATTTTAAAGTTACGCTCGATATAAGTTTTTCAATCGACATTAGATTTGGTGATAACTGTGGAGCAGTGGGCCGAATTTGAATTTTGAACGTGAAATATAACTTGCAGGGCTGCCAATTTTCTTTTTACCACATTGAATTCGGTTCAGTAAATCGAAAGCTATATTAGTAGGATCAACTTGCAGTTTCTGCACTCCTTTTCTGTTGCATTAAAGAAATTTTATCCGTGGCACCTTCACCACAAAGCTCGTTGCATGTTCATTTAATCTGGGTTTCCTCACGATTATGATGGTAAACTTTGCGTTATATGTCAGTCAGTTAAAGTTTGATTAAGTAGGATGTCTATTTCTAGAAATCTTTCTGACAAACATATGGATATCTCGGTATATTCTTACGTAATAAAATCACGGAACTTCCAATTCTCAACCCTAGCTGTACATTATCAAGTTGGGCCGTTTTCTACACCATTTGGCGCCGCTTACCATCGATTTTAATTTGTACTCGTTCGCATATCGAGATATCGGGACGGCTTTATTCGGAATCACGTAGTGTAATACGCGCCCCAGTAATTCGATTCGCACGGTCCGCTTATCTTGCGGCGCGAAAAGCATTTTTATGTTTCTACTTGACAATATCAGGGTTCATAAAAATCAATAGATTTAATCATTGAATGGTTGTCGAAATAACATGAATCAGGACATATTGATAAATTTGTAAAAATATCAAAAATATCTTGGTTATAATTTACTGTGATTTTCGCAGTCAACGATCCAACATAATTAGGTCTATCATATTGTATATTTTAAAGTACGAAATATATTTATAACTAAAACTATACCATGCCTAACCGGCAGGGCATCACCCGCTGGCGCCCAGACCATTTGTTTTACAATAGTGTAAGTTAATTGGTATCTTGACGAATTAAATAAGTAATTCACTTACAACTCTACCAGTTGTTGGTGCTTTTACCCTGTCTAGTGAAACAATATCACATTATATAATCTAAAAGTACCTACAGTCACCGTCAGACAATGTCACTTTAACCTCCAACTCAACCAGTCAACATTTAAAAATGTCACTAGCCACGTTTTACGCCAAATAAGGCGTGCCTTGCCCAAACAAGAGTGTCGCGGGGGGCCAGTGTACACCACTTGTTGCTATACCGCCTATTTATAGCTTTGGCCTAATTGTTACACTGTGTACTCTCATTTAAAAATAGAATTTATTTGCGGAGTGTACTTAATCTTACTGTAATTGAGGTCGCGATTAGAAGAATGTTGTTTTTAGTTTAATTAATAACTCTTTTTATGTAGGGTAAAGTGGCTGTTGGTTTTTTTTTGGTCTTGTGATTGCAAGCAGAACTGCTGAGTCAGAAAGGTCAGAAAGTAGCAGTTTCGGGGATGCCAAATCCGTAGCTTCTACTGTGAATTTCTGACCTGGAAATCTCCTACGTCCTGCTTAATACTGTGGATATACGTCAGTACACCACCCGTGGCCTTAAAATATGTGTGAATCATACTTAATCGACCTTAACCTTCCCGCTGCCAATATTTTTCTCAGAATAAGAAATATCAAGTCATAATTCGCCACGTCACATAGTACGGGATGGACCAATTTGTCCTCGAACATTTCAGTAACCGTATACCTGTCTCTGTAATTTAGATAAGAATTAAATGTGATGCTCAGGAATTAGGGACGTTTAGCACTTGTTTCTCATCTACAAGTTCAGAATTTCACACCCCTATTATTGGCTTGTAACAAATGTTTTATAAAATATCAAAACGTGCTAGGATACATTTTTAGACTTGGAACTATACCTAGGTCAAGCAACAGGTCTGTCACGTATACTTATAGTTTACCTCCTTTTATGCGGTTAAAATTTCAAAGCACTTCTAGATCTTTCTAACCATTGAATTTTACGAACACATGCATGAACTTTGATAGCAATGGATCGCATTATTCTGTTATTTGTATTCCTTTTAGTTTTGCTTCGTTCGAGCCAAAATGGCGTCTGTAAGCTTTGTATTGTTAGACGTGTCTTTGATGGTATTATTCGGATATCCATTTCCTCTATAAATAAAAGAACGAACGGAATAAAAGACCATGGTAGTCTTTATGTAACATTTTTAAACGTCATAATCCTTTTTCCGTACATCTTGGGTACAGTTAACAGTTCAAACGGATGCGAAAAATAGCACTGTGATTTCCGAAATGGTGCTATTTCAATCGTCCATACAATAGCGCTTTAGTAAGGGGGTTGTTTTAAAATTACAGGATTATAATTACCCTGTCACGGTCGTTGCGAATGTCGTGAATGCGATGACCGGGAGGGCAAGAGAAAGCAAGTATAATTTTTAGTGTATACTAGTTCCGATATTCCGTACTCCAAAAAAAGGCTTCGAATTACCACCAGTAATGGCTAATTCTGTATGGGAACGTCTTTGAATAACCTGTAGTAACCTTACCTTACACTGACTTCAGCATGCGACGCTTAACCTTGCAAATCATCTGATCCAAGTTGTTTTTGTCAACCCACAAGTTCCCTCTAGTCCACATAATAAATTCTAAGTAACAACACAGATACAAATGCGGAATTTTCTCGGGAAATTAAGTACCGACGTTGTTCCTTTCTTATTTCTCTTTACAAAGAGCGAGACCTTAATTTGGTCCTACGGACCTCTGGTCCTTTGGTACAGAAATATCAGTATATTTTCAACGAGACTACAATTTGTCGCTGCAGTCTATTCCGTTTCCTGTCGGATCGCCTTTGTAACTTCATAAAATATTACATCGCTCTAACGATGTCGGCTTCTCATCTCTGCAAATGAGATGTTATAGTATTATAGAGTGGACTTTGGCGTGAATTTTCATGGGTTGTTGACTTGTAACTGACCTGGTCTACATCAGTTAGAGGTTAGGACCTCTAATTTAGAACTCTTAATCGAACCTTTTTCGTTGTACAATTAATTTCACCCTTATTCATTGCATACAATTAATTTAACATCTACCATTCGAGTGTACCTGGTCACAGGTTAAGAGGTAATGTTTAACCAACATTACTAGTAAGTACTGTTTTCTGTATAAAGGTCTCGACAGCAAATATACATTATTTTCTGTGAAGACATTTAGTCATCCTGAAAGATAAATAGATACTCTCTATTTATTCTTGCGAAAGAGTACATTGTATGTTAAAACCTTTACACACCCACCTCATTATAGCCAGCTTAACAAAAATTGGCAGATATCCAGAAAAATAGTAGAACTTTCGAGTCGCACTATTTATCTTAGTGTCGCGTCTAGTTTCATCCCTTACCCCAAACAAAGGACCGTAATTCTGCTTACGAAAAACCTCTAAACCGTCAATATCGTTTTCCATTGTACAATTTGGGTTTATTTGGCGTCGCGTTTCGTTTGCAAGCTTTCAAGTCACTTACTCAAATATTGGCATGGGGGGTCAAGGCTGAGCGTTTAATATGGTCGTAAGGTCGTCTGTTGTAGACAGAATTAATGCCCACATCGTTAACATTAACTAGGTATAGACTTAGGTAATGAAGTGTTTGTAACTAGACAGGGGTGTGAGAAGATATAAATCAGCCCGTTCTTTGTTTATAGTTTTGTTAAAAAAAAAACATAGGCCAGGTTATAGTTCATATTTTTGTGTTATACAATATATACTTGTTCCTGCATAAATCTATTTTAAAAGGCTTCTTTTCCTTTACACGCTTGCGGTAGAGGTAGGTTTATGAATAAAAGTAAGATTTCTAAGAAGTTTTAAATATTCTTATAACTTTTGATGTTAGGTTATCTACACAATTACTAGAAACACTATATCATCATCATATCAGCCACAGGAGGTCCACTGCTGAACAAAAGGCTCCCCTGTAGACTTCCCCGCCGAAAACCGAAGTCAAATAACACAACTGAGCTGTATTGTGTTCCTAACGGTGAGCAAGGTTACCAGTGCTCCGCGAGGAAACGTTGTGTTGGCAGTTTGACTCGTATACTGCCAACCCAACTATTCCTCTTTCTATGTTGCAAACGTCTATAGGCTACGGTAACCGCTTACCATCAGGTGGGCCGTACACTTGTTTGCCACCTTAGTGGTATGAAAAAAATATTAAATATTACACGCTTATATCGAAATAACGATTTTATTATAACGTAATTTGTTTAATGTTGTAATAAATGCAGTACAGACGCTCAATCAAATAATACATGCCACACGATACGTACATGATCGGAATTGAAACTAGCCGTTTCAATGCAAGCTTTGTCGCCTCCAAATCGATTCTGTTACCATACCATTATTCCACGGGTTTCGGGACACAAAGCGATCCCCTTTATGCCCAAGGCAATAGAATTTCCACTGCTCACTAAGTTCTTCACTTCACCTTTTCTTTTAAGTGCAAAAGAAAAACTGTATTTGGAGTTGGGCCAGAGATTTACCCAGCTTTCATGCCAATTTTAAAAACTCCAGTCAAGTAAGAAACTATTATCGAAGTTGCAGTTTCAATTCGAGATTCGTTTTTTTTTAATCTTTTTTTAATTTCAAATGGTTCTGTTGAAAAGTTTTTGTGCCTCTGTGCTTATTCGAAGCTCCTTTTGACCTGTCAAGGAATAATTAGCAGACAGAATTCAAACGACAACTTTTAAAACACTGGATGGTCACAGTTTCTATATTGAACTAAACGATTATTAAACATCTGTTAATTAAAGTAATTGACGTCACTCCCTTATGATGAAAATAACAGTCAGACATATTTTCGAATGATTAGAAACCAAGATAATTGGAACCTGAAAAAACTCTTATTAATATAATTATTTGGTACAAAATTCTCACTCAATCCTTTTACATTTTACGCTCACTGTGCTAGCATGTAATAGGAGGCGAGCTGATTGCCTTTAACAGGGCTCAAATCCAAACTCAGCTGCTGTTGAGAAATTCATAGAAAAATCCAATAAAAACTTAGCTGGACTTGGGAATCGACCTGGAGGACCTACGAGGGCTACGTTAGTAGTGGTCGTAGCCCGACGAATACGACAGCTATTTTTATTCTGTGGGTTCTAATAAAATCACTTATTCCTACGGTAGAACTCACTTCTCCCGTAGGTCCCATAATACATTTTCAACATTGCAACAGGTCGGGTTCAAATTACACTTCGCAATAAGATCTTTTATTAAGGAACTCTTCATTAAATATCTATAACTACCTCCTCATAATTTCTTCACCACATTAAGGAACAGAACTCTCATAAACTAGGTATACAAGTACTTTTCAAACTCCAATGGAAAGTTCGTATCGAAGGTCAACTCCTTAATAAGAATTCTTCGAAAAGTAATTAATTTTTCCGCAAATAATTCCCGATCGGAAGGAATGTTTTATTAATTTTGTATTTGTCTTGCGCCCCTTATTGATTCTTGCTTGAAGTTTTATACTACGTAAGCTGTTTTAAAATTGCACTTTGATGTTCGGAGAGTTTCAAAGGATTTTAAATTGAATATTTATGATTGAATGCACTATTTTACGTTTTACTACGAGTTTAATTTCAAATATTTTCCTAAGTCTAAAAACTAAATCCACTATTCTTTTTTTGCAGGTAAGTAGCTGAATGAATCCAACAAAGAAAATTGGGAAAAGTTATTCTGCCAAAAGAAACCGTATGTAATTTATTCCCGAACAATTTTAATAAGGTATCTTGACATCATCTTGTGCGTTAATATTAAACGAGATTTTCAGAAGAGATGAGGTATTACGTCATTTAATCCCAACGGGGGCTTATTCAATTAAAAAAGATACGAATCGACGATTTTTTAGGATCCCGTAACGTGGAAGTGTGGTACCCATAATAATGAGGGTTGAGTTCTGGTGAATTCACCCTGCGGTTGTAAAATACTGCGTCCGTTAAAAGCATTCTTTTTATAAAATATTACCATGAAAAACGGTTAGAGACCGAACGTAAAAAAAAAGAAATAAAATTCAAAATTTAAAAATTGCCCGTAAACCGGCTTTATTTCGCCGTATTCTAAACTCGAATAAATTAAAAGAATAACGTTTTAAGGGCCATTACTCAAAAATATTTGTAGCTCAAGTGCTTCCAATTTAATTATCCATCAATTAAATTTTAAATTAAATAGATTGTTTATAAACTTGGCGAAATTCTTTCAGTATTACTTCGACCGGTTTAAGGGCAAAGTTAGGAACCTCATTTTGGAAGTTGTTAATACCGAAGCCAGTATTGATTTGTGTTGGCATACTTTTAAAATTCAATTTGGGTTCATCAATAATGTTAGTCCTCGCAACTATTTCTCGTGTTTAGGTACTACAAAGTTTTTATTTGCCTTATAAAAGTTTGAACGAACAATGTCATTTCTTATCGATGAAACAAGATTTAGTAGTCTAGTCTGTCACGATAACTATAACATTGTTGTCGAAATCGTTTGATAAATTGCGTCGTACGCTTTAATACAAAATTAAGTTAGTTACTTAAATAATGATGAGACGTGTGCACTAAAAGCTGTTAGATTTCAGGTTACAAAAAACAACTGAGATATGTTTAGGCTGAATATTACTGGAGTTATTTAATAAAATAATATTTGATCAACATCCCATTTATTATCCTATCGCTGGACAGTGGGCACGGATCTACAGATGGATCTAGTTAGCAGACTTCACGCACCGTCGAAAATTTTCTTAAATTTCTCAATGCAGGTTTCCTTAGCATTCTTTACTATACCTCACGTGATAAATAATAAATAACACGTGATTAATATAGTATAGTGGCTGAGTGGTCATAGCGTCTGGTGTACCTACTTAACCAGCAGATGCAGATTCAAATCCTGCCCGCAGTCGAATTTTTCCTTCCCTAAAATAACTTTAAAACCTAAAAAATAGCATAGAAAATGCCAGAAAAACACAAAAAGAATATGGGTGTACAATTAGTACACCTCTGCTTAACCCTTCAAGGATTACAGGCGTGATGGTATGTTATGTTATTTATTTCAAAAAAAACATTGAAAACTGAACTTAAACCTACAAAAATCTAATTCAACTATACATATACCTACTTACTTAATGCATCGGCGTAAATAATATCTTCACAACCCGATTTATTCAAATCTCTGAAGAAATTTTCACGTCACACGATTCAGAAGGGGATGATATTAATCCGTATTTATTGGGATATCTCGAAAAATTCTATATGTTAAAGACAAGTTAAGCGTAAAAGGTGCCTCGCGAATCCTCTGGCATGGACTTAGTGATGACAGGTGGCGGAGAACGGTGTCCCTTAGTGACGGTTGGTGCAAGTCATGAGCGACGAAATAAGCGATATTTTTGAAATAAAAAACTTTAACCGTCATGTAACAAAATTAAACTGACGCTAATATAATTAAAGAACATATCATTTGACGCCCACCCAGTAAAAATATAATTGTTTTCGGGTGCTGAGACCTATGTATGTGATTTATTGATATTAAGAAAAAATACTTAACCACTTCAAACCATGTGATTCCTTTTAGAACTGAGGTTCTACTCTTAATATACGAACTATCACTCTCTTGACTTCTCGTAGCCTTCCCGCGAATTGAAAATTATCTTAAGGCTTATAAAAGAGGCGGCGGAAAGTGAGAGGGTAGAAAGTAAGCTCAGCGTACCATCGGAGGGCGCAGACAGATCTCCCGACTTCTGGAGCTGAGGTTTGCGGGCAGCTGAATTGGGGATTCCGCTGCCCGACCAGACAATATCAGTAGGCGGCACGCGCGTTTTCATGTGTGTTCCTTCAATGCCTAAAGGGCTTTGCCAATTGAATGAGTCCTGCTAGATGCTGCGTAGCCTGTCATGATCCTGGCGTATTTCATAGTTCCTATGACCATGACTATAAGGCAAGTGAAAGAAAGTGCAGTTTTTAGACGTTTCGCGCCCGATATACTCGGTTACTTCCCCAGGTGGCAAATGAAAACAAAATCCAGTAATAATAATGGTTTTAGAACAATCCCTGAAAGAGCAATTTTGACAATTTTCTGTAACGGGTCTAAGAAAAAGATGTCTGATTTTTGCACAATATACAAAATCGCTAGTATTTCATGCCTCGGACAGCACCTACCAATTTAAGTAGGCAGAAAATTAATGTCCCTTTCTATATCGCCGGAGCGGCATCTATTTCATCCTCTCTATTCTCGCTTTGAACGTATCTTATTTATATCCATGGGGCTTATATTAAATCCTATTGAGGGTAAATAGAAAACGGTAACTGCGTGACGATGATCTGCTTATATTTTTGTCAATTTTTTTTATTCAGCATTAATAGCAGTGATATGACTATAGGACTGCTAAGTCAAAGGTCTCGAGTTCGAATCCAAGACAAACAAGACAAACCTCTGACTTTTCGAAATCATGTACATACCAATTTAATTATCACTCGTTTAAGCGGTGAACGAATACATCGGTAAGAAATCTGCCAACCCGCATTGTGGTCCATATTTTTCTGAGAGGAGACCCGTACCCAGCAGTAGGACAGCATATGGGTTGATGATGAGAGTTTATCGTAAATTAAAAATAGTATCATGAAGGGTCTTCAAGGTTTTCAAGGTTAAATCTATGCTGTCAACTAATAAACAAAGTAAACTATAATAGTTTACCCTTAATGTAGGACTAACGTCATCTCATTACTTCGTTGGATATTTTATTAGGAAATTATTTGGTTCTACAAATAGAATTCTTCCTACCTTTGCTTTCTTTCAGAAAGTTACTTTGGTCAGTAAAGTGGATACAATTATAACAATTGCATTCAATTAAACCGATGACTTGCTTGGCTTCTATTATGTGCTTACTTATCTACATATTATGAACTACTGTGTTGATAAACAGCATGTTTCTTTTGTGTTTTAAGTATTAATGCTTTACTTAATTAACCGACTTCCACTGGTGACTCAATCTGAATGCTGAATATGAATCATAATTTCCCTTTTTACAACTTCGATATATTTCTATGCTTACATTGTATCAAAATTGGTTTAGTAAATTAGTCTTTATCCAGTAAAAAACCCAATACCTAATCTTAAAGAACCGAATCCTAACTTTTGTTTTATTATATTAATTATATAAGATCATTAATTAAATCTACCTCTAATTTATTTAGTCTTATGTAAATCTTAATTAAAATTTGGGTACCTCAATAGCATCTTATCTAGATTAATAATATATTTGGGAATATCGCACATGTTATTAGAGCTCCCAATTCTATTCTATAGTACATAATTTAAACTCGGAACCAATTACGGGACCAATCATACAAGATTCGTATCGCCAAAAGTTTCTGTACCCAACAGTTGGCCATACAATGGGACGAAATAAACTACCCCTGTGATCCCTAAGCCGGCACGTGACCGCCCGTTGATTAAATACAATGATTACACATAAGGGATGCTGACGTTACATATCCAGTACATGTGCACTGAATATATTTAAAATTGTAAAGGGCATTGAAATAAAATTACTTTTTTTAGAATTTTATCGCGTTTCATTGACATTATTAATCCCGAAGTTTCAGACCCTTTACAACGTCCATGGTCATCCGTAAAAAGTAAATAAAATCCGTTCAAAGTAGTTTTATTTCAATGTCACAAACCAATTGTAAAGGTCCATATTTTGTGGCCGGACTTATATTTTGTGTGACTTTACAGTCTCATAATATGGAATAATGTCCGTTTGTTTATACATTTCTGTTTTTTTTCTATATTCGATATAAGAGTAAAGATATTCAATTTATCCGGAAAATAGGGCTGAATTTATTAATTATTAATTAAATGACAACTCAGGGAATATAAAATAAGGAAAAACAAGGAAAACGTCAATGTTTTTTTTATATTAATATAAATAAACACAGCTACTTATAAGCGAGCTCTTGTAAATAAATAATAATATAATAAACAGAATTAAAGCTACCGAACTGTACAAAATTGAGCTTAAGTAAACACCCCCTTTCAAAATCATCCCCTAAACAGGCCACGTGTCATGCGAAGCTTGGGTGCGACTGAGGGGTGCCTTGCGAAACCAATTTGCCTTTTGTATTCTGTAAGCTTAATACGTCCGTCCCTTTCACACTCATTATAAAACTGCCAGGTGTGAAAGAGATGCCATTTAATCCGGCATTGCAAGAGGGTCCGAAAGTAATAAAGATGTCCTGCGCCTGTAGTGGAAAAAGTTATTAGATACTTTAAACATAGGGGGATTAAGCAGTAAATGCCTTGCCATATTTTCGGAAAATATTACCATAATACTGAAAAAGTGCTGTTTTAATTAAAGATTTTTCGTAGGATTCCCAACCTACCTTAGTGCTTACCATAAAAAAGATTGCTAACATGCCTGAATACATTTAGTGAATAACTTTTTTTCAGTTTTGTTTATATACGACATACTTTGAGGAAAATTGCGAACGGCCAAAAAAAATGTAGCTCTAATGAGGTTCGAAAAATAAAGTCGATACCGTCAACATTTGCTCATGACACCCTGTATACGCTTGATGGGTGACTAAGCAGAAAACAGTCGCCGTAGCAAATTGCATCCCGCCTTTAACAAACTGTCGTTACAACTTGTTCACTCGTTCATTTTGTTTCAATTAAAACATTCCACACAAACACTTTCAAATTCGGAACGCTAATTGGTCGTCAAAATGCGCGCCAAAAGTGACAGTTCAGAATCCAAAATGGCCGCTGAAGCATTATTTGAACGTTTTAATTTGTGCCATTTAATCTCACCCCTCGGTTTTAAATTGAATAATTGGCGAATAGAATGCAATGTCATTTTCCTTCCGACGGACGTGTAAAAGAAAATTGTTGCGCTGAAATAATCCTTTGTAAGCGCTTCCTATTTAAATTAATAAGCAATATTAATAACTCTTTGAAAAACAAGCTTCAGTTGTTTCCTTTTCCGTTATAAATACGTTGCTTATTGTGAGTTACAAGGCTTTTAAAACATAAAAAGGTAATATAATGGTTCTATTGTGGGGTTTAGCTGTTGTATGCAAATTGGATGGTCTGAAGATGTATTTCATTACTTTTTGCTAACGTGTTCAGTAATTATGCGCACTCACCAGGGAAAAAGTAAAGGGGCACTTTGTAAGACAGCTTTAATTGAAACACAGCCACAATTTAATATTTTTGTAAAATGCAGTGCGCTTTGGAATAAAGTTCGTGTGAATTTCGTTGAAATTACTCCGTTTTACGACTAGAACTGGGGTTGGTTGCAAGTATATTTGTAAAAGCTTCATCATAAAATGTCGAATTGTTTACGTACAGCAATCGCAAGGACATACAAAGTCAATAATATGTTTCATTATTCACACAAATTGCAGTAAAATTGGAACTTTCGCTATGGGCACAACAAAGACGAATGTCTACTTGCTAGCCTAGTAGTTTCGAATAAATAAAGTGTAAATACTTGTATTTGAAGTTAAGTAATTATTACTGTTTCAGTAGTTGGTCGTAAGCGCGACTGCTACGATAGATGTCTTGGGTACCATTCCCAGGTCATGCAGTGTTAATAGGTTTTTCTGTGAAATTCTCAGTGAAAGCTTGGATTTTGGCTTTGTGCCCGATTGAATGTTATTTGTATCGGTTAAATTAATATTAATATTATTTATAACTAACTTTTCGAAATCATGTGCGTATTAATAATTAATGAACACTCGCTTAAACGGTGAAGGAAAACATCGTGAGGAAACCTGCATGCCTGAGAGATTTTCTCGAAGGTGTGTGAAGTCTGCCAACCCGCATTGGGCCAGCGTGGTGGATTATAGCCTAATCCCTCTCATCCGTAGGGTAGACCCGCAGTGGGATAATATATGGGTTGATGATGATGATGATTTATATCTGGATTCAACAGTAAAGACTGCAGCCTGCTTCCCTAAAGGACTTTCTCTCTAACAGTACCTGACTGAGACAGAATTTTGAGAGGAATAGATTGCGTCATTGATGTCGTCTAAAGCCCAACTCCTGAAAGTAAAGTTCTGGGGTCGATCCTCACATTATAATAATAATTCTTTATTGGACATAAAACATCAGTTACAATTAGAAATTATTTCCCTAACTCCTGCACTAGTAAGAACTGTGTTGCAGAAGCTAGTGTCCTCCCCTTTGTTGGTTACATTTTGTTATGCCCTTAAGAAATTATAACCTATCTTCATACAATTAAAATGGACAAAACATGTTCGGGATTTTTCGGAAATATATTTCTCAGTAACCCGAATTCCGAATTTCCGATTCGTGTCTTAATTGCAATAGGGTTGTCCCTTGAAACACATCACAATCCTAGCCGTTGGCCGGTTATGTCAGGGCCGGTTTCCAGTCTAACCAGATGTGGCCGAATATCGGTATTTTACACGAAGTGCCTTCAGATCTATTACATCGATATTACGCGACAGCAGTTCCATCCACATCATCTAGATGGTTGGCAGTTCACTACTGTGCGTTTCTCTAGAAACTTTCAGCCTCGCACTACTAAACTGTGGAATGAACTGTCGCCTGCAGTATTTCCGGATCAATATGACCTTCAAACCTTCAAGAAAAGAACGTACTCCCTTTTAAAGGCCGACAACGCAGTTGTGACTCCTCTGGTGATGAAACTTAAAAAAAAAACAAACGCCAAAATATTTCCTGTTTAAATTATCTTCCTCCTATTGCTATTCATAGTATCAAAACATAAAACAAAGTATAACAAGATTAAAACAGCGGGAAAACGCAAGCGAAGCCGCGGGCATGTCTCTACTCATGAATAATTTAACGGCACAAAAACTTACGGGTAGCTTATGCAGTCTGTGAAGTTTAAATGAATTCATCCAAGTCGATCCGTTTTGTTTATGATCTATAGCAGAAAGTTCGGCAATATGTGCATAACTACGATAATGTTGACGCTACGTTTGGCTCAGCGGCTGAGCAATCGGCTTCTGCGACACGGGTTATGAGTTCTTCAAAGTCAAAATAAAAGTCGTGTTTTATTTTAATTACACCATTAAGATAGCACTTTTGAAAAGTCAAAACTAGTTGCACTGTTCCAAAAAGTGGGTCTTATTGAGAAGAACCATTATATGACGCAGTAGGGCGCATCTAGCGGTTTATATCTTTGCCACCACCAACGATCCAGGAGACAATCCTAGTGTGGGGGCAACATTATTTAAAAAAATAGTTATTTTACAACACAACGACAAAGACAAACACCCTATTTATGAGAAAAAAATTAAAACAATGCTTAGATGAAGACACACCAAGCTACTTTAAAAGCGTATAGTCGAGGTCGTCACACTATTCGTGTTCAAACAAGGCTGTGTACCGTCGGACGCGCCCTAATGATCACGTTACAATCAATACATGAGACACACCACGTAAATTGTTGCCGTGGACAACGCCCTAATGTGATCGAAAAGTGTTTGATGTTTGCTTTTTGCGCTGGTTTTTCTAGGCTGTGATGAGTTGACTGGCATTGTGATCGATTTTTTCTTTCGCTATCACCTACTTAGTATAAAAGAAAGACGTTGTCCAGGTCTTGTCTTGTTTCTAAGCTTACTTCTAAATAACGCAAAGGATTTTGATACGGTTTTCACTATCATATAGATAATTTCTTCTGTTATTAGTGCATTGTGAAGACGCCCTTTGGTTTTCGGGTCGATAGTAATTTATATATCTAGAAATGTTTAGCATGTGTTAATGCCAAATACAATAAGAAAATAACTAATAATTAAGTAAATATAATTTGACATGTAAAAGTATTTTGTCAAATGAGCTGTGGGCTAAAAAAAAGTACCGAATGGGTCCCACAAAACGGCAGACGACAACGCGGCAGGCCTAGACGAAGATGGCGGGATGAGCTTGACTTTTTCTGGAAGAATTGGCCCAAAATAGCCTTGAACCGTGAGGAATGGAAGGACGGTAGGAAGGCCTTTGCTCTGCAGTGAGACGACAACGGCTAAATAATAATAATAAAAGTAATTATAACGTTTCTGATGAAGATGTAAAAAGGGAATTATCTGTTAGTTTCCCGCTAAACGATTGTTAGAATGAATGGAATGAATGAATTAATATGGCGCTCCTAAGACTTGACCTCATCTCTCAGTATAGTACACTCTTTGTCTTGCATAAAATTAAAATGCTTGCTAAGTTTTTCCCGCTCTCTAAACAAGTTCTAATCCAGCATAAACTATCCATTATATTAATAAAACACAGGCATACTTCTCAACAGCTAAAACAAAACAAAATATTTCATAGTTACGCGTTCAATATATATAACAATTCATCTTCGTAATGTCGCGAGAAAATACTCCACACGTTTTCATACGTTCCAGACTCACAGGTTCCCGTCCCTTAAGGCCAAAAAATGGCATCTCTCCATCATAACGGGGATTTTTCCGAATGGACTCTATATACACAAGTTAATAACTTATAATATATTATGATACACGGGAGTAAGTCGACGCACTCACAACAAAATGATATTTTCTTTCATACGTACATAAAACTTGCCTACCCTCTATTAAGGCAATTTTTCAACAAGTATTTGTGGGATACACAGTAAGGGACTTGCAGACGTTAATTTTAGACAAAGACAGACTTATACGGGAACACGAAAGATAAAATGAGCACATTAAGTTAATTTATGTGTGTTTCGGTATGTATTCTCTAGTTATAGATTGTCGGTAGTAAACGTTAGGTCGGTACAATAAAATATTACGAGGGGATATCAGTATTAATGATTCTCAGTGTAATGTAAAAAGTAATTATGTTTCCCATGCTCGTTTGGGAGTAAGAGCGGCACATAATCGATATTGGTTCGAACAACGACACTTAAAATGCTTCCATGTTCACGGCAAACTACAATTTCAAAACACAATTTGATTTTCCTCTTTACCTTTGTCGATTTTACCTTTTCCTTTGTCGACTTTATTTTTACCTTTGTTGACTTCAACCAACTTGCAGAATAAGCAGAGTTAATTTTATTTGTTTTCTTTTTAGATTTGTGCCAATATTACATGGAAAAAAAGTAGGTGATATATTTACTGGAGGAATTTCTCTGTAGTCGGCTAACATGTACTTACTACTAAGAGAGCGTAATAAAATACCTAGTACATATTACAGAATACACGATACACATAGGTGTAAAGATAGAGACTAGAGTCTATAGAGACTATAGCGTCTATAGAGACTTTAAAGTCTATAGATACTATAGTCTCTATAGTTTTATTAGTTTTATTCTAAGATGAAAGAATCCCGTGACACTTTTCTTTTTTAAGTTTGTTGGCTATAGTTTGAAAGATCGTTGATTTTTTTATTATAATTGCACGGGTAAAATATGTACACGTCTTCCTGTAATCAGTCGCATGGCTTACAAACTGAATTAAAAAATAAATAAATAATACACATTGTTTCTTTTAAGTTGAAACGAAATAATCTCAGCATTCGGACATTTTTTTTATTTTAAAGACAAAGCCATGAAAGGGAAGTCGGCTGATAGGTATTTTTATTTAACTATTGGTAAACTCACATTTTTTCACTCATAGCTTTCATGTATGACTGTTATAAACACACTGTGTAACAAAAGAATAATCCAATATTGACCTCGTTTTTATTACAAACAAGGTTTGTATAATATATAAAGCATACTGTAAAAGTGGCATTGTACTCAGTCGAATAAAAGGCAACTGCGGACAATACATGAGTACATAACTTTAAATATAATGCACATACAATATTATTTTTCATTTCAACTCCGGGTGTTTCTCAGTTTCGTACCTACATCTGATTTACAGAGATACAAAATGAAACTGATTTGATAATAAACTTGATGTAAGTAAATAAGTGTTAATAGACTAGTATATCATTTCGAAGTTAAATAATTTAAAACGATCGTAAAAAAATCTAACCATTGAGCATGGGTTTTATATAAAGTGTATAAAAGCAGTTAATTTAGAACACGAATAACAAATATATTTTAATATGCATACAACCCAATCAGTAATTATAACAAACATAACCACAAACAAACTACATTCTCTCGTAATAACAGAGTGTTAGGTCACGTCACCCTCCGGCGGACATGCTACAGAGTAACATACTCGTAACAATGGCATAGCAACTGCATCGAAAACAAAAAATACAATCGCTTAATAATAAGCTTAAAAAGCGGCTGTAATAATAATGCATAATTACGTGAAAGCGTGCCGTATTATAATACAGTACTTTACAGCTTAAGGGGGGAAATGTCGACAGCTGCGTGTGAACCGTACATCTGCCAGCCCTAACGTACACACATTGATAGAGCACACACTGGCACCCTCTTACCGACACAGTCTATCACGCACACTAATGGACATATCGTTCGATTGTACGCACACACGCGCACGCACCTTGCCGTGCGTCGGCAGGGGTGTTACTTTATTGTGCGACAGTGCTTTCAGGGGCCGCCCGATAACATTTTGTTTTTACTTGTTGAATGTTTGATGGATGATGGGCGATGATTGATTGAGCCTTTTTGGAGTTCCTTTCAATTGTAATAGATTTCGTGAATGTTATAGGCTTCCCTGCTTTTGTATGAGATTTTTGTTAGTGAATAGGCGTTTAAAACGAATCGAATCATTTATTTTATTTAAACTAGCGGCTGGTTTTCCTTTCTGGAATCATAATTAATGTAACAAGATATATATTATATGTGTCGCTTTTTGACAATATCGATAAAATGTATTCCATTTCACAAAATCCCATAGGGCACCAATGTAGACAATACAAATCCATACCCTGCTTCTCGAGGACAATTTACATAACTCGTCAGCGACAACCCCTGTTGCAATTTAATCAGTTAATGTATTTGCACTCGGCGCTTTCGGTTTTATGAACTGAAATGGAAATGTTAAAACGTCGGCTGATTGGCCAAATGTTGATTTTGTAGTAGCGCGAATTTAACAGGTGGAGAATATTTGAACAAAACTTCTAATGATAATCGAAAAGTGCTTTGAATTGATTGATAATAATAAAAACCTAACTTGCTGACGAAACCTACGAGGAAGTCTTTATAAACAAGCATAATTACATCATTAAATTACATAATTAAGTAGATCACTAAGTTGCATAATTTTGTAGATCAGTAACAGTAACATCAAAATTCTGCTGATGCTGAAACAAAATTTTCAAACCAAAATGTGCCACATTATACCCACAAAGAAAAAAGTCCAAATTGAAATTGGAATTAATTTCCGAGTGTCCGGGTCCACTCAAACAATTTTCCAAAGTTGCCAAAAAATTACATCCGTATAAAAAAGTTTGTATATATCAAATGTCAGTCAGATAGGCGAAGGCAATTCAGTGAGTACCATTGTCCGTATTGTTCGGATCCTTTATACAATTTTATTGGCTTTCTGTGCTATAAAACTTTGGACCAAAGGAATTCTTCCTAACAACCCCGAATGCGGGTTTCCTCGAATTTCTTGATACGATATCGTACAGTGTAATTCTTTGTGTTATTTTTTTATTGTGTTGTCTTTTCGTTGTGGTTTCGGGTTTCCTTTTATCTTAAAACTTATTAGATGGATCATCGGATGTAGGATCTTCTTTAATTGGATTTCCTGTATCTCTCAAGACTGCAAGTTTAAGCGTAACTGAATGAAGAAGTTTCCGATTAGGAGCGGATTGAAATTCAATCAAACCTTCGAGTGCAATAAGTAGGGAATTAATACTAACCATTACTTTGATAAAATAGAGAAATAATATATGTAAGCTTAAAATTTTCTGTATTCAAATATAAATTTGAATGACAGGATTAATTGATGCCAACTTTAAAACGTTTCCGATAAAAAGCTGACACATTTTGTCCGACTTTTTTGTACTTTCATTTTAAAAATTCTTCTTTTTCATTTACGCTTATTTCTACGACATTCTTCCGACTAAAAATAGCGAACATGACGGTAGACAATACAAATGTAATAAAGAGAATGTTAGACACACGTACACTTGCAGTCCATATAAATTCTCAACGGTAGTGGTTATCTGGAATACTTTGCGCACACGTGTGCAACCGACCTAGTCTATTGAAGAGACGGTTAAAGGAATCATATTTGAGCTACAAACTCTTTGCGATCGTGTTTTGCTTATAAAACTTGATGTGCACAGTGGTATTACAACCTCTTTGAGAGTGGCGCTATTGCCATTAAGTTGCTATTCCCCAGCAGATACAATCTTAAGTCGTCTATTGTGACATCTCTTATTTGTCATGGATAAAGACAGCCCATTACGTAAAAATAGCGTCTCGGTGAAAAAAAAATGTCACCTAAAATGAAATCTGAATTCATACTAAATGAAGTTTCAAAATTTAAAGTTCGCCCATCAAAAATCCTGGGAGACCTACTTGAATAAATTAGGAGCAATGAAAAGTTTTTTCAGAACTAAAATATGCCATTAATAATAAAAGACAAAGCCTTCGGCCGCACGCAATGCCGCGTCGAATTACAGAGATAATGTTAAAATTAGCGTTTTTGACAGATTTCAGTTTCTGCCAAAATCCAAAAATAAATAATGAATACGGTTTTTGTCACTTTCTAATGTAATATCACTGAAAGAGATAGACTACTTTAAAACTTAATACACTTCTGACAATCAGTCATCAAAAAGCAATCGTATGTCTATAAAACCTTGCTTGTCTAACAAATAATAAATACAATATTCATAATAACAAACTGTCTCGAATGTAGACTATGTTGCTGCAAGATTATATCGACATCCGCTAATATTGTACCATGTCACATTTTCCGCTCTTTTGCTTCCAAAAGGTTACCCACTGGGGCGTATCGGAACCAACCAATGTATAATTCATAAATGAGAAATGAACGAAATTTCTAAGTTTCGGCAAAGTTCAGAATGGGGTCCTGGTATATACAGGGCTAAACCATAATGTGCGCTTCTGAACAAGTGGGGGTGTATTGTACCCCATCTGGCCCTCGCATTCACCCTACATGCCGCTTTCAGCTTAAATTGAAATTTTGTTTTGTTGGTATCTACAACACCTGTTTTTAGGAAAAAAATTAATAAGTCTAAAATATAGCCGGTGACTATGACAAGCTAACGTCACACGAAACCCGGCCGTACGCGACTGTAGCTTTTTCCTAGCAAAAGTTAATTAATTTAGCTGTTTTAATTGACCTACTTAAAATATAATTTGTAAATTTTCAACTCCGCTATTCTTTCTTTTAGCAACGATATGAAATTTATTCATGTAAAAGTTTCTGAAAATGCAAAGGATGTCTGTGTGGGCTAATAGTGTACACTTAAAACGAAAAGCTATAACCCCACAGTTTAACTCGAGCAACTGGTACTACGCGCGACTGTACCTCGGACACGTACACAGCTCGTTTAGCTTTAGTTTCAAAATAAAACTTATGGCAGTTTGATAGTTAGGAAAAAATAAAACTGTAATGCAGTTGTATGCGGTAGCTTTATTTCAAACCTAATTTAGTTCAAATTGTATGTTGGCTTGTTATGAATTTATAATACAATTTTAGAACTTCCTCATTAGCCTAGTGGTTGTAAGCATCCTGAGTTCGATTCCCAGGTCGAGCAGAAATTCTCAGTAGTAGCTTGGAGTTTGGAATTGTGCCCGGTTATTGACAATAGGGTCACCCCCTATTACATGTGACCGAAACAGACCGGCGAACTGTGGGTGTACATTAGTACATCTCTTCCTAACCTTTCAAGTTAATTTATTTGATATTTTAGTAGTGAACTTATTATCAGTTTATTCTCCAACTTTGGGTCGGCTTCCAGTCTAGCCAGACAAGCTTATGTTACTATTTCACACTAAGCGTCTGCAATTGGACCTCCGCAACTCATGTCTGGAAGTTGTCAAGGTTTTAGGCTTCTTACTACTACTAATTATTGTCATAGGCGTTTGTAACAATCGGGACCAACTGCTTAGTGCTCTCCGAAGTACGGAGGAGTCGCGATGTGCTAATAATCCATATACCGTAGTAAGCGCAACTTAACTTCGCAGTTAAATTGCTCAGCGTAGATATTACTTATCCTCGAATCGTTTTTACTCCTACTATTCGTTTTAAAATATTTAATCGGAAAGAGAGGAGCAATTCTAAACGACATACTGCGCACTGAACGGTAAAGATACACTGATCCCTGCAACAGTTTCTTGGAAAAATTCCAGGCTGCTTATCGGTGTTTCCTTGACAAAATGAGGAAAACCACCTAATGTATGTTTCACTTAAAATCCCTTTACCATGTTGAAAGATGATAAATAATCCATGCGACGTCACGAGTTTCCGTACACAATACATCACCACCCACCCGAAAATTGTTGCATTCTAAGTCATATATACCGTCGGTTGAGACAGCTCTAATCACGTGCCGTCCATAAATATTACCATCGACTTGGGACGATAAATCAGTGCTATTATCGATATAGAGGCGTATTTAGGTTATAATGCGACCCGTGGGGTGCTTAATGCCCCATCTGTTCCAAGTGTTCGAACCGTACCATGTGACGGTTGTAAGCGAGCTATAAGGAAATGGCAATGTGTTTTGTGACGTTTTTCTATCGTAATTCTGGAACAATCTGAATTGATAATAATGTAATCAATGTGTCTGTGAGTTTTACATTTTTAACAATTTCTAAAACAATACAATACCACTGAGGGTAAATATCAGTGTATAATACAATAGTACACAATACTGTTCAGTTAACTGGCCACAAATTTAAACTCCGAGCGGACACTAGGGCTGATTCATTTACCAGTAAAATTATTTAATTAACATAATCTAAGGTTTCATTTTAAAAATCATATTAAAATAAATCACTAGTTTTCATATTTGACATAGTTACGTCGGTTTTTCACCGAAAACTTTAAATTTATACTGTCATTTTATTTACGAACATCGTCATAAAACAAGCTTACAAAAACACATTATGAATCTCATACAAGCGCAGTTAAGGGTTGTTCAAATGTGTAGTTTTTAGGGAAAATGTAAGGTTTCAAGCGTTCCGTCGACCTACCTGTACTTTCGTTATCTTTGTTGGTGACTTTTGATTTAGCCGCAGAGTGGTGTTTTGATCAATACGGAGACTTGGTTGCATGTCAAATTTTAATGTACACTTGAAAGTCCTATTACTCATAGGCTATGTACAGACGCCAGCACATCAAGCTACCACAATCTGTCAAATTTCTTTGATTGATTTTCAACTTTATTAGAAAATGATAAGGTTCATATTCAATTGGGAAAATTTGACAGATTTGGATAGGTTGACCTGCTGGCGTCTGTACCTACAAACTATTCGATTTTGACTAATTTCATATTATTATTATTATACTATTGCTTTAATAACAAAAGTGCACTTTGAACGAAATAGAAATTGATAGTCATTTGTCTTAAACGTTAATTAACATTGACACCCGTATTATTCTTGAAACTTCTAATTTTTTTAGCTATTACCGGGGTAAATACAAAAATATTCTTGAATCAAAATATGTACTAGATAATGTAATCACAAGTTTTAATACTAACCGTATTCAATAAAATTTAGATTATTTCGTACATTAATTTACGACACCACTGGGCAAATCTGCAGGAAAATTTCAATAGAGAACACTTGTAAAGCAATAATTATAGAATTAATGGTTAGCGTGTAGTGTAGCTAACCGCAATGCAGGTATCTGGTTTACCGCCGTCCCCCAGCGGGACATACGGGGTAATAGCATATAGCGTGGCACTAACCATAATGTTGTAATATTAAACTGCTCTAAGTTAATTTTAAGTTAGAGTGGACCATTTTGTAGCAATCGGGGAGCGATGAAATTATTTGTAAGATACTTGTTACTTTATTTTATTATTCAAGAATACAATCTTATAACATACCATCACGCCTGTAATCTCCGAAGGGTTAGGCAGAGGTGTACTAATGTACACCCACATTTTTATGTTTAGGTCCCATGTAATAGGGGGCGAGCCTATTGCCACTAACCGGGCACAAATCCAGACTCCGAGCTGCTACTGAGAATTTCATAGAAAAACCCAATAACACTTTGCTCGAACCTCGAACCTCGACCTCGAACGCAGGACATTAGCGTAGCAGTCGCGCTTAGGACCACTAGACTAATGAGGCAGTTAATGGAGAATAATCATTGAATTATTGTCAACTATTTACTATCCCACTGCTAGGATAGTAAATAGTTGACAATAAAGATGGTCAGAAGGTAAAGCTATAGTATGTACACCACGGCGACCTATTCTGGGTTTGCATACCTCATTCATAACGTCGAGAGAATCTCTCAGCGAATGATAATTATTCATTATCAATCGAAAATTGGATTAAAGAATTTTGCATCTAAAAACTTTTTTATCGCTAATTATTCTCAGTTTAATTTACCTCGATACTGGATCCTTGCGAGTTTGGATAGTTTATCTATACATAGATGAATTAGAACATGTACAGTTTTATTTGAGCCTTATCCACTTCTAAGAATTCGTAAATTATTCAAAATTAGATACATAAAAGGATGATGGTTTATGTTCACGTAAAATTGATATGACAAGACAAGCATGTTAATCAGGGAGATATGAATAATTTAACTTCACAAACTTTGAGTCATTCATTTAAATGAGTCACCTCTACTTAATCGTGTTCTTCGAAACTAAAATGCTTTGAAATTGAAAACATTACGATTTCTTGATTGCATTCCCACCGTATTGCATTTTGCCAAAACTATGCACTCGTTTCTTGTAAAATATATTGCACTATAAAGTCCCGACACGACATTTTAAAATACACATTTCCCAAAACCAAGAAATCCTTTTAGCCAACCTTTGCAACATGAATTTTCATAAGAGCGAGTGAAATACTCTGTGTGTTCCATTTACGCTGTACTGTGTTACTTTACTAAGGATTTCTAGGTTTGTAATGCACGAGTTTCAACACGGAGGGACACTGTGTTCACGAACACAGTTCCCTACAATGAAGGAATACACGCGATGTATGGGCCAACTTAAATTTACTGATATTCTCACCTTTACGCGTTAGTAATAAAGTTTGATTTAGCAAATACGGGTGTAAAACTAAACAAGCTTTCATGTCACTCTAATGGCATGTTCATGAAACATTCAGTTATCTTTTACATAATTTCAACAGCAATTTTTGCGTTTCTTTTTGTATTTATTTCATATGGAAATTGCAAAGGGATTAGAGTGTACACGTACAATGTTACTCATGTAATTAAAACCGTATTTTTAATTATCATTTCTTCTTTTACAAACTTAAAACATTTGCGTGATAAACAGTCTTAACTCGAACGCTTTCTAGCGAATAGTGACACAATTTATATACAAAATTGTTATGTCAATACTGTCATGTCCTGCGTGTTTTTGGCCAGAGACTAAACATTAGGCATTTATTATAATTTGCATGACATCATAATCCGCGACCAGTAACAAAATAAAAAACCGGCTCCGGAAACGAACCAACGCTATAAATCTTTAAAACCGGATCCATAGAATTTTGCACATTATGACAACGGCATAATTAAGAAATCTATCAATATATTCTAAAAAAAAATACTAGACAACCAAGTTTCCTTGTTATTACTTAACGACGATCCCGAAACAAAGTTTAAGCAATTCTTGGGAAAACAATATTAAATTTTAAAGACTTCAAATTTATAATTAAAATTAACTTGCCTTTCAAGGAATAAAGCCTCTTCGAATTCTCAGAAACCGATAATGATTTTTCAAGTATTTATGATAAAATTTCAATATTAATTCATCATTTTAATATCAGATAACCTCTTAGAGAAGTATTAGTTAAAATTAATATTATAGCGACCCCATTTTTAAAATTCCTATGCTCTTTTATCAAATATTTCCCGTATTATCACTAGGATATTGGTCTAGTGAGGAGTGGATGATACGAAATAGTTCGTTTGGTGGTGACAAGACTAATTTAGTCAACTGGTTACGTCCATGGAAATTCATAATTAGAAGTAGAACTAATACAGAATATCTAATATAAAAACTTTTTAAAAGATTATATTGCAAATTATGCTCATTTAACTAGCAATATGGCGGCATAATCTGTAGTTAATTGTTTGGAGAACTTGAAGTTCCAAAAGTGCAATAATCCCGTTCCTTTTTGAATTTAAAAATTCAAACCCGCATTCGAATCGCGTGCGCGCCACAAAGTTGCAATACTTTTGTTTCGACCTCATCACGCTAGACGGCGAAAATTGTTTGCTTGACGTGCCTGAAAGTAGAATTTTGCTTTGTTTGCAACTTTTTTTATTATTGAACACGACATTAGTTGAGTAAATTACTTCATTATGCTGCTACTTCTTGTCGCATGACGTTAATAATGACGTAATAAACTTCAATCAGTTTCATAAAGTTCTAAATTCAAAATCCACTTCGAAAAGCCGTTATTACACGATCGATTTTTAAAATTCATTTCATGCGTTCAGCCTCATTAATGGAGAGTGAAAAATTAAAACCCACGAAAGAGAGGATATGGGTGGAAAAGAGAGAGGGATAGTCTCTTTAACAGCCAATATCCGGTCGATCAGCTGTGCTACGGAAACAGCTGGCAACTTGAGTGAGCTAAAGCATCATTCATTCTCAACGATTTTTTCGAGTGACTAACGATTTTCCGTCTGTAACGTATTCGAGCCGGTTTTTTCTGTTCATGTGTGCGAAAAAAATGGCCGTCAGCTGATAGTGTTGTCGTTACACAGATGTTTTTCGATTTGTTTCTGCGACACCATGTTATCGACCTATTTTCACCTGTTTGGTATTTGATGGATCGTCTGACTGTGCCGCGGGTCGTATGACTTCGGTAGTTCCATTAAGGTGTTATTTTGTGTTGACGTATATTATTATCTATATTACAGCTTTAGTTGATACCGACAATAAATTGTCTGGAGGTCGTTTGTTCCACGAATTTTGAATGTCAATGTCTTCCTGGTAAGGTTAGAAAGACTTTAATGTTTTTAAATTTAATTTTAGCACGTTCTGCTCACCATCTGTTGCTTAACATCATTTCAAAATCCCCGTCACCTTCATCCCTTTATAAATATTTCGCTCAGAATGATGCAGCAACGTGACACCCAAACGAATACTCCTATTAATTATTAAAACTGACTCCTCCATCCAATTTAAATCTTAGTTTCTAAATAATAGAGGTCAATTTGTATCGCTCTAACTGTAATTAAAAGTTTGCAAACTACATTCCCGCGTTCTGTATAGAGTGGGAGACTTCCTGCTTCCACCGGCTGATTAATATGTTAATCTGCGACGTCATACTGTCTTAATGCAGTCTCTTAGTTTTGGTACATTCAGAGCAACTACTGTATATAAATTGCTAGCTTTGTGCTGTTGATTATTATGTGGTTCCCTTGAAGACAGACTAAGTCTTGGTTAAAGGTCGCAGAAATGGAATAGTAAATATAGTTAGAAAATTAAAATTAAAGTACTTATACAATATATTCATTCAGTTGTTCTAAGTTTCAGGTAGACAGCTGTTTTATACAACGCAATCTTTCTTAATTTGATCATTCGATTCCGAATCCGAGCGATATTCAATGATAATTCAAAACGTAGTTCTCGGAATCAATTCGTCCCAATCGAGACAACTGCTATCAACGTCTATTCCGGACATCTGTTGTTTGAAACAAAAGTAATCATACGAACGCCGGTCGTTATACACTGCTTCTAAACTGGCGCTTTGCAAATGACACGTTCCACATTTTGAACGTTCGCGTTTTGAATATCGTTCGAATGACAGTTGGGAATTGCTATGGGAATACAATTTTATCTTAATAGATTTATACTGAACAATATCAAATATCTATTTTTTAGTAATTTGTCACTTTTTTTTATTTTGAGCTTTCACGATATGTAAACCTATTTAAGTAATTTAAAGAATATTTTCTTCATTTCTAGTTCAGAGTCAAAGCTATAAATATCAGCTTACTAAGCAATACGCAAATGGTAGGTAATTATCAAATTATTGCTCAATCTAAGTCCATAACATGAACTAACATAATCGAATAATCAGCAAACCCCTAACTAATCGATTAGGATCCGACTATTTGCTATTTAACGCAGAATTTGGCGCAAGCAGCAGTCAAGATAGGTGTTGTCGTTATATTTGATTGAGCTGTACCACATTTCTATGTGCTAATTACCGACCGTGCCCGTAATTACGACTATTGTGGAGCATTAGTTACGTAACTTCGGCTATTACGCAAGACGTCGATATGGAACGTTGATAGTGAAGTACCGATTAGGAATAATCGAAATATTATCTGTTTGATGTCCTTAGTTATGTTTATTTACAATTTAAGTGTTTGTTTTACGAGTTAACTTTGGATTAATCGTACCATTCAAGGATTCTGGACGGCTATTGTTTGCTTACTGTAAGGTAACTAATATAAATAGTGATTAGGCAAACACAGTAAACGTGGACTGCTAATTCAAAGGTCTCGAGTTTGAATCCAAGGCTCGCAGTTTGACTTTTCAAAATCATGTGTGTGAATTAAGGCGACCCGTTCCCAGCAGAAGCGTTAGAACAGTAAATAGGTAAATTTATTCTGTTCAACATCAGTACCCAGACTGGAAAGTTCGGACCAAAAACCATTCGAATACTTGTCTCAAGATATTTGTCCAACAACAAAAGGTGTTAAAGAAATTGTATTGCAACGCAAACAGACGGTAAACAAGCTCTGCAAGACCCACCCGACTTTCAATCTTATTACCAAGTTCAAAAGTCGTTTTTAAAATGCATCCTTCCTGATGTCGCATATAACAAAGTTCGGTTGGAAGTCTCATCGAATTCCCCACGCGAACTGACATGTTCCTAAAGTAGTAACTCACATTAACGAGTATAGTCGAAGTTGTCCGGTATTTGGAGCAGCGTTATCCTGGGAAAAATATATCTCGTTGTTTTTCGCATCACTAGTGTGTGATTATCGAAGTTCTCCCATAATGGGGTCGAGTGAACTTATCTGTTAGTGTTGTTCATAATTGGAGATAGAATTGTCGATGTACAAAGTAACAATTAACGGTTGATATAGAGCTGTTTGTGGAAGATTGAATTGTCTATTATCTACTGTCTTTTATTTAAATTATGATAATTGATAATAAAACGGGTAGACTACCCGTGACCATGGACGCTGTAAAGGGTCCGAAACGTCGGGATTAATAATATCAATATAACGCGATAAAATCCGTAAAAAGTAGTTTTATTTCAATGTATAACATTCGCGTAAATGACAGAAATCAATATCGAGAATACATGTTTTTTTGGGCTTATCGTTGTTTTTTTTATAATAATTAAATATTTATATCTAAATATAACATTATATACCATCAAGCATGTATTCTCTGAAGGTTTCGTAAAGGTATAGGTACACAGTTTGTCGGTACATTTATGTCCCATTTAATAGATGGCAAGTCTATTGCCATTAACCGGGCAAAAAACTCCGAATCGCTACTGAGAATTTCATATAAAAACATTATATCTGTAATTATATTTTAATCATGAATTAATTATTAAAAAACTAGTACCACGTAAACAAGGTCAATAAAAAAATCTCGATATTAATCCAAAATAGAAGGTATCTTAGATAACGAAACTTAATTACGTTAACATTGTAAGGTAATAATTACCACGAAATCCATAAAAACTGTAATTAGACTTTATTATTTAGTTTAAATTACAAATGTATTCGGAGCAGTCGGAATTTGAATATAGAACAAAAAATATGCATACAAAAATTTAATTTTTACTTAAACTACATCTAACTAAATTATGCAGCTTAGCCTGTTATTAAAAAAAAAGCATTTTTTTTTTACCTACATGACCCTATTTTTTTCCTAATAACCGTTCTAAATTCAATTTTTTTAATATCTCATGCCCGCCTCAATATTCTCATAACTCTTTCATAAAATATTTTTAATATCATCTCATGGTTGATTACTAATAAAGCTCGCAATATCTTTAGGGCCCGTAAAACATGAATATTCTTGCTAATAATAAAACCTTTTAGGGTTTTATAGAAATATTTTTTTAAGGCTTACGTATTAATGTATTTATTTTTCTTTTTTCAGGTAAGTATCGTGATTGGGAATAATGAAAACAGCAAGGAGGTAAAATGTTTATTCTAAACATATCTTCCTGCGGTAAACATTATTACGTAAGTATAAGTGTACATAGATACTAATTTGAATTCCTTTACAATTCATGCTACCTCATCAAATTTGTTATATATCTTTCACTAGTACAATTCAATTATTTATATAAATACATTGTGTGCGTCTACTGTCACTATAGTTCTTGAAATATAATTACTTTTTACGGATTTTATTGCGTCATAAGTTAGAATATATTGCCCAGAAATTGGGTTACGAAGGTCTGATGGCAATTATTTCATGTAAAATGCTAATATTCAGCCGCATCTGGTTAGACTCTAAGCCGAACCAACCATAATTAGGAAAAGGCACGGAGAAAGACTAATCTAAATAATAATTCTCGCACAAAAATTATTAATTCCAAAACTAAGCGTAACTCTTCAATGTAAAACGTTTACAATTCACCAATTAGCGAATGTTTGTTCATTCTAAATAACGTAACAGCTTTGATTGAAGATGTTTACGCTAACAAAACGCTTTTAGTTTCTCCTTTATTCATATTTATCATTGTCGCTAGTGTCGTGTTTATTTTGTCTATGCGAAGTTTCTTAGAGCTATCAATTATTGCGTCGCATACAGTGCTAAGTAAGTATTTGTTTATGGAAAATATCACTGTTATTTTCTCACGGTATTTAGTGAGCTCGGCGTATTTGATGAAATGTTGGTTTTGCTTTATGTATATTTATTAACTATTAAAGGATTTTAGTTCGGTACATAACATACCTTTGCGCTTGTATTCCCAGAAGGATTAGGCAGAGGTGTACTAATGTAAACCCATGTTTTACCGGTATGGTTTAGGTCCAGAGATATTTTTCTTTCGGTAAATAGAGCAAAATTAATATAATTTTATGAATTATAAATCATTAACATTTTTGTATGAAATTAAAGCAAATTTATAGTTAATGATTAATTATCACTCCATTAAACGTTAAATCGATATTTGACGTTATTCAAAAATACATCAAAAATAAATGTATGTGATACAATTTATTTGGAAAATTAATATTTACACCATTTACAACAGACTTATCTAAATAATACTTAGGTACGTGTAATGTTATAATCATTATCGACATACATTTTCCCACAACTTCATTCCAGCTAAACATCCACCTCAGATTGATATGTAAATGCAAATCAGATAAATTATACCACGGACCGTCACTTGAATTAACGTCGATATTTATTAACGAGTGCGAGAGAGATAGCGATACGACATTACAATGTACTCCAAATTCAATTTGGGAGCGTTTAGATTCATTACCTACAATTTCGTATTTTAGATCTCTGTTGAATTTTAATGGTGGCAATTTGCGATGGCGTGTGACGCTATCAGTGACGTAATCGTCTTAGTCGCGAAGATTGTGTTTAAGTCATAATTAATATTACATGAGCGGGAATTTGGCGGCGTCATCGCCGCGTGTGACGTCACACGGGTAATAGAGATGACACACGAGTAATAGAGATGTATAGATGTATTGTAACGATAATATTCGAAATTTCTGATACGATTTGATGTATCGTTTGTCCCCGTACTCCACCCACGTTTTTAATTGCTCCATTTATCATTTTAAAGCCGGTAATTAATAAGTTGACTTACCTACTATTTATTTATTTATCAGACACACTATCTTTACAGGACTCCCAATACAATAGCGGTTTGCAAACACACATAATTTTTTTTTACAAAACAGCAATTAACTTACGGCTAATACTTAAAAATATAAAGTAAACTTTTATTGATAGAATATTAATATTTAGTATAACTGACAAAATTCAACAAAACTCTTGCGAATTCACTCAGGTCTAGTATCGCGAGATATGTGTAGTTGTTAAAACTACTTAATACGGCTAAGAAAAATAATGGAAATAAATATATGTATAGAATAACAACAGCTATCAGTATTTTATAAGAAAGACTAATAATTCGTCTAAAAAGAATACCTACCTCTTTCAAATAAACAGTAATTAACTAAAATACTTTTTTTTAACTTATGAAATATATAATCATAATTATACGTTACGAATAATCTAACATTAAGCCTTCCAAAAAAAAACAACAAGGATGGTAACACCAAGAATTTGTAACAAAAATTCGCAATTCAAACACAAAAAGCCGTCAATAAACTCCGAATAACTCGGGCGGGAATTATTTAAATTCGAATAATCTAATCAAAAATTTATTCGTCATAGCTAGCATAGGGCCGCACGTTGAAATTGTGGGGATTCGCGCCGAGTGGAGAGATTGCCAGGATTTGCATGTCATGTGTGACACTGTTCCTGTGTGCCGTAGGCTTAATAAAAAAACAATATGGAATTCAAAATTCAAAATAATTTGTGACGCTAATGAACTTTTTATTCTTTCTTTGAAATATTCTACGTTCATTCTCGTCAACGTGTCGAAAAAGGTTTTATTCTATTCATGTATTTCTGTTTAGTTGGAATCTAAAAAGGTTTATAATCTTTTTCATCATAGCTTATTTTACACCTAATCTAAACCAACCAATCTTATAAAAGTGCATGCATATTTAAATAGCAGGATGTAATATTCTAAAACTATGTAATAGTTTTTAAACTTCGAACGCTCACTGTCCTAAAATCACATGAAACACGCTGTACTTACGTAATGTATGCATTTTCGTGGTTTCACGTCATGACCATTGATTGATGAGGGATTTAACCACCGTGACTGTAGTTTAATCCTGTTTGTGCCTACATTCGTGGCAACGCTGACAAGTCTCTGTTGAATAATAAATGCTGCGATTACGACTAATCGCGAGTCAGTGCGATTAATTGTAATACGAATACAATATAGTGTGTTGACTTCCTAATCTGGTGGTGGAACAACAATACAATGTCTTTTGTTAAACTGGGACACAGTGAGGAAAGAAATCAAGAAATTTTTGCTCTTTATCTAGAAATTTTTTTTTTATTAAAAAGTTGCTCCAGTAGGATTTTCTCCAGTATCGTGGGTGCGTTTACAAACACAAACTTTCACATGCACAAACACCCAGACCCGGAACAACTACATGAAGATCATACAAATATTTGTTCCGTGTGGGGATCGAACCCACAACCCGTGGCGCAGAAGCCGATCGCTCTGCCGCTACGCCAAACGTGTCGTCATTCCTCGTCATCAACAATATTATCGGATACTTGATGGACAGTACAAACAAGATTTAAGATTTACCACACAAGTTATTTTTTATTAGATTTGGCATTAATTCGAAAGGTTCTTTCTCTAAAATGTGAAATTAAATAAAACTTTTTACACCAAGTTCCCACCACTAATCCAAACTCCGAACCATGCACATTTTCGTCGCACGAACCAACTTGATTCCTCCTGTAAATAATAAGCACCCGTGTCACTTTTTTCTTACGTACCAGTTCACACCACTGAGTATAACTGAAAGGAAGTTTTATATTCGTCGCCCCACGTAAATTATAATAAACGGGCGTGTTTAAAAACTATATAAAACTTTTTACACCGGCTTCCCACCACTAATCCTAACTCCGAACCATGCACAGTTTCGTCGCTTTTACGAACCAACTTGATTGCTCCCGTAAATAATAAACACTCGTGTCACTTTTATCTTGCGACGTGCTTCCGAAGCTTCATACATTATTTATTTACAAAGGACAAGGGATTTGCATTTCTCTAGGGTATATTGAACAAGTTTTATGTGTTGTCATTCAATATTAAAGATTAAGGAGCGGCTGGGGAATATTTTTAGACTTTTCTTAGAAATTAAGCTCTACCTTTTTAATGAAAGTTTTCATCAAATATAATGCTGTCGTGAAAATGTTTTCCAAGTTATTAAAAGCACCGAGAAACGAGATTTAGCTATGTATATGTTCTCGGCAGATGAGAAAGTTGATCTTTTATGTTGTTTAAGTTTGAAAAAGCTAGGTGTTCTATTGCAGTCACTACTTGTAAGCTATTGCTAAGAAATATAATAAAATGGTACATTTTACACAGCACTATCTTAGTCCTAAATTAAGCAGAGCTTGCACTATAGATGCCACTTCAGACAATGGATATAATACTTTTTTTTGGAAATACAAAAGATACAACCAGACGAGCACAAACATTTGTATGCATTTCATATTAGTGTCTTCTGGAAATTCGAACCACTAGACCATAGACATCGTCAATATTAATAATACAAGATCACAATTTAGTAAGCAGAATAAATTAAGCTTTTTCAAAAAGTTTAAGTAAATTCTAATATTTTTCCGTTTACAAATTTTGCTAAAACGTCTTTATTATTAACATTTAAAAAACTCTAGCCGCTGTATTAACGAAATACGTGACGTCATTAAAGTAGGGCTGTCGCCTGCAGAGAAATATGTTCACTGTCCCTACACGGTCCTCATGAATTTTAACTTTTACAAGCGGCAGGGTGTTTTGAATAATGCGCCTGTGGCAGCCCTGGGAACCGATGAACTATTTTTAACGCCCGTTTGATCATATCGAGTGTATGATAATCGTTGCTCATTTAAAATTCATATCAAACTGATACAAATGTTGCTTTTATAAAGAGAGTATAATTATCCCACTTTTTCAATCAACTAATATTCGATGTAAAAATTCCATTTATTCTAAAACGAAAGGTGTTTTATTCTGACTTACCTTTATAAATTCTTACAATATGAAAGAGCTTTAATATTTTGTATTGATAAAAACAATAAAAAAGTTTTAGTCCTTTCAGCTTATAAATTAAAAAAATTAAACCACATTCCCGCAACTAAAGGTAGCAATAAAGGAAGATGGCGGCCACAACAGCTCGGTGCGGTCCATTTATAAAATAAACCTACATAAGTCGAGGCCGGGAAAAGAAATTCAGTATCTTTTTTCATTCGGACCGTTCCCATTTCTGGGTATGGTGTTAAATATAGGGTGTTTCAAGGAAACTTCACTAAATTTGTCTACGCAATGATAATTTTTAGTCTAAATGAAGCATTGAAAGGTTAACTACGTTTTCATTTTGAGATAATTGAGTTGGAGATAAAAGAGTTTTAATAGCTAGACTATTTATATTATAAACTATGTTTATTAGCAAAAGTTGTTCAAATTAATGTAAAGTTAGTCAAGGTTCACAATCAACCAAATAATACGGTTGTAGTAAGAATCTTATCTAATAATGAAATTTCTTGATAAGAACGTACGAAATTATTTTCTACAATCTTGCTGAAGTTATGTTAGTAATAAAAGTTTAATTAAATAAATAATAATATTTATTCTAGAATTCTGTGCGTCTTGTGTGAGTAATCTAAAGTTCTTCATAGTTTTGCTCAAACTTTAGATTAGTAAATAAATAAAAATAATAATCTAGAACATCGCACCAACCTCATTTCATATAATTAAATAAATAAAAACCAAAAAAAGAAAAAATATGTTCAAATTTTCGAAATTACCAGAACAGCATCTTACTCTATACATAATATATTAGACACACACGTGTAGTGGCCAAACAAAGCCAATAAATAGGAACCACTTAATATAATCCCTCGACCTTTCACCAGTGCCTGCGTATTTCTTAACAATGACCCCAAATTAGTAAATGTTACCCTAAAATAATAGTCCTAGCTTCACCTTGCGTCTGTCGCCCAATTTCGAACAACTAGGCCCGCCCAAACATTTCAATTGTCACTGATTACTGCACACGAATACCTCCTCTAATATCTTGGTGTTTGGGTCTGTTATTGTGTCGGAGAAATTGTGATTTACGGTAGTTCGGAAAGCCTTTTGGGGTTCAGTAATCTGCTTCGACCCAATCGCAATTAATGGCGGCGCGCGATGGTCCTCCGAAGATGGGTGGGGGTGGCTGGAAGTGTCTACCTGAACCTTCTTAACCGCAAATTATTTACAGTAGCGTTATTTACGTGTGCACGATTGGAAAATGACCCAAATAAATAAATTAAAAAATCTCTATGGTAAAATACTTCAAAACAGTTGAAGGTCCGGAAAATTTGAATATAATACTTTATTTTCTGACACATGAATGACGTGGGATATGATAGAAACCCAACCTTATATAAATATTAATGGGGGTAACTTACAATAAACCGATTATAGTTAAATAAAAAGGGGTAAATTACAATAAATAAACTAAAATTTTATAACATCTACTGACACTTATCGGAAAGTTGTTAAAATGTATTAGTCAAAGTTTTATATCACCGTAACAGCTTACAAAAGATTCTGGCTTCCAACCCTTACATTTACCTGTATACAAAGAACCTTATCCAGTGTTCCTATATTCGTGTCAAAGGGAGTGAGTTTTCAAGCACAACGGTATATAATTTTCAACTATTGTGTGAAAAGCATATAGTATTCTGATACAAATCTTAACTTCAAATTGAGTTCTCCTTACAAATTCTATGTAGGAATTTATTTCATTGATACAGAGTTTGTTTGGGAAAGGAATAGAAAGGGCAGAAACTATTGGATTGGACCGGTAAGGCTTTTATCTCCAAAGGGTTTGCATAGGAGCGCGTATTATCAGGATTCGGGATGACGATATTAGGTTCGCTATAGGGAACAATACTATAGACAGTGCTACCATTACATTGCTACCTCTCCTATTCTTTACTTGCTACTTTAATGTTGCTTGAGTATTAACTTCGATATCAAAACATAATGTCTGCACGGGCTGCCATATATATAGCAATGATTAAGTAAAACTAAGCAAAATTAAAATTAAGTTTTATATAATTTTTACACGTTGCATTAATTAACAGACAGAAATGTGTTGCTGGGGAGTTTGTTGTGCCGCTCCTTCTTCCCACCTAAAACACTAAGAAGCGGTGACGGGCGTTTTGCGGGTTATGTTAATGTAAAAATTACGTTCAAAAACTACGTAGTCTATATTGAATAAATTATTTTGTTATGAACTTTACGTTATTTAACTAGTCAACAAATATACTTTATTTACATCAAGGATTAATAAGCAGACACAATAGAATAACAATTGTTTTGATCCTTTGGAGGGTCATGTGTTCTTTGATGTATTAATTAGTGGTAGCAATGGTACACACTGCTTTACTTAAAAAAAGTGTCTTTAGCATGTGCCCTATCATATACAACAAAATTCCTGACATAATAAAAAACGATACAATTGAAATGTTTAAAAAGAAACTTACAGCACTATTACTTGAAAAGTGCTATTATTCCATTAATGATTTTTTAAATGATAGATTTTGACATTATCCTGTATTTGACATTTACTTATTTCCATAATTTAATTTAATTGTTTTAATTTAAATGATTTTCATGTTTGCATGCCTTATTAGGGTAGATTGTACAAGGATCAGTATTTTTTTTTTGTTAACATCTTTATTTAATGTACCTATATTCTGTGCAAATAAACAAATATTCTATTCTATTCTATTCTATTCTATACAATACTAGTGTAGTGAGCGCTAGTCGCTAGCAAATCTATAAAATTTACACACACATATATTCATACCATCACGCCGTATTCACCGGAGAGATAAGCAGAGGTTTCCTTATGTACACTCACTAATAGGAGTCGAACTTATTGCCATTAACTGGCACAAATCCAAACTCCGAGCTGTCATCGAGAATTTCATAGAAAAACCCAATTACACCGTCCTCAGTCGCGCTTACAAGCACTAGATTAATGCGGCGAATACTAACTTTGTTATATAAGAACCCGTATTGTTTACCAGTCCTCGATCCACTTTCTATTATCAATTGACATTCAGTGAAATTATACCATAATGTATTACATGTGTGTTAATTATCGCATAGGACTACTTGTAACCCTCAAACCGCCAACTGCGCAGGATATCGACGCAGTACTAATTACGACTGATGCCACCGCAATGTGCTTGCATGGCAACACGTCACGACCCGCTGAATAAGCAACTGTGCTGCCAACTGAAATGGCTGCAGGTATACGACAAATGGGATAGGGTAACAATTAATTAGAAAATTCTATTGAATATTAAGTTATTGATTTTTGACCCTTACGCGATTATTAGAAATGGAAATAAAACTACTTTTTACAGACTTTATCGCGTGATATTGATATTATTAATGCTGACGTTTCGAACCCTTTCCGGCGTCCTTGGTCACGGGTAGACTGAGGTAGTGGGCGTCTTGTCATGTCATGTTATAATTACTGACAGCTACCCTATATTTTTGTTAATTATTGGGAATCCGATTCACGCAGAATGTCCTTACAGTTCTGCAATTGCAAGCATTGTAACTGCAAATGGATATTCAGTTAGTTATTAAAATAAAAAAGCACTAGTGCTTAACGTGAGGTCCTAGGTTAGAATAAAATCAAGCAAAATGTATTGTTTTATTTGAATTTAGTAGCAGCTCGAAGTTTGGGTTTGTATCCGGTTAATTGCTAAAGGTTCGCCCTTTAAACACATGGCGAACTATAGGTATACATTAGTATAATGTACTCCTATATAATACCTCTGTCTAACAATTCAGGCGTCATGGTATGTTGGTAAGAACTGATATTATATTTTCCATTTTCTAAAGTCTGTTACTGAATTGAAGACACAAACTAAAACTATAATTTACTTATAATGTTTTTGTTTGTAAATATTATGTTCGTTAGATGCTTTAATGTACTTTGTAGTTTTGAAGTGTTCTTTAGAATTTACATCAGCTTGTGAAAACTAGATTTCAAAGTTCCAAACTAAATTATAAAGACTTGTGTAATTCAACTAAAAAGGTTGGGTTTCTAGGCTAGTGCATATTCTAGTATTCCAAACAATAGACATTAATTATGGAAAGGCTCTAGAGATCACTGTTTAATAATTCAAGGTCATAACTTAGTGGACTGAGGGCAAAGTAATTCTTTTACGTAATTCCCTTCTGTTGGCCAATATGGCTAAAGAAATTGCTATCTACTGTTAAAGCGGGTCACCCACCTAGCCCCAGTTTATTTGGGGTCCTTTTTATATATTTTTAGTTATCACTTATCACAATACTTAAATGCACATATCGGGAACTGTGAATTCTAAATAGGTACAGAAATGCTGCAGCAGAATTCACACTAATTCCAGCCAAAATCCTTTGTAGTTTGAAACGCAATATCAGCCAATCACATTACCTAGCAAAGTGCCAAACGTATCTAATTTGTCCCCGAAACCGGTACAAATTCGCTGTCATGTCTTCATTGGTCCCCGCCCGGCCATTTTGTATGCAGCATCGGCAATGCAATCGAGCCGCCCGTCACTCGGGGACTTAACTGTTCCCGTAATGTATTGCGGCCGTTTCCATCTATCACCCAAATACCTATAGAATCTAGACTACAGATATTGGAGCAACGTTCGAAATTGTGGGATTTTGGTACGGTTGTCGTTTATATGTGACTTGGAGCTCAATTCTGTTTCTTCCTATCTACAACGATAGCCCTGTAAGCAAAGAAGTATACTAGATTTCCAAAGCTTCATGAATATAGCTAATAATAATAATATATCTAAAGGAATATAATTTCATAGATTTTGATTGCGATTCTAATAGTAAGTACATAAAATCTTTTCTATTACAAATTACTTCATACTCCACCTTCTCCGATATTTCTTTGTTGCTTTTTCTAGTCTTGCTTTTGGATCTGAATGCATATACTTAGCTGTCTTCTTAAGCTATGGTCAAAAGAATACTTTCAAAACACTATGTCCTAGAATGATTGTCCGAAATGGCAACCCTGTATAGTCAAACTTGCTACGCCGTACCAGGAATTAGACAGGCCGGCTTCCTGTGATGTATTGTGAAGGGAATGGCCTACGTGAACTGAATCTCACGAAATTCTCCTATATGTATACGTATTGTGTTTAGAGGTGTATTTAAATCTTCATTAGATTTTGTTCCTAGTGATGGCACTTAATCTACTATCTCTGGTGATATTAAATTTATTGGAAATACTTTACAGACTTGTTCGATATGATCTATGTAATCATTTTGATTGCTAATTACTTAGTCAGCTTGTATAAGCTTAGATTAAAGTAACTTTGATGAACTGTATCTTTTCACACTATAAAATATGAAGTATAACCAGACTTGTGATAGTAAGACAGATTTTTGATCACTAAGTTATTTTATAATTATAATTTTTATAACTACTACTAACACAATAGCTATTGCAATTAACTTTTTGAAGGAGGAGAAGTTTTCTATTGTTTAGAATTATATTGTCGGGTCCCGACATTATTTGCGGCTATGATAAAAGAGTTTCTTGGCCACGAATGGATACATACGTCAGTTCAACCTTTTTGTCCACTATGTTGAGGTCGACGTGCTTTCTAACGAGATACAGCAGTAGTCTACACTATGTATTTTTATTACCACTATTACATAATGCATTCGTAAGGTTAAGTTGAACTGTAAGAGAAATTCTTGTTAGTTGCTTTTAGTCACGAAACTTTTGAAGGTTCAGTACAGCATTAATGGTCTGCGACAAGATGCAGTGCATTCTTCTCTACGAAACGCAGACGCTGTTTGAAGAAGTCGTTTTTTTTTTCTTTTTGAATTCATGTCCTTCATATAAATATGTAAATAGGTTGTTTAATATTACTACTTCATATTCACAAACGTATTTTAATCGTCTCATCGCTATACTTTTTTAATTAAAATCCGTATAAATATAGTCATATTTCATAAACTTTAACACCACGAGCTTCGGATTATCGTCATTATGATTCAAAATTTGCAACTGAATTGCAACTCTGAAATAGGCATTAGAGCCGTTAAACAAACTCGCTGCCAAGGCCATTCACCTCAAATATCTCCCCTAAGGTAAAAATAGGGTGTCGAAATACTCCACCCTCTAATTCGGGAACGGATCCCCTTGCCGCGTCACCCTACACGTTGCTATGGTAACCCCCGCCATTGGGAACTGCATCTGATGTAAACACTCTGCTCCCTGCATTTTCGGGACCGTTATTGATGTTCGCTACTCCACTCGGTTTCTTCCGGTGTATCGCTCGGTTGGCTGTAAATTTCTCGAAAGTATTGAGTAAAGCTTCTCTATTTATCAAGTTTATAGCACGGCTTCCCCTGTATCTAAGGTCACGGCTCCGAGGGAAAATGCATTTACGTAATATCCTCTATCCATATTTCAAGCTCGTGTACGCTATCTATATCAAAGATATTTGAGCAATATTGGATGGTTTTGATGAGAGAAGATACAAGATATAAGATCTGGCAACCTTTTACAATTTGTTGAAACCAATATTTTTATGTAATGTCTTTATAAACAGCTGTGTGATCCTTTTCTAATTTAGTTCGCAATAAACACCGTACAAGACAGACGTATTTTAATTGTCATCGCACCTTAGTTATCCAATCAATAATCAACCCTATTACCGTAACACAATTAAATATTTTGTCAATATTATTGAGTATTAATAGCTTCTGTTTCTTGTTTCAGGGATGCCGGTTTCCTGAAGATGGCCTCACGCACCCCGTCTCTTGAGTCGCTGCCCGGTGCCAACTCAATAGGTTCGCTGGAGCGTGGCTCCTTATCACCCCTGACCCTCAGTGGATCCTCGCCCCCAGCGAGTGACTCCGCCGTATGTGACCTCCGCGAGTTCGACGGCCTCGACACCACCTGCGCGATCTGTCGAGAAACGTACGTCGACCCTAAAGTACTCAACTGCTTCCACACCTTCTGCCGGGGTTGCCTGGAGAGGGAACAAACACACCCAGACAAAGTTACTTGCGTCACCTGCCGCGTAGACAGCCAGCTACCGACAGCCGGCGTACCTGGGCTACTCACAAACCTTGTGATAGCCGCTGCCGTCGAGCAGGACGCTGATCTCCTACCGACTGCCCGTCAAACCAATTCACCTTCAGCCCGCTGCACCGGCTGCAAATCCAAGGAATCAGACGCAGTCGCACGCTGCGTAGATTGCGCCAATTTCCTCTGCCCTAACTGCGTAATGGCGCACCAATTCATGCATTGCTTTGAGGGCCACCGTGTTCTGGCATTTCCAGACCTGAAGGATGATAAGGGTATGCTCGGATCTACCCTCACCACTAGCGGTGACAAAACTGCTTTTTGCCCAAGACACAAAAATGATATATTAAAATACTTCTGCCGCACTTGTTCCGTGCCGGTATGCAAGGAATGCACGATAATAGAACATCCAGCTGCTCTACATGACTGTGAGCATTTGTCTGACGCTGGGCCCAAGCAATTAGAATTGATGCAACAAGCTGTAAACGAAGCCAAGACTCGAGCCACTGAAATAAGGCACGTCGTCAAAACTGTTGAACATGCCGCCGGCAAGTTACAGGTCCAGTACCACAAAGCTCAAAATGAAATAAACGACACGTTCCAATTCTATCGCTCTATGCTAGAGGAACGTAAGCAGGAATTACTTAAGGAACTCGAAAGCGTATTTTCCACGAAGCAAATTGCACTTACAGTAGTTGGGCAGAAAGCTCAAGAAACTGTTGATAAGATTTACCAGACATGCGACTTTGTGGAGCGATTGACTAAATGCGCTAACATTGCAGAGATACTTATGTTCAGGAAACTGTTGGACACGAAATTGCAATCCTTAATGAGTTCCAATCCAGAGCAGAGTGTACAGACAGCTTGCGAACTTGAATTCGTTTCCAACTATCAAGCTATTCAAGTTGGCGTAAGGAACACTTTTGGATACGTGCGCTCTAGCTCAGAGGCGAATGTTGGGCCAACTAAGCAGCCACCTATCGCTCGCCCTACAAACGGCAATCTATTGAACGGTGGTTTATCATCCAGCAGTGGCAGCGTTAATGGAAGTTCAGGCAGCCTGAACGGTGGAATCCACCTGCCAACTGGCTTGAATGGCGTACTTGACCGCCCCTACACAAACGGTCTTCTCGGGCCTACAAGCCAATCCACCTCACCATTCGAGTCCAACATTATTTCAAAACGATTCAACAGTGCCAACAGCTTGGGTCCTTTCTCATCAGCCATTGGAGATATTAACTTGAATGGAATCAACCCGTACGAGAAGTGGTCTAACGGTGGTTGCGACTCGCTCTTCCCACCAACGACGTCTGACCCCTACTCGCTAACAACTTCAACTCATACTGACCCTATTTTAGATTTGACAAATAAGCTAATTTCCACTGCCATCTTCCCGCCGAAATCACAAATCAAACGACAGAAAATGATCTACCATTGCAAATTCGGCGAGTTTGGCGTGATGGAAGGTCAGTTCACTGAACCAAGCGGAGTAGCTGTGAACGCTCAAAATGATATTATAGTTGCCGACACTAACAACCACCGTATCCAGATATTCGACAAGGAGGGTCGCTTCAAATTCCAATTCGGTGAATGTGGCAAACGCGACGGCCAACTCCTGTACCCGAACAGAGTCGCAGTTGTCCGCACTTCTGGCGACATTATCGTCACGGAAAGATCACCAACACACCAGATCCAGATTTACAATCAATATGGCCAATTCGTGCGCAAATTCGGCGCCAACATCCTTCAACATCCCCGTGGTGTTACCGTCGACAACAAAGGCCGCATTGTCGTCGTCGAATGCAAAGTCATGCGCGTCATAATCTTTGACCAGATCGGCAACGTACTGCAGAAATTCGGCTGCTCCAAACACCTGGAATTCCCCAACGGTGTCGTAGTTAACGACAAACAAGAGATCTTCATCAGTGACAACCGCGCGCACTGCGTAAAGGTATTTAACTACGAGGGCATTTACTTGCGCCAGATTGGAGGCGAAGGCGTCACCAACTACCCAATTGGTGTCGGTATCAACGCCGCCGGGGAGATCTTGATCGCTGACAACCACAACAACTTCAACCTAACGATATTCACGCAAGACGGGCAACTGGTGTCCGCGCTAGAGAGTAAAGTGAAACACGCCCAATGCTTCGATGTGGCGCTGATGGATGATGGCTCCGTGGTTCTTGCGAGCAAAGACTACCGACTCTACATCTACCGCTACGTGCAAGTGCCACCGATAGGCATGTGAGTAGCGCGCTCTGATCACAGGAGATCTGAATGACCGATGAACTACAGGCCAAAAATCGACACCCTGAGACGTAAATATTATCATTAATAGACGTGAGGACTTACCGTTTTGGCAATGCGTGTCAATTTTTGCAGTTCAAGTGACAATTTGTGAACGGAACTTGCCATATATGTGCAAGTGGTGTAACCATGTGGCTGTCTCGATGTGATCATACCGACTTAAGATGGGTATTCCCTATATTCGGCATGAGATCTCTTTATGAATTATTTCTAAACGAAACTGTAATGAGATTAGTTATAGTATTGACATTGTTATTCGAGTACCTATTGATTGATGGTTAGAGATTAAATTCCGTTGGAACGACCCAAAATTTCACGCGACGGTGTTCTCGAATCCTTATCATTTTTTGATCTATTGAATAATATTTTTTCATATCCCACATCGTTAAATTAGGGATGAATATTAAGGGCATTTGTATTATTTAGCCCATTTGTTGGACCAATATTTTAACTATTATTACTTAACAAATTGTTAGGCGTTAAGCGTGTGATTTTATCGTAAATAAGAGAGCATCGAGCGGTATTGTTGTTAGTTTTAAGATTATTTCTACGGCACAATAGCACTTCCTGTTTTTAATTAGCACTTATTCTGTGTCGATGGAAACTATGGATTATAAAAAAAAAACTAAGTAAGGAGTTGTTACATTATTAATTAGGTAAGTGTTAAATTGATTGAGCTGAAATGGACAATCTTTGGTTACTATCCCACTTAACGTAGTTACTAAATTTTAGGGAAATAATGATGTTAGGGGTTTTATCAATGACAAAGTTGACTGCGGCGTTTGGACATAAGTAAACAATTACTATTGACCTCTACTAAATATTATACTGTTTCTTTTTATACGTAATAGTAACATCACAAAGTGGCGATCGAGAATGTTTTATAGACCTCAATTCGTTCCAAATTTTATGCATTCTAACTAGTGATGCCCTCAGTTGAGATTTTATAAAGCATTTTTAGATACTAAAAGATTGTAAGTTTTTCTCTCGTTATATCGGAGGGCAGTATTCCAGCAGTGATGTTATCGATACCGCCTAGTCGCTGAGAGCCCACGGACTTAAGTCTTCTGATGTTGTTTTAGTAACATTTGGTTGATATTGTTCGTTTTTATGCATTGATTGTATGTTATAAGCATTGGACACGGTAGTAACTATTAGAGCACTTAGGAAATGGTCGTTTCGCTAGCATCTTTTTTAATTTTTGAGATTTTTAGCAGTTTTAAATCGACGCTCATGCGTCTCTAGTTACTGGGAGTATTATAAAACAGCTCGGTATACAAAATAATTATACAATTTGTTATTCTGGTAAGATATTTTTTTATATGGAAACAACTTTATTTTTGTAGTGTTTAGTATTACGGTGCATGTGTAACGTATACTTTTCTTTGTATTTTATGAATATTGCGCTATTAATTATTATTATTTTTTTACTTCATTACCGTGTGTTTGAGTGTGTTAGCAGAATTATTTTAGTTTGATTTTTTCATTAGAACTTTTTTGATTTTCTTAGCAAATAATGGTTTTTTAGTATTTTTTTCTCGCTGAATCTATGACAATAGAGAGATCTGATCCGGCTAGTGGGTCGGTATCTTGAAGATCTGTTAGTTTTAGGTTACGCGTTTCCATTTTGGTGATATTTCGTAAATAAATTAAAAATGTTTGAAGATGCGTCGGCGAGCGCCGCTTGCGCATCGTGGCGACCTGTATATCGTGTGCCATAAGATCATGTTGTGATTTAATAAGTGATATTTAGTATTGTTTGTAAATATGTACCATACTTTCATATAAATCTAATCGTAAGGGTATCTGATCGAATTACTTTTGATTGTTTCATCTTTATACTTGTAGTGCAAGTTATTGTAATGTTATACTGGAAAATTAACAAGTCTTTATTTAATTTTTAATTAAAATAATAATATTTATTTACCACCGATTATCTACCTTATTATATTAAGTTTTGGCAATCTATATACAATACAATAATTTAAATAATGACTGCTCAATAATACGACTAAATGCCAAATTTAAAAAAGGAATATGTACCTACAAAATGGCTGATAGTTCAACGGCAACATATTAGTGTATTAACTCGAACTTCGAATTTAGAATTACCATACTTGCACTAAAAGTTGAACGTTTTGAGAACAACAGATTTTTTTTTCTTGCATTGTTTTCTGTATTTTGCCTACCACCGTGCACACGCATTCGCTGCCTTGACGCATCTTCGATCAAATAGGTAATCAACACTGGATTAGTTGAAACACGTCACCAGTCTTAGTGTCCAAATTTCAGTGATTATTCACCAATGATTTTATTATAGACTGCCCTGTTCCTATATCCTAAGGCGACGTGACTGATGAATTTCATTTAATCCACTGACCATTGATTTTAAGTCAATTGACTGTCAATTTGCCTTACCTCAGTTTATTCTGACGAATTTATCGACATACCCATTTTATTCAATAATGTTTTTTTTTTAATATTTTATAATTCGCTTTAATGAACTGAGGTTATGCTAGAAATTGGCTAATCCGTTATTTTAGACTTGAATGTCCGGATTTCTTTAAAAAAATTACGCCACTTATTATAGACAACTGTGTATAATTTTTGATGTAATTTTCATTAGAGAAATCCAGTTTTTGGTAACAATATACGCTTCTACTTAATTGAGATCATTTCATCGTATTATATTTATATTAAGTATAGTATAGTGTATTGAAATTTTATTAAATAAGATTTGCAAATTATGACAACTTTACGCCTAGTAAAACTGTGTAACCCGATTTTATTTTTTTTAGTTTTTTTTTGTCGACCGGTAGTTACTCTTTAATTTTTAACCAGAAAATGGTAATTTAAGTTTCAGTTATAATTATTATTACAAACTTAATCCCGTTCAATTATTTTTTTGTGTTTTTGCATAATAATGTTAGTGAAAAAAAAATGATTTTTCTGTACGAGAAACATTTTCATTCTTAAAAATTGCATTTCTAAAGCTCGAGGACTGAATTTGAAACATGTTTTGTCTTTAAATATATTTTGTCGATGTTTGTTGTTATAATTATTATATTTTTTTAATTATTTGTATAAACAATTGTTCTTTAAATTAATGTACATCGTTTTGTTTTGAATTATTTTTGTTGTAATTGCTTTTTATAATAATACCAGTTCATTGCAGTTTTGATGTGTGTTTTATTTTTTATTTTTATTTTTTTACCAAAGTAGCGCTTCTGTAGTTTCACCTGTCGAGCTGTGACTTTTTTTTAATTAGTCACAACTGACAATGCATGTTTGTGCTAATGAATTCGCTTGTTATAAAACCACCACACAAATTTAAGATAGGTTAAGTTTCGTATTGAAACTTACTGTACATATTTTAATCAAAATATTAATAATTAGACGCTTAGATAGACAGAATACTAAATCCTACTCAAATACAATTTAATTTTTAATTAATTCGGAATGATCTAGAATATAATCATAATAAGTAAGTATGAAAGTATGAATAAATAAAATTCCTTCAGATCTTTTTTACATTAATGGGTACACCAAACAAATGAATATTAAATTCACCTTCATTAAATACAATGGGGAACACCTATAACTGGAAACGTGAGAGTATCTTACTCGTTACTACTAGTGACATCTATGTTTTAGAGCTAAAACAAATGTGCAAAATGGCGCCATGGATGTACACAAACAACAACGTCCTTTTGATATAGTTTAAGGAGTTATTATTTTTATTAAAAGACAGTTCTTTTGAAATATAATAATAATTTGAAAGCGGATAGTTCTTTATTTAGAGCCATTTTCTTGTTCAGTTTCTAGTTGTTGGTGTTCCAGAAATTTCATTTATATCACGATTCTTTAGCACAAACGTCCCGGTGGTAGGTCCTGTGTGTGTGTGTGTGCATTTTGAATAGACTTAATTTATACAGTTGGTGTTGGGGAACAAAAGGCATGAGTATCGTAAGTATTTGCTTTAGTATTAAGTGCCAGAAACGATAAAAGGGTTACTCTAATTTCTTTATCCAGAAATTTTCAAAATAATCCAAACTTGCATCGTCTTAAACCCTATTTTGATCAATGAGGCAAGGTAGATAACAACTTTAGATACAACTTTAGATATCTTTGACTATGCTTGTTTTTTCTATAAAAAACAATGGTTATAGACAATTCCAGCTCTATTTCAAAGATATACTTAAAGATTTTTGCCAACCTTAAAAATATATGTCATTGTATACAGTTTTTCGGTTGTATAAAGTGTGTTAAATTAACAATTGTGTACTTATATAAATTGTTCGTCATTGAATGATAAAATACGTTTTTTTTTCTACAAATAGACACATTATTTTCCGAAAGAAGAAATTGGAGTCAACCCAAGCGCACAATGTATCTAGTAATTTTTTTATCAAAATATACACAAAACGGATTAGGATCAAATATTTTCTTTCGTATAAGTAAGACTTTTGTAGGAATGGGGTATTGAGCCCATTGTGGATTATACTTTGATTTTTCACCAATTCCAACTTAAAATCTAACCTTGGAAGACTGAACTGAGCTGACTGAGCTTGGAAGATTGTATTGAATTTGAAAATTTGTCAACTTCTGAGTCTTTTAGGTATTGGGGTTGGCTTCATTATAAAAATAGTCACTTCAAATAACGCTAAAATTCTTGATCCTTATCCAATTTCACTTGCAGTCGATCGCACAAAAATTGTATGCAATTAAAAACTATTAAAAAATTATACCGTTTCAATATTTAATATTATACCCTCTTTAACTGATTCCACAGCTTAACGCAACGACACAGCCATCCAAAATATACTTTTATAAAGAAATAAGCAGATGTATCCAATTTTTGTAGAATCGACTCGTTTACACAAGTGCAAGTATTTATTATCAACACAACTCCTTTGCTCATCATCAGAAGACAACCTTCACGAACCAAAAACGTCGCTACTCAGTGAATTAGGCGGTAAAAATCAGCACACTAAATATCTACATAAAAATACATATTCTTATGAATGTAGGCTATAAATCTTCGTGTGTAAGTACTATTTGTATTCTAATGTAAGAACCTAATATCTCAACTAAGCTTTACTTTTCTATGAAAACGTAGCTATTAATATCCGTTTTAGGACTCCTTGGATACAGTTCCCGTCAGCCGCACTGCTTCAAAAGAGCGCTACCAAACAACCAATATTTCAAAGTCAATTACTCTAGGGAACATTTTACTCCTAACTTAGCACCTACTAGTTACGTAAGCGCAAGCTAGGCTTACAAGATCGTTTATAATTTTATACTCAGCAATTTTTCTTAAGATTAACGTTAAGATCAAAATAAATTATTTCATTCTTCTTTAATTTACATTTACATCAACGTAAATCTAATGAAATTCTCTCATTCGATTCGCCATTAAACATTGACGATAAGAATTTCTATTGCTGCTGCTCCCTTCAATTCTTAAATCATTAATTCAAGCATGTCATTGTTAGAATTGAGGTGAAGAAGACTTGATCATTGATGAAATTTCAAGCTTTCAACCACTCATCGTTTCTTTATTTGATTAAATTGCCGTAGAAACACCAAAATCCCCAGGAAGTGTTTAAAACAAAAATGTAAATAGTTTTAGAATAATGATGTTGGTAGTATTACTAATTAGATTTTAAGGGAAGCCGGGATCTGGACAAGATGGTGACGTCATGACGTGGGTTATTAGAGAGAGGGTACGTATGTGAGAGAGTATTTTTATAAAACGAAAATTAAGAATCAAAATATTTGTAGTGTGTTATTTAGGTACGACGTTTGTTGAGCGAGTCAGACGAGTCGAGACAGGTAGCACATTGTTGACAGTAATATTGGAACGATATCCGAATTCGACAGGATATAATAAGGGTTTTACAGTAACCATATCGATAGTGTATTCTACTCTTAATGATTGTTTGAAATCGATAATTTTGTGTCATTTAAGATTCACCTGTTAATGTATTCATCAAGGTAGATATAATGTATCGATGTTAGCTTATCATATTGTATGTGGTTAACAATTTGGTCACTTATTACATTTACTTGGTAGTGCGTCGTTGAATATTATAAGTTGGTTGAGCCATGCGAAGTTGTAAATACAATAGTCGCTTCCGCGTTCGGTTCTACCTGGCTAACACGACGATACGCAATCATCAATTGCTCAGGAATTGTATTCGTTTTCATATACATTCGAAAAGTTTTTTTCTATCGTCGCTTTTATATGTATTAAGGCGATGTTGTGTCAAAGTTGAGAATACGCTGAATGAAAGGAGTATAATATAATTTTAGTGAATTGCACAGAACGTTGGTGTTTCACTTAATTTTTGATGTATTTTTTCTTGAAAGAGAATTGTATTCAATGATTTTACTGTATTCACGACTGATGTTGAGTTTGATAATTAATGTAAAATTCGTTAATGTGTTTTGACGGAACTGGGAGCCTCAAGATGCCGCGTGATGTTATGAGTCGCTGTTATTAGAACGGATTCTATAGGAATGCTTCCGTCAGGACACGTTGTCTCAAAAATTGTGATTGTAATTTAAGGTGATTAACAAAGCACATATTAGCACAAACCATCCATCCTCGAAGAATAAACTACGCTGAATGTTTTAAAAATTAACTCACGTTTGAATTTATGATACATTTTATTGTAAAAATTAAATGCAAAATATTTTACTATCGCTTAAGTTAGTTGTGACGTTTGCATATAATAGTCTTTATTTTCACAATGGTGACGATTTTTTTAGTGACGAAGTTTTGGACTTCTTGAAATGTTTTATATGATATTGATTCTACTTTTAAATATTGACACGTAGGTTAATGTGATTGTGTAATCTTATATGTATTACTTTGCTCCTTGTGTACCATAGTGGTCGGTGTTGCTACTTTGATTAGAAAACGTACTGTATTTAAAATGCTATCTTCATCTCGCTCTAGCTTTCACTTATTACTGACATCAGACAGAGATGAAGCTAATACAGTAACGGTTTCATTTACTTCATCATGTGTAGGTAATTTTTAATCTAAGGTGTGTGATTTTTAGTTATAAATATTTTTACAAAGTGGAAAGATTCCAAATGTTAGGAAAAGTTGGTAGTAAATGACATATCAAGTAATGTTTTTAATTATATGGGTGAATGCGCAGGAGTCGGGACGGTTAGTGACGGGAAGATGGCGAAGTTTATATATTGGCACTGTTTCTAAATTGACAATACTGACGGATGATGTATTCGAATGTTGATCAATTGATATATTTAATAGAGAAATGTTAACGAAACGCGACATATCGTCCACAAAGTGGTGACGTAGGTGAAATTGATAGACCAATGCACGTATGACTTCAGATTGTCGCTGGCATAGATTGTTTAGGTTGGAACGAAGTATAGTAAAATTTGGAATCTTTCTTAACGATGCTAGTCGCCAAAAAAATTGCTTTTAGATAATTAAATGTTATCATAATAATTGTATGCACGTAAGTTTATAAACCTATATTAATTATACGAAGCTTGAATTGTCCACACACAAATCGATTTTACACACTAAAGCCATCCTGCCAGTTGTAAGGAGAACACAATGCTTATGATGAACTAAATTTAAATTAAATCCTATATAGCGTATGAGTAGTGGTGTATTTTTAGATATTGCATTGTCTATGTTAGTCTAGTGGGTAAGGCACATTGTGAGCTTTGAATCAGTGTAAGTCTGTCACCGATATTTTTTACGATACGAGACGTAGTGATGTTATATGTAAATTTTCCAACCGTGCTTTCCCCGGATAGTATACCACTTGTAGATGTAAGGACTCGTGATGCTTGTCACTCATGCGCCGTGCTAAAGCTTATGCTACGCAACACTGTTTTGTTCGGACCTTCGACACGCTACACAGCTTCTAACACGGAAATCGCCGAGCAATACAGACGTGCACGGATGTATGTAAGGCCGTTATTAGATATAAAAAGTCATCATAAAAACATAAATATAATTCAGTAATCTAACTTTATAATCTACTGAAACACCATAATGCGCCGTGGCCTTAAATTTGAAGGAATGTGTTAAACCTTTGATAAAATTAATAAAAAAAAATCATTTGGGAATTTTGTACGGACTATGATCCTCTGTGTCTCACATGTTCGGTCATTTATCATTAACTGTTTTTTAATATAAGTGCTAATATATCTTATTGACGTGTATGGTAACCCATTAGGTTAGGTATTAAACAGTAGTTACTACGTAGGATCGCTTGACTTCGTCCTAATGTAAAACGATCGTTGATTTCAATATTTTCATTCTTGCATATCCACATTTTAATGCAGATTTGTAATTGTTACCTACGCATTAGTTACTTTGAGACTGTTCAAAATGTTCTATCGAGAATTTTCACTAAGGGAAAGGGATGTTCTAGCAGATATTTTTGATACTTTGAGTATGATCGAAGGGAAACGATGGTAGTGTAGGTGTTGGGAGGGCGTGGGACGAGGCTGACGAGAGCCCGTCCCTCCGAGAGCGCCTCTCATGGCCACGCTGCGAGGATCTTATTAACTCCCGTGTCTTTGTGAGCGCGAATATTAAATGTTACTGTAAACGAAAAAAAAACAATGTTGTTCTTATATGAAAACGCGGTGGTTTTCGCTGATGACTTGTTGTTTTTCATATATTCAATAATATTTCCTTTATTTTTTGTACTCTTTAGTATTAAGAATTAATATTTAAATAAACTATTCAATGTTGATTACTCTAAAATACCAATAACGTATGTGTTAAGGATTGTGTGAAATAGTTTCCCCGAGAGCCTTACTAGTTGAGACACCTTTTCCTTGGACGTATACCTTCAAACTGTACTCTTAACTGTTGGTAAAACGCTGTAAATGGCACTTGTTAACATCTCTTAAATGTTACTCGTCTGCTAGTGTATTGGTACCTCTTACATCCCTATTCTTATTTCCATTAAGCGACAGTGTAAGTACATCACCGCAAAATTCCGATGTTAGATCAGGCCTAGGAACTTAAATATAAGAGTTCATCTTTCTTAGTTAGATGGTATGACTCAATTTTAAGACTGATGACAGAAAATAAAAAAAAACTAAAAAAAAATGATTAAAAATCCCGGATAACTGTTTCTTATTTTAGGTAGACCTTCTAAGTTTGCTTATACATGGCGTTAGATGGCGAAACTGTAGGGTAGTGTATTTGAACTTTGATAGCCAAATTTTAGTAAAGAAATGGTGGAACACGTTTCGCCAGCTAAAGCCAGTGATGTCACATTATCGATCGATATTCATCTTCTGTCGATACTTTTCTATGTCTTCTATCTTTAAAGACGATGATAAAAATCGATAAATGATCGGGTTCGATAAAAACCATGGTAATGTTAACTTCTGTAATGTTGACGTTACATTTGAAATTGATGGAAAAAATAAATGAAAAAAAAATTGAAAATACTATTTGTTGCCAAAGTGTTGTTAGGAATAAACATGTAGTTATAAAAATCGGTTGTCACATGCATAATTAAGTTGTTCTTGGGTGGTTCGAAATTAAGGAGAGAAGTTGAAAAATATTTCCAATGATATATTTTTTCATAATGAACTTGAATGCTAATCGATACTTAAGGTTTATATCTGTGTAGGAATTTAAACTTAACGTGTGGTAATAAAATGTATCGTTACCGTGATTTAAACTGTGTTTCGTGGAAAACATCAATTATATTCAATTATTGTATACCTACTGCAATCACTTATTCAATTAACGAGTCAGCGATAACATTGAACCGAAATACGTACTTGATTACCAACACACTTAAAACAGTGAAATCATGGCTAACGATTTAGTTGTTTAGTGTTCATGTTACATTAGATTGTATTCGACAGTTCTGATCTCTAAATCGGTACACCTGTTTCCGCCTTAGCACATCCATTTTTATCGATATATCAACCCACTATTAAGTTTCACTGCACTAATGCGGTGCTAATGCACATAATGTTTTAGAGATATAGTCTGTATGAACGGTTCATGGCTAAATAATGCTAAAACTTGATAATGCTGCCTTAAGATTATTTTATTCATTTTAATTTAAATATTCTTAAAGTAATCTAACATCAATAAAATGCCGCACAGCATAATTTTCAACTCAATATCTTCAAAAAATCTACGACTCATTTGAGGTAATAGAAACATCTGATACACAGAAAAAAAAGTTTATTGATATTATGATTAGCATTATTTAGAATAACTGTATTATAGGCATTGCATTAAATTTTCTACAGAATTGAAGAGATGTAACTGACATTAAAACATAATTATATGCGCGATTTTTGAATACTAAGACCTAAAATATCCGTCGGGTATAATTTATCTACTTCGTTTTTCAGTTTATTTACATGAATACTGAATGGGAAATCTCTGTTATAAGAATAAAGTGGTTTCTTTCAAGAAACATTAATCTGAAAAAGATTTAAAAACTACCTAAGAAGATTTTTTTTATGTGATATCTTTCTGCTGCAGTCCATTCAATTTCGAAGAAATATTTAATTTAATGGTATGAAATAATTAAAATTGTTCTCTGTTTGTTAAGAGAAAAGTATTAATTATGATAATCTCTGCTAAATGATTACAGGCAAAAACAATTTTACTAAGTTAAATCAACATCTTTTGTGCACAACATTTTTAATCGATTCATCTCTTCACTTCCGTAACATATTGTTTTGACATTGAACCTATCAAAGGCTAAATGATCAGACTCCGGATACCAACTTACCTAATCAAAGTTTAAAGACAAGTTGATCCGTTAACTCTTGCGAAACAATAGATAAACAATAGAGCCAGTTAACTTTGTATTGGAGGATTAAACGTGATTACAAGCAAAAGTTAATTACTTCAAGCAACGGTTAAAATTTCTCAATGTTGTGTGGCCCATAGGTATTAAATATCTTAAGGGTTCGACATTTGAAATTACATTTAAAACTTCCCATAAAAATCAGTCAAGATTTTGCTAAACAATTTTTAGCGATTTCTGAAGACAGCCTTAATTGATGATTTGTGAAATCGCTCGACTATGTTTTAAAGGGCTGAGAAGCGGTGTATCTCATCAATATAATCTTTTTCTTGTAATGAAATACTTTATTATTTAAGAGTACTAATATGCGATAAATCTATCACTAATATACAATGTATTCGATACATAATTTTAATAATGTTAAATTTAGCTCAAAGGAAAGGCTACTTCGGGTAAGCTAAAATGTAATGTTTTCCATCCAAATATTTGGACATATCACCTCTGATCGGTTCTGTCAAAACTAAATTCCATCTCATTGTAATTATTTGATTTTGTTTGTTAAAAGTATGTAATTTATTAATAATTTATTTGTAACTTATTATCGTGTGTCGCCGACGCTAGTCATCTAACTTTGGATTAGGTTAGACCCTAAGTTTCCTCGCTTATACGCGTGTTAAGTTATAAGAAACTTTTTGTAACTTTCTCTCTTGATAATAGTGTTCTTTAATTTCATCCCTCCGGGAGTTCTATGAACTATTTCTTTCTCTAGTCACGACACTCGACACTTTACTGTGTGTCTATAGGGATAATTCTGAACATGAAAGTTGACAAAGTTTATTAAACGACTTTTTAACAGTATGACTACATAATAAATCTTCCAATTCGACTGGCAAATGTAATTTCAAGAAGAATGATGAGATTTAGTGATGTAAGCTGATATCACAAACTTGATTTTTCTGATAAGATAAACTTGATTTTTTCATGTTCATTATTACAGATCATAAGTTTTCCCCTAGCTTGTAACTTTCCTTCGCTGTGACTGTCTTAATCGACCCTTTCAATATTTATAATAATATATGGAAAATTAGATTCCCTGTTAGCTAATCGTTGTCGAAATAATACTGACTGTGTACCTCTTGTTTTATTTAAAAATGATAAAAAGTATATTGTAAAGTATATTTTGCAGTTGGAATTAATGTTACAGTCATTTGTCTTTGAGATAAAAGGAGTTTTGGGTTTTGTTTTTCTTATGCGCCATTTTGTTACGTCATTTTTGGCACAAAGTTGTTGCTCGCGCGTTCTAAGAATACAATGATAAAAAATTGCTTATCTTTAAAATATAAATGTACACATTATTTTTTATTAAAATAGCCTACGTGATGTTTAAGCTTAATCACCAAAGCAGTCGTAACTTTTGAATATTTAATAAAACTCGCTCATATCGTAGACGCCATCTTGGAAAACTATACTGCCACAACAATAAACGTCAAATGACGTCACAAAAATGGTGCACCGTAAAAAGTTAAGACATTCATCTCCCATGTTTAAGTTATTGTGTGAATTTGTGCGTTTTTGTGTTTTCTTTTTATCAGCCAAGCATTTTTATACAGGCTTTTATTGGAATTGATACTTTTTAATACTGAACATTCCATTGACGGTTTTTTTTAAAAAGAAGTTTGTTAATTTGTTTATTTATCTGTGGATTAACTATGTGTGGGTTGAACATTAAATCCCGTACGATTCTCGATACATAACGATACCATTTCGATGTATCGATATATCGATATGAATACTCATACATACCTACTTGTTATTCAAGTCTTAGTTAAGGTAGATCTTAAGAATTGATAAAATAATATCTGATGATAAATTTACTTGTATGTTGTATTAAAATGATGAACACGAAATAAAGAAACTGGTTTGAAAATAATAGTGGTTTATTTTAAATTTATTCAGTATACACAAACACTTACTAGGATTAGATACTACCATGAGTTTATAAATCCTATAGTCGCTAGCGTCCATTGTCGTACCTAAACATGAAATGTACTGCAATTTAGTAGTAGGTAGTATTTAGTATCTCAATTATATGTATATACATCTCTACGTAGATTTCACCTATTGCACACACCGGCGGTAAGAACATCGTACAGGCAAAACTCATATCTGATAAGAGCGAGCCGTGCTTATAATGCGACCTGCAGGGAAGTTGATATTGATCTTTTTAACACTGGGATTTGTAAAATGAAGCGGACCCTCAGTAATTGTTTTTTTACTAATATTTCTGGAGCACTTTAACCTATAATTAATTAATAGAACTTAATGGTACCCATTACTTGTATAACCTACCTGTACCTACTGTCATTAATTACTGTTATCAATAATTGTAACATGTGAAAACTTGTAATTGGCCTTAATTCTACTAAAATCTGTAAGCATTATTTGTATTTAGCTGTAAGTTTTCCGATTAAAATAAAATAAAATAAAGAAGCGTTATAATACGTTTCATAAAAATAATTGTCAAAGCGACGCTAGCGTCTATCGAACGTAAATTCCTGGTAGAGGTACTGTATCAATAGGGATCTGGTCCCTATTAAATTTTCAGTAAATCTGCTAGTTATTTGTAACAAAAATACAAATCGTTTATACACACTGTTTCACATTTTTGTTAAAGCTTGCCTCGAAGTATTCAGTAAATGGAGGGGGCTAAGGAATGCATGCTTTTAAATTGATAAAGATTTTCAAGCAATGGAGGGGAGACTTTTGCCCAGCTGTGGGACACATCATCATCTTCTGAGCTATTTCCCATCTATGTTGGGGTCGGTTTCCAGTTTAACCAGATGCAGCTTAATATCAGCATTTCACACGAAGCGACCAGACCGATAGATAGACTAAGGGTTAGGTTGTCAGACTTTGACACTAGTAACTGCTGATTACGAGGTCATGGGTTCGATTCCCATAGGACACAAATATTTATGTGATGAACATAAGTGTTTAGGTGTTTCATATGTAGCAGTCCTATGCAACTATCCTACGCTTAAAGGGAACTGATCCCTTTAATCGTAAGACAGTGGCACAGGACCTTACTTGAAAGATTTGCGATGTCAGTCTACCTTACTAGACAGCTTAGAAGACTATTAGGTCCTCTTAACCTAAGAGAAGGCCTGTGCCCATAAGTAGGATAGTAATAAGCTGGCCTTCATATTTATATTGCTTACTGAATACTGATGCTGTACTGTGGCCTGAAGCCGTAGGAACCACGATCATTTTATGCTGTTAGAGCCTTCTCTAACAGCATAAAAATAATCGCGTTGTATTTGAGCTTTATTGTAGCATCCTTAAACTACTATACAGCTCAAATACCGCCATCCCTCTTTAAATTTTAAATATAAATATCAGCCATATAAATTCTTGAGCACTGATGGTCACTTCTCAGGTTAAGAAAGATAGTAAAAAGGTACCTACTTAATACTCGTACATACAAAGCAGAATGTGCGTATAGTATAAACCTTGATTGTTTCTAAAAAAACTGCCCCACTAGGATTTTTTCCTGTATCGTAGATGCTTTTTATTAACACAAATTCTCATATACACAAAGTTCAGATTCGGTATCAATGTAATACGTCCATTTGGCTAACTAACTCAAAGTACAGAGGCCAGCACATCAAGCTACCACAATCTGTCAAATTTCTTTGATTGATTTTCAACTTTAATACAAAACCATAAGGTTCATATTCATTTGGGAAAATTTGACAGTATTGGATAGCTTGACCTGCTGGCGTCGGTACATAAATATACTCCATAATGAAGTCTTGAGTAAGTATTAACAAAAGCAATGAAGTCTTACTTAATTTAAATACAACGAATATGGAAATTAGTCTCTAAACTCATCCGAAGGCCGAAATGACGCAGCTTCGTGGCACGCGGGACAGTGTACGTGCTAGTGACGTCACGTGCCGCCTGCGTCAATCTGGATATGTCCGCCTGTCATAAAAATGTTGCAGTGTTGCAGAGTAAGGTCGCAAGGGTCCCGTATGTTGAAAAAAAAGGTTTGTATGTAAGTATTAGAAGTAGGTTCTTTTGTAAAAAGTTTTAATATATTTTTACATTCAGAGTTTGTCTCTGTTCGGTACTTGACAGTAGCAGTAGCCAGCACCAGACTGTAAACTAAACTGCTCAGGTGTTTAATACAGAAATTGTCCGTCACATTTATAGTGTAAACACTAAAACAACTCATTTTAAGCTTAAAATTAGTTATTTTAGTGTTTATACCCATGCCGCATGAGGCATGAGTTTTTCTGAACCCAGAATTCTATCTGATACTACTTAGAGATATACTACTTAGCTTAGAGTTTTCAAGCAAGTGAAAATAAATTTGTATATCATCATCATCAACTCATATATTGTCCCACTGCTGGACACGGGTCTCCTCTCACAGAATGAGAGGGATTAGGCTATAGTGTTTGTTTTTATATGACATAAATATCGTCAACATATGTACGAGTATATATATTTTTATACCACTAAGGTGGCAAACAAGCATTCGGTCCGCCTAATGATAAGCGGTTACCGTAGCCTATAGACGCTTGTAACACCAAGGGTACGAAACGAAAGAGAAATAGTTGGGTTGGCAGTATAAGGGTCAAAGTGGGAGACTGACCACTGCTAACACATCCTTTCTTCGCGGAGCACTGGCAACCTTGCTCACCGTAAAGAATACAACACAGCTCAAAGCAGTGTTAGTGTAGTGTTGTGTTCACTTCGATTTTTTGCAAGGTGGAGATACTTCCCCAGTCGGGCAACTCTAATTTGAGTGGAATTATTCCCACTACGTCCTAACTCTCTTTATAACTATTTGTATATCGTGTCAATAAAATTAATTACGTGAGGCGATTTTGGCGATCTTGGTGAGATATTGTAAGATTTGACTTGACAATCGAGAGGGTCTAAAAATATAAGTCGGTTTTTCAATTTCACTCAAGGAACCCTATCTGAGGAACTGCGGGCCCACTGTCCACTGTACCGTAAGACGGTCATATATCATACTGAATGCCAAAAACTGACGGATTTATTGCACATTCACTTGGCATTTCTTAAATTATACAGAAATAATTATAATAATAGTTGAAATTCATTATTCCATATTGCACTGTAATATTTAAAAGATAACTAAGTTATTGAAATAAAAGACAAAATGAGACTAGTATATTATTTTATTGATTGTGGGCGTGAGAGGTTACGCTAAAGGTCCTGGGTTCGATTCTTGGGTCGAGCAAAGTGTAATTAGGATATTTTGCTATGGAATTTTCAGTAGCAGCTCGGAGTTTGGATTTGTGACCGGTTAATGGCAACAGGCTCGCCCCATTTTACATGGGATCTAAACGTACCAGCAAACTGTAGGTGTACATTTAGTATACCTCTGCCTCACCCTTCGAGGTATTCAAGTTGATTGTCACTAACCGTCAAACGCGTCTATTCAAAATAACAATAAAACTAATATAATTGTAGCCACTGTATTGCCACTAAACCATGGCAGTAAGCTTGCTAAAACATACAGGTTAACTGTGCGTAAAGGTACCGTCAGCAACGAAAGTCGCTGAACATTTTTTCTTATTTTATTCTACTAAGGTGGCAAACAAATATACGAGCTACCTGATGGTAAGCGTTACCGTAGCCTAAAGAAGCTTGCAACACCAGGAGTATCACTTGCGCGTTGCCGACCCTGTGTTGATAAAGGAATAGTTGGGTTGGCAGTATAAGGGTCAAAGTCCCCCCACTGCCAACACAACGTTTCCTCGTGGAGCACTGGCAACCTTGCTCACCGTAAGAAACACAACACAGCGCAAAACAGTGTTATTTTACTTCGATTTTCTGCAAGGCGGAGGTACTTCCCCAGTCGGGCAGCTCCAAATTGAGCGGAATTACTCCCACTATGCCCTTTTTTTTATAGAACGGAAAATCCTCATGGATCCTCCGCCACCCGGGGAGCTGGCAGGGTATGTCGGACTCATACCGACTAAAAACCGCACTTGTCTTCACCTGCCCTATTGTCATGGCCATGGGATCCGTGAAATTCGCCACGACCATGACAGGCTGTGGTCCAGCAGTTGCTGGACCCCGTCGAGAAGGCCTCTCGTCGCATACTACCTCTCTTAAAACAGAACATGTTACAAGGTTGTGCGAAATCATTGCATAGATGACCATTAAATAATTACCTCACCTTGATAATACAAAAGTCTCTTGACAAGTTTTGGAGCTGTCATGTTTTCAAAATGTAGCTGTTTTCAGCAACTTTCGTTGCTGACCGTACACCTCTGTCTAATCCTTCCACGATTACAAGCGTGATAATATGTTATGTTTATATTATGCAATTTATCCTGATGCTTTGGTCCCAACTGACTTCGTACTAGACATCAAAACTTGCATAGATTTTTTTAATCGAGGTATATTGGAATTTTCCGTGTAGAGTAAACCGCTACGTGGCTACGTCGTAGCCGCGTAGCCGCGTAGCGTACTACGGCGTCAAAAATTCATGACGCTCCGTTTGAAGTGTTAAGTACTCGTATGTGAAAAGGAATAGTATATTTTGAAATGAAAATGTTTCTGAATTACTGCTCTATATAAATACTAAAATTCATAGGTTCCACGAAATCAACTTTAGAAATCATTGGTCTAGGGCAATAGGTTTAATAGAAACTTTATGTGCTCGTCTAATAAATTGATTAACACCTATGTACATATTCAGTTCTGTTTAGTTTTGGGGCTAGATGGTGCTGTGTAAAAATACTAAATAATAATTATTATTTCATCATCATATACTGTCCCACTGCTGGGCACGGGTCACCTCTAAGGTATGCAGGTTTCCTCACGATGTTTTCCTTCACCGTTTAAGCGAGTGATAATTAATTATTAATACGCACATGAATTCGAAAAGTCAGAGGTGCGTGCCTTGGGTTCAAACTCGAGACCTTCGACTTGGCAGTCCAATGGTCATACCACTAGGCTGTCATTGCTTTTGCAATTATTATTTACCCATATTTATTAAATTAATACTTTTATTTATAATAATAACACGTAATTAGCAAGTGCAGGGACTCGCGGTGGCTTATTGGTCATAGCATCTGGTGTACCTAACCAGAAGATGCAGGTTCGATCCTGCCCGCAGTCGAATTTTTCCTTCGCTAAAATAACTTTAAAATCTTTTTGTATATTTTTGGCATTTTCCATGCTAAGATTTTAAGATTTTAAAGTTATTTAGAAAAGGGAAAATACGACCGCGGGCAGGATTCGAACCTGCGTCTTCTGGTTAGGTACACCAGACGCTATGACCACTAAGCCACCGCGATACCTACCCGTCATGTCGAATTTTTCCTTCACGTACTGAATTTACGTCTTTATGGTGACGTCAGTAACACCTATTGAAATGCAAGTTTTTGCTTTTCAACCGACACAACTTACTTTACAGTTAGTTCAATGTCGAACGATGCCACCTTACCTTCTAACTATCTTTTTGTATATTTTTGACATTTTCCATGCTAAGATTTTAAGATTTTAAAGTTATTTAGAAAAGGAAAAATACGACCGCGGGCAGGATTATATCTGGTGTACCTAACCAGAAGACGCAGGTTCGAATCCTGCCCGCGGTCGTATTTTTCCTTTTCTAAATAACTTTAATAACTTTAAAATCTTAAAAATATTTTCTAAATTATTTAAGACTGGTCTAGTTAGTTACCTAAATCATCTTTTAACAAACTTAACCTTAATAAACTACAAAGTAAACTAAACCATCACTAGACTAGGATATTCATAAGGAAAGTTAGTAAAGTGCATCATAAACTCCTCCGCATCGCCTGGAAGCGTACCAAAGAGGCTGGCTGCACTGCCACGTTGACTTACCACTTGCCACTTTCTGGCCGAAGTAAAGGCAGCCTTTGGGTGACGTGGAGCGTCTGTCAGGCGTTTAGCAACATCGATTTTACAAAACTAATGAATTAAATACATAATAATTTAAAAAAATATATAGAAATCCACTTTAGGAATCTTTGGTCTACGATATTAGGCTTAGGGCCAGTGGAAACACTAAGTGTTAGACTGATAAATTGACTAACACCTAATTAAATATTCAGCTCAGACCTGATTTCTTATACCTATAGCTATAATGTATATTCATACTTCACACTAGTGCTTACACTAGTCATAACTCAACTTTTTCCCGGCACTGCCGGGTAAAAAATCTATGAAAACCTCTAGGGAGGTCCTAATTCTTATTTGAGAGGTGGCCTGCGTTTGTCAGGTGTAGGATTTAACTTGTCTCTGAGTATAACTGTACGACATTATGTGCGGCGCTCACGATAATATTTGGTTGAATTTAAAGGATTAAATAATGGAGTAAGTTTTTTTGGTTTGGTTAAATCAAATCAAATCATTTTATTTGCATGAATATGGTACATAAAGGTGTTAAACTTAAAACTTTTTGATCTCATATTCTGCCATTAGGCGTACAAATAGACGAACGATAATAATGATTAAATTTGAATTTTGCAATCATCAATCCTGCAAGTTCATATTAAAATTTAATGAGGCGTGTTGCTCTAAAATAATAATAATAATAAATATATTTTTGGGTCATTTTACACAACACCACCTAGCCTGCCTCATTAGTCTAGTGGTCCTAAGCGCGACTGCTACGCTAGAGGTCCTGGGTTCGATCCCCAGGTCGAGCAAAGTGTTATTGGGTTTTTCTATGAAATTCTCAGTAGCAGCTCGGAGTCTGGATTTGTGCCCGGTTAATGGCAATAGGCTCGCCCCCTATTACATGGGACCTAACAACATACCGGCGAAATGTGGGAAATTAGGACGCCTCTGCCTAACCCTTCGGGGAATACAGGCGTGATGGTATGTTATGTTATGTGTTACCACCTAGTATAAACTAAGCAGAGGTTTTACTATGGGTACTAGACTATGGGTACTAGACAATGGATATAATACATATACTTATTTTTGTAAATACATCATTGCAATACATAAGAAACACCCAGAGAAACACAAAAACTTGTCAAAAATATTTGTGTCCTATGGGAATCGAAATCGTGATCAGCAGTCCGGCACGCGAACCACTAGACCAGAGACGTCGTCGAATACATACATATGTAAAGTAAAAACATATGACATTACCATACATCAATTGTTGTAAATGTTAGTACATAGTATTAAATAATATATGCCTACTTCTGTATAATAAATTTTAATAATATATAAAAATACCCTTTATGAAATTAAGTCATAATTAATTTTGGAGAAAAACAATATTAAGAGCGCCGTATTTGACGTAACGTACTTACAGTTAGGTCCATTCGTTCTGATCATTTGTATCCCAGCCCGAGGCGATGGTCTCCGCTCACCTTATGTATATTTATCTATATAAAAATACCCTGGGTACTTTCAATGACCTCTTTACTTATTTAGAAATAGAATGTAGTAATTTGATTTATTTTACTACTGTCGATGAGGAAAGGCTTGTAGCTAACTAATAACTACGCTTAACCGACCTGCGAGATTAAGCTATGTTCGTTGAGGTCAGTTTATAGATGGGTGAACATTCTTAACAAATCGAAACCCTTAGTGCCCCTGAAAGCACGTAAATTCATCGGTCCTGGTCATCATACGAACACCTTTGACAGTTTTTAGTTTGAAGCCCAAAAAGTCTGACAGCCATTTTGTATTATTTTATTTGGACAGATGGAAATTTGCCTTCACATTCTGAATTTGTCTTGTGTTTCTCTGTTTACTCTTATCGGTATCGCTCCGTGTAAAATACTGATATCCAGCCGCATCCGCTTTGGGCGATACGTGCTCTCCAAGGCATGGAGGAGTCTCGACGTTTTATGAACACCCATACACAGGCTGACCGCGGTTAGCGCAGCTTAACCTTGCAGATAGGTTGTTCAGCTCAGTTATAGCTTATCCACAAGCTCCTTTATTGTCTTTCTTCTATTTTCGAAAATTTAAATAATTAAAAGAATTCGTTTCCTCACTCACACACAGACATCGCGTGGGGTAATTCCAGTATGACAAATAATGACCGGTCATCTATCAATGTTTTTCACGCGATTATAGCCGGTAATGTTACCACATAATAGTCATATTAGCTTAAACGATACAACAGATGGCACAGGAATGGGGTTTAGTGGCGTAATGGTGGCTCTTGTGGGGTGTTGTACAGTTGCGTTTGAAATTAATGACCTTTTCTTTTTCTTGTGTTGTATGAATTTATGTATTCATATTTTGCTATGTTTTTATTTGATAACCTATGAGCATTGGACTGCCACGTCGAAGGTCTCGAGTTCGAATCCAAGGCACAAACCTCCGATTTTTTTTAATCATGTGTGTATTAATAATTAATTACCACTCGCTCAAACAATGAAGGGAAGCATCGTGAGGAAACCTGCATGCCTGAGAGATTTTCTCGAAGGTGTGTGAAGTCTGCCAACCCGCGCTAGGCCAGCGTGGTGGACTATAGCCTAATCCCTCTCATTCTGTGAGAGGAGACCCGTGCTGAGCAGTGGGACAGTATAAGGGTTGATGAATGTTATTTTTAATTAAATTGGAAAATTAAAATAACATTTAATGGAAATACCACAATATCACAATTTTCTTTTTTATTTCGGTCAATTTTTGCACAACACCATCTAGTCCCAAACTAAGTAGAGCTTGTACTATCTATGGGTACAAGCTCTGTTTAATTTGGGGACAATGGATATAATACTTCTATATTTTTTTTGGAAATACATACTTATAATACATGAAACACCCAGACAATCACAGAAAGTTATGTTCACCACATAAACGTTTGTGTGGGAATCGAACGACCTCTTGATTCTCGATTGAGACTGTAGTCCCCGAAGGGTTAGGCAGAGTTGTGAGAAGGTACGCCCTCAGTTCGTTGGTTTGTTTAGATCCCATATAAAATGGGGCGAGCATATTGCCATTAACCGGGCACAAATCCAAACTCCGAGCTGCTACTGAAAATTTCATAGAAAAACCCAATAACATTTTGCCCTACCTGGGAATTGAACCCAAGATCCCATATACCCTCTAGCGTAGCAGTCGCATAGGACCACTAGACTAACAAACTAGATTAGACTAGACGTCTCAATTATTGCCCTATCATATCCATGTTATGTTGTACAGTAAGCGAACTCAGCAAGTCTATTGCCTGATCATATCCATGTTATGGAATACATCACCGCGTTTAAACCCCACTTACACACACACCAATACCACTATTGCGGCACGGTGGGGAAACGGATCGATCGTATTACCCACGGGAACCCCACTCTAATCAATATTATGGTACTACACGAGATCTGAACTTAGGGGACTTTACGTAGGTGAATCAAGGTTAAAAGGGAAGCAACATGCAAGGGTAGAATGGGATGAAATATTATTGTTCTTATTGTCGTATTGAAACAGAACTGTGTTAAAGGATAAGTACTGGTAAAATTATACAGTTGACTTATATATTGCCCGCGGCTTCGCTCACGTTGAATTATGAAAGAAACAAAAATATTTATTGACGTAGTCGTAGACAATGCACACTCACACACTGACGTCTTCAATCTATGGGTCTGCATATAACAGAGAGGTCACGCTCTCTGTCAAATTCTATTGAACCCAATATATTAGTAAGATCATAATATGTATTAGTGCTTTGTTATTTCGTAGTTTTTGTGCCAACCTCTAAAATACAGACCAACAGATAAAAATCACTTTTCCCGGTTCTGGGTCGTTTATATGCATACTCTGTTTACCTACCCTAAATTATGGTCGAGTTATACAATGACAGATGCATGCGTGCCGTCGGCTGGGACTGGTCTACTCCAAGCCGCTATGGCTCTTTCTTCAAAACGCCATTTCAGACATTGCCCTACATTGTAACACTCACATAATTGTGTGACTGGATGTGACTGATGTCTGGACTTTAAAAGAGACAATGATTCTCTGAGTTTGTTTCGTTGTTTCTTCTAAGAGGTCGCATGTTAGGAAATGCCGGAGCCTAGCCTATCTAGCTTAAAAAAAAGTAAAACATTGACTTATAAAAGTATCTTTAAAAGATCTACTTACAGAAATAAATATCATTTATCATTTACCCACTTTTTTTTATATCTTCAATGTTTGAACAGCCACATGATTTTATAATAATAAGATATATGTTTCGGCAATGGAATGGAAACATAAATATAGAACGGATGTACATACATTTTTTGTACGTTCCTATCTAGTCAGATAAACTGTGGAGAGATTGTGACCAATTTTTCAGTAAATTTAAATACTTGGACAATATTATTATTATCAATTTTAGCATTAAATTAGGTTACATTAAACTTGTAGAGGTGTTTTAGGTTAGCCTTAATGGCCGAAATGCTATTACTAATTCAGTATTCATAGTTGTACAGTGTACAGTTGGTACTGTAAGTCTAATATTAATCTAGTATAATTTTGAAAATAATTACGAATAATTGAACATGGTAACACACTTTTTCCTATATTGCAGTGTTTTATTAATTTTATTATGCTGTACCAGCTATTCCAGGAATTATGAGAGTATGATAATCTTTTGTAAATAAATAACCATATTTATTGGTTAAAACAATATTTAACTGCCTCATTAGCCTAGTGGTTGTCTACGCGACGGCTACGCTTGAGAACCTGGGCTCGATTCCTAGGTCGAGTAGTGTTATTTTTCCATGCAATTCGCAGTAGGAGCTCGAAGTTTAGATTCGTGCACCTGACATAAAGTAACCCGGGAGTTACACGGGACTCAAACATACCTGCGAACTGTGGGTGTACATTAATACACCTCTGCCTAACCCTTCGAGGAATAGATTCGTCATGGTATGTACGTAATTAAAACTTAACAAAAACGTACGAATAATTTCTCCTAAACATATCATAGCAGTACCTATATCTCGATATACCCCTGAAAAACTACCCGTGGTTAGTTGCTGGGATCAAACCCATAACCCGTGGCACAGTAACCAGTAGCTCCACCACTACGCCCAACATGGTATCGTGATGACTAAATCAATTTATTTTATTTTTTATCTTTGCATCTGGGTGACAACGTAAATGGAAGGGCATTAATAACATTATAGGATAGTATTATTATTTTTATTTGGCATTAACGCATGCTTACCATATTTATGGATATAAATTTTAGAGAAAGAAAAATTCGATCTCTGCAAGGGTTTGAACGTGCGTCCCTCCGGTTAAGTACACCGGACCCTTTAGCCAACTAAGCTACAGAGATTACTGCCTGTGATGTCAAATTTGTCTTCCTCATTCGAGCCTGTACTATAGGTACTAGACAATAGATATAATACCTATATACTTTTTTTTGTAAATACATACTTATACCTAATACGTAACAAACACCCAGACAGACACAAACACTTAATGTTTATAACATAAGTCGTGTCTTGAGGGGATCGAACCCACGACCTCATGATCAGCAGTCCAACACTCGGACCACTGGACCACAGACGTCGTAAAAGTACTGCATTTGTAAATTTAAAATATGAAAAAAAAACTAGTTTTATTCTGCCAGTACCTACGTGATCATAACGTTAAAATAGATTGTAGTGGTATTTGCAAGCGTTTCGTTAGATTAATTATTTAGTAATACTGAATTTAATGTCTGTAATTAGTGTCATGAGAGGTGTTTTAACTCGAATATTAATGTATACAAAATATATTCAAATACATAGGTTAAAAGGGCTTCGGCAACTACGTTAGTTTGGTTTAGCTAGGTTATTCGAGCCCATTGTATTAAAAAGGGTAAAAATCCAAAAAAATACACTTAAGAATCCAAAAGACTACAATCTTAGAATTACACCTCAGAATTTCCAAATGGAAAAATAAAACTTTATCTACCTAGAAATTGAACCCAGAACATCACATTAGTACGACCAGTAGATCAACAAAGCATCAAATTCCAGCATTGTGCTGAAATTCTGACCAGAAGTACTACCTAGTAGTCTTTCTATAAATATAATTCTATTCTATACATTATTTTGACTTTGACTTTAAGAATGGTCACCGCGACTAGCGCAACTTAACCTTGCTGATCAGTTGTTCAGCTTAATTATTACTTAGCCACCAACCCATCCGTCCATTTACATTCATATTTCCACGCAATCTAAAAATATATTCCAATCTGTGATGCAAATTTTTTCAATTGCGTAACGTATTTTTTTATGTAAAAGTCTTGAGGAAACTCATTGGGGAACAGATAAGAAGTGACGGGGGTAAAGTAATACGGACTTTGTTACGCAATCAGACGGGGATAAGGGGTTACGCAATAATTTATTGAGTAACGGGGGAATTTCCAGACGTCATGCCCGAAATGGTTGTAGTGGTACTGAGGTTTAATAATAGACTCTGCTAATGGCAGGTTTCAGGTAAATGGCCTGCGGGCGGTTGAATTGGGGGACTCTGCCGCCCGACCAGACAATGGCCCCAGTAGGCGGCACGCTTGTAACGAAGCGTGCCTTAAAAATAGGCATGCGAGGAAAGGCGTCGCTTATCCAGGGTCCAGCAACTGGACCACAGCCTGTCGTGGTCGTGGCGAATTTCGCGGATCCCATGGCCATGACAATAAGGCACGTTAAGGCAAGTGCGGTTTTTAGTCGGTATGAGTCCGACATATCTTGCCAACTCCGGGGCAGAGGATCCAAGATATTCCGTACTATAAAAAAAAAGGTTTCAGGTAAATAATCTTGCCCATTTTAATTAATGATTTTATTTTACTTATTTTTTTTAGAAGAGGTAGGTTAGGTTTTGACCACAATCTCACCTGATGGTATATGACAATGTGGTCTAAGATGTAGCACGTTTACCTAGAAGATACCTATTCACTCGTGACTTGAAGACCCCCAAATTGTACACGTCAGGAAATACAGACTCAGGCAGCTGATTCCATTCCTTCGCTGTACGGATAAGGAATGTCGAGGTAAAATAATTAATTAATTATAATTATGTAACATCTTCACAGTAGTAATCCAAGTTGATGCTATAAGTATCTTCTTAGTTTATAAAAAAATTAACGTGATATGTAAAAAAATACGTGTTATAGAATTTACGAACATACTAAAGAATGGATTGATTCTTGGATAACCTCAAAAGTGACATTGTTTTGTCCCACGCGGCATTCATATACTGCCAGAAAGATGGTATACAGTTCTTTAACCGTTTTAAGTGTGATAAATAATTTTTAATTCGCACATGATTTTGAAAAGCCAGAGGTGCGTGCCTTGGATTCAAACTCTAGACCTTCGATTTGCCAGTCCAATGCTCATACCACTAGGCTATTACTGCTTGTTATAATATAACTATAGGTACGTAGTTCTTTTCTAGTATAAAACTATTCTATTAAAAAGATGTAACACATAAGTGTAGCTATGATAAAAAATTATAAAACCTCTTCCACTATTCCAAAACTAATTTCTAAGCACACTGCGGTAGTAAAACTTAGAGATCTCCCGGGAAATCAGAACAACCGCATGAGTCTGGACAATCCGTCTTATGAAGAAACCGACCCACACTTATATATAGAGCGGCTATTTTATGAGTAGGTAATAATAATAACATAACATACCATTACGTCTGTATTCCCCGAAGGATTAGGCAGAGTTAGCCGGTATGTTTACATCCCATGTAAGCATACGGGGGCCAGCCTATTCAGTCTATACAAATCCAAATTCAGAATTTCAACAAACTCTAACGACGCACGGTGCTGGAGGAAGGAAGCGAAATCTTCTTTATATTGGTAAATCATGGCTTAATAAAGCGTAATCTAGCTAATTAAAGCGCGGAACTCAAAACCGATCACTGTGGACGCTCTCTCTCTCTGCTGCCTTTTTATTTTTTTCCGTACCTACGGAAAATCCTCATGGTCATCCGCCAAGTGGGGCGGTGGCAGTGTGTCGGACTCATACCAACAATAAACCGTACTTGGCTTCACTTGCCCTATAGTCGTGGCCATCCGTAAAATTCGCCACGACCATGATAGGCTCTCTCTGCTGCCTGGGACGTGGGATCTTAAGTCAAGTATACCAAATAACATATTTATCTTTTTCTATTTTTTTAACCTTTTTGCATGCTAAGATTTTAAAGTTATTAAGCAAAGGAAAAATACGACCGCGAGCAGGATTCGAACCTGCGTTTTCTGGTTAGGTACACCAGACGCTATGACCACTAAGCCACCGCGATACCTATCCGCCATGTCGAATTTTGCCTTCTCTTTCTGAATTTACGTCTATGGTCTTTACGTCGTATAATAACATATTTATTTTTTCATAAAATATCCTAGTGAAAGGTATTTTCTATTACAAAAATAATATCAAGGTTTCATACAAAAAAGCCCTATGAAGTTTTATAAAATCACTGAGTCGGGCGCCGTCTAATAGGATTATGATCATTCATCTAAAGAAAACGGTGGCAGTGCCGTGCCCACAAATCTAGATTTACACTCTGATGAATGGAAGAGGTTATATGTACCTTGTAGAAAATATATTTCCAATGATTGTGAGAAGTTCAGCAATAATTTCAATAAGATTCATATTTTTTTGTTTTTGGTGGAGATTACCTTCTGAAGTAGACCTGTCTTCGTTGAAAAGTGAAAATTCACCATCCACCTACCACCAGCACATGGGAGCAAGCACTGTGTCCTTACAATAAGGATGATAACAACTGGGGAAGTAATGACACGACGACGATTACGACAGTGCAATTGGCTGAAACCTCTATGTCAGAAATTCGAATGTCAGTATAACACGTTATGTTTACCTAGTTGTTAAAAGAAAAGTCGAAGGTGCCATTTTATATTTCGGTAACTATATAATTTAAAACAATACTGTTTCAGATAATTACTTTTTTATTGTAACATACTCTATGTTCATAAATTGTAAATACATGTGCATATATGTATAGGCGATATTTTGACGTTTCAACTTCCATACATTTTATTCTCATTGCATAAAAATATTAAATTAAAATACGTGCATCAAAAACCTAGTTCACCGCCATTGGACCGAAGAAAAAGGTATAAAATATTGGCTTTGAATGCGAAAAAGTCTAATTAAAAACAACTCAGAGGGGTTGAGGGAGATTAAAAATTGTACTTGTCATTGCAGCTGATGTCGATGCAATTAATTAGTATGGCGGGATGAGCTGCGTAGAGCAGATAAATACGTGCAGAGGAGAACTTTTGCGATGAGTTTATCGATTAATTAGTAATATTTTTCCTGGCGCCGACAGTATTATACTGTGTAATTGAATGTACGCTGTGGCGTGCATCGGATTTCATTACGCTGCGTGATGTACCTAATTAAATAAATATTTTGTTCTTTGTCATATTTTCTTTCTGTTTCTGTTTCTGTGTATTCACATGAATAACATGCACATTCGGATAGATTTTCTTGCATAAAAAAATACTAATTATTCACTCAAAAATACATCAATAGATTCCTTGATCGTTTTACATTCAATTGTTGTTGTCTTGTAAACATTTTGTAAAAAAAGTGCGGACCAGATTCAAACATACGTCCTAGAGATTGGTAGTTATTGGCGAAAACGTATGATGTTCCAAACCGGAGGAAGCAAGTTCTGCTCACAGTTAACCATTTTCTTTCATAGAATGTTTAGCTTCAAACATCATCATCTTCCTGCCCTAGTCCCAATTTATTTGTGGTCGCAGTATGTCCTTTTCTTCCATTCATCCCTGTAAGCCGTCACATTATAATTCACTCCCTTTTCTATCATGTCCGTTTTAACACTATCCACCGTTTTTCTTTAGCATCCCTCTACCCCTCCATCCCTCTACATTCACATTCATCAGTCTTTTAGTTACGTGCGTTTCATCTTTCCCCATCACGTGCCCATAGTGGTATGGGCACGTGATGGGGAGAGATGCAACGCTGTTTGGTGTGAACCAAACAGTTCCCATTCAACATTTCTGTCAATGGCGCCACTATCAAACTTCCTCTAATATACCTACTCGTTCCTTATTTTGTCCATTCTAATTACTTCACATACATTGATGACAAACAAGCATACCGCCTAATGCAACCGCAGCCTATAGACGCCAGAACCACCATTGGTACTCGTAACACTCACGCGTTGTCATCTTGAGATCTCAGTTGTTGACCTACGATTATTCCCAGTGATTTTGCAAAAATCCCTTATTGCATTTCGAACATTGAATAAATTTACTAGGACACTAATTATTGAATTTTCCAATGAAGTATTTATCCTATACGAGAAAGTGTATTTAAAAGCATTGACAATGAACTTAGTACTTCCAAACTACGTTTTCGTCATTTCAACTATAGTGTGTTTGTGTAATAATAAATGTGCGTACAAGTCATATTATCAGTTAAATATTAATTGCAAAAGAAAATGTTGGTAACACACATTTTCTTATCTGAACCGTCTCATCAATATTTTCCACTCTATAATCCCGGACCACGCACACCAATGTACAACAAGTTCATATTTCTCCCTTCAATGTCAATGTTCATCAAATTATATAACTGTCTGTTTGTACATAAAAAGGGGTCCATGAGGTGGGTATGTTCCATGGGGAGGCAGATATCGATTTTTGGCACTGCACCATGAATGCGACGGCCAGACAGACAGATATTATGTGTAGATGGATAGGTAGGTACAACGTGATGCAAAATTTTGGTACTGTGCGATCAAAATACGGTATTGGAATGACATTGCGACATATTGCGACGTTTTTTACCTCTGCACATTTATATGCGTTTATAAATATAAATGACTAACTAATCACGTCTCTTACTCATAAAAAATAAGGGATATTATTAGGTGTAGGTATCAGCTAAAAAATAATTAAGGGAAATTTCCACTAAAATAAGTAAAATGAGGATTGGAAAGTTGTATAAAAATCCTGTTTTTGATGAAATTTGGTATATTGGATGATAATACCGATTTCTCACATCATACAAATTATAAAGTACACCCGTAGTTCACCGGTATGTTTAGGTCTCATGTAATACGGGGCGAACGCACGAATCCGAACTCATAAGTAACTACTTATGAGTTTGGCTCTCCTCATATTCCTTAAGGATTATATTAAGGATATTCTCCTCAAGGAGTACATAAGGAGCATATAAGGAGTACATAAGGAGTACATAAGGAGTACATAAGGAGTACATAAGGAGTACATAAGGAGTACATAAGGAGTACATAAGGCGTACATAAGGAGTACATAAGGAGTACATAGGGAGTACATAGGGAGTACATAAGGAGTACACAGGGAGTACATAGGGAGTACATAAGGAGTACATAGGGAGTACATAAGGAGTACATAAGGAGTACATGAGGAGTACATGAGGAGTACATAAGGAGTACATGAGGAATACATGAGGAGTACATAAGAAGTACATAAGGAGTACATAAGGAGTAAATAAGGAGTACATAAGGAGTACATAAGGAGAACATAAGTAGTTCAAAAGGAGTACATAAGGAGTACATAAGGAGTACATAAGGAGAACATAAGTAGTTCAAAAGGAGAACATGAGGCGTACATAAGGAGTACATAGGGAGTACATAAGGAGTACATAAGGAGAATATGAGGAGTACATAAGGAATACATGAGGAGTACATAAAAAGTACATAAGGAGTACATGAGAAGTACATAAGGAGTACATAAGGAGTACATAAGGAGTACATAAGGAGTACATAAGGAGTACGTAAGGAGTACATAAGGAGTACATAGGGAGTACATAGGGAGTACATAAGGAGTACATAAGGAGTACATAAGGAGTACATAAGGAGTACATAAGGAGTACATAAGGAGTACATAAGGAGTACATAAGAAGTACATAAGGAGTACATAAGGAGTACATAAGGAGTACATGAGGAGTACATGAGGAGTACATAAGGAGAATATGAGGAGTACATAAGGAGTACATGAGGAGTACATAAGGAGTACATAAGGAGTACATAAGGAGTGCATAAGGAGTACATAAGGAGTACATGAGGAGTACATGAGGAGTACATAAGGAGTACATAAGAAGTACATGAGGAGTACATAAGGAGTACATAAGGAGTACATAAGGAGTACATAAGGAGTATATAGGGAGTACATAAGGAGTACATAAGGAGTACATAAGGAGTATATAGGGAGTACATAAGGAGTACATAAGGAGTACATGAGGAATACATGAGGAGTACATAAGGAGAATATGAGGAGTACATAAGGAGTACACGAGGAGTACATAAGGAGTACATAAGGAGTACATAAGGAGTACATAAGGAGTACATAAGGAGTACATAAGCAGTACATAAGGAGTACATAAGGAGTACATAGGGAGTACATAAGGAGTACATAAGGAGTACATAAGGAGTACATAAGGAGTACATAAGGAGTACATGAGGAGTACATAAGGAGAATATGAGGAGTACATAAGGAGTACATGAGGAGTACATAAGGAGTACATAAGGAGTACATCAGGAGTACATAAGGAGTACATGAGGAGTACATGAGGAGTACATAAGGAGTACATAAGGAGTACATGAGGAGTACATAAGGAGAATATGAGGAGTACATAAGGAGTACATGAGGAGTACATAAGGAGTACATAAGGAGTACATAAGGAGTACATAAGGAGTACATAAGGAGTATAAAGGGAGTACATAAGGAGTACATAAGGAGTACATGAGGAGTACATAAGGAGAATATGAGAAGTACATAAGGAGTACACGAGGAGTACATAAGGAGTACATAAGGAGTACATAAGGAGTACATAAGGAGTACATGAGGAGTACATGAGGAGTACATAAGGAGAATATGAGGAGTACATAAGGAGTACATGAGGAGTACATAAGGAGTACATGAGGAATACATGAGGAGTACATAAGGAGAATATGAGGAGTACATAAGGAGTACACGAGGAGTACATAAGGAGTACATAAGGAGTACATAAGGAGTACATAAGGAGTACATGAGGAGTACACGAGGAGTACACGAGGAGTACATAAGGAGAATATGAGGAGTACATAAGGAGTACATGAGGAGTACATAAGGAGTACATAAGGAGTACATAAGGAGTACATAAGGAGTACATAAGGAGTACATAAGGAGTACATAAGGAGTACATAAGGAGTACATAAGGAGTACATAAGGAGTATATAGGGAGTACATAAGGAGTACATAAGGAGTACATAAGGAGTACATAAGGAGTACATAAGGAGTACATAAGGAGTACATAAGGAGTACATAAGGAGTACATAAGGAGTACATAAGGAGTACATAAGGAGTACATAAGGAGTACATAAAGTAAGTTGTGTCGGTTGAAAAGCAAAAAAAAAAAAAAAACTTGCATTTCAATAGGTGTTACTGACGTCACCATAAAGACGTAAATTCAGTATGGGAAGGAAAAATTCGACATGACGGGTAGGAGTCGCGGTGGCTTAGTGGTCATAGCGTCTGGTGTACCTAACCAGAAGACGCAGGTTCGAATCCTGCCCGCGGTCCAATTTTTCCTTTTCTAAATAACTTTAAAATCTTAGCATGGAAAATGCCAAAAATATACAAAAAGATAGTTACAAGGTAAGGTGGCATCGTTCGACATTTAACTAACTGTAAAGTAAGTTGTGTCGGTTGAAAAGCAAAAAAAAAAAAAAAAACTTGCATTTCAATAGGTGTTACTGACGTCACCATAAAGACGTAAATTCAGTATGGGAAGGAAAAATTCGACATGACGGGTAGGAGTCGCGGTGGCTTAGTGGTCATAGCGTCTGGTGTACCTAACCAGAAGACGCAGTTCGAATCCTGCCCGCGGTCCAATTTTTCCTTTTCTAAATAACTTTAAAGTACATAAGGAGTACATAAGGAGTAAATAAGGAGTACATAAGGAGTACATAAGGAGAACATAAGTAGTTCAAATGGAGAACATGAGGCGTACATAAGGAGTACATAGGGAGTACATAAGGAGTACATAAGGAGAATATGAGGAGTACATAAGGAATACATGAGGAGTACATAAAAAGTACATAAGGAGTACATAAGGAGTACATGAGGAGTACATAAAAAGTACATAAGGAGTACATAAGGAGTACATGAGGAGTACATAAGGAGAATATGAGGAGTACATAAGGAGTACATGAGGAGTACATAGGGAGTACATAAGGAGTACATGAGGAGTACATAAGGAGTACATAAGGAGAATATGAGGAGTACATAAGGAGTACATAAGAAGTACATGAGGAGTACATAAGGAGTACATAAGGAGTACATAAGGAGTACATAAGGAGTACATAAGGAGTACATAAGGAGTACATAAGGAGTACATAAGGAGTACATAAGGAGTACATAAGGAGTACATAAGGAGTACATAAGGAGTACATAAGGAGTACATAAGGAGTACATAAGGAGTACATAAGGAGTACATAAGGAGTACATAAGGAGTACATAAGGAGTACATAAGGAGTACATAAGGAGTATATAAGGAGTACATAAGGAGTACATAAGGAGTACATAAGGAGTACATGAGGAGTACATAGGGAGTACATAGGGAGTACATAAGGAGTACATGAGGAGTACTTGAAGAATACATGATGAGTACATAAAGAGTATATAAGGAGTACATAAGGAGTATATAAGGAGTACATAAGGAGTACATAAGGAGTACATAAGGAGTATATAGGGAGTACATAAGGAGTACATAAGGAGTACATGAGGAATACATGAGGAGTACATAAGGAGTACATAAGGAGTACATAAGGAGTACATAAGGAGTACATAAGGAGTACATAAGGAGTACATGAGGAGTACATGAGGAGTACATGAGGAGTACATAAGGAGAATATGAGGAGTACATAGGGAGTACATAAGGAGTACATGAGGAGTACATAAGGAGTACATAAGGAGAATATGAGGAGTACATAAGGAGTACATAAGAAGTACATGAGGAGTACATAAGGAGTACATAAGGAGTACATAAGGAGTACATAAGGAGTACATAAGGAGTACATGAGGAGTACATAGGGAGTACATAGGGAGTACATAAGGAGTACATGAGGAGTACTTGAAGAATACATGATGAGTACATAAAGAGTATATAAGGAGTACATAAGGAGTATATAAGGAGTACATAAGGAGTACATAAGGAGTACATAAGGAGTATATAGGGAGTACATAAGGAGTACATAAGGAGTACATGAGGAATACATGAGGAGTACATAAGGAGTACATAAGGAGTACATAAGGAGTACATAAGGAGTACATAAGGAGTACATAAGGAGTACATGAGGAGTACATGAGGAGTACATGAGGAGTACATAAGGAGAATATGAGGAGTACATAAGGAGTACATGAGGAGTACATAAGGAGTACATAAGGAGTACATAAGGAGTACATAAGGAGCACATGAGGAGTACATAAGGAGTACATAAGAAGGACATAAGGAGTACATAAGGAGTACATAAGGAGTACATAAGGAGTACATAAGGAGTACATGAGGAGTACATGAGGAGTACATAAGGAGAATATGAGGAGTACATAAGGAGTACATGAGGAGTACATAAGGAGTACATAAGGAGTACATAAGGAGTACATAAGGAGTACATAAGGAGTACATAAGGAGTACATAAGGAGTACATAAGGAGTACATAAGGAGTACATAAGGAGTACATAAGGAGTACATAAGGAGTACATAAGGAGTACATAAGGAGTACATAAGGAGTACATAAGGAGTACATAAGGAGTACATAAGGAGTATATAAGGAGTACATAAGGAGTACATAAGGAGTACATAAGGAGTACATGAGGAGTACATAAGGAGTACATAAGGAGTACATAGGGAGTACATAGGGAGTACATAAGGAGTACATGAGGAGTACATAAGGAGAATATGAGGAGTACATAAGGAGTACATGAGGAGTACATAAGGAGTACATAAGGAGTACATAAGGAGTACATAAGGAGCACATGAGGAGTACATAAGGAGTACATAAGAAGGACATAAGGAGTACATAAGGAGTACATAAGGAGTACATAAGGAGTACATAAGGAGTACATAAGGAGTACATAAGGAGTACATAAGGAGTACATAAGGAGTACATGAGGAGTACATGAGGAGTACATGAGGAGTACATAAGGAGAATATGAGGAGTACATAAGGAGTACATGAGGAGTACATAAGGAGTACATAAGGAGTACATAAGGAGTACATAAGGAGCACATGAGGAGTACATAAGGAGTACATAAGAAGGACATAAGGAGTACATAAGGAGTACATAAGGAGTACATAAGGAGTACATGAGGAGTACATGAGGAGTACATAAGGAGAATATGAGGAGTACATAAGGAGTACATGAGGAGTACATAAGGAGTACATAAGGAGTACATCAGGAGTACATAAGGAGTACATAAGGAGAACATAAGTAGTTCAAAAGGAGAACATGAGGCGTACATAAGGAGTACATAGGGAGAATATGAGGAGTACATAAGGAGTACATAAGGATTACATGAGGAGTACATAAGGAGAATATGAGGAGTACATAAGGAGTACATGAGGAGTACATAAGGAGTACATAAGGAGTACATAAGGAGTACATAAGGAGTACATGAGGAGTACATAAGGAGTACATAAGGAGTACATAAGGAGTACATAAGGAGTACATAAGGAGTACATAAGGAGTACATAAGGAGTACATGAGGAGTACATGAGGAGTACATAAGGAGTACATAAGGAGAACATAAGTAGTTCAAAAGGAGAACATGAGGCGTACATAAGGAGTACATAGGGAGAATATGAGGAGTACATAAGGAGTACATAAGGATTACATGAGGAGTACATAAGGAGAATATGAGGAGTACATAAGGAGTACATGAGGAGTACATAAGGAGTACATAAGGAGTACATAAGGAGTACATAAGGAGTATATAGGGAGTACATAAGGAGTACATAAGGAGTACATGAGGAGTACATAAGGAGTACATCAGGAGTACATAAGGAGTACATGAGGAGTACATGAGGAGTACATAAGGAGTACATGAGGAGTACATAAGGAGTACATAAGGAGTACATAAGGAGTACATGAGGAGTACATGAGGAGTACATAAGGAGTACATAAGGAGTACATGAGGAGTACATAAGGAGTACATAAGGAGTACATCAGGAGTACATAAGGAGTACATGAGGAGTACATAAGGAGTACATAAGGATTACATGAGGAGTACATAAGGAGAATATGAGGAGTACATAAGGAGTACATGAGGAGTACATAAGGAGTACATAAGGAGTACATAAGGAGTACATAAGGAGTACATAAGGAGTACATAAGGAGTACATAAGGAGTACATAAGGAGTACATAAGGAGTACATAAGGAGTACATAAGGAGTACATAAGGAGTACATAAGGAGTATATAGGGAGTACATAAGGAGTACATAAGGAGTACATAAGGAGTATATAGGGAGTACATAAGGAGTACATAAGGAGTACATGAGGAATACATGAGGAGTACATAAGGAGAATATGAGGAGTACATAAGGAGTACATGAGGAGTACATAAGGAGTACATAAGGAGTACATAGGGAGTACATAGGGAGTACATAAGGAGTACATGAGGAGTACTTGAAGAATACATGAGGAGTACATAAAGAGTATATAAGGAGTACATAAGGTGTACAGTTCAGTACATAAGGAGTACATAAGGAGAAGATAAGTAGTACATAAGAAGAACATAAGTAGTACATAAGGAGTATATAAGGAGTACATAAGGAGAATATGACATATATTATATGACATATGAATATAAGGAGTACATATACTACTTCTTCATGTACTCCTCATGTACTCCTTATGTACTCCCTATGTACTCCCTATGTACTCCTTATGTACTCCTTATGTACTCCTTATGTACTCCTTATGTACTCCTTATGTACTCCTTATGTACTCCTTATGTACTCCTCACGTACTCCTTATGTACTCCTCATATTCTCCTTATGTACTCCTTATATACTCTTTATGTACTCCTCATGTATTCTTCAAGTACTCCTCATGTACTCCTTATGTACTCCTTATGTACTCCCTATGTACTCCTTATGTACTCCTTATGTACACCTTATGTACTCCTTATGTACTCCTTATGTACTCCTTATGTACTCCTTATGTACTCCTTATGTACTCCTTATGTACTCCTTATGTACTCCTTATGTACTCCTTATGTACTCCTTATGTACTCCTTATGTACTCCTTATGTACTCCTTATGTACTCCTTATGTACTCCTTATGTACTCCTTATGTACTCCTTATGTACTCCTTATGTACTCCTTATGTACTCCTTATGTACTCCTTATGTACTCCTTATGTACTCCTTATGTACTCCTTATGTACTCCTTATGTACTCCTTATGTACTCCTTATGTACTCCTTATGTACTCCTTATGTACTCCTTATGTACTCCTTATGTACTCCTTATGTACTCCTTATGTACTCCTTATGTACTCCTTATGTACTTCTTATGTACTCCTTATGTACTCCTTATGTACTCCTTATGTACTCCTTATGTACTCCTTATGTACTCCTTATGTACTCCTTATGTACTCCTTATGTACTCCTTATGTACTCCTTATGTACTCCTTATGTACTCCTTATGTACTCCTTATGTACTCCTTATGTACTCCTTATGTACTCCTTATGTACTCCTTATGTACTCCTTATGTACTCCTTATGTACTCCTTATGTACTCCTTATGTACTCCTTATGTACTCCTTATGTACTCCTTATGTACTCCTTATGTACTCCTCATGTACTCCCATTGCCAACACAATGTTTCTTCGTGGAACACTAGCAACCTTGCTCACCGAATACAACACAGCTCAAAGAGGTGTTATTTCACTTCGATTTTCAAGGCAGTTTGAGTGGAATTACTCTCACTATGCTCTACCTCTCTTAAAATGTTTATTGGGGATGTGTGTAAAAAATATGATATAAAATTTAATAAATAACGTATAATAAAATAAAATCAAAGCAGACAGTAACTTTCGCATTTATTATCATCATCAACCCATATAATGTCTCACTGCTGGCCACGGGTCTCCTCTCGTAGATTGGGAGGGATGAGGCCATAGTCCACCATGCTGGCCTAGTGCGGGTTGGCAGACTTCACACGCCGCCGCCGTTGAGAAAATCTCTAAGGCATGCAGGTTTCCTCACGATGTATTCCTTCACATTATTATTGATAAGGGATACCTAGTTAAGAAAATTGATAACCCTATATCCTCAAGCATGATATAATTAGACATCTGAAATTGTTAATGTAACATTATTGATATAAGTAATGAGATTGTAACAAGGTATCCGATTACTAATTAATTAATGGCTCTCTCGCACACATATACGTCTTATAAGTTATAATTACAAAGCGAATAGCACGTTTGGTGCGGCGATTGTGTCATAAATGAAAGTTGTAGGCTCCAAGTTGTGGCTTCGATTCCCGCTTTACGAACATATTGAAATGGGGAGGTATGCTATACTGTGGTGTATACCTATCGGTATTTGCATATATCCACATCATCAGCCCATATTCGTCCACTGCTGGGCACGAGTCTTCTCTTAGGATCAGAGGGATTAAGCTATAGTCCACCACGCTGACCTATTGCGGGTTGACAGACTTCACAAGCCTTCGAGAAAATCTCTCAGGCATGCAGGTTTTCTCACGATGACTAGAGAGCATTGTCATGTAATATGTTTATAATATTAAGATCTTGTAGAACCTCATCATCAACCCTTAAACTGTCCCACTGCTACACACGGGCACGGGTCTCCTCTCAGAGAATGAGAGGGATTAGGCTTAAATCCACTACGCTGCACTATTGCGGGTTGGCAGATTTCACACGCCGTCGAGAAAATTTCTAAGGAAAACATCGTGAGGCATGCCCTCACGATGTTTTCCTTCACCGTTTAAGCGTGTGATAATTAATTATTAATACGCACATGATTTCGAAAAGTCAGAGTTGCGTGCCGCTGGTTTCGTATTAAGTGTTATACTTATAAAGTATTTGTATGTATTTCATGTAACTGTAACTATTTTCTAGACGTTTTGGGGTTTACCTGTTACGTCTATAAATCTAATATATAAAATGTTAGTTGTCACAATGTTGTCACATGTCACAATGTTAGTTACCGTACTCCTCCGAAACGGCTTGACCGATTTTTACCAAATTTTATATACGTATTCAGTAGGTCTGAGAATCGGCTACTATCTATTTTCCATACCCCTAAGTGATAAGGGTACCCCTGGAAGTTTTTTTTTATGGCAAAACTACGTTTGCGGGGTCAGCTATACGAATATAAAAATTTGTGTAATGTGTTGTTGGGTTATTCTATGAAATTCTCAGTAGCAGCTCTGAGTTTGAATTTATGCCCGGTTAAGGAAGGTAGGTAATAGGTCGCCCCATATATTACATGGGACCTAAACGTCTTGTCGACCTCTGTCTAACCCTTCGGTGAATACTGGCGTGGTGGTACGTAGAATCATTTAAAACATAGGTGTTTGGACTATCTAATGTGCTGCTGATTATGTTTAAACAAGACGTTTGACGATTCACTGAGAAAGCTAGATAGATCCTCAACATCACCTCAATTCCTCAAAATTAATTAATATCACATTAACTAGAAGCTAGTTAGCCGTTATCATAGCCAGACGATATTTTCTAGAAAGTTCCACGTAGATTACAGCAATATTTACGAGGGTAGGACGCAATTAGCTGGGAAATACTGGCCATCTTAATTTTCAGACTAATTTACTACAGCGTTGAATCTCAACTTTCGATTAACTTTAATTTTGCGCTGAACTTATTTTTATCTTGTCGGCGTTCTGAAATGGTATATTTTGGTTTGTTTACCTTCCTTATTATAATGAAGGAAAGGAAAGACCCTCCGGTGTACCCTGAAGCCTATACAGGAGGTTATAGTAGGTGGGGTCGGAGCACAAAACTTTTAGGGGTGTCATATTTATTATCTTTTTTATTTATCTTTTTTCTCTTTTTTTTTTGCATATTTATTAAATACTAATTGTGTCGCAGTGCTACCTGCAGAGACAAAAGGTTAAAGAAAGACCTTCTCCAAGGTTTAATCAATCTCTTTACCAAAGTTCACCATAATAGGTTCAGCGGGTTAGGCGTGAAAGCGTAACAAACAGACGGAATGACACAGAGTTACTTTCGCATTTATAATATCGGTACGGATTGTTATGATGAAGAAATGATAAATTATATTTATTTCTGCAAATAGATCTTTTAAAGACACTTCGATAGTTATTTTAAACAAGTCAATGTATTACATTGTTTTTTTAGGCTAGATAAATCCGGCATTTCCTAACTGACGACCTCTGAGAAGAAACATCGAAACAAATTCAGAGAATCATAGTCTTTCTTAAAGTCCAGACATGGGATATTTATATAATATACTTACCAGGTGGTTCCAAGAGTTATCATATGACAAAACCGAAAGTTTTATTATAGTAATTTCTTGATTTAGATAAATAAATTCTACCATTATACCTACTCATATTTTTTAGTTTATATTTAGATAAAATATTAAGTAGTACTTGCACATACTAAATTGCATAGTTGTGTGTAACTGCGATTTCGGGGAACATTTTGACTTCTAAGACACAGGCTTTTTGCCTAGATTAGGAGTCAAACATTCGACTTAAAATGTTCACTGTTGTACAACTTAATCATATGTCACTACATTGTACTATTTGGTTTCTGTGTACAAAATAAACAATATTATTATTAAAATAAACAATATATTATATTAGCAAACTCGTAAATGTTACATTGCAGGGCAATGTCTGAAATGGCCTTTCTGAGGCACTACTTGCTGACATAGAAAATTGAATTTCCAAATAGTAGTGATAGACAACATACAAACAAGCAGATGACAGACAGTACCTTTAACTAGGTTATTATTGTTTAATACTATCGTCATTACCCAATGATATGCCTATTGGCTCTGCTCTTATCACTAAAACATTCGCAAATTGAACCTTAACTATACCAAATAAGAATATAACTCACCAAATTAACTGCAAATAAAACTTTGTATTGATATGTCGAATCACTGGATCGTTATGCCAAATTAGTTTTGCTGTGAACATACCAACATCACACACAAAACGAAACCTTATTTTCTGAAACGTACGATCATTTGTGATTGTTTTTGAACTACATATTCACTGGTACTGTATTATGCGTCGATCGGCATTACTACTGGCCACTCGTCCAACCAATTACAGCATCAAGTGGTATGAATATTCACTCGGTATCGTGAATACAGATTCGATAATCAAATTATTCAATGGAATGGCGGAGGCACCGCGAGACGTAGGAACGGATGGCTTGTATCGAGAAATCACAATGGAAAAATATGGTAGGGGCAACGGAAATATGTACAAGAATATGAATTATGTATTAAAGTTTCCTTATTTAAGTCAAAGTCAAAGTCAAATATTTTATTTCAATTAGACCATTAAAATAGCACTTTTGAAAAGTCAAACTAGTTGCACGGTTCCAAAAAGTGGGTCTTATGGAGAAGAACCGGCAAGAAACTCCATAGACACTCTTTTCAACAAAAAAAAACATGATTACAGTGTTCAGTATTACAGTCTAAATCTGAATATTTCATGAGAACAATGCAGTTTGATGTGTACTATTAAATTAATCTAGCATAATAAACAGAAAAAAAAAGAGGTTGCCATTGACAGTAAGAGCTGACCAGCCCCGACAGACGGCACTCGTTCACGAGTATGACGTGCGTATCGGCGTCGTTCGACTCAACTATGTTGTAGGGAATAAAACGACCCGACACACAACGCCACCATCAGCAGGACATTTTAGTGAGCATGACAAGCTCAGACCGCTAGGCAACTGAAGGGCACAATGTAATTTTAAGTCGTTATAATGCATATGAACATATGCAACATCAATGGCTGCATGACTCTCATACTTTACAATTCATGTTTTTACAAACAAAGATTATTAAATTGTATAACGTACAGTAAAATTATTGAATTACAAGATGTTCATCTTGTGGAGCTGGACCAGCATTCCGCCAAACATTTTTATCTAGAAGACCCACTATTGATTCTACTAATCTTTCGAATAGTCTCGGCAAAGAAACAGTGTAAGACATGCTTCGAACACTGCTTGATATACTAAAAGGTTATCATATCAGCCACAGAATGCCGAGCAAACTGCTGAGCAAAGGCCTCCTGCAAAGACTTCTATAAGGAGGGGTGTTGCCTCCAAAGACATCAAACTACTTTTACCAGATCATCTGTTCAAATTATTGAAGTCCCAGGTTGGATTCCGGGGTTGAGCGAAGCGTTATTCGATTTTTCTATGAAGTTCTTATTAGCAGCTCAAAGTTTGGATTTGTGCCCGGTTAATAGCATAGGCACCTATTACATGGGATCTAAACATCGGCGAATCCTGGGTGTTAGTACACCTCTGCCTGACCCTTCCGGGAATACAGGTGTGATGGTATTAGCAATAATAAAATGCTCTCTATCGAAGTACAGTTAGTGTTAAAGCGTTAAGTACACGTAACTTGAGAAGGAATTCTCGACCCAAACCCACAATCAACCATACCTAGTGTACCTCCGTCAAAATCATTTACACCACCACATTTCAACGCCATTTATATTTAATAATAACAACCCCACAACTACGGGGGTGAGCAGTGAACACAAAAATCAATACGTCTGTCTGGGAGGGTCGGTCCCTCCTAAATCCCTATAACGGTACGTGCATCCTCGTCAAAATATCTGCATTTGAATCGTCCGAATTGCATGGGGATGTACATATATGTGGTACATAGTCGCTTTGTGCGACTGAGTCCGTGTGCGTATATAATCAACAGCGATCGATTAACTGTGAGGGGATGGAGCAATATTGTTGATATGAAATTATAACTTGTCTGCAAGTTGAGTTTACCACCTTAACCAGTACTGGTTAAGGTGGTAAACTCGCGACAACCGTTACGTCGTGTGTCGTGGGTTTGATTCCCACCCAAGACAATTCCACGGATATTTGTTATCTAAGTAAGTCTAGATGTACTTTTGTGTCTGTTAATTGTATGTTTGTGAAGTTTCCTGCGACACAGAGCTATAATAATATAATATAGTAATAAACAAGTAAAAGCAAAATAAAAGCTTCGTCTACAGTTCGGGACTGGTCTTTAAAAAAATACGTATTATCACGCTTGTAGTAGAAGTTGTTGGCAGAAGTATACTTATATGTATATATCGTAGTATATATTTCTAAGTGAGCAGTGATAGCCTAGTGATGTGACTATTGGAATACCGAGTCAAAGTTCTCGAGTTCGAATCCAAGGCACACACCTCTGACTTTTCGAATTTATGTGCGTATAAATAATTATCATATGCTTAAACGGAAAGGAAAACATCGTGCGGAAACCTGCATGCCTTAAATATTTTTCTCGACGGTGTGTGTAGTTTGCCAACGCGCATTAGGCCGGCGTGGTGGACTATATTCTGATTAAGTCTCATTCTGAGAGGAGACCCGTGCCCAGCAGTGCGACAGTGTATACCTACTACTCAGTTCGCCAGTTTATTTTTAAGTCTCATGTGGTAGGTATTCCCGAGCCTATTGAGATTTTCTTTCCTTTCTTTTTCTTTCAAAGGTTTTTAGTCGGTACCAGTCACTTAAATCACGCCGCTTCCGGCTGACGACAGGCAAACATTGAGAAATCTCCACAAGACGCTAGCGTCTATCGTTTACGCTCTCGGAATACCGTTCAGTATCGTGAATCTTTTCCTGAATAATTTGCACTCAACGCGACCGAGTGACATGCACCTCAATTAAAAGTGTATGGTGACACCTGGTAAATTGAAATGCGGTTCCGTATTACGTAACTCATAAGCCGTAATAATTGGAAGCATATTGACATTGGTATATGGGTAACAATATTTAAAGATTAGGATTAAAAAAAACTATGAAGTTAATATAATTGACAACAACGAGCTGAGCTGTTTTTTAGCGTAACTTAATGCATAGTAAGTAGCTTTTTAAAGTAAAGTTTCAAATTGACGCTGTAGGTATGTTTTGTATCTGTGAACGGGTGCTGCTTGTAGTGGTCTGGACTGTTCATCTTGATAGCTATGGTGGAAGCACGACGGTAGGTATTATGGGTATGTGTGCATTGCAATATTTATGTTAGTAGAGTACTTTACCCATGGTCTTACCGACTCAAATAATTTATTGGAAACATAAAAATATGAACAGATTTTTCGTGTTCCAACCATATCATAGTGAGCGTCCTATGATATGGTTGAACTATGCGAAGACTGATTTATGCTTGCCGTCTGTGGGAATGGATCCACTTAACGTGGTTTAGCCTCAAAAAGCCATATGTAGATATTGTCCAACATTGTGACAGACATATTTGATGCTAAAAAATACTATCTCTAGACTTTAATTGACCATCTATTACTAAAAATCTAAAACAGTGTTTTTATAGACACTTACAAATCAATGAAATGTCTATTTACAGAAATTCTTATATTTCTTCTTCTAGAATCAAATAGGATTGATTTTGAAACGATACGCTCCTACGTTACCGGTTAAAGCAAAAATCTGTAGAATTTTCCACCAAAATACTTATACGGATTAACCGGTAAGCATTACAGAATACCGTCGTCGATTATACTCAATGCGAGTACGAAATAAATCAGTTGGCTCGACGGTATCGACTGTTGACACACAAATATTGAACGCAATGTGATCAGGAATGTTTACTTACGTAAGTACCGATTACATTACTATTTTCCTAATTTCCTTCAATATTTATATCGGGAATTGCCTGTTTAATCTAATGGTCGTAGGCGCGACTACTAAGCTAGAGGTCTTGCTTTCGATTGTTAAGAAGTTATTAAGTTTTTCTAAGATATTCTTAGTAGCAGCTTGGAGTTTTGATATGTGTAACAACGGAATGACGTAGTGACGGAGACGGACGTAGTGTAAATAAAAGAGAATTGTTCAAGTCCATGTCTTATGTAATAAGGCATAAACTAATCAGCAACAGCAGCTAAGGGACTCGGACCTCGGCTTAGGGCGTTGCTGGGGGGACTACTGGAGAGACAGCTGAATCATGGTTTAAATTATTTATGGGCGAATTTAAAGCTACTGGTTTGGCGCGGGACGGTTCGAGCAAGGGTTGGGGGGAGGGGTGGTTACCATTACTGGGTCTAAGCGACGGGTCCACCAGGAGGAGGGTAGATCGGACGGCGTCTGTGCGAATGTTTTTTGTTGAGAGTGCTAGTCACTCTGCTCGCTTCTTGGAGGACGTTGAAGGGGTCGTCGGGGTAAGTTAGAGCATGCCTCGGTCGGCGGACTCTGCTGATCTGGAAGGGATGCGAATCAAGTGAGTGTGTGCATTTTGTTACATAGGGTAGGGCGCGCTGTGAACGGTGAACTTCGAATAGTCACTGCCTTGGATTCGAACTCGCGAGACATTCGATTTGATAGTCAAATGGTCATATAACTGGCTATCACTGCTCCCTCTATCTCTGCTGAAAAAAATATTGAATATTGAAAATCTCTTAGAAAAAAGTACTTTCCGAATTTTCCAATATTTTTAACAGATTTTACTATATTCGGACTATAAAAAAAACAAATAGTGATACGCTAACCTACGAACAGCATTTCATTTTTATTTATAAGCGTAAGTAAGATGTTCGAAAAGCTTCAGTAGGAGCCTGCTAATTAATTTGTGCCCAATTGTGCCCAATGTAAGTGCCCAATGGCAATTAACTCGCCCCCATTACATGGGACTTACATTAGTGACATCTTTACTATCTATCTCCTTTGCCCAAATCTTTGGAAATACTTTGGGAATAGGTAGGTTAATGTTTTTTTCTTGAACTTATTTCAAGGTACAAAACGAGCGCTTGGCCTTCACTGTGCAATTATGCATTCCGGAAAGATCACCTTCCACAGGCTGAGTTATTTAACAAAAGCGACCGTAAGACCGTAAGACCGCTCTAGTCTACCTAGGTACTATCTATCAGAGTCGAACATTGAGGCACAAGCGGTAGCAGTACTTACTAGAGTTAAACTTAGAGTGTTACTTGACTAAAGCGACCACAGGTCCGTTTTGGTCCAACCGAGTACTGTCTAATGTAGCAGAACATGCTTGCTTGATTATGATTTAGAACTATGCATATGATATGCTTAAATTTAATATGATATAATATATCATCCTCCTAGCTTCTTCCTCAGTATGTTGGGTTCAGCAATTTCGTAAATTTCTTGAAGGCATGTAAAGTCTGGCAACCGGCAATAGACCAGCGTGGTTGACTAGATTAGATTCATCTTATTTTAATACGGCTGTTCGTCATTATGTTGTTGTTGTTTATTTGTTTTTAGTCATAGTTGTCCAAAAAATTTTGAAAATAAAAATGTGGTGTTTTTATTGATTCGATTTTTTAACGTGACCAAATTTAAAACAAAATCTAGAAAACACTAGATTTTTTGAGTACGTCTAAACACAAATCACAAATTATATGCAAAATCACCGAAACCCGAAACTATACTAAACTATAGGCAATACAAACATTTGTGCCGTGCATAGTGATCGAATCCGCTACCCCTAACGCAGCAGTCGATTGCTGAACTTTCTAATCGAGCTGTCATTTGAAATGTATTTTCATAAAACATGCATGAAACTCTTACATGCGCGTTGTGGCGTTTACTCCGCAACAACTTACGTAATGGAGTCATTATGTAGAAGTATAGTAACTCAACGAACACGAATGAATAAATTTGTCTCGATAAGCTTCAATAAATCAGCGAGCGACTTCTGAACAAAATTAACTATATATATAGGTAAGTCTTATGAACTACGAACGTATCTACCTATTTTAGGTATAAAATTTGCATATAAATTGCCCCGCGGGGCTGCGACACTGATATAGATGTGCCGACTATGATAAATTAGTGAATACGCTTGTATTTTCAAAATGACTTTCTTGTGACTTAGAATAGTGTAGGTATGTAGGTACATACCTAATTTTGTTTAAATAATCTTAGTAGGTTCTAAGAATATTTAAACAAAATAATGCAATTAATGTTCTTTAAATAAGAAAAGAAAGATGTAGTGTCTCTCTGCTTTACATACATACACCCACGCCTTTTTCCCGTAGGGGTAGGCAGAAACTAACGAACGCCACTTGCTGCGATTCTTGTATACTTCTTTTGCTTCGTCCACATTCTTATAAAAACAAAAAATGTTGTAAAGCACGCCGTCAGCACCACATCCGTCCTCACCAATAAGGCCCATTAAATATTTTAGCTTCTTTAAAATCAGCCATATTGTATTCTGTAAACTGCCTTAGTTTAGCGGTCGTCAGCACGACCGCTACGCTGAAGGTCTTGGGTTAGATACCCGGGTTCAGCACAGTGTTATTTTTTTTATTTTATTTTTATTTATTATTAATACCACTTACAATATCTTTACAGGAATATTCCAATTTATATTTATATAATATAATTTATATTTTTGGGTTGGCCCATGGGTTTTTCTACAAAATTTCCAGTAGTAGTTTGGTGTTGGTACATTAACTGGACAATAAACTCGCCCTCTATTAAATGGGACCTAAACATACCGGCGAACTGTAGTTGGGCACCTCAAGCTTTCACATTTGTCTCTGGGTTGCGAATGCAATAGGTAACGTACGCCTTTTTTTTGTATTATGGAACCTTGTGCATCATCTGCCACTTAGCGAGGCGGCAGGATATGTCGGACTCATACCAACCAAAAACCACACTTGCCTTTACTTGCCCATAGTTATGGCCATGCGATTCATGAAATTCAAATTCAACCATAACAGACCGTGTTCTTGCAGTGGTTGGACCCTCTGAATCGGCAAAGCCTTGCTTCGTATCCTAAACGAAGGCACGCGAGTTAGCCACACGCATGCCGCTTACTAGGAATGCAATGAATACCTACGCACATTTTAGGTGGATCTGACATTAGCATAGTTATTTGGCAGTACTTACTCACCGTAAAAGTAGAAACCGATTCTTCATTCTAACTTCTACTTCTTCGCTAGTTTAATTAACTATACAAACTAGTTTGTTGGTTTTTATCTTTTGCAAGCAACCGACATCATTTCTTCGGAAGGTAACCCTGTAAAGAATACTTTTAAAACTAGACCATCCTATTTCCTATTTCTTGTCTTGATAACTCGGTTACAAACCGCAAGAAAATAATTAATTAGAGCAAGGCGCTAAGTCGTACTTGCGGCAAATAACTGAACTTTCCTTATTAATGAGAAAGCACTTTGCACGGGATAGTACTTAAGTATACCGGTAATTACATTTGTGTGTAAGTGTAGCCATCTGTTCAAATGGATCTTGTGAGAGGATACGAACGGGTAAGGTAAGTTGTATGTTCGGTGAATACGTATGGGGTGTGGTTTTTTGACTCTCAAAGGCGGATTACTAAGAAGTGATAGCCTAGTGATATCTAAAGCACTTAAAACTGAAAGGTACAAAACAATTTACGAGAAAGTTACAATACAAACCAAAGAAGTAGTTGTGTCAAGCAAGTCACTCAGTATTACCACATTAATAAAAAATATGTTATAATATGTTGAAAAAAACATGAAGATTGAAAACAGTCAGGAATAGAAACAAAATAAATACGCAATCCTGAATCCTGAAGCGAATTAACAATAGTGATGCTATCAGCAGTGTCGGCGTCGGCACATCATTACGACTGAAGGAAAATGTACTGCGCAGGAAGGAGATAAGGCTGAGCGATGTGCCAATGAATTGTACGTAGTGCGGAGAAAAGGTGACAACACTGAGCATGCAGGGTTGGCAGCTTATTTATTCTGTCTACGGTGGCGTAGAACACGCATGAGATTTTGTATTTATATATCCGACGAAAATAATTGCAGTTATATGTAATATTTTTGGATTTGCACAACATCTATGTGAGTTTCTAAACAGGTGTGCCAAACATATTGATTTCTGACATTTACGCGAATCTTATACATTGAAATAAAACTACTTTTTACGGATTTTATCGCATTATATTGATATTAATACGCTGTAAAGGGTCCAAAACGTCGGGATTACCTGGGAATTGAACCCACGACTTCCAGCGTCGGGCTTTCGACCACTACGCTAATAAGGCAGTTTGAAACATTTTTTCTTCATAGTAACCAACAATAAAAATAGACAACTTAATTTACTTAACAATCAATATATTGTATACTGAATTTCAAAGCTATTGCAAATTACTGTTTGAAGAGCCGTAACCACTAACCGTACTAAGGTTGTTTCATACTACATAAGCGGAGCGGTTTCATTTTACAGAAAAGCCTCGTCAGCAGCTACCTAGCTCTCAAAGGGAGTTTCACTATTGCCCCTTGGCTTGGTACGAGCCGTCTGCCGATATGAGAAGTAATAGTTATATTAAGAACGCGTGTCTATGTTTGTGTATACAAAAAACTCATACATACATTTTCGCAGTTACAGTGAAAGCTATAATTGGTTTATTCCTAACATAATTAAGATGCCCTCGGAGGGGACTCGATGTGCTTCTACTAGACTCATCTATCTAACAGCCTGAGCATAGCAAGCGCAGCTTATGCTAGTAGACCTACGGAGCACCGTAGATCTGCTAGTTTACTTTAACCAGGAGCCCTATTTTTTTATTCATGCATAATACTAAGATATTTATAGTTATAACCGTTTTAAGTTTTGAGTAAAATTATAATAATTTCGCATGAAAGCAGCTAGAACCTGTAAAGTAAAAGATTTTGAATAGAGTTTTGAATGGTTTATCCTTACTGGTGTATAATAAATAATAAAAAAAAATATTCTTGGACAATTTTACACAGCACCATCTAGTCCCAAACTAAGCAAAGCTTGTACAATGGGTACTAGACAATGGATATAATGCTTATTTACCTACTTTTTTTTTGTAAATACATACTTATAATACCAACCAGAATCATTTACAAAGAAACCAAAATTCTAGACCTCAAAAGGCTATATTACTTTAAAACCTGTATTCTTATTCGGAAAATCTTAAACCAGAATATCATAACAAAAGTTGATTTTAGAACTAACAAACAGGTGGGTATTTATCAAACACGTCGAGCTAATAACTTATACATATCTAAACCGCGGACTAATTATGGTGCAAAAAATATAAAATATGAGTGTGCCAAATTGTAAAATAAGTTGCCAAATTAAATTAAATCAGCTAAGCCTTTTAATATCTTTAAGAATAAACTTCTCAATTATGTAATTACCAAGGAAATTTAACTATACAAAAACGATGTATCTACTTTTACTTTTAATCATATTTTATGTAATATCTGCTTTTGGTTTGTTTATTATAATTTATATTACACATAAGAATATAATTAAGTACACCAACTCAGCTTGGTTTTCAGCAGCGCACACTAGGATATAGTAACCGTATATTATATAATGTTTGTATCTCATTAAGTGAAATGTAATTTCTTATGAAAATAAAGTTCTTTAACCACATAATATATAAGAAACATCCAGACAAACACAAACACTTATGTTCATCACATAAATATTTGTGTTCTGTGAGAATCGAACCCACGACCTCGTGATTAGCAGTCCGACACGCGAACCACTAGACCACAGACGTCGTCAAGTATAGTTTGGTCGAGTGGTGAGTATGTGTGTATGAGGATAATTGAAAGTCCAAAAACCCGTAATATAATGTTTAATTGAATCCCTAATACAATGCAGTGTGTCGTCGATAGTGCACAAGTTGTCACTAAGCATAACATATGCGTCAGCATTGACACTACAATATTCCTCTCCTTTTTTTAAAGGAAAACCTTCAACGCACTTTGCACCACCAAGTCCTATACCTCCAAAACCATCGCGTACCAATTAACACGCGGATTTGTCAAACCGGGGCGCGAACCAGTCAAACTGTTCATTGGAACAATTTCCAGAAACAATTAATCCTTGGGCATTCCTACATTTATTCCTTTTACCTTTAAAGGAACGAATTTAAAGGGGAAAGACGTGATTAAAGGTTGTTTGAAGCGGTTGCTAGGGAATTGATATTACTTCAGGAGGAAGCTCCGCTTGACAAACGAGTGATATGAAATTTTCGTTCTATATTTGAATATCTCAAGGATAACATTTTTATACACAGTTTTTTCCTCGTAGATACCGATGGAGGAGGTTGTTTTTTAATCGACTTCGAAAAAGGTATGAGTTTCACAAGTCGTTTTAATGTATGAACATCGATTATACAAACTTAATTATGCAGTTTTGCGTGTCGTATTAAGTAGCGAACCTTGAGTCTAAAAATATTTCATTCGCTTTAGTTGTGCTATTAGGATTCTTCATAGGCTCGGTTGGAGCAAACGAGGTCCTAAGTGGATACCGCGTCTAGGTAAGCGTAGTGTGGAGCGCTCGCCGGCCAGGTAGAGTGGCGACGTGCGGAAAGCAGCTGGCAGCGACTGGATAAAACGAGCTGAAGGTCGAATGTCCAGCTGTGGACGAATGTAAGCTGACGAATATGATGATGAATAGGATCGGTACATATTGCATACCATCACGTCTGTTTTCCCCGTAGGTTACGCAGAGGTGTATTAAATCCACCCATCACTAGGTTCTTAGGTTCCATGATATTGCGAGCTTGTTACCATTAACCGGCACAAAATCTAGACTCCGAGCAACTACCGAGAATTTCATTAAAAAAAATTCACTCGACCCGAACTCAAGACCTCTTGGTCAGCAGTTGTACTTATAACCACTAGACTAATGAGGCAGTTAATTTTGCAGTGCACTCGATTTTAATTTGGTTTTATAATCGAGATTTTTTCTTTCTATTCAAAACAATAGACATTACATAACCGCTCTAAATATATATCTCAAAAAGATCGTTTTTCTGAAATACTATTGTACGTGAATCGTTACAAAACCCTTCAAAGGGACTATTGTTCTGTAGTCCAATTAAATTTTAATAACTTATTTTACTGTTTTATTGCGATATAATTGTATTAACATTTCGCAAAATGAATTTTATTGGTCGTGGCTCACGTATCTGGTTAAGCTAATGAGGTTCTCCTAATTCAATAAGAGTGCAGATCGAATGTTCTGGAGGTGTTCGTGGCGAAGTCATAATTTCGCCGATCAACCAATCCGCTAGGTTAAGCTGCGCTATCGGCGGTCAATCTATGGATGGGTGTACATTCTTGAAACATTGAAGCCGTCGCTCCCAGGTATCATACGAACACCTATGAAAATCAGTAGTCAGAAGTTCACTTGCTTAAACGGTGAAGAAAATTTTGCATGTTTGAGATTGGCGTATAAAATCGCCAACCTATATTAAGCCAGCGTGGTAGACTCAGAATGAGAAGTCAATTCTTCTCATTTTGAGAATTCGTAACTACATCCTAATCATTTCTTCTACCCTATAGGTACCAGTAAGCCTTTTTTGTGGTTCCAACCTGCGTGCTCCAACACCCACTGCTGTTTACAAATTACTGCAAAAAAATTGAAAACGCCTTTTATTTTTACAACACTTTTATTTTACAAACCTACACGATAGTTAAATTTATAATTATAAATTACATAAAAAAGTTTATAATATAAAATAAAAATGTAAACTAAATACATATTATTTTTAACATATTTATTTTTTTAGAAAATATTTAAAAAATGGAAACCACACTGGTTCCATTTAATTACCTAGCTGTAGCCCGTAGCACATTCGTAGCATACTCAAGAGATTGCTACGTGCACTAACCAGTGCTACGCGGCCGTAGAACCGCTACGGATATTGTTAAATAAGAAAACAGATTAGTACATATACGTACTTTTATCCCACGGGCTTCAGTGAGAAAAAAAGTGATTATTACTATGACACAGTTGATTACGTCATTGAAATCATTGCAATAGGCTAATTGATTAGTTTCTTTAAACTTCCTCAATTTATTCAATAGTGTTTTATATGCCACCAAAACTGGTTTATTTTAATTATGTTAAATATGTACAGATATATTACAGACGTGTGACGTCATTATACATACACCATTCTGGAATACAGTTATGACGTCAGTTAAGCGGGAATTTCCTGGAAACAGTTTTGTGACCAGAACTAATAGTAAGTACTTCTTATTCCATGAAATCAATCCGACAACAATTGTGTTACTAAGTCTACGCGTACGAAGTCGCGAGTATAAGCTAGTGTCATATAAAAATCAGTGCCGAATCTATTGATTTGATACTAGTTGTAATGATCAAAATTGTTTTGTCCAGACGATTATCTGACGATAATACCTTGGCAGATTCATCATCTCGACGCTGATATATATATATTTATATGTATATATATAATTATATATATAATATGTATTCTTTTTGTATTTATTATATTGTATTCTATGTAGTTTCATTTGTGTTTATATATGTATAAATATATAGGTGTATATTTATTTTTATGAATCGTTGGTCTATTATTATCATGTTTACAAATTTCTAGTGCATCTACTGTTTTTTATCGTCTCTGCATCACCCCAAGGTTGTCTGGCAGAAAATGCCTAATGGCATTAAGACCGCCTTTGTACCAACTGTGCATAAAGAATTTTAAATAAATAAAATATCTGAAATAAAATAAGTGAAATTTTATATTCATGCTAGATTGTTTATATGCCCAGTGTAAGTAAGGCAATGTTTACTTTATTTACAAAGGAATGCTAATTTTCTAGATACTAACATTTACGTTTAGAAAGAACAAGACCTGATGAAAATAATTTCACTGCTTCATTAGCCTAGCGGTCGTAAGCGCGACTGTTACGTTAGAGCCTAGGCTCGATTCCCAGGTCGAGCAGTGGTTATTGGGGTTGTCTATAGAATTCTCAGTACTTAGTAGCTAAATGGCAAAAGGCTCGCCCTCATGGTATGTTCAGTTCCTATGTAATACATGGGAACTGAACATACCAGCGAAGCATGGGCGCAAATTAGTACACCTCTCAATTCTCACCAAAAGCCTTATTTTACTTTAATAATTAACTTTTCAACACTCTCAAAGTCAGTGCATGTTTATGGACTCAAAAAACTCAAAAAATATACCATCATCAATCTTGGCAGTTTACTAGATCATTAATCGCCACCACGCCTTTAATCTTACGGGCAGACTTGGTCCATTGTCGAATTACCTATTTCAAAACCTTCTCAAGTCCAAGATTCGCCTAAAATAGAGTTGGAGGTAAACTTAAAATATTCAGGCCAAAACGATAAAGTTAAAGCGGTCACCATGGCAACGTTAATGGGCCAGGAGAATAAACGTAGATATAAAAAGGTCAAGGTCGGTTTAGGCCCATTTAGTATTGCCCGCCTTTTCGGGAATAGACGAACGCCTTTGTACAAACTGAATTGCCTATGTTGGTGAGGCTATGAAAACAGCTGTTGCGCTTGTATTAATTTGAATTTCGAATGACCCTATATAATGAAACGGTTCGATTTGAATACATAAGCAGTATATAGGTAAGTACATAAGTAGTACATAAGTAGTACATAAGTAGTACATAAGTAGTACATAAGTAGTACATAAGTAGTACATAAGTAGTACATAAGTAGTACATAAGTAGTACATAAGTAGTACATAAGTAGTACATAAGTAGTACATAAGTAGTACATAAGTAGTACATAAGTAGTACATAAGTAGTACATAAGTAGTACATAAGTAGTACATAAGTAGTACATAAGTAGTACATAAGTAGTACATAAGTAGTACATAAGTAGTACATAAGTAGTACATAAGTAGTACATAAGTAGTACATAAGTAGTACATAAGTAGTACATAAGTAGTACATAAGTAGTACATAAGTAGTACATAAGTAGTACATAAGTAGTACATAAGTAGTACATAAGTAGTACATAAGTAGTACATAAGTAGTACATAAGTAGTACATAAGTAGTACATAAGTAGTACATAAGTAGTACATAAGTTGTACATAAGTAGTACATAAGTAGTACATAAGTAGTACATAAGTAGTACATAAGTAGTACATAAGTAGTACATAAGTAGTACATAAGTAGTACATAAGTAGTACATAAGTAGTACATAAGTAGTACATAAGTAGTACATAAGTAGTACATAAGTAGTACATAAGTAGTACATAAGTAGTACATAAGTAGTACATAAGTAGTACATAAGTAGTACATAAGTAGTACATAAGTAGTACATAAGTAGTATATAAGTAGTACATAAGTAGTACATAAGTAGTACATAAGTAGTACATAAGTAGTACATAAGTAGTACATAAGTAGTACATAAGTAGTACATAAGTAGTACATAAGTAGTACATAAGTAGTACATAAGTAGTACATAAGTAGTACATAAGTAGTACATAAGTAGTACATAAGTAGTACATAAGTAGTACATAAGTAGTGCATAAGTAGTGCATAAGTAGTGCATAAGTAGTACATAAGTAGTACATAAGTAGTGCATAAGTAGTACATAAGTAGTACATAAGTAGTGCATAAGCAGTAAGCATATAAGCAGTATTTAGGTGAGTACATAAGTGGTTGGCGAATAGGGATCGCGGCCATTATAAACTGACTGCTGATCATGGGGTTCGATTCCCACAGGACACATATAATTTTGTGGGTAAAACTTTCAATGGGTATTTGTGTTTGTCTGGTTGTTTCTTATATATTATAAGTATGTATTTACAAAACAAAAGTATATAAGTATTATATCCATAGTACAAGCTCTGCTTAGTTTGGGACTAGATGGTGCTGAGTTAGAAATGTCAAAATTATTATATATTATTATTGTGTTTTTCTATGAAATTCCCAGCAGCAGCTCAGAGTATGAATTTGTGCCCGGTTAATGGCAATTGGGTTGGTCCTCTTACTGGGACCTAAACATTCCGGAGAACAGTGGGTGAACAGCAGTAAGTAGGTACACCTCTGCCTAATCCTTTTATTATATTCGATAAAAAGCAGCCAATAAAACGCTTAAAGATAATATAACTTGTAGAAAAAGTCTTAATCGCCCTTTCTATAGCCCCACACTTCGAAATTGTCCAATCGTTAGACGCCCGTCGTGCTTAATCACTATTACCACTATTACTTGTTTTTCTTCCTTCTTACGCCTTTTGCAAAATGTGTTGATTTATATCCAGAATTTTATAAATTGGTACTAGACGGGTTTGTTGAGGATTGAGATCTTCTTTGTGAACAATTGAGACAGTAAATAACTAATGAGGCAAAAAATAATATAAAAAATATCCCTCCAAAAACATAACCCTTCCTTGGTAGTCGGTTAAAGGTAGGGCAACATCATTCATTGAAATAACTGTAAGTAAGTCATGTTGGTTGAAGAACATAGTAATGTGTCTTCGATAGATGTCGCTGACGTGTGGGACTCACGGTTGCTTAGTCATAGCGTCTGGTGTACCTAACCAGAAGACGCAGATTCGAATCCTGCCTGCGGTCGAATTTTTCTTTCGCTAAAATATCTTTAAAATCCTTTTTTAAGCTACCTGTAGACATTAGGTGGTTCTCTATTATCTTTAGTCTGTGCTGATCGTATTCTTTCTTAATTCTTAAAAAAGGGTTATAAAGAGCTGAACGCAACGAAAACATGGATACCTAATCTAAAAGAAAAAGCATCTGGAAAAGAAAATTTCTCTAGAGGTAAAATACTACAGATAGCTACTTATTTCTATAGAAACCTATATTCCTTACAGAATGATACTTCAAACCAATATTATAACGAAAATGATGAAAATCCAACAGCGCTACAATATCCGCCTATACAAAGATTTTCCATAGCCGAAATTATAAAGAAAATAGAGACCCTTAAGGAAGGGAAAAGCGGCGGACCTGATAATATATCTAATGAGGTACTCATGGTAGGGAGATTTTTGTTAGCACCAGCTTTAACAACCCTTTTTAACAAGGTTTTAGACTCTAGACAAATACCAGGAGAGTGGGCGGAATCAGACATTGTCTTATTATACAAAAAAGGAGATCCTTCTAACATTGCCAATTATCGTCCAATCAGTTTGCAATCTGGTGTCTATAAACTTTTTGCTTCAGGCTTGGAAAAGCGTATTTCTGCACTTATAGAAAATTACCAACCAGCAGAACAAGCAGGTTTCAGGTCAGGTTTCTCGACCACAGACCACATACATGTCTTGGATCAAGTGATAGAGAAATACGAAGAGCAAAGGCAGCCGCTCTACTTGGCGTTCATAGACTACGCAAAAGCCTTCGATTCAATATCTCACCGTAGTATGTGGAAAGCCCTACAAGATTGCAAAATACCGCTGGAAATAATCGAACTTATACAAGACATCTACAGGAAAAGCTTAAGTAGAGTTAAACTTGACAGAAAAGGCCCGGAGATAGACATATGCAGAGGTGTAAGACAGGGCGACCCCTTATCCCCAATAATATTTATAACTGTGCTTGAAAGTATTATGAAGAAACTTAACTGGTCAAAAAAAGGTATTATTGTCAAAGGCAATTACTTGAGCAACTTAAGATTCGCTGATGACATCATACTATTTTCAGAAACCGCATCACAACTTAAAGTAATGATAAGTGAACTTAACTCCGCCAGCCTCGCTATAGGTTTAGAACTAAACACACAAAAAACAAAAATAATGACAAATAGAACAATAATACCTATCGAAATTAATAATCAACCATTGGAATACGTCGAAGAATATATATATTTAGGAAAACAGATATCTTTCCGGAAATCTAGACATCTAGACGAACTGAACAGGCGTGTTAGTATGACATGGAACAAATTTTGGAGCTACAAAGAAGTATTAAAAGCAAACTTCCCCCTCAAACTAAAAAAGAAAATCCTAGACTCGTGCATCCTACCTTGCCTGTCATACGGAAGCCAAACATGGATTTATAATACAAACACAAAACGAAAAATTGAATCATGTCAGAGGGCCATGGAAAGGAGCATACTAAATCTGAAACTTAAAGACAGAAAAAGGAATACTGAAATAAGAACAAAAACCAACGTTATTGACGCACTATTACATTGCCAGAAACAAAAATTTAAATGGGCGGGCCATATCGCGCGAATGAGCAATACAAAATGGACAAAGAAAATTACAACTTCGACAGGCCCCCCTGGAAAAAGGAAAATAGGTAGACCACTGGAGAGATGGTCAGATGAAATTGAAAAGATTGCTGGAGCCAACTGGGTAACGGTGGCCCAGGACAAATCTAAGTGGAGAATATTGGAGGAGGCCTATACTCGTAGAGAGGTCCCTAATAATTAAATAAATATAATATAATAATTATTAATGTAATATAAATCTATCCGTATTGTAATGTATTCATAAATATGTAAATGTAATGTAATAAGAAAAAGTAATCTAATATTAATGATTTAAGTAATTAGAATGAAAATGTAAATTGATTTATTAGGGAAATAAAAAGGCTATATTATTATATTATATTATATCTTTAAAATCTTAACATGGAAAATACAAAACACAACTAGACAATTATTATTGTCTAGTTGTGTTGGATGAGTCAAACAATAAGTGATGAAGTATATTGATTTCTGACATTTACGCGAATATTATACATTGAAATAAAACTACTTTTTACTGATTTTATCGCGTATATTGATATTATTAATCCCGATGTTTCGGACCCTTTACAGCGTCCATGGTCACGGGTAGACTGAGATGGTGGGCGTATTGATGATATAATTACTGACAGCTACCCTAAATTTTTAATTGTTACATGATCAATTACATTTATTATTAATTATTAATTAAAACTAGATGGAGCCGGCATTTCCTAGCTGACGACCTCTGAAAAGAAACGCCGAAACAAACTCAGAGAATCATGGTCTCTTTTCAGTAACAATATTCAATGATCATGTTTTATTTATTAATTATTGGCAATCCGAGCTGTAGAGCTGTAAAGGGTCCGAAACGTCGGGATTAACAATATACGCGATAAAATCCGTAAAAAGTAGTTTTATTTCAAAGTGATGAAGTAGTTAAAAAATTAGCCAGTGAGTAGGTTGTATGTAATCAAGGCTTACTGATCGCTTATTAGGCAAATGTAATTATGGTACCTATTTAACAACTGACGACCCACAGGGTGCCAAACCTACACCTACAGGTCAAAGAGTTAGTAATACAGGCAGCTAATTAATAATCTGTATTTTGATTAAGATATTGTAATAAATTATCACGCAATATGTGTCAAAACGTAGGTATTGGAAGCAGCTACATACCTAACTCTTTGGCGCGTAATTATTTATGTCGAAATCTGTATCAAAATGTATATTTCGTTTGCTATCTGTATACTTAACTCTTTTGTTGACTGTACCTACAGACGACAGCATAAACCTCCTTTTTTATAGTAGGTATGGATAATCCTCATGGAACGGCAGAGGGTATGTCAGACTCGTACCGACTAAAAATCGCACTTGCTTTGCTTTGGCTTATAGTCATGGCCCTGGGATTCATGGCATTTACCACGACCATGACGGGAGCACCAACCTCCTAGACTTTTCTCAGCTACGGGCTCGGCTCCGCAACAACCGTTGAAGCAGTGATAGCCTAGCCCATTGGACTGCAAAGTCGAAGGTCTCGAGTTCGAACCCAAGGCACCCACCTCTGACTTTTCGAATTCATGTGCGTATTAATAATTAATTATCACTCGCTTAAACGGTGAAGGAAAACATGGTGAGGAAACCTGCATACCTTAGACATTTTTCTCGACGGTTTGTGAAGTCTGCCAACCCGCACTAGGCTAGCGTGGACTATAGCCTAATCCCTCTCAATATGAGAGGAGACCCGTGCCCAGTAGTGGGACAGTATATGGGTTGATGATGCTATTGTCCTATGGATAAATTAGTGGTTGTTTTGCATTTTGGTGGTCTACCGTTTAGTGCAAACGACCCTGATATTTTATTTTAAAGTCGAGTTTGGCGCAACACCTTCACTCGAAGTCACGACGGACTCGTTCCATCACGAATGAAAAAGTTATTATGTTTGTTGGGAAATGAGACAACAGAGAGGAAACCTTCGCTTCCCCATGGCGTTCTGTTGCCATCCCAATTATTTCCCCTTGTAGCTTAACTTTTTACGAATCAAAAGTGTGATTTTTCAGAAAACTTCTTTGAATAAAATATGCTTTAAGTAGCCGGTACCCGGAATTTTGAGTTGTTTTTCTAACAAAATGTCGCTTCTCATTCCATGTTTTCCTGGTAGAAGTGTTTAATCTATTCCTCTTTATTAAAATTTTCTTGAAATCTTGCGTATAGCGTCATTTAACTAGCTAGATACCCAAAAAAACACGACATAATTCACAATATTTTTTGTTACATGAAATAAAATGATGAAAAGTTAAAATTATAGATTAGATTTACATTTAAATATAGGTTTTCCAATTGGAGCATTAATTAATCGAGCCCGATAATATGGGTTCATTATAATATATTTTTTTGAACCGATAGCTTTCAATATAGCTATTAAACGCTTCAAGGCACACTTATTCGCCAAATTACACTTTACAATCGATAAAATAGTCATAGATAACTAAGACAGGCGGAATTTATACGAAAACTTGTCAGATAAATCTCACTTGGTTTGTTATAGAGAGATCAAAAACTATTTGGTTTATTTTTTATCTTGTATTATTACAGGTTCTTACGTATTTCTATTGATTTCATGTCATTCCCCACGGGTGCATAAAACTTAAACCTGAGAATAACAAGATTTGAGTTCCACGCCTTCTAGTGGCGAATGGGAGAACTTATATTAAAATTTAATGTAATCAGATAAATTTAAAAAGTAGAAAATCTCAAGATACTAAGTAACTATAAACTTAGTATATGCATTACCATGACATGGATATGATTTTTAAGGTGTTCTTTGAGGGTCCACCAAAAATCTATACAGTCGCGCTCGTTTTCGATTTCTTTACCATCCAAAGTGCCTCGTTGGATTAAGAAACATAACTTGCTTCCTACGTTAATTACGATGTTTTATATTTTCTATAACTACCACATAAATCAGGCGCTGCATTTAGATTTGTGACCAGTCAACGGTTATTGGCTCGCCTCCAGAGTGGGATGTAAAAACAAATGTCACCAAACACTGGTAGTGCACAACTGTTCACCTCTGCCTAACCCTTTGAGGAATACAGGCGGATATTAGGTACCTCATCATAATTCAATGTTGCCACTTAGCATAATTTATTCATCACAATTTCATGTCCGTAAGCACGATTGCTATTCCCGGGTTGAGCAGTGTTATTAAGTTTTTCTGTAAAATTCCCAGAAGCACCTAATTAAAAAAAAAACAAACACAGACGGCGAAGATACTATAATATTTTATGTTAAGATGCCTGGATATAAAATATTAGCGGATATATTACTATAATATATATATCCGCTCGAATCATTCTCTCGTTCATTAGTTAAGATACGAGTAGCATGTTAGGATATATTTCGCATCTTCCATATCGTTCGATAGCTTAAGATACTGTAATATGAAAATATATAGTAGGTATCTTAGCCGTTTGTGATAGTTCACACAAAATGTATAGTGAGGGATATTTTATCTTAACATTAAATATTACACCATAGTATCTTCGCCGTGTGTCCTGATGCCCTTTACCATGGGACCTAAATATATAGGTGTACTGTGAGTGTACATTAGTACCTACACCTCCGCCTAACCCTTCTTGAAATACAATTTCCAGTTTTTGCTTCCATGATTACCTTAGAATATAATTGTGGACTAATATAATTATTTAATTATTATTATAATTATAGACATAAAATAAAAATATTTTTTTATCTATTGATTTCTGACATTTACGCGAATGTTAATTAAAATATATACATTGAAGTAAAACTACTTTTTACGGATTTTATCGCGTATATTGATATTCTTAATCCCGACGTTTCGGACCCTTTACAGCGTCCATGGTCACGGGTAGACTGAGGTGGTGGGCATCTTAATGATATAATTACTGACAGCTACCCTACATTTTTTATTGTTACATGATCAATGACATTTATTACTAATTATTAATTAAAACTAGATGGAGCCGGCATTTCCTAGCTGACGACCTCTGAGAAGAAACGCCGAAACAAACTCAGAGAATCATGGTTAAAGAAACAATATTCAATGATCATGTTTTAGTTGTTAATTATTGGCAATCCGATTCACGCAGAACGAGCTCACAGTATCCTTTGGTCTTGCAGTTGTAGGCCTGGATTTTGGTTTAATAGAATATATAACAGGATTCCAAGCAGGTGGTAAGACCCAGCCATCTTCTCTATTGAAATTTGGATGTTTTTTAATTTCAATAGCCTCACGAATCATCCTGGGTAGGTATCGACTTTCCTTCGCAAGGATTTGTGGTTTATCAAATCTGATATAATCCTGGGCCTTGTCAAGAGTATGTTCACAAACTGCTGACTTCTTGGAACGGCGATGTTTGACATCGGCGATGTGTTCTTTTACGCGGGTCTCTATGCTTCTTTTGGTTTGGCCTTTATATGAGAGACCGCAATCACAATCAAGCTTGTATACGCCCGCATCTTGTAGAGGTATATGGCACTTGATGACTTGACAGATGGTAAGAACTGGCTGATCTTCTTCAGCGGCTTGAAGTATGTTTTAATTGAAGCGCGCTTCAAGATGTAGCCAATTTTGGCGGTGACTCCTCTAACATATGGTAGTACGACAGGTGAGCGTTCAACTGTGGCACGTTTCACACGGTTTCTGTGACAAGGGCGCGGTATTCGGAGCTTGTTGTCGTGCAGGACTTGCTTGACATGTTGAAGCTCAGCAGCCAGGTGTTGCTGAGCTGATATGCGCTCTGAAACAAAGATTTACCGACGGTAGATAACTGTGTTGGGTGGTGGTGCGATTCACCATTTAGGTATTTGTCTGTATGGGTTTTCTTTCGATACACAGTATGACTCAAGGTGTTGTTATGATTACGAATTACTAAAACATCTAAGAAAGGTAAAGAGTTATTAGCCTCTGACTCCATAGTAAATTGAATTTTTGAATGTAAGGAGTTGAGATGATCTAGAAATGCTGTTACTTTGTTAGATGGTAATATGGTGAAAGTATCATCTACATATCGCTTATAGAACCTAGGTGTTACAGGAGCAGATTGTAAGGTAATCTCCTCAAAAACTTCCATAAAGATATCAGCAGTAATGGGAGATACCGGAGAGCCCATTGCTACCCCATCTACTTGCGTGTAGAATTGATTATTCCATAACAAATAGCCAGATGTTAGGCAATGTTTTAATAGTTCAGCATATTCAATAGGCATGTTATTCTCTACTAGTTTCCTAGATACAATTCTGATGCAGTCTTCAACAGGTAAGCATGTAAATAATGACTGAACATCGAAACTGACCATAGTTTCATTGTCAGTGAGATGTAGGTGTTTTATTTCACTAACAAAATGGTATGAGTCCTTCACATGTGCTGCCGTGTTCCCTCTTAGTGTAGTGAGTACTTTGGCTAAGTGTTGAGCCAATCTATCGGTTGGTGAGTCGATTTGGCTGACTATTGGACGCAACGGAGTATTAGTTTTGTGTATCTTAGGCAGCCCATACAGTTTTGGTGGTTTAGCGCAACTAGGAACTAAATATTTGACATCTAGATTTAATGTGTCGGAGCGCTTTTTTATCAAATCACTAGTTAATTTCAAAGTTTTAGTTCTTGGATCTGTTTTCACTAGTTTGTATGTACTGACATCCGATAAAAGGTTTTATACATACCATCATCACGCCTGTATTCCCCGAAGGGTTAGGCAGAGGTGTACTATTGTACACCCACATTTCGCCGGTATGTTTAGGTCCCATGTAATAGGGGGCGAGCCTATTGCCATTAACCGGGCACAAAGGTTTTATATTTTATCATTATAATCTGATGTGTCCATTACCACCGTAGCATTGCGTGACCATGGACGCTGTAAAGAGTCCGAAACGTCGGGATTCATAATATCAATATACGCGATAAAATCCGTAAAAAGTACCTAGTTTTATTTCAATTTTTTATCTCTTGAACTGACGTACCTATTTTATTATTATTATTTTTTTTATCTTACTAACTGACATACATATTATTACTTTGACATTGTTTAATTAATTAGTATCACAATATTATCATTTACGGGAGTTCATTATTAATTTGTTGTTTTATTTAAGGTTCTAAAATAATTAACATTAAAATAATATAATTTGTGTTTGTCTACCAAAACAAATATTTGCATAGCATATGTAATGGTAGAATGTAAATGGGCCATTTTATATTATAGATCATACTCTGTATACCTACATTCTGGCAAATAAAGGACTTTGACTTTGACTTACCAAGTATAGGCAAAACCATCTTGTTTCTTTGAGAATCTTCCAAAGGTTTCATAAAACAAAATTTCCATGCCTTATTCTATTATATCGCCGAACTTTATAAAGATGACATACTGTGAACGCTTATAGTTTGGCACTTGAGTTTTATCGTGTTTGCAATGTATACGAAGCTTCAGATATTTATGACATTGTGCTTAAAGAAAAGAAATATTACATAATCACTTATTTTCTATTTTATTAAGGATAGCTCCCGCCCTAGAGAAAAAGTACTGTGTCACGAGGGACTTCACAACGATACAATTAAAGAATACAAAATACATTCAGACATGAAACAAATATCCGTGGAACACTTAAATAATATGATAACATAACCCACAACACGCGGCGAAAGTGTAATGGCGAGGTGACGGCCTATTTTTATTTATCTTTTTTCTATATTATCGTCTGCAAATGAGTAGTGCTCTACTCATTTCTAAATAAAATCAGGTGCTCCTGATGGTAATATTGCCTATCCATGGACACCGGCAACATCAGAGTCAGAGCTGTTGCGGACTGCAGCACTTTCCGCAGCTCACTACTCAGAGCTAATTATTGAACCTCATTATTCACCTTCTTGATTTGTGCAGCTCCGTCTCAGCCTATCTCCTTACCAGTTATAACTGGCTAAAAGATCATAATCATCATCATCATTGTCGAGGGTGGACTGTATAATAAAACACTTTCTTCACAATCACTTCGATTTATTCCTTATCCATTTCTTTATTTTGCCGCCGCCGATTGTTGGAACACAACACACCGTGATGCACCGAGCTAGTTTTATACAATTTTTAGGTGGTGCAAGTAGTGCTCTACATAACTCCATCAATCGGTGCCGTTTACTAATCATTACAGCATGTACTGAGACAAGTCTGAACCTGCTCCCGCGTCATGTAAACAAGTTCGGACTTGTTTCTTACTTATTAATATTACAAATACTTATGCTAATAATCTTATTCTAATAAAAATGACATAGTTACTAATATAATATGATCTTACATGCTATTATTATAGAGTATAGCTTAAAACTACGGCATAATTGTTTATTACAGTTACTGTTATAGCACTGTACTTTTCACTAACACTGTACTACACTTTACACTGACACTTCGTCGCTAACAGTCTCCCCCTCGGTGTCTCGCACCTCCTTATGCAGGAGCGACGAGGCTGGCACGATGATTACCAGGCGGGATGCCGGGCGCTTTAGCACACCGGCTGCTGTGCGCACGTCGACGATCCTGGTTCTTCCATCGGGGCCTGGGTAAGTGGCCACGATCTCCCCTCGAGGCCAGGAACATCGTGGTAAAGTGTGATCCACGATTAGGACGATGTCGCCGATGGTGGGGTCCGTATAGTGTGGACCCGTATTGTATCGGGGTACAAGTGTGGGCAGATATTCCCGCACCCACCTGGACCAAAAGTGGTCGGCCAGGCGTTGTGACTTCTTCCAGTCAGGTGTCCCATAGTCGGCGGTGTCGTCGAACGCGCCAAATATGGAGGCGCCGCTCGATCTCCCGATCAAGAAGTGGTTGGGAGTTAAGGCTTCTTCTTGATTTGGTTGCAGGTCGACGGTGAAGAGTGGGCGTGAGTTTATTATGTGTTCTGCTTCTAATAGAATTGTGTGCAGAACTTCTTCTCGAGGTTGGCGCTCTTTGAGGGTGGCTGCGAGAGCGACTTTTACAGAACGAACAAGCCGTTCCCAAGATCCGCCCATGTTTGGAGCTCCTGGGGGGATGAATTTCCAGACTATCCCTATGCTCGTAGTCTTCTCTTCCATTTTGCTGAGTTCTGCTGAGATTTCTTTGTTCGCGGCGATAAAATTAGTTCCATTATCGCTGTAAAGCACGCGAGGTGTGCCCCTTCGTGCGATCATTCTCCGCAAGGCCATTATCATGGAATCTGCACCTAGAGAGCAGGCGAGCTCCAAGTGTACGGCGCGCGTTGTCAAGCAGGTAAACAAGGCGCCCCATCTTTTCTCTGTTCTTCTGCCTACTGTCACGTGCATGGGGCCAAAGTAGTCCACTGCGGCGCACGTAAATGGTGCACTTCCTTTTCTGAGCCTCTCTGGTGGTAGATCTCCTTGAGGCACGGCTGGTGGAAGACTCTTGCGCAGCTTGCACCATCTGCATTTGCGTGCTACTGAGCGCACTAAATCGCGTAATGACGTGACCCAGTACTTTTGGCGGACTTCATTGAGCACTGTCTGGTGATTGGCGTGTCCATAGGCTGAGTGCAGATGCTCTACCAGCATTCTTGTTATCTGATGCTTGCCGTCTAGAATTATAGGTGACTTGCATGACTCAGGCACATAGGTAGCGGCTTGTATTCTAGTGGACAGCCGCAATAGGTCGTCTTTAACTTCTAACTTTAAGTTTCTCAGTCTTGATGATCTTCTGACTTCTTGTTTGTTCCTGATTGCATAGAGTTCTTCATGGAAGCTGTCTTCTTGTATCTTCAGGATCAGAAGGCGTTCCGCTTTTTCGATGTAGTATATGGTCAGCGGAATGTAGGGGTTTTCGGCGCTAACCTTTGGTGTCGGTAGAATCCTCTGTGTCGTCTTCTTCTGAACCTTCTTCCAGGCGGGGTCCTCCTTTTTCCTGGTGATTCTTCTGGTGGAGTTGACCTTCTTCAGGGTGAGTTTGAAGACGTCTACTGCTTGGAGGAATCTTGCCGTAGCTCTCAACAGCCTTGTCCATTTCGAGAAGCGATTCGGATCTGGCAACGCTGTTTGAGGCCTTCTCCGATGTCTTCTACAGGTTTGGCACTGGTATCTGTTGGCCAATGTTCAGGGTCCTCATACAGGAACTCAGGTCCCCTGTACCATCGGTGGTTGACGTCGAAGTTGGCTGGAGTGTTTCTCGTCGCATCGTCGGCCACATTGTATTTCGTGGGCACCCAGCGCCACTCCTTTTGTCTGGTGATATCCTCGATTTCGGCCAGTCTATGGGCAACGAATGACTTGTATCTGCGTGGGTCAGATTTTATCCACGCCAAGGCTGTTCTTGAGTCGGTCCAGAAGTATCGGCTTGAGACTGTGAATTCAAGTTCTTTCGTGATGGAAGTTGCTAATCTGCTTCCAAGCAGGCAGGCTTGAAGCTCCAGTCGGGGAATGGAAGTTGGTTTGAGAGGGGACACTCGTGCCTTACTAGCCACTAGTTTCACTTCCAAGAGTCCATTTGGTTGTCTTGTCCTCCAATATGCTGCACAAGCATATGCTTTTTCGCTGGCGTCGCAAAAAATGTGCAGCTCCCCCTCGTGAGTCCCTCCGGACAGACATCTCGGTATGTGAAGGCCTTGGAGAAGTTTTAGGTCTTGCAGCCATTTTTTCCATTCCTCTTGTCCTTGTGGAGTTAGTGCTTCATCCCATTCTAGCCCGCACCGCCATAGGTTCTGAATCATAACTTTTCCTTGGATGGTGATTGGTGTGGCTAGTCCCAGAGGATCAAATACGGACATCACCGCGCTCGTTGTTTCTCTCTTGGTGGGTGCTCGTTCTCCGTTGATGGCTTCGATTGGCGTATTGCGTAGATTGAGCGTGAAGTGCAAGCTGTCCTCTTTCACGATCCAGTTGAGGCCCAATGTCTTTTCAACTTGCTCCTGTTGCGGCTCTCCAAGTCGAACGGTTTTCACACTATCTTCCTTTTGAGTGAATTCTTCAATCACTTTGGCGTCGTTGCTCGCCCATCCTCGGAGATGAAAACCTCCACTCTTATGGATCTCATCTACTTGAGTGGATATTTCTTTGGCTGTTGTTGCATCCGGAAAGCTGGCCAAATAATCGTCCATATAATGACTTCTCTTTACTGCTTTGACTGCTTCTGGGTACATTTCGGCGAATCGTTCAGCGTTCTTGTCTTTGATGTAAATTGCCGTACAAGGTGAACACGCTGCTCCAAAAATGAGTGACTTCATTCTGAATTCTTTGTCTTTCCATAAGAAACGCAGGCTGTCTCGGTCTTCTTCGTTTATCTTTATTCTCAGGAACATCTCCTTGATGTCGGCGACTACTGCCACTGGTCCTTGGCGAAACCGCACCAACACGCCGAAGAGGGACTGGAGTAGGTCTGGCCCCGCCAACAGAGCGTCGTTCAATGACTTCCCATGGGACTTGGCTGCAGCGTCGAACACTACTCGTAATTTTCCTTTTTGTGGGTGAACCACCGCAAAATGTGGCAGATACCAGGTCCTAATGGATGTTGGCCTCTGTACGGCTTCCTCGGCGTATTCACTTTCCACTAGGTTGGTGATTTGTTCTTCGTAGCGTTGCTTCAATTGCTCGTCTCTGGCGAACTTTCTTTCGAGACCTTTTAACCTTCTCATTGCTGTTGATCTACTCTCTGGCAACACTTCGCCATCTGACTTCCAGAGTAGTCCTGCACTGAATCTTCCTTCTTCTGTCTTTCTTGTTGTTCGCTCTAGTATTTCGAGGGCCCTTTGGTCTATATCGTTTCGGGGTTTCCTGGGTTCGACTCCCAGGGCTTCGATGCTAAAATGTTCTTTGATCATCCTTTCTAGATGATCGTCCTTTTGCGGCGGCTGAGTCACTAGGTGGTTTACCGTCCTGACCACGTTACAGTTGCTAAGGCGAGTCCCATGCAGTACCCAGCCCAGCTGGGTTCTTGAGGCAACCGGCTTGGTCTTGCCTCCCGCCTTGACCTCTTGTGACACTATTAACCGCCAATTGTCTTGGCCCACCAGAATCGTGGGTCGGGCGCGTGGGTATTGTAGTTGATCCTTAATCTCTTCCAGGTGGTCACATCCCACAAGGTCTTCTTTGCTGATTTCTTGCGGCATCAAATGCAGCTCTTTCACAGTGTATCCATCCAGTTGTTCGTATGTCCTTGCGAACAGTCCCTTGATCTTGATCTCAATTTTCTGCGACGTCTGATCCAGTCTGTGTCCGCCCACGCCCTCAATTCTAAGAGTTTCTTCTGGACCATGAGCTCCAATCTTTTTGGCGACCTTTTCTTCTATTAAGGTCACTGTGGAGCCTTCATCTAGAAGTGCATGAGCTTCCATCTTGCCTTCGGGACCAACTAGTTCTACTGGTATGATCTTCAGGTACACTTTGTTGATATTTCCAATTGCATTGACTGTCGATGTGACCACTTGCGCATGTTCTTTGGGCTTCTGCTTGTCATCGTCTTCGTAGTGCAGGAGCAGATGGTGTCCTTTGTGGCACTTCGGGCATGGCTTGGCGCGACAGTTGTATCCTCGATGCCGTCTTCTTAGGCACCGGAAGCATGTGCCACTTCTTCTTGCTACGTCCCATCTGTCCTGAATTGAAGCCTCTTCAAACTTCTTGCATTGCATCAGAAAATGTTCTTCTTTGCACAGCGCACATGTGAGCTTCTCTACTTCTTTACTAGCCTTCTTTTGTTCGCAGGTGCAAACTACCACTGTGCTTCTTTTATCTTCTTGGGCATCGTCTTCAGATGCGTCTTCATATTCAGAGCTGCCCTCTTCTTCATCACCGCGTGATGCTTGGGTTGCATGCACTCCTCGGGCACCAGGGTTTCGCAGTCTATTCTTGAAGCCTTCCTTTTTTACGAAGGGCTTCGAAGGTTCATGGATCTCGAACCTATCTACCAGTTGGTTGAAGAATTGCATCAGGCTTAGCAGAATCGGTTCGTCTTGATCTTCTTTCGACGCTCGGTACTCGTACCACTTAAACTTCACTAGTGTGCACATCTTCTCTATCACGCGGTTTGATATGTCACTTGAGTGGAGGTAACTGCTCTTCTTCATTTGCTGTATCACGCTCACTGTATTCGCGATGGCTCCGGCATATCTTACAATTTCCTTTGCATCTTCTGACATGGGAGGTAATTTCTCTATGTTTTCAATTTCTCCTCGAATTAGATACGTGGGCCTTCCGAATCTTCGCTCGAGAGCCGCGATAACTATCTCTGGATCGGTTTGCGTGTACAGCATCGACTTTACTGCTTCCTTAGCTTTGCCTCTTATGGCTCTTCTTAGCCTTCCCATATTCTCGATGGCGCCAAACAGCTCTTTCGTATCGGTGTATGTTGCTTTAAATGCGATCCAGTCCCTTGCGTCACCTTCGAAGGGGTGCAAATCGCTCACATACTTGGGCGCGCGCTGGAGGGCAGGCATGGACTTGCTGCTTGACGCCGACTTGCATGCTTCTAATATGGCTTCGGCCAATTGGTTGGCACGGCTTGAGGTGGAGGGGCCACCCCCGGGTGCGAGGGACGCGCGGGGTGCTTCTTGAGTATGGGTGCGCTCCCCCTCGTCGCGATCCAACCTCTTCGTTTTCTTCACCCAGTCGGCGGTGGCACGTGCAGTTACATTTTCCACCTCTGGGTCTTCATTATCATCACTAATGTCGGTATCTTCTGCAGCTTGCGCTAACTCCAACTTTGTAGCAGCCATCTTAGCCTTCATCTTTATTTCCTCCAACTGCAGCTTCTCTAATTCCAGTCTGGCTTCCAGTTCCCTTCTCTTGCTGGTAGCTTTGGAGGATTTCTTCGACTTGGCTTTACCCACGACGGTTTTGTCTGCTTCTTCTATACTGGTTTCTTCTGTTGGAGCGCTGGTTTCAGTTGACACTAGTGTGCTAGTTGTGTTCGTAGAACTCGTAGCACCGGTGGCGTCGTCCTCTGTCGTTGAGTGCGAACTATCTCCCTTGCGGCTTCTTGTCATCATATTCTATGACTGTTAGACAAGTAGCTACGCGACACTAAGTTCTCTTGACGTTAAGTCCACTCAGCACTAGGTTCACTTATCGGCGGCCGTTACCCGCATTCCACAGTTCTTAACGTAGTGCTTCGGTCGATTTAGCGCTTCCCCGCTCCGTGTAGACACTATGCACAATCTTCAGAGTCGGCGGCCGTTACCCGCATATAAATCTTCTCGAAGATTGGGCGCTTCAGTATTCCGCGTCCACTCGGTGCTTAAATCTTCCTCGGCTCTTGCTTTAAATATTCTTCAAAACTCTCGAACTGTGTCTTCATACAACAAGTCGTTGCTTAAGTACAAAACTTGGGTGGTAGAAGTAGTGCCTTGTTGCACCACTGCACAAATCTTCGTAGGACTTCGGTTGATTGCGCGCTTCCCAGCTTCGTGTTGTCACGATGCACAATCTTCAAAGTCGGCGGCCGTTACCCGCATATAAACCTTCACAAACAATTCTTCACGTAGGGCTTCAGTCGATTGAGCGCTTCCCAACTTCGTGTAGACACTATGCACAATCTTCAGTCGGCGGCCGTTACCCGCATATAAATCTTCTTGAAGATTGGGCGCTTCAGTATTCCGTATCTACCCGGTGCTCGAAATCTTCCTCAGCGCTGACGACGACTCTGCTATACACTTCTCTTGCTTCAATTCCTTTTCAGAAAACTGGAACTACGTCTTCATACAACACGTCGTTGCTTAAGTACAAAACTTGGGTGGTAGAAGCACTACTTCTACCACCTTGTTGCACCGCCGCCCAAATCCACGTAGTACTGCCGATGACGATGACTCGATGACGCAATTCAGTCTTCTTATGCAGGTGAGTGTACCCCGGCAGCAGTCGACGTCTTCAATTCACGTGAAGTCTTCTTAGTGGTTCATTCCTTCAGTCGCGTGGCTTTTCTTCATAGTTCACGTATCCTGATCCGGCTCGAAGGACCATCTGTCGAGGGTGGACTGTATAATAAAACACTTTCTTCACAATCACTTCGATTTATTCCTTATCCAGTTCTTTATTTTGCCGCCGCCGATTGTTGGAACACAACACACCGTGATGCACCGAGCTAGTTTTATACAATTTTTAGGTGGTGCAAGTAGTGCTCTACATAACTCCATCAATCGGTGCCGTTTACTAATCATTACAGCATGTACTGAGACAAGTCTGAACCTGCTCCCGCGTCATGTAAACAAGTTCGGACTTGTTTCTTACTTATTAATATTACAAATACTTATGCTAATAATCTTATTCTAATAAAAATGACATAGTTACTAATATAATATGATCTTACATGCTATTATTATAGAGTATAGCTTAAAACTACGGCATAATTGTTTATTACAGTTACTGTTATAGCACTGTACTTTTCACTAACACTGTACTACACTTTACACTGACACTTCGTCGCTAACAATCATATGAGCCACAAGAGGTCCACTGCTCATTATAGGCCTCCCCCATATACTTCCTTAAGTCTATGGTAGCGGCTAAAAGATTATTTAGTATATGACAAGAATAAAAAAGCAGTGATATAAGCATTGGACTGCTAAGTCAAAGGTCTCGAGTCCGAATCCAAGGCACACACCTCTGACTTTTCGAATTTATGTGCGCATTCATAATTAATTATCACTCGCTTAATTGGTGAAGGAAAACATCGTGAGGAAACCTGCATGCCTTAGAGATTTTCTCGACGGCGTGTGACTACCGACCCGCACTAGGCCAGCGTATTGGACTATAGCCGTGTACTATAGCAGTGGCACATTATGAGTTGATGATGTGATATGACAAGAATGAGGATTGAAATAAATCTACTTTTTACGGATTTTATCGCGTATATTATTAATTCCGACGTTTCGGACCCCTTACAGCGTCCATGGTCACGGGTAGACTCACTAGGAGTCTAGTTTTATTTCAATGCATAATATTCGCGTAAATGTCAGAAATCAATAAGAATGAGTATCTCAAATATAACAAATACAGAAATGTTGGCACGCGAAACTGACATTAATACCAAAATGGATTTTTTTATGGAATTCAATCGTGTCGAACAAATTGGCAAGCAAGTTATAGTTTTTTTCTATTTAGAGGAACGGGCTGAATGGCATAGATGGTTTTCATAACTTTTTGAAACAATTACTTATTTATTTATTTATTCTTTAGGCGGTCATAATGCTATAAGGCATTTCCTGCAGACAACCTTATGGTGATAGAGATAATAAAATCACAGTAGATCTATGCACTGTCCCTATTACGTAATTTTAAACTTGTAACAAAGTAAACGGATCCTGGACTGTGGATCTTTACCAAACAAACGCCCCATATTAGCACAAGAACTAAATCGTTGACTCTAGATATAAATTTGAATTCCAGTTGCACTATAGAATTACAATCTACTCCTAGTAATCTTAAGAAAACATTCTCGAAAGACCCATTGACCTTGAACAATAGTTACCAAAGTCGTCAACGCTAAGTCCATTTAAAAATAAATTTTTAAAATTGTAAATTCTTATTTAACAAATCCACCAAAAAGTCTTCAACACACCTAATTGATACTTTTTACGACGCGACCTCTAAACATCACACTCATTAGCTTTTTACAGACGTTTTCTAAACCAATTAGTCTTGGAACGAAACACTCATTATAGAGGGAGCCACTTCGTCGTAGTAAGGTGGGGGGAACAATTTATGTGTCTGAGGAATTTGCCCACTCTCTAACATTTTGCTCGAAGGATCGGTAATGCAATAAAATGCAGACAGACTGCGGTAGGACGTAAAGGTCCACGACACTTTCGCTTAATCAATTTCGAATTGTTAGATCACGTATAAGACTTATACAGACATATAGAATAGGCATTTTCTTGAACACTGAAATATTTTGTATAGTAGCGCGTTGGACAAGACCAATTGGTTGAAAGCGGTTGGAGGTCGGGTACTGTGACCACTGGGCCCCCATTGAGGATTCGCGAAAGTATTCTATAGTTCTCGTTCTCTACAAAAGACTTAGGGCAGGAATAGAGTACATATTAGTGAGTCCAGCATTAGTAATGTTCTCCTTAAAAAAAATCTTATAATGCGAACAAACTGGCTGAAATAAAAACAGATGATAAATGAAGTCGTGGTAAATGCGCAACTTATAAATCACCATGGCGCTAGAAAATTTGGTCATTATCCTTTCAAGTAGCTTATCTGTCATTCCCCTTGTAGGTCCACGGTTGGAGGTACGTAGATTACTCTGATAACTGGTGATAAATGAGTGTAATACCCTACGGGAATTAATTCCTTATCTTTTGAAGTGGCTTTTCGTTTTCCCTCGTTGATTTTATTCTAGATAGGTCGTCATGTGTTTTAGTGGTGTGAATTTATGGTCCAACTCTGGTGTGTGGTTTGAGTTAGTAGAACTCGGCTGATGATCCTCTGAACTCTTGCCACCGCTTTGCCACAAACCAATAATGTGCTAGTATTGTGCCGGTTTGAGGAGTAATTTAGCCAGTAAAATTACAGGGCGATTTCTGACGTGTCAAGATGACAACTTATATGAGTAACGGCTAGTATCTACTAAGCGTTTTGCCATATTATTAAAAAAACTGTAGTTTTTGATCCACAGATTGTGCCAAATCTATATTTTTAAATCTCGAATCTCGCCATAATTTTGATATCGTGTGTATTTAAGTATGGTACGACAAGAAAATTCATATAAAAATCCTCCAACTATATTGAGAACGCTTAGAACGCTTATTAAATATGAAAGTGCCCAATTTTCCATAATTCTGGCTTCATATATGTCTTTCGCGTCTTCGGTTGTTAGTGACTGATATTTACCTACCAAAATAAAATGTCATTTATTTTTATAGTACCTAGCAGCTCGGGGTGCAGATTTGTGCCCAGTTAATTGCAATGGGCTCACACTCTATTAAACGAACCAAAAAAATATTTATGTGAACCATTTGTCATGGTATGGGCACGTTATGAGAAGGAATGAAACGCATATATCTAAAGGAGTAATCAATATGAATGTCCTCCACATTGATAGAGGGAGACAAGGGGACAAGAGAAAAGATGGATGGATTTGTACTAAAGCGAATTTGACCGAAAAGAGAGACAGGGGCAGGAGGATGAAATATACCTACGTGTAAACCTTCAGCATAACCATTCGAGGAACAGGAGGGGTTACAATTTATTTCAACAGACCAAAACATTGCCACTAATCAAATCTTTTTTTTTTCTCATCAAGATACAGAGAAATCTCTGTCCGAAGAAAAAAAATTACCTGTATATATTATGCGAAGCGTACCAGTTTACGTTCTACTATTTACAGGGAAGTCTGCCGCCACAAAGGCTGCCACAGGTGTCGATCGATGCGACGCGCCGGCCCGGCCGTCGAACCAACGCAACACCCGGCCGTTCGTACGTGCCAACCCTGTGAACTGATATAATATTTATTAATGAAAGGACGAAATTGAACAATGGAAAAACCAAAAAAAGAACAAGACAGATTATGTATTTTTAATGAATTTTTAAAATAGTGTAATATTTTGTATTGTAGTCACTTGGGTCTGAGCTCAAATATTCGTACCTACATCTGTTGATATTAGTGTACATCTGGAAGACGCTAGATATTGCTGTCCTTCTTGGATCGTCATTAAATGCAAGCATATAAGTGGTCCTTGCGGAACTTATGGTTCTTTGAGGTCTTTGTTCAGCAGTGGACATCCTTGACCGAATATGTTGTTGATTTTACTGCTAATTCTCATTATTTACTATACTATGTCTGGACTTTAAAAGAGACTATGATTCTCTGAGTTTGTTTCGGCGTTTCTTCTCAGCTAGGAAATGCTGGAGCCATCTAGCTTAAGAAAATATGTAAAATATTGACTTGTAAAAGTGTCTTTAAAAGATCTATTTACATAAATAAATATCATTTTAAGTAGATATTGTAGAAATCTTTTGGATAGGCGATGTGGACAAAAATGTTCATGATACAAAATCATGTTTCCCTCATTAAGCTGCGTGACCTGCAGAAATTATAGCATTTATCTTGAAATAGTCTTGTCATAAATTTATTTTTCTACGGACGCTCATTTTGCTTAGCGCCAACCCTCAGTAGAAGTGATCGAATATTAATGCTTGAAACAATACGTTGTCTAGCAGGCGCGGGTATTTTACCGTCTGGGTAATTTGTGACACGGTTGGAAAAACCGTATCAATCAATATTAAATGCTGACTAATGCATTCGTAAGGTTAAGGAAATACCTGTCACTTTGCAGCCGTCTTTGGAGCCGACATCACGGACCATAAACACTTGATAAATTGAGGGCCTCGCTTACAGTTGTTAGCCTATAGAAGGTCACAATGTTTAGCACATCGAGTCCTTTAACTGGGTCCTAAACTGTCCTAAACTGGGTATAACGATTACCAACGTATCCATCATATTAAAAAAAAAACACTGATGTCGCGCACACTTTCATGTTGTGCCGCTAGCTGCGTCCTTCTGCGGAACCGCTTTCTTCTTCTTTTCACCTTTGAACATTATGCACACAAACAAAATCATTTAATCAATTTAATTAATTCTATTGAAGTAAGGAATTAGGTAGTAATCACATGTTTACTTATATAATTAAATCCATGAATAGTACCCAACTTTTTCTTACACTAATTTAATACCTGCACTTGATTTCTGCTGACTACACATTATCATCATCAACCCATATACTGTCCCACTGCTGGGCACAGGTCTCCTCTCATATTGAGAGGGATTAGGCTATAAGTAGTCCACCACGCTGGCCTAGTGCGGGTTGGCAGACTTCACAAACCGTCGAGAAAAAGCTCTAAGGTATGCAGGTTTCCTCACGATGTTTTTCTTCACCGTTTAAGCGAGTGATAATTAATTATTAATTAATACGCACATGAATTCGAAAAGTCAGAGGTGCCTTGGGTTCGAACTCGAGGCCTTCGACTTGGCAGTCCAATGGTCATACCACTAGGCTATCACTGCTTAGACCACTATCACCGCTTTGCTTGACATCCGTATGTCACAACCAGGATCCAGCAGAATACCAGCGCCAGATGTTAGTCAGGCACATGCTGAGCTGGATACCTATTTGCTGCAGCGAGACACACACCTAACGTTTAAAATCTTTTTTTTTTTATTTCCGTTGTTTTTTATTTCATTTGTACTTATCTCTCATTTTTATTTACTATAGCATACATATAGTGTGTTTTGTCTATGGCAAATAAACGTTTTTTCTTTATCTCTTCTTTTTTTTTCCTTAGTGGTTGTATGAATAGTTTTACTTTCTTAGCTCTACTTTTATGTGCTGTTGTATGTGTTTTTCTACGCTAATTTTTATGTGCTGTTGGTCTTCCTTTGATAAATAAATAAATAAAAATAAACTTAGGTTTCGTGATCGCAAAGCGGTTGCTGAGTTGGAAGTAGGTACTGGTTGTTCTATTCTCTGGAGCTGAACCGATTCTTGCTCAGTTAATATAGTAATAAGCTCGCCCCCTATTACTTGGGACTCTTAAAACATACCAGTAAACTGTCGCTGTACATTATTACACCTCTGCCTTTTTTTTTATAGTACGGATAATCCTCGTGGATCCTCTGCCACCCGGGGAGGTGGCAGGGTATGTCGCACTCATACCGACTAAAAACCGCACTTGCCCATGTCATGGCCATGGGCATATTGTCATGGCCATGGGATCCGCGAAATTCGCCACGACCATGACAGGCTGTGGTCTAGCAGTTGCTGGACCCCGTCGATAAGCGAGGCCTTTCCTCGCATACCTATTTTAAGGCACACTTCGTTACAAGCGTGCCGGTTACTGGGGCCATTGGCTGGTCAGGCGGCAGAGTCCTCCAATTCAACCGCCCGCAGGCCACAGCTCATGGAGGCCGGAGGTCTGTCTGCGCCCTGCGTAGTGCGGTGCGTCTACTACGGATCGGGAGAGCGGTGGACAATTCACTCTCCCTTTCCGCCGCCTCCTTTGCAAGCATGACTTGATCGCAGTACGGCAGCTTCCTACGCACTCGCTCCCGACCATAGTCTGAATTACAGCCGGAAGCGAGAGGTCACCAACCACTGGCGCGACTAGATCACGGCGCTGCTTCGCGCATTACACCTCTGCTAACCCTCTACTGAATACAAGCATAGTGATTTACGTGTTTGTAAGGATGTATAACAGCAACGTAGCTACTTAACAACACAAATATTATTCCATAAATCTCCCCCGACCAGCCTAATCTGAAAATATAACAATCTTATAAGTGCATCCCGGTCACGCATCGATCGAACACACACAAGCACACAGACGCAATGTTGCGTCGCGACTGAGCAAATAAAACAAAATGCACCCCCCACCCCCTTTAGTCTAGTCACTAGACAACAAAGGGTGCGCATACAAACTTCAATAAGGACTTATCCATACCAAATTCGTTCTTAATTGGACCACGTAAGGTTGATAAAAACTGCATAATTTGCTTTGGTGTGGTACAGGAAGTGATGTGTTAAGAGAAGTTTAGACTTAATAGCGTTTACAGATTTTACGGTAGAAATGCTTAGTTAGTACTTTGCACTTAATACGCTATATATTTTTCTTTGTAACCAGTACTTTATCCGCTTTGCTAAAGTGCTTTGATCAGGAGATGCGCCCCCTGAAGCGCTTTATGATTATGAATAATTCAAATAATTAATTGAAAACATAAAATGTTATACCTACCTACAGATTTTAGTGTTCGTTAACTACTTCGTTTTTAATTTAAAAGGCTTAAGGTTACTATTGTGTAATACCTACATGAAAAACCCAGACTAACACAGTTTATTTGACTGTAGGTCAATGTTAGTCGAGTCGAGTTAGTTTCCTTTGGAAACCTTTGAGACTTCAAAGTGGTTAGTATACAGAAATCTGTCATGCATGTATGCATATATTCCCTCGTACGGGTGGATCCACGCCGCACTTACTTTTTGTGGAGCAACAGAATGCAACACGATAACATTAGGTAACATTCTTCAACTTTTGCGACTACTTGTTTCTCTTTGTTGAATGATCGCATCCATACCACCAATAACATAAAGTAACAAATAGTAACCAGCGAGTTGCGCAGCATAATATGTTCACGAACTACTGCAGGTGCAGCCATTGATGTTGCATATATTGATATGCATTATAATTACATTGTTTTGATTAAAATTACATTGTGCCCTTCAGTTGCCTAGCGGTCTGAGCTTGTCATGCACACTAAAATGTCCTGCTGATGGTGGCGTTGTGTGTCGGGTCGTTTTATTCCCTACAACATGGTTGAGTCAAACGACGCCGATACACACGTCATACTCGTGAACGGGTGCCGGCCGGTGAGGATGGTCAGCTCTTACTGGCAATGGCAATCTCTTTAATTATTATTTTTCCTTTTCTGTTTAGTAGACTGTATTACTTAATTTAATTAATTTAATAGTACACATCAAACTGCATTGCTCTCATGTAAGTCTGACAATAATGATTTTTAAGTTATCAGATATTACTGAAATCGTTACTGTGATTTTAAATATTTTTTTTTCTTATTATTTAATAAAATGTAAATGTGAGTACCTACTTTGTAGGCTAAATATACATACTTTGCTTTGAACAGTCTGGTGGCTTTGAGCTTTTTTTTATGTGACCTACGCAAATGTTCCTCTGATCTGGTATCGTCGTGCGACGGGTTGTTGAGCTCCCTAAATTATGGTTGAGCTACACAATGACTGATGCATGCGTGCCGTCAGTTGGGACTGGTCTACTCAAAGCCGCTATGGCTCTTTCTTCAAAAGGCCATTTCAGACTTTGCCCTACATTGTAAGACACATATTTTGTTACTATACATTGTCTGGACTTTAAAAAAGACTATGATTCTCTGAGTTTGTTTCGGCGTTTCTTCTCAGAGGTCGTCAGTTAGGAAATGCCGGAGCCATCTAGCTTAAAAAAATATGTAAAATATTGACTTGTAAAAGTGTCTTTAAAAGATCTATTTACAGAAATAAATATCATTTAATCATTTAATCATTTAATCGTCTAATCATTTAATCGTCTAATCATTTAATCATAATATAGTATAGATAGTTACCAAACGTTGACGCAACTTTACCTAACACGGCAACATTTATAGGTACCTACTAACAACAAATAACTTTTTGTTATAGGATGTTGCCCACTAATACTTGGAAACGTTGCTCCACAAAGAGTAACTGCGGTTTAAAGGGAATTCCAACAAACACTTGACTGCGTCTTGAAGATGAATTCTAATTACTTATACTTATAGTCATAGGAAAATTATATCAATCAAAATACGGTCCTTCCTCATAACAAATTGGTCTGTTAAGAAGATCTGTTATTGGGAATAATGCGGCGTGATGGTAATGTCTCGATTAGTAGTATGTAAGTATACAGTAATGAAAAACTCATTAAAATAATAATAATAATATTTTTGGGATGTTTTACATAACACCATCTAGTCCCAAACTAAGCAGAACTTGTACTATGGGTACTAGACAATGGATATAATACTTTTAATACCTTTTTATATATTTTTTTTGTAAATACATACATATAATACATTAGTGCAATGAAAGTGCACCTCATTGCAGAAGCATGCGCTAATTAAACTAGATAAATAGAAAGGAACTTGGTTCGTTAAAACTGTTCGACCGGCGGAATGAATTAATAACTTTTTCTTTAGGAATTGTAAAATGTTTTATTACAAATGGCCGACCGGTCAGGTCCGTATTTTTACGTATAAAACCTTCTTTTTACTCGTAGATAATATTATTGTCTTTGTCTGAAGTACGCTATAAGAGTATAACGGACTTGTGATTGTCTCTCTCATCTCTTCTCATTCATTATAATCTTGGCTTGTCAGAATGGTCGTGGTCGTCATGTCACCGCTCCGTTGACCTGATCCGTCTACCGCATCGATGATCTTCACTCGCGTCCGTGTGCCTTCGACTTGCCCTTGCACATTTTCGCCTGACCAAGGCGTTCGACGTTTGTTGTGGTTCAACAGCAACCGTTAAAGAGAAAGAAATAAGTTTTATTTTGTGACCCCCTCAAGAAAATGCAAAAAGACCAAACAATAAAAAAGATTATGGTGGCTATCATAGCTGATGCCGCAGCAGGAATTGCTGCTATATTTGTCGCAGCGAGTGGACAAACCCTGCACTGATGGAAAGCTAAATCTTTTTATATTTTCCATGCTAAGATTTTAAAGTTATTTTACCGAAGGAAAAATTCGACCGCGGGCAAGATTCGAACCTGCATCTTCTGGTTGAATACACCAGACGCTATGACCACTAAGTGGTTGCTTAGTGATTATAGAAGTCGAATTTTTCCTTCCTTTAAAATAAAATAAATAACAAAATAAATAAATAGCCCTGTTTATGAACCACCGGGTAATACATATTATATATATACATATATACTATACATTATATAACATATTATTTATACATAAGGTTCATATTCAATTGGGAAAATTTGACAGTATCTATTCGATAGCTTGACTTATTTTTCGTAGCCAATACAGGCTAATAATGATGAATTACATTTGCACCAGGAAGAAAGACGTAGTAAATAAGAGGCATAGGTATATTATTAACCACACTTCCTATAAGTACCTTTATAGTTGTACCTATATACTACAGGATTCGCTGTCTTATAATACGACCTAGAAGACAACGCCATCTATCAAATGTATTGTGAACTACGTACAGAAATCGTAGGTAAGTTGAAGAGGCAGCTAGCAATGAAGTCCACGTTGCTTAGCTTCACATTTAGGCGATGGTGCTCGCTCGAAAAGCCAGCACAATTTCATGAGAATATTCGTATTTTGTAATTCTGTTCTATTCTATTATTTATGACATGACAAAAGTGGTAACACCAATAATCGTCCATATACCAAAATTACCATCATGACTAATTTTCTGAAACTCGTTATGATGTATTAACCTACTGGTTGTAATCGCGACTGCTACGCTCGAAGTCCTCGGTTTGATTCCCAGATCGAGCAGTCATAATGGAATTATCTATAAACTAGCAGTAACCGCTCGAAGTTTGGATTTGTCCCCGTTCAATGGCAATAGGCTCGCCCCCTATAAAATGAGACCCTACTTAAAAGGACGATGGGCGTAACTACAATGTGTACATTAGTACACCTCTGCCTAACCCTTCGAGGAATACAGAATGATATATATTATGCTACATTCTAGAACGATATTAAAAATCCTACTAATATTATAAATGTGAAAGTTTGTGAGGATGGATGAATGTATGTTTGTTACTCTTTCACGTTAAAACTACTGAACGGATTTTGATGTAACTTTACAGTAGATATTATTATTTATACATATAGGCTATAATTTATAACGATTTTGAGTTAATTTTCCAAATTACTTACAACGATAATTAAAAGTAACTTTTCCACGAGGACGAAGTCGCGAATAAATAAAAACGAAATATAAATGAAAAAAAAAAAATTTTAATTTTCACTGGTCAATTAAAACCTTACTTGATTACATAATGGTGAAAATTCTAATTAGGAATGCCATGTCCTGTATTGAGATTCGAGCTACTAAAATTACATCCCAAATACGTCCCTTTCCACCATTGAAGTCCTCTCCGTTGTATCTTTTCTCGAGTTTGTAATTAAAAATCTTGAAAGTCAATTAAAGTTGGGCAGCACTCATGACCCCTCGGTTTCCTTCCGATTGAAATCGAAATGAATCGTGGGAAATCAAACTTCGATACTATACCTAATGATGGTATTGTCTAGGGTAGTGATGGTTGATATCGCAAAAAGCATAATAAAGTAGCGTGCTTATTAATAATGTGTTTGGGAAACGGTTACCGCAATTTTATCGACAAATGCACTTATATATACTTTATAATTAGATACTCCTAACCCAACACCTCACGAATGGCAGCCATCTTATTTTAAAATAAAATGCTAATATCTTTCAATTTAAATCAAATCAAATCAAATCAAATTGTTTATTGCATTCCACAATGTAAGAATAGATGATAAATACAGTTTTGTGATCATCGTGGACCCTGTAGGGCACAGCAACATAGGAGAGAGGGAGATTAATTGTAATTAATATTTATATGTAATTATTCGTTATGTAATAAATTAATTAATGTAAATGTAATTATTTATTTTTATAGTGAATTAATTAATGCAAATTATTGTTTTTTTTTTTTTGTATAATTATTGTAATTATTTAGTAAGTAATTAAGTATAATGAAATAAATTTGCAATTGGTACTATTGAATTTTTGCATTATTAATATAATTTATCAATTTATTATAGTTCAACTGTAATATTATTAAATATTTTTACTATTATTATATTAGTTTAAGTAAATATTGGTTAGAGTTTAATGGTAGGTAGTAATTGAAATAATTGGATTTAAATTTTATTATAGATTAAATTTAATTCTTTGTATTCAAGTATTCATTTATAGAGTAATAACATTTGTTTATTAATAATATTTTTAATTTTTTAACAAATAAATTATATCTTTCTTCATTTTTTATATTTTCTGGCAATTTATTATACATTTTTATAGAAATAACATATGGACTAGATGAATGCATAGTTAATTTAGAAGTTGGCAAATTTATTCTGTTTCTATGTCTTAGTGTATATTTAGTTTGTGTGTCTTGTCGTTTAATGTATAGGTCTGGATATTTTCGAACCAGTTTACACATTTCTAAAATATATATACATGGTAGCGTAAGGATTTTAAGGTTTTGGAAATGAGATTTGCAGCTTTCGGTTTGCTCTATATTAACTAGAATTCTAATTAATTTCTTTTGAAGGATAAAAAGACTAGGTGCGTCCGTACTGTTTCCCCATAGGATAATGCCATAGTTTAACCAAGAGTGGGCAAATGCGTAATAGGTTGTAAGCGCTGTACGCAAATCGGTTGTTATTTTTACCTCGCGTAGTGCGTATGCGAAGGATGATATTTTGGATCAAATTTTTTGGATGTGTAGTTTCCAAGTAATGTGCGTATCAATCACTAAGCCCAGTAAAGTAAATTGGTTTACAACTTCTATTTTAGAGTTATTATGTATAAAATTTAGATCTATAGGTCTTTTTTGATGGGGATAGAAAGTTATTAATTTTGTTTTATGTAAGTTAATTTCTAGGTTGTGGATGTTTAACCAATTCGTTATTTTAGAGAGAAGTAAATTAAGTTTTTCATTTAAATGGGAATTGTTTTGGCAAGACATGAGTATAGAAACATCATCTGCGAACAGTACACACGGCCCGTCTATGGCTTTGGGCAGACCGTTTATATAGATCAAAAATAGCAGACACCCAATCACACTCCCTTGAGGGATTGATGCTCTAATCGCTGTCCTGTCTGATAAAGTTTTTGTTATTTCTTTTTTCTTTTGGTCATAATATTCTATTTCTACAAGCTGCTCTCTGTCTTTTAAGTATGATGTTAGCCAGTCGTGGGCTTTTCCTCTGATGCCAATACCGTATAGTTTATCTAGTAATATTTGAAATTGTACCTTGTCATATGCTTTTGTCATGTCAATTAATATACCTATAGCGTATTCTTTTTTGTTTAATATATTTATAGCTTCTTGTATATATTTATACACCGCGGTGCTTGTTGATCTGTTTCTACGGAAGCCATTTTGAGATTCATCGAATATTTTGTATTTTTCGCAAAAAGCATAAATTCTATTACACATAGCTTTCTCAAATATTTTTGAGGCTGTAGGTAACAATGCGATGGGGCGGTAATTATTTGGATCTGTTTTATCGTTTTTCTTATGAATTGGTTTTATAATCGACGTTTTAAGAAGATCTGGAAAACTACTCTCTTCAAAGGACTGGTTTACTAGCAGGTAGAATGGTAGAGTTAGTTCCTCCGCACAGCTTTTCACGAGTATTGGTGGAACTTCGTCAATGCCGTAACTTCTTTTGGTTTTGAGGTTTCTTATTAAGCTATATACTTCGTCAAGATCTACTGGTCTAAGGAACAAAGAATTCTCTATAGGGGAAATCACGGATGCGTCGCCGTTGTCATTTGGATAAGTTTTTGTTTCTCCGATGGTTGCAAAGAAATGATTGAATGAATTGGCTACTCGTTTAGGTTCAGATATTAAATTATCGTTTAATTTTAATGTTATGTTATTCTTTTCTCTTTTTGTTTTTTTGTGAGTTCGTTCATTTATAATGCCCCACATAGTTTTTATTTTATTTTCAGATTTTTTAATTTTATGCATGTATTGTTGTCATTTTGCAGTTATTACAGTATTGTTTAGAATTTTTTCATAGTTCTTGTAATATTTAGAAAGTATTGGGTTATTTGCTTTTTGAGTGAGTATTTTAAGTAATCTTTTATTTTTACAAGCAATTTTAACACCAGTGGTTAGCCAGTGCTTTTTATTTTCGGATTTTAATTTTACTTTTCGTATAGGCATACATTGGTTTAGGATGGACATCAAAAGATTGTGAAAGGATTTATAGTTTTCGTTAATATTATTAGTTTTGAGTATAATATCGTGCCAGTTTAGGGCTTTTAATTTTGCTTTAAATGACTCTATGTTTCGTTTATTGTAAAATCTTTTCTTAGTGTGCCAAGTTTGTTGAGTATCTGGGTTAGGAAATTTTAGATGTATTACTGTTCCATTATGATCAGAGAAGCCCAATTCTTCTACTGTTGTGCTAAATAAGTTTTGGTTGAAGTTGGTAAATATTAAGTCAATTAATGTTGAAGTAGTTTTAGTAGTACGAGTGGGACTTTTTATCTGTTGCGTAAATCCGTATTCTAACATTAGTTCCAAAAATTGGTTTGATTTTAAGTTATTGTCTAAGACATTTATGTTAAAATCTCCACCAATTATAATATTTAGTTTAGGATATTTTTTATAATATGGTTAAGAATTAGTTTAATTTGAAGTTTAAATAAATCTTCCTCTCTCCCATTCCAATACATAAGAATTAATAATACTTTTTCTTTACATAATTCTATTGCACATAATTCTATAGTATATTCGATAGACAATTTCATTATATCAGACCTCTCTACGTATTCAATCTGATCCTGTAATAGGATGCAGACTCCGCCGCCTCTGTGAGAACTACGACAGAAAGATGTCACTATTTTATATCCGCTAAATTGTATGTTATCTTGTTTTTCAGTCGTTAACCAGGTCTCGGATATGCATATAGCGCTGTGTGATGAATTTTCGTTTATAAAAGCTTCCAAAATATGCTGCTTGTTGTATAGGCTTTGGATGTTATGGAACAAAATTTTAAAATGTGAGTCGGTGTCTCCGAAATGTACTTATTTGCACGTCTTTATTATTATTAATATTTATATGGGGTTGCTTATCGTGTGGCACAGGTTTCGCATTACTTGATTCATAAGATACCTGGTATTGTTGGCCATCAATTATAAGTGTGTTATCCCTTATTATGGCATGTTGTCCATTTTTCCGAGCTTCTATGAGTGCCTGTTTTAAGAGACCTACAGAGGTGCAAATGGCCTTATTGTAATGTTAAGTGTTGTGGCTATAGAATAATTAAACAATTTACCTGAATAATAAACAAAAAGGGTCCAAAAAGATGTTAAATTACGAAATTTTACACAAAAAATCCTTATCGGTTTTTGCGTTTTCTACTCTAGCGCAAAAATAACCCCGAAATTTTACGTGTTTTCATGTATAACAAAAAGTATTTAAAACAACCTATAAAATGTTACCAAAATATTGACTACGTCAACCTACCACCACGCTGGCCGAATGCGACTTGGCACAGACTTCAAACTCCTTCGAGAAAATCTCTCGTGAGGCATGCAGGTTTCCGCCAGGATGTTTATCTTCGCCCTTTAAGCGAGTGATAATCAAATAATACGCACGTGATTTTGACAAGTCGGAGGTGCGTGCCTTGAATTTGAACTCGAGACCTTTGACTTGCCAGTCCAATGGTCATACCACGAGGCTATCACTGCTTGCTGTATGCCAGAATCGCCAGAGTTATTTTCTCGATGGCGTGTGAAGTCTGCCAACAGTGCCAACCCACATTAGGCCAGCGTAGTGGACCTTAGCCATACTGAGAGGAGACCCGTGCCCAGCAGTGGGACAGTAAGTAAGTATATCGGGTTGATGATATGCCGTAAATTAAATACGTTCACATGTTTGTAACACATTACAAACGGGCACAAATTGTATCTCAGTGGGGGTGTAGCATGTTATAAATCTGCCCTCACCTCACTAGGATTAAAAAAAATTACAATACTGGATACTATGGTATGAAAATGAATAAACGTTATTTAAGATTATTTTAAGAGGTAGGTAAGTTAGATAAAGAGTGAGCAAGTATTTTTTAATAACAATAACAACATTATCATTAAAATTAATAACTTTTAAAATCACTTAACAGCATACAAAAAGTACAGAAATCGAACTAAGTAGTTATTTATTACCAATGTAGACATGAACATTACATAATTTTGAGTAAAATGTATATATTTTTCATATTAGTAATGTGGCAATTAATTACATAACTAAGAAATGCGTTTTAAAAATGTAATGTAGAAATTATATAAACAAAACTGAACTCATAAACTTCGCTGGTCTTGATATACCAGCTTCAACTCTCAAGTTTCCAGTTGGCAGCCTACGATACTGTTCTTCAATGACAGAAACTGGTGGAGGCTTCAGTTTATTTATTCTTGGTGAAGGATATTTTGTAATCCAAAAAGGGATCCCGGTACTAACCGGTGTGGTTTTAAAAGTAACTTTACAAGAATTAGCAAGATGTCCACCCCAAGCAAAATGATTCATTTCAAAGGTTTTAACTTTTTTATCTTATTCTGCAACTTCACGGCAAGACCGCAGATTATGAATATGACATGGAGTTGACTGACAGACAACAATTACATTTTTATTTTTTATTTTATTGGAAAGGTTCAATATACCAGCCGAAATTGTTATCTTGCTACATAATTGTATTTTGTCTGACGTGTCGTCCTATTTGAAACATGAGGTGTTTCCGTCCACTTAGACCGCACGTCGGTGTGATATAAAATATCTGGCTGTGGTCAATAATATTGATATTTTACAAGTAATAAATTAGTAAAAAGCCTGGTGCTTTTCCCGAATGATGATGGGCGACGATGCCTCCAACGGGGTTTCCACGTTAACGTCACCTATTCGTAGCAGGATCTGAAATAAATATTTATTTGATATTTCTCTTAAAAATCCTAGATAATTGATGTGTGCCTAAAAGGTGTAGTGACCAGCGTGCCCTAGTGTTATTATCTCAGGCTGGGGCATGCGCATTTTTAAGAAATTGCGTTGTGTCTGGGTCATTCAGCGCTGACATTTTAAACGCCACGCTTGACATTTTTAAATAAACATGCGCCGTTGCTAAGGCGCTCCGGGTGCTCCACTACTTCATGGTATTATGCCGCGCGGGAGAACTCTCCTCGTACTTGGGAGCAACTACTTACCTTCCCTTATAGGATTTTACATGTCCGCTATGATTTTTAGTTTAGCAATCCAACCCATTATTCGACAGTTAAATTCTAAATTCTATGTGTGGTATTAGGATGATGGTACTCTAGGCGGCGATGTTTTTAAAAGAACAGTTACACTCTATTGGTAAATTTCACACTTCGAAGGGTCTAGACCTTAACCATTCGGCTCTTACATATTATATTTATTATAATACGTTATTGTTGCTTTGGACCACAATTTACGTATTTCCTCCGCTCGTCATCTTTATGAAGGCATTCGGATCTTACTGTATTATCCGTAAAACTTTAAGCACTATTTTGAACGTAGCTCTAGACGACCGGGCCTGGGTATAGGCTACCTTACCCGTCCGCATTGGAGGCCTTGGCGTTCGCAAAATTTCCAGAACTGAAAAAGAAAAGAAACTGGAAATTTGAAGATAAGAAATTTCAGTTCTCGGTACCGAGAAATAAACAAGGAATATTCTAGCTTCATCACTGATTGATTTCGAGATACCTTACGTGACTGAGGCTAAGAATGCCTGGAGTAGTTTTTGTCCCAATATCCTTCCACCCATTAACCCTTTTTCCCAGAGGCAGTGGGATGAGCCACTCTGCAGATTGATACGGAATGAACTTGTTAAAACGTCACTTAATACTGCAGAGCGTGCCCGCCTGCTGGCTGTGGGTAAATGGGAGTCGGGTTACAAGCACTTCCCTTCTCCAACTTAGGTACTATGTTGGATGATTCAACTTTCCGGATCGCAGTTTGCCTTCGACTGGGAGCTCCTTGTTGTGCTCCGCATCGCTGTCACGGTGGTGAAGCTGTCGATAGCCTTGGACACCATGGTGCGTCTTGCAGCAGGAGCGCAGGTCGAATAGCAAGGCATGCCAGCATTAACGACATCATTCGCCGTGCCCTTGTCACGAGATACGGAGATCAACAAACGGCGTAAATATAACAATTTTATAAATAGTTATTTTTTCGAACTGTTTGGAGTCGAAACGCTGGGGCCATGGGGTCCGAGTGCCCTGTTACTCTTTAAAGACATTGCCAAACTTCTCAGTGACACTTCAGGTGACCCAAAGGCTGGCCTCATCTTCGGCCAGAGACTAAGCATTGCCATTCAACGTGGCAATGCAGCCAGCCTCTTGGGTAGGTACGCTACCAGACGATGACGATGTGGATGAGTTTTTTATGCTATTTTTTAGTCTAGTTTTAGTTTAGTTTAACCTGTAGTTTATTGTTTTTTTTTTAATTATAGTTAGTAAGTAGTGTAGATAAGTAAAAAATCAGAAAACTACATAGTCGGATTTTTATTTTGTAACTGAGAAAAAGGTCGAGGACCTTTCACGCACGAACTCTCGGTCTATAAAATCACGGTAATATATCAGAATCTGTATACTTTGATTATATTATACTTGTCTAGATGCCACATTGACACGTACAGAACGGCCCAAATAAAGTCTACTAAAATTGGTAGACTACTCTCTTCTCACTTACGTCAGTGTCATTTGGATCACTTCAGGGTGTCGAGTTCTCGAAAAATAATTAATTAAGTCGGTATGTGCTGTCAAATTGTGTCGCAATTATGTGGGAAAACCGTATAATTACACTAAGATTATATTACATCGGTAAGTTTTGTTATTTAATCTCTATTATTTTATGAAAACATGATTTTTCAATTCGTTAATTTGTAGGTTCGACAGATTAGCCGGTGTTGTCAATTTATTACAAGGGAGATCGGCGAAACTATGGGAGATAAAATGCAAATATCAGTCATCATCTTTCGATAAGGAGAAAATTTTATTATTTTAATAATTACCTACATAATTTATTTGATCAGTAAATGATAACTTGGCTTCACAAAATAAATGAAGTCATTCACTAAATAGTATTTTTGTTAGTTCTTTCTAATATTTTGGGTTTCAGATTTCTTAAGACTGGAGAGACATTATACAGCGGACACGAAATGAAATTAAAAAAAAACTATTCCGAAAACAAATACAAAGAGATGGATTTTGATCTATAAATTGCTGTATATATTTTTTCATTGTATTTTTTTGTTTTTACTAAAATAAATAAAACACTATTCTACAAAATAATTACTTTATTCAGCCTATTTCGTTGTAACTGTCATCCCATTAAATAATGGAGAAAAGGTAAGTTAATAACTTGGAGGAGGCATCCCTAAACACGCACACCTTGACAGTTTGACTACAATAAGTACACAAGCGGTACTCGCACATATCACGCAATTTGGGGACAGTTTTCGCGTATCGTTTGCATTGCTCCATCTAGACAAGTATATAATCAGTCTGTATAATATTACCGTGATAAAATTGACACTAACGTAAACGCACCCTTAGTTTCATGACTTTCACACAGCTCTATCAGTATAACCCGCTACTTGAACAATTACAAAGAGAAAACTTTTTTCTGAGGTATGCATGCAAATGGTCAAATTTTATAATACGTACGCATTTGACCATTTTAACTGTCGAACGTGTTAATAAAAAATATTGCTCAAACTATCATTATATACTACATTTTATTATAAGTTGTAATAAAAAGTGTTGAATACCGAATACCACAATTTTGTTTCTGTTTTATTACACATTATCTATGGTCAGACACTAGTTACTACTAGTCGTAGTCGGTCTATGAACGTGGTCTATGGATGGATCATAATAAAAAAAAGTTAAACCTTAAAATTAAAAATGGCCGTTCTTCTTCTTTGACGTTCTTGTAAGTGTAACCGTCGTGTTGATACAAATTTTATTCGTTTTTGTTTCAAAAACTAATTACGATTTAAGAATAGAAAGTGGAAATGTCGTTTTTATTTGGCACTCCATCGAGTGCTCCTGCGACAACAGGTCTTACTGGAGGTTTCAATTTTGGCGCTAACAAGTAAGTAGATTTTTTTTTGTCTCCAAACTTATATGAGACCTCCTCAGTAATTCAGTATATTAAAAATGTATGTACTTACCGGTCTACTCAATTTATGGTTCAATAAATCAAAATTATCTGTATCTGTGACGAGTAAATTAAAATTTTATTTTGTCGTTGTATTTGTTGGCGAGAAGAAAATGAGGTTATGTTGTGAAAAATCTTGAGAACTCGTCAAATAAATAAAAAAAAATTTGTCCTGACAGTAATCTGAGCATTTGAAGTGCTTGCTTAAACTGGTTATCATACTACTAATATTTGTGTTTCTCTGTAGGCCTGCAACACCAGGCTTTGGGTTGACGGCACCGTCACAGCCGTCAGGTCTCTTTGGAACCACTCCGGCAACTGAGACGCCTGCATTTGGTGCATCTACGCCTGGCTTTGGCGCCACGTCTGCCGCCCCTGCATTCGGGGCTACCACAACCCCTGCTTTTGGCGCTGCTACCCCGGCGTTCGGCACGGGTACACCGGCGTTCGGTACGGGGACGCCCGCTTTTGGGGCTACTTCGGCAGCACCTGCTTTTGGCACCACTACACCTGCCTTTGGTGTTACTGCACCCCCTGGTTTTGGTAAGTCATGATATATTTGCTCTCCGTCTTGACTTTTCACTGAGATATCTTTTGCTGGAGGACAATTCAATAGGCTTTGTTGTAACCTGTACAATAATTTTTATAAAGACCTTAATATAGCTGAGTTAAGTTAAACAAAGTTGTTGAGTGGCTATGGCAACTAGACTACCAAAAGACAGAAGATTGACTAACATACATTGAGTAATCAATCCACACACACATACGGAGACATACACACTATAATCATGTCACACAAATAACATTTTTCTTGCCTTAACCGCACATGCAGTATGTGCAGTTAAATATGTTATTTGTTTAGCCAACCTTGTTCACTTTGTATGTATATGTAACATTGTATCATATAATATGTCACAGTGGAATAGTTATCCCAAAATATAAGCTATAGCTTAGTCTGGGATTCAGTATTAATACCTCTTAAATAATTTGAAAGCATATTGATTAGCACATTTAGCACACCTACAATAAATGTAAAAAAATTGTAACTGTAAAATAACATGCTATCATGTCAGTATTCCCTGAAGGTTTAGATGGAGCCGTCTAGCTTAAAAAAAAAATTATAAAATATTGACTTGTGAAAGTGTCTTTAAAAGATTTATATTCAGAAACAAATATCATTCTTCAATATGCTAAATTTTCACCCACAGTTCACGGGTATGTTTAAGTCACATGGCATTATTTTTATTCAATCCGGCAAATTCGGCATTAACCTGGAAATTGACCCAGCACCTCAAGTACAGCAGTCAATCTGAGACCATTAGGCTAATGAGTTATTAAACAATAAAATACTTTTTTAATCTGTTACATTTGCTGTGGTTGACAGCAGTTGACTGGCTCTTCATATGTATGTGTATTCCCACACACCTTAAAATATGTGTGAATGTTGCTGTCATTAGAAGCATAACAACATTATTATCATTAATTGATGATAATCCTTGGGAACTTTTAATATAGGGATATTTTTATGAGATAATTATGAAATAGCCTAGCATATTACTTGTAACTTAAAAATGCCAGGATAATATAGGATGTATAGCAGTATTCCTCCTTGTTTGCCTAACCCTTTTAGGAATACAGATAAATGGATATATCTTATGTATTACAGGGGCTACAACCACACCTGGATTTGGTGTAAGTGCTGCTCCTTCATTTGGCACTACTACTTCAGCTTTTGGCACACCAGGGTTGGGGGCAGGTGGACTCAACTTTGGTGCTGGATCCAATGCAGCTGCACCTAGTACGGGTAAGTTTTTTACATCATTACTTCTTTGTATAAGTTTATAGTAACAACTACCTGTTGCCCGTGGTTTCACTCTCTGTCCAAAAGAATTTTAATTTCAAAAAAATTTAAAAATTACACAAACATCCTAGAAATTTCCTTTGTTTTTTTTTTTTGGGAATGTCATAGAATTGTCCTTTCCAGGGTTAAACTTTGGTGCGCCAGCAGCAACATCAGCCAGCACAGGGTTAGGTGGGCTTGGGAGCTTTGGTTTTGGAACCGCAGCCTCAACACAGAGCACAGGGTTTGGTGTATATGGCTCTACAAGTACAACTACCACTTCTGCTAGTCTTTTTGGTAAGTAGAGTGATCCTTTTTTAATCTTACAGTAGTTGTACCAACATTCCTGTATTCTATCCTGTGGGTGTTTAGCAATACACCTACAGTTAGCGAGTATAACCTTTCGGTGCGCCGATATGTGTAAGTCCTATGCAAGTGTGAGTGTGAGTCTAGTGCTAATTACCAAGCATAACACCAAGCTGCTACTGGGAATAAAAAAAAAACAAGAAAACCTCAATGACGCCACTTAACCAAGAAATCAAACCAAGATCCTCTCAGTAGTTACTCTTAAAACCTGTAGACTAGAGGCAGTAATTCATAGAATTTCAACAATATTTGTATAATTACAGTATAGATATATATTCTAAATCTGTTACTGTGTAATTTTATTCCTTGTATATTATTTACACTTTTGTGTAATGTGAATTATGCTATATTTTGTTGTGGTGCTCAAGGTAGTGTTGATAAAGTTTGTTCAATGAGGGATTTTCATATTATCTGTATTCTGATTGGCACCTTTGGAAATACGTAATGATTTACAGTTCTAAAAATGGACCTTATGTCTACTACAATTATGTATACTTATAATTTTTTTTTTTTCAATACCTTGATTGACTAAAATGTAGTTGTATTTTGTGCTATCATTAATCAATCTGTTGAAATACTTTAATTAGTTTAGTCCCAGTTATTTAGAGAACCAACCTTTTAACCTTCCTCTTCCTTTCCAGTATCATGTACCCAAACCCAAGTTCTCCATTCCGAGGCCCCTTCATACCAGTTACGCAATCCTTCCAAATGTTACCATCAGCAACTATGTACACTAAGCCTAATTTTGAACTCAGCCCTATACAGTGTGAACCGGATTGTGGCTACAAGTTATTAAGTGCTAAAAGAGACCGCTATCATACTATCACACCTAGTTGCGGTGAGATATTCATATTTTACCAGTAATTACTGTGCCCCACAGTTTAACTACTTTGAAATCTCATGGGAAAAGCTATTTGGGAATTCCTTATAGGCCTATGTCTTACCTATCTATACCCTGATATATCTGTGACAAATTTCAAGTTCTAGGCCGTAGAGGTACCTCAGTAGGTACCTCTAAGGCCAAGCCAAGACACAAACCAATTAATCATGAAATCTCAGTAGATTTCATGATTAATTGGTTTGTGTTATTTCGCTTTTATAGAATAGATAGTCAGCAGGCTTTTTAGTGTGAGGACAAACAATAATCAAAATTTTTTTAATATTGAAATTGGAGGTCTGATGGCGAAGTGACAAGGCTATTTTAATAAGTGGGATTTTTAACTAACGAAGAAAAACGAAGGAGATTCTCTTGGATATGATTTTGTAATACGAAAACGACATCAGAGTATAATTTTATTAAATTTTCAGGTGGAAAATTGGGGACAACCAGTGTAACAGGCACACTGCCATCCACTTCAGGTGTGTATTTTTTTAAAGTAGTTTTTATAAAAATAAACTAAAGAAACTAATAAAATTGTAATTCATATTAAGTGTAAGTAATTTTTTATACCAAGTTCTATACTGCTCCTAATTTTCTGGAAGTAATCACTGATTACTTAGCATGGCAGTAAAATTCCTTTTCCGATTTGTACTTTAATAGTACCTTAAATTTATTTACAGAAATAATTATCATTTAACCTCATTTCGGATTATAATCTATAATCCAGTATATTTCCTAGATTTTAATGAAAATGTATTGTTGGAACAGCTACTCCAAGCTTCGGATTAGGTGGCGTTGCTCCGAACACCAGCGGCATTGGAGCCGCGAATACTACATCCGATGCTAAAAGTACGTATACATGCTAAAGGTTTTTTTGGAATAAGGTTGATAATAGTGATGTGACTGATGATAATAGTCTGATGCCCTATAGGTTTCAGCAACTAACTAAACAAACAGTTTAAGTTAGTAAAACTAGTATTTTTATTTGGTATTGACGTAGTTTAGTTTGGTATATAGTGGCGGTAAGTGGTTGGAGAGGCGCCACGGCGTCCTCAGTTTCCGGTTGACGCAGGTACTCTCGGAACATGGGTGTTTCTGGAAGTAAATCCAACGAGATGGGCGACCTGGTAAAGGTCGCTGGAAGTCGTTGGATGCAGACGGCTTGTAACAGGTCCTTGTGGAAGTCTATGGGGGAGGCCTTTGTTCAGCAGTGGACCTCCTGTGGTTGATATAATGATGATGATGATTTTTTATGACTATTTTAAGTCTAGTCATAAAAGTCACCAAACTAATTAAGTACTTACCTGTTTATAATTATATTGTTTATACTCATCTAATAATGTTTCCTGGTTTTAGCTGAGCCACCGAAACAAAATAAATTACCAAATGAAATATCAACTACAGTGGAGTCATTCAAGGAATTTGTAAAGAAACAGAAGTCGCTGAGCTCTGAAGTGATGAGGGTATCTGTGAAACCATTGTACAAGGTATGTAATCTCGCATTCGATATAGTTTCGGCAAGAAATGCGTCGTAGCCTATTAATTATGAAATAAGTAATAAGGGAAGTCAAATTAATGATTTCACTCGATATTCGGCATTCATGTGCAATGCAGGCAATCAATGTCATGTAACTTTTGACTTCAATTTATCTCACAATATTAAAACATTAAATTTAATCGAAACCCATTAATTACCTCTTGCGTAGCGGTTGCGCTTGCAACTGCAAGACTAATGAGGCGTTTCCATCAGAAAGAAATAGCACGATATTTCTAACATAGTCTAAATAAAGATTTAGTCTGAGTAGTTACGTTTTTTTCAAATTCTTGATAGGCCTACCTGTGCTTAACATAGTGTAAAAAGATGTGCTTGACCGCCAGTTCGCCTGATGTTAAGCCACGATCTACGATGGATCTCGCTCGCCTAAAAGAAACCGATTCATTCGTGATTTAAAACACCCAAAATATATTTGTGTTGGGACAGGTATCACGGACAGCGGAGGCGACACTGCGCGAAGTAGTATCTTTGAGCGGAGAGCTGAGCCGAGCTCGAGCACACTCCCGCCGTCTGCGAGCCGCCGCCGCCGCCGCGCTCGCCGCCGCTGAGACCGCCGCCAGGGACTACACCACACCGGGTAAATAATACTACATACTAGTGGTGAGCGTTGAATGAATGAACTTTTTTTTAGACTGTTTATCGCCGTGAACGAATAAACTAGTCGACGGTTCATGCATAAACTAGTTGACTACGTCGACCGGTTGACGATGAACGGCACGCGAACTTCCGTTGACGCGTTCGTTCGTGCTGTCAGTTGTCGTTGTTATTGAACGTCGAACACATCTAGTCCACGACGTAAACTAGTCGAAATTAGACTGTTTTTTCAACCAGTTTATCGTCGACGGGAAAATGGTCGACGACTCACCACTACTACATACTGGGGGGTAATATTGCGTCGTTCATTAATGAATACGCATACACAGCGGGCTATACATCCGTCCGGATATAGTAAGTCAGCTCGTGAGGCTGTTTATCCCAACTGTGTTAAAAATCCAACTATGGCCTTTATTAGCTGTTTAACTACATAACTCCGTTGTGTGCAGCTCGCGTCTCGTTGGTCACTTCTGACATCTGCACCTACCAAAGTGTGATATAATATCATTATGATAAAGAAAATAGAAACCTAAAGATTGTGAGATCTGTAAAAACACAAAAACGCCTTAAAAATTGTGACACACCAATTGAATTATTAAATATTGTATTAAAATTTGCAATATAATTATTAAATTCTAATTTCTAACATTATTTTTCCTTAGGCTCGGAGCTAGAAGGCACCGCCCCGCCGACATACGTGAAGGATCTCATAGCAGAGTTAGAACAACAACTGATAACCTTCCGCAGACAAATGGATGTTGCCGACAAGCAGATGCAGTCGTCTCCTAAACTACTTACTGAACAAGGTATCATTTTATGATTATTAGCATGTATTATTGTCAAATACAATAAAAAGGTAAGATCTTTTTATATGAAGAGACTTAGAGAGGGTATTGAAAGGGCAAGTTGCAAAACAAGCAATTAAATATTTAAAAAATAACTTACAAATTAATTCACCGGCTGATGCAAGTCTCAAATAGTTGACTCTTGGAGATTTTTTATGGTACACACGTGGGGTAGGTTATGAGGAAGATTTCAGAAGATGAACACCATAGAAATTATGATAGATTGATGAAGGACTGTGTGAAAGATGATATGGCATGGAAGCAAGTAAGTGATATGATTTTATGGCTATAAATATGGAAAAAAATACATACTTATTGTGCTAACCCAGAGTCTTTTTACTGCTTACTTGCATATTTTTACTTGATGTTAAGAACAAACCAAATTAAAATGTCGAATGCTAGATTGCAACTCAAAGAATGTGCATACATCAAAACCAGTTATTAAAAATAACATGCGAGTTAATAGTATAATCTAAGTAGTTGTGAATTTATTTTAGTATAATACCAAACAAAAGAGAAACAGATACAATATACATGCAGATAAAAAGTAATCATACACGTATACAACAATCAAGCAGGACCTAATTGACGCGCCCTGACCGGACGTCGTCTTCTGGTTTTCGAATATCAATGTAGTTTCATTTAAATTATACAAGCACTTGTTTTTGTTTTTTATTGTTAGCTATTCCTCCACATGATAAATTGAAATAAGGGGTCTGATTATAAAGTGGTTTTGTTTATTTTTAGAGTTGACAATGGGCATCAGACGCATGCATGAATCCTTGGTAGCGCTCGCCGGCCGCTTGCAAGCTGTGCACACGCAAGTAGAAGCGCAGAAGGAGCAGTATCTAAACCTGCGCAAGTACATACTCAAGGATCCTACCAACGTTTTCGATGCGCCATCCCGTGAGTAATACTATTTTGTATCTGTTCAGTGTAAAACCAAGCATATTGCTTAATATAATTATGAATTATTTGCAAGAAACAAGAAACATGTTATAGTTTCTGGAAAGTACATTGTCTCACTGTATGATCTTTTTTTTTTCTTTTCAAGTTGTTGACTGTGAGCCATATAATAATTGAATATTGATTTCATTAAATGATTCATGTATATTTTATCATACAGCGAGACATGATGTACTTTCCAGAAACTACATCTTTGTAAAACATCTTGCAAATAAATTCTTTAATTCTTAAATACAGCTGTGATAATATTTAGCCATAAATTTTGCAAGAATTTATTGTTTAATTAAATTATACCTACTTAACGTTTACAGCAAGCACAAGTTTGGACCAAATTCTGCGAGATGCAGAGACCAATAGAAAGAAGATGAAATCGGGCGGCTTACCTGATCTCCTTCAGGGAAGTGCTGTCCTCTCTGACCCCAAAGCTGCCTTAGGTAAGTCTCAGCAACAAGTCCTCTTCATCCTTCTGGCGAGACCTAGAAACAAAAAAATAGCTGTTAACGTTACACAAAACATGATGTGTGTGCAAGCACAAGTGTGTGAATGAAGTTAAACAGATATAATATAAAGATACATCTTTTAGGACTATGTCAGTAATCCAGTTGCAATCAGAATTTCTGTCTGAAAAACATCCAGCTGTAGAATATTTAAACTTCTACTGGCTATTACTGCAACCATAATCGGTTTACTGTGGTCCCCACTCGTTGCGTTAGAGTTCACCGCTAAATCCTGCGCACTGCGGCTACTATAAACTGCAGGATTGGTTTAGGGGTGACCTCTATTTCATTAATCAATATCAATGAAAATATGAAAATCGATCTTGCTTCTACGCCACGGTTCGATTCCGCTCGAAACATATATTTGTATAACGTACATATAGTTGTTCCGGATCTGGTTATTTGTGTAAAGATAGGAGAAATTCCTAGTGTATTAGGATCTACGACAACGTATTTCATAGGAAGAAAAAAATGTTGCTTACAGGTAATCTACAACAGTTGGCGGGACCAACGCCGTTCACATACGTCGGTAGTGCCATATCACCGTTTCCTACGGCCGACGTCAGTGGTAGGTATCATTTACTTATACGAAGTAGGCAGGTACAACGTACTTTATAATACTTGCAGTACATATTTTGACGACCGCTGTGGTCTAGTGGTTCGAGTGCCGACTGCTGACCATAAGGTCGTGGGTTCGATTCCCACAGGACACAAATACTTATGTGACGAACATAGTGTTTGTATTTTTCTGCGTGTTTCTTATATATTATAAGTATTATTTTACAAAAAAAAAATATATAAGTATTATTATCCAATGTCTAGTACCCATACCCAAGATGGTGCTGTGTAAAATGTCCCAAAATATTTATATATGCAACGTGCTTATCGGACGATGTACGCAATAGGGTTAATCATAGCATCGCAATAATTGACAGGTGTTTGATTTATTGAAATTATAGACTTAGTGAAATTTAAATAATTATATTCAATTCAATGGTTTATAATTGTGTATACTGAAAAACAAAAACTATTTGACTAACAACATTTAAAGATATTTTTGCTTTTAAAAAAGGCATGCTCTGTCCTTTTTCCGCAAAACAAGTGTCAGTTTAGAATTTGAATAGCGCGGCGCACGGAACATGTGTTCGTATAGTACGCTCTTTGTCTAGCATAAAATTAAATAACTTTTTGATTTTTTAATTTGTTTTTGTTGATAGCCTCTATTTATTTTCAACTTTTTCTTGAAGCCATAAAGATAACCAGTCAACAAGACTATTGGTTGCATAGTGGTAAATATTACAATAAAATTGACAGGGCGCATGCGCTATCAGAGGAACTCTCCTAAGTTGCTTAACCAGACACACCATCAATGTTGTGCAAATTCAGCACACTTTTTTCGATGCGAAAGGCTAAACTTGTTAACCTTACTTAACAAAATATTAAGTATACGTCTAACAAAAAATCAATTTCTCAGGTCCAACATGGCAGCCGCAATCGCAGCCGAGCTTAAACACATCATCACTCAATACGAGCTTCGGCATCGCACAAGCCGACACCTCCTCGGGCTTCCAACTGCAGAAACCGCCGGGAAAGCGCGGGAAGCAATGATACTGGCGGTAAACCCGCAAGTGTTGTGACGTGCGCATTGACGCTCAGTGCACTGTGCAGATCGAGAAGGGTGTAGAATAATAAAATTATAGTTTTTTCATTCACGCGTAATGAAAGTTTGTCTATGGGTTATGCCTTTGCCACGAAACCGCTACACTGGCAGGTTAATTCGCTCAGCGTCAACTTTAAAATGTATGTGTTTTTAATCGCTTTTAACGAATTAACTTCGCTGCTTCATGGCCATATACAATCACGTAATTTAAATCACGTAAAACGGCACATTTATTAATATAATTAACTACATTGAACTGTCAATAACTGTTTGTAAAATGGCCTTAATATAAGACAGTCTAACCCGTAACATGAACGTATATAATTACAGTAAAGTCATATGCACAATAACTATTTTAAATAATTAAGAGCTAGAGAAAGAGCTTTGATTTTTTTAGAATCACGGATCATTTTTCACAGCTGACCTAAAATTATAACTTTTACACCTATTGTGTTTCAATAGAATGAGACTATGTGGGTAAAGACTACTGTTTAATGTTTGATTGTTAATAAACGGTTAAGTATATAAAAATCCTAAAAACTAGTGTTGTACAAATAGTGATTAATATAATTAATCACATATTGTTTGTTATTTGAATAACTTATGGGTCATCAAGAACCTTACATTCACATATTATGTTTTGGGTAAAATGAGCTTATATTATATAAATAAAAAAATTAATAATTTTGTCATTGAAATCTATGAAGGACTCGAATCTGTCTAAATTGTGTAAATATATATGTTTGTATTTTTTGGCATTCTATTTATAATATTTATATATTTAGCGAAGGAATGTCTTCTGGTTAGGTACACCAGACGCTATGATATCTATTTATCCTTCGCTAAAATAACTTTAAAATCTTAGCATGGAAAATGCCAAAGTATCAAGTATGAAAAACATACTAAAAATAGAACTGTAAAGTAAGTCATGTCGGTTGGGAAGTAAAAATTTACTTTTGCTTTTCAATAGGTGTTACTGAAGTTACCATAAAGACTGAAATTCAGAATGTGAAGGCAAATTTCGACCTGGCGTGTGGGACTCGCGGTGGATTAGTGGTCATAGCTTCTGGTGTGCCTAACCAGAAGACGCAGGTTCGGATCCTGCCCGCGGTCGAATTTTTCCTTCGCTAGAATAACTTGGATACAGGCAAACTATACTGTATAATTTGCACAGACCGGCGTCATCGGATTGCGGCAATTTACAATCCGGTTAAGGAAATCGAAGTGGCGATACAGTAATTAAAGCTTTGTGAAATTCAATTCAATTTTATTGTGTTCCTTAATTTATCACAGGTGGTCAGCTTATATCTATTGAAACAATTATGGACCCTGTAGGGCACAGCATAGTTTTAGAGGAAGAACACTCGACTATCCCTCTGGGAAAAGGTTTTCCTCGTTATCACAAGAAGAAAAGGTGAGAGATACTGAATATCTTATTCTACTTTTAATGATTCACCGGTTACACGGCTACAGAAAAATCTATATTACCAGTTTTGCTGACGTCGCTCGCATTATACAGGTTTTCCATACAATGAGCGGTGAGCATATACTGGAAATAAATAGCTTTATACGCAGCCATTCATACAAAAGTTTATGTATATGTATGTATTGTCTCTTATTTGCCTTAAAACTTGTCAACTGTATCTTTCTAAAAACAATTAAATATGTTAAATTGTCCAATATTAAAAATACTTTGTACATTGTAGTTTAAATTATTATTTAATTACCATTCATGAATTGTCTCAATCAAGGAATGCAAATGTTGGAAGGTTGTACTGTTTTTCTGATATTGGTGTGGATTCTATTTCAAATGAGTTTTGTCTATATAAATAAAAATGAAATGCTGTTTGTTGGTAAGGGTATCAATTGAGAACGGCTGAACCGTTTTATCTAATTTTACTTTTTAAATGTTCGTTGGTCGAAAGGTTTTTATGGAAATTAAAATTGGAAAAGTTGCCCGTAATTGATGGAGTTGGTGGAAAGGTTGGTTCCCTTTATGTCAGTCCCATTATGTCGAGTCTGAGAGTTTGTTTTCACAAAATATTGCTATTTGACGCTTTCTAATACCGTTACGTCGAGTTTGGTTAAAGGTACTGTCAGGATATAAATTGCAAGACAGTATCTATAAGATATTTTTTTATTATTTGTTGTATTACTTCTTCTCAAATAAGTATTTTTCTTATTCTATTTACATCGTAGTATAATTATCATTATTAGTGTAAAATAATGTAAATCCGCTTATGGTTTTCAAGTAAATAATTCTTCAAAAAAATAACAATCTATAAATCACAGTCTAGTCATCACTATGATTGTAAATGTGTCGATAGATCTCATCATAACGATGTTCTTTTCTAGTTGGAAGTTTACGTTAGTGAAAAGCTGTTATTATTATTTTGTGCTATGAATATTAAACTTGGCAACACTCACAAAATAAAAAGTAAAATAAATTCACAGTGTAAATATAAATTTTCGATGAGTTTTAGCAGGACTCGGGCGCATTAGATATAATACTGAAGGATTTGGTCAATATTGAAAAATGGAGCACTGGACTTGGGAGAGTTTGAAATATTCCAAAAGGACCGTCTTATTTCTTATTTCGATAATCATATAAATGCAATACAATCACAGTTTTGCCTTACATATTAATCCTGAAAATATTGAAAGCAAAGCAAGAACAATAAACTAAACAAAATCAAATATTTCCTCAGGAATACAGTCATCCTCTTCACCGTCCGCAATTTCATCATCATGGCCGGGTAAAGCTAAAACTTTTTTTAAATAATTTAACTCCGGAAAATCTGGCCACTGCTCTCCGGAATGTTTTTTTAACAGTTTATTAAGATCGTCAAGCTTCTCTTGTTTGATGGTAACACTGATTTATTCTGTCGGGTAAAATTTGTGATATTTTTTTACCTATTTTGGGTTAAAGTTGACTTATGTCATTTCTGTATGACACTTCACCACGTACCAGAATTTTTCGCGTCACCTTTTCAATAATTATACGCTTGCATTTACTTATTTGGAAGTGCAGGCTCTGTGTGTTTGTAAGCACTTTCTTGCATGCTTCTTTCCAATCAAGTACAGGCACTTGGTCAACAACATGATAGATGGTAGCATTAGATGACATCAAATTGATATAGTCATTTGGATTTAAAATGTTTTCTAGACGGATTTTTTTTTCGGTGTCCAAACACTGTCTGGAGGAATAAAGCTATGGCCTGTTACTGGGAAAATAATCTCAACTTTAGATGTATCATTTTGCGTCTCACATGGCCATTTTGAAATCATCCAAATCAAAATGGAGTTTAGATTTTGACCTCCACAGCCATCTGCCACGAGACTGACAATTTTCTTCCCCTCCATATTTAATTTTTTTAAGCAATGATAGACGCAAGATGCTATTTCATTTGAGTCTTTTGGGTGCCTTGTCTTCTGTCCAAACATAGTAGAAGACATTTTCATCGGTTTCTTCTAGGCAAGCGCGCTCCACCGTAGATCGCAGTGTCGCTTAACATCAGGCGAACTAGTGGTCAAGCGTAGGCCTATCGTAAATAAAAAAAAAAAAAAAAGTGTTAAATTTGTCTTTAAGTTGCCCACAACAATTGTGAAATTATAAATGTATAGCTGTAATATCTGGTCATAGGTATATGACCAGACCAATCGACATATTATTCGAGGCATAGGTACATTTTTTTGACAATCAAATGAAAGGATCAAGTAAAAGAAAGTACCTATATCCGGATTTTCATCTTTCAAAAGCTGAAAAAAGCATTAAGCCCTCATCTTATGGATTCTGTATTGTGCACGTATGTTTTCTTTTTCAATTCCGTTTGGACATCTTTTAATTTTTTCTAAAAGTTAAAGGCAATCAAATCAATTTATTTGTGAAACATAGGATAATCAGTCTTTATTAGAATATAATTAGTAATCAAATTAGGCAGTTATGGAACAATAATAAAATAAGACGCCATAGAAATCAATCATCCGTTATGCATGAAAAGCTGCAAAACATTTGTCATGTAAATTGACGTTACATTTGCGGCACATTTTCACTGTTTTACTTTTACAAAGCGCACCTCTTTTTCTGACTTGATCGGTGAGTATAATATGTTGAGCTGAATGTTTTCTTACAGAAACAGGTACAGTCGTCCTCACTTGAGTAGTTTTCATTTTTTTTGTACGTAACGAAAATGTTATAACTAATTTGTTGTAAAGAAATTGTAACTTGTAACAAAAAAGTAATTATTAAGCTTTGCACACACAGTTCAATATTTTTGTTTCCTCTTTTCATTATTTATTTATTATCATTACACAAGACGTGATGTGTTCAGTAGTAAAACTAATAAATTACTTAATAAATTCAAATTACTTTTACCCTTTTCTTGGCAAAAAAAAATCTTATATTACTCTTCTTTTTTTTAATAATCTCATTTTATATGATCATAGAATGTGAGGAAAAATAATAACAAAAAACATTGAGTTTTGTTTCCAGAGATACATTACATTCGGTATCCCGTGAGATACATTGCCATGTTCGTAAGGAATGACTATCTCACGCAAATGTATCTCACGAGACACACTACCAAAAAGAGGTAGTAATAAGAATGGTATATAAAATAATTATTTTTAATTACTGAGATCACATATTTGTATTAAACAAGAAATTACTGGTGGTGAAAACTATAAAAACAATTTCTGCCAGGTACTAAGCATAATCTGACTCCACACTTAGTACATGACACAGTGGTTTGACCTTTGGTACATAGTTTGCACCTGCCTTTCGTCCCAAAAGACGCGAAATGGCCAAGTTGGTCATAGCGAATTTCGGTTGTTGGTCTTGGAGCAACCGGCAGATGATTCTTCCTCAGCCCTATGTCGAATTGGAGAAACAAAAGAATACAATACTTGAATCTGAAGTCCAATTATAACAATACACAACGTCCATTAGTTACAGTTTCTGTGTTTTAGAAATGTATAAAAATTAATGTTTAAAAAATTAAAATTACTAAGTTATTAGGGGAACAGAAGGCAGAACGGACCACTTAGGAAAAACGCATTTAGAAAAAAAAATGTTATATTTATGTAAACCTTTTATCAGTACAACTAATCAACACTTTAATCTTTATCTTACTTATTAATCAGACCAAATCACAAGATAAAATGGACCACCCTTAAGGGCAAAACGGACTATCACTAATCAGAGCATCTTTCGCACACAAATATGACTTCATCATCGTTGTCGTCTACTCCAGCGCAACCGCAATGTGCCCATGATTGGCAATCTTCAGAATCAGAATTTATTTGTAAAACACAGGTAAATACAAGTATAGGTCTTACATGGTAAAGAGTCCGCTATGTTTTGTCAATAAGACATACAAATATTACTTAAAAATTGGTATTGTTAAATTACAATTACAAATTTAAAATTATTATAAACAAACAATTTTATCACAATATACATATGTTATTTATATTGAAACGTCGTTCAAGAAATCATCTATTTTGTAATAACATTTATCAATAAGTAGCTTATTAAGTTCCTTTTTAAATTTTAGTAATGGCATATTTTTAATGACATCCGGTATTTTATTATAAATTTTTGGAGCATTGCCAAAAAAACTTTTTTGCATTAAGGACGTTTTACATTTAACATTACATAGTTTATTGAAATATTGAGTACGTAATGGATTTTTCTGACTGCATATAAGCTCACAAATAAATGTGGGTTCGATTTCACAAACAATGCTGTTTCCATTATATACATTGCTGTTAGTGTTAATATTCTTAGCGTTTTGAAATGTGGAACACAGCTATCTGTCGTTTTCAAACCACACATTGACCTCACACATCTTTTCTGCATTTTAAATACAAACTCCCTATTAGTTGACTGCCCCCAGAAAATAATGCCGTACCACCCTTTAACGGGCATAAGGATCCTGCTCAATAAAATAACTTTTTGCAGTGATTTATTAATTTTTATTTAAATTAAAGAAACACGTATTTCAGGAAAATAAAAAAAAAATCGGGAAACCCTCGGAAAATTTGGTGGGAAAAATATTCCCATTGCCCTTCAGGGACAGTGAAATTGACGGAAACATGGTATGATGCAGAGAGCAACATCACATGTCTCACACTTCACTTTGCTCCTCTTGTCATTTGTTTTTGTGCTGCATAGTTTGCAACGCTTGTAAGATCCCAATGCCACTGGCATATGTACACCTACATCTTTGTAACGCAGTTCAGTTGGGACAGTATTTATAGTTTTTTGGTAATTATCTGATTCCAAGACTCTTACTTTCTTGGTAACGTAATTTCCTATAGCAGACGTCCGTTTTCTGCAGCTGTACCTATCGATCAGACCTCTGGCAATGGCCACACGGAATTCTAGATTGGTGAGTCTTTGGGTTCTTGAAGTGCACGAATATGTTATAAAAGCATTGGTAATACAGGCATCAAAGAGAAAATAAAAAATTCTGACCCACCAACGCATGCTCCTCCGTCCAATAGAATAGGTTCCTCTTATTTGATCAAAGCGATCAACCACCCCCATTCTCTTTGTGTATTGTTGAACAGCCCTTGGACAGTTGATAAGTTTTTTTGAGCCATCTTTCTGTGTTCTTGTTACATGAGTATTTGCTATTTTAGGATGAAAAGCAGTGGACAATATCAGGACTTCCTTTGTGTCTTGCCACACTGTGAATGCTACATCCTTCTTGGTCCTCCACTTGAAATTCCCTTTGGCCATCTTCAAGTTTTTTGTATTTTTTATTATAGTTGGTAAATCGGATCGATTTCTTCTGACCGTTCCAGTAGCAAATAATCCATTCTCATGTAAATACTGCAGCAAGGCAGTATCAGTGAAGAAATTGTCGAATGTGACATGTTTTTCAAATTCTTCTTCCATTAGTTTTCTTGTCAGATTCTTTACAACCTTGGCTCCCAAACCTGTCTCAGTTCCTTGACCAGTTTTTCCTGTATATATTTCAAACTCGTATAAGTATCCTGATTGACTGTCACATCGACACCACACTTTATAGCCCCTTTTGATTGGCTTCAAAGGCATATATTGTTTCAGGGTTGATCTTCCCTTGAACAAGATCATACTTTCGTCAACACTTTGTGATGATGAGTTTTTGGCATTTGTTTGAAAATTGTTACCGAGCAGATTTAGTAAAGGACGCAATTTATACAATTTATCAAAGTCTGGATTTCCTGGTTGTGGTTGCTGAGTATTATCATTCAAATGCAGTGCTCTCATTATGTTTTTGAAACGTTTTATAGGCATAACACTGGCTAATTCTTCTACCCTGAATCCTGGATCTGTAGACCAGTATAATTCTATTTGTGGTAAAATGTGATATCCCATTATTACGAGTATGCCTAAAAAAGCACGAATTTCTTTTTTGTCAACCGGCGTCCAATTATAAATCCTGTTCTGCTCAGCATACAGATTTGTTTGTGTTACTAACATTTGATAAACTTCATCATCAAAAAATTTATCTAGATGTGCAACTGGACGGCATCTATTACTTAGCAGATAAGTGGGTGCTATCAATTTTTCGTCAAAAACTTCTGGATCTGGACGACTGACCCACATTATTTTATTCCAGGGTTCATCCTCATCAACTTCAGATTCATTTGACTCTTCAGCTTCACTTTCACTCGATTCCTCAGGCTCTGAATCTTGATGCCTCTCTGGTAAAATTATTGAATCAGATACAGGAACCGATATACGTTGAGACGGAACACTGGCTATTGGTTCACCAACAGGTTCAGCAACAGGTTCATCTGGATCAGGAGAATCTTCTAATACATGTCGTAAATGTTCTGAGCTATACTCCTCATTTTCATCAAGCTCTAAATCATCTTCCGAGTCACAGTTGTCTGGAATTCCACAAATTTCCTCTAAAGCTAACTCGATGTCTCGATCGCTTGTATGTCTTTGTGCCATTTTGTCACCACAAGCCTGAAAGATACAAGAAAAGTATATAAAAGAATATGCATCCCTCCTGAATATAGTGACCTAGCCGGGCAACGGGGGATATGTTCCCACCAAAATTAACCTCTAAAATTATGTATATTTATGTTGAATTTCCAAAAATATTGCCACTAATGTCTAGTATATTGACTAATTGATCGAAATAAATAAATTACTCACCACATCCAGTACGAAAATTGTAAGATGTACGTTGATGAAATTTATAATTGAAAAAACTCGTGTTCGCAACAAAAACAGCTTGAACCACCATGACACTTCAAACGTCAAATTTTTTTTTTAAAAATTTGGTTTGACATATATCTTAGGTGTTGCTATTGTTCAGAAAAAAATACTCCCAACAAGTAAACTTTGTCAGAAACTACCAAAAAAGTTGGTGGTGAAAATATTCCCTATGCCCGAAAAAGGGTTAAAACAGAAGCTACAAGTCCATGGTATGCCGTCAATAATGTCTTAATATTAACTTTTTTTGAGAGTTGAAATAGTGCATACGCAGATTTACTTAATCGTTTACAGATTATATCAGTATGGGTGTTCCAAGTCAATTTACTATCAATAGTGATACCTAGAAACTTAGCATTACAAACTTCTTGTATTTTACAGCCTTTATAAGTGATATTAATGTTATTATTTACAGGACGTTGATAGAAATACATGACATTGGTTTTACTTAAATTAATTTTTAAATTATTTTTATTAAGCCAATTTATTATTTTTGATAGAGATTCATTAATTTCATTTTGATAATTATGCATGTCATTACATTCTATTATAGCTGTGCTATCGTCTGCGAATAGAACCATTTTATGATGAATTATTTTTGGGAGATCATTGATGTATATCAAAAAAAGAAGAGGCCCCAACACGCTGCCTTGGGGAACTCCATATTTTATGCATCTTTGTTTAGATGAATGTATGATTTCTAATTTTGTTTTAGGACATAATCTAGAGACTTAGGTACATTGAAATCTGTTTGTTAAATATGATTCTATCAGCTTTAGGATATTTCCTCTTATACCGTAGCCATGTAACTTTTGCAGCAATATTTGATGGTCAACGTAGTCAAAAGCTTTTTTCATGTCAGTAAATATAGTACAAATTGGTTTCTTTTTATCAACTGATGTCATAATGTTATTAATTAAATCAAACAGTGCCAAATTAACATTTGTGTTTTTGCGAAAACCTTTCTGTTCATGGCAAAATAAGTTATATTTTTCAAAATATGTGTAGATAGAGTTGTAGATAATTTTCTCAAAATTTTTGGAAAAGACGGAAATTTTAGCAATGGGTCTGTAATTTGTTAGATGGCGGTTTCTTGCCTCTAGTATCTGCTAAAAAAACACCTGAAGAAATTTTCTTCAAAGCTCCCCTTATAATTCCTTCTTTTATATTTAAGGTGTCCAAAAAGAAATCTCTGCATACAATGACCTTTTCGTGTCCTATTGTAAAAGAATAATGTTGTGTAAAATCTTTGCGTGAAGGGCCATTTGTCGTTGATCTTTTCTTCTTTTCTTTTTTAACGTGTTGGATAATAAATTGTCGCTGTGCTTCTAAAGTTTCCAGATTTCGAAAAGACTCATAAATTTTCTTTCTCGCGTCTTCAGGGACATTAGCATTGCATTTATGTTTTGGGATTGCCAGACACTTAGGTTGCTTCAAAGGCATAGCTGAAACAAATTTACCTTTGATAGTTTCGTAAGCTTCATCTTTTAAACGTTTCTTCCTCTCAATATGTCTCTTCCATTTAGAAGGGTCAGAAATATGTTTTTTCTTTGGTGACTTGTACGTTGGTTTTTTCTGCACTCTGTCCTCACACGTAATAGATATGGAAGCACTTCTTAACTTTTTTATTGGTTGATGTGTCTGATGAAACTGTTGCAAGTCATTTTCAGAGTATCGTCTCTTTAGCGGCTTGGAGACAACAACTTGAAAATGTGCTCGCGAAGTGCTTTCGGCTACTCTTTGAGATTCCTGGATGTCGTCACCCCTTAGTATAGCAGTTAAAACATCATTATCGTGAACTATTTCTGGCTGTTGAATTGTATCTGATGTATGATAGTATTCTGAATTCAAAGAATTTTCTGCATGAACTTTAAAATTTAGACGTACCAGTAGCTCGCACTAACTTAGGGAAATTCGCCCCGGTTGCAAGAGCCATACGGCTATTAAACAGCGCCTCACAAAGGTTAGACATTTTTCATTGTTCTTTGGCGGAATTCGTGAGGGTGGTGACTCTCGAATTATTAAGTAGATAAGTTATAGTCATAGAGGATAATCACATTATCGCATTGGGTGTAGATCTGTCATGATAGTGTTAGATTGTAAATAAATAAATTGACATGTGTGTACACTCGTAACTTTTCCTTGATTGAATACTACTGTCAAACCTGCACTTTCTATTTTAGATACACTTAATAAATTTGTTCTTAAATCTGGTACATACAAAACATTATTTAAATGATACTCATTTTCCTTTATACCTACCCTACTTTTTACTTGCAAATTACCAACTCCTATAGCTTCTAAATTTATTCCATTCTTAGCCGCAGCAATTTGAATTGGAACCTTTATTTCAAGATGATTTACAAAATGTTCTTTCGTATTAATTAAATGATCGGTACATCCATAATCTACACAAAACTCTATTTTATAATTATCATTGCACATATTAGCTTACTGTCCATTGCTCAGGAATGCATTGTACTGTACTGTATCGTATATTGTCCTGTCGTCCTTGTCCTCGTCCTGCATGGTATCCACGTCCCCTATTCATTCTACATTGGAATTTCTTATGTCCTGGTTTCCCGCAGGTGTAACAATTAAATGCCGCTTGTGTATCTGCCTTTTTATTATTCCCTTGGCGCCTCTCGTCTTCTGCCAGTAACCTTCTTTTTGCGAAAATGTATTTTATCTCACTCTGGGTTTCAAGCGGTGAGATAACTATATTATAACTCTCTGGCATCATCATCAACCCATATACTGTCACACTGCTGGGCACGGGTCTCCTCTCATATTGAGAGGGATAAGGCTATAGTCCATAGTCCACCACGCTAGCCTAGTGCGGGTTGGCAGACTTCACAAACCGTCGAGAAAAATCTCTAAGGTATGCAGGTTTCCTCACGATGTTTTCCTTCACCGTTTAAGCGAGTGATAATTAATTATTAATACGCACATGAATTCGAAAAGTCAGAGGTGCGTGCCTTGGGTTCGAACTCGAGACCTTCGACTTGGCAGTCCAATGGTCATACCACTAGGCTATCATTGCTTCTCTGCTCTGGCATCGATACTGGCCTACCATGAACATATATTTAGGGGCCGTTCAAGTATTACGTGAGCAGATTTCTTACCATTTTTTACCCCCCCCGCCCCCCTTGTCATCAAAAGTAAGCAAAGCACTTACCCCCTCCCCCTATGCTTACGTAAACATTTTTAGTAATAAATGTTTTTTTATATTGTTATTTTTAAAATAGGAAAATTCATGAAAATATTAGGTTTAACTGATACACATAGAGTAAATGACAAAAAAATATAATCAGAAATAAAGAACATAACTAACATAAAGAATATTTTCGGAACACATTAACAGTCTTCAGTCCATGAAACCTGAATCCATGATTCTAAGTTATCGATGACATTGGATTGCTGCTCAGTGTTGTGAGTCTGCTCACTTTCATCCGATTTTGGAATGTCTACGTCACTCTCATCGAGCCATTCAACATCTTGGTGCTCTAAATTTTGAATAATGCACATCAGTTCATTAGCACGACGAGCAGCGACTCTTACAGGTCTAACTTTTCCCTCTGTGGGCGTGTTTACTTTTTTATGGATCTTCTCGATGTGACGATTTAATGATTTGACGGAAGCATGATAAAGACCACACGTTTTGCATGTTCGGCTTGAGAGCCTCAATTTTACCGTCGGACAAAAATAATCGTAGGGCATTTGCAAAAAATCTTTGAGGGTAGTACTCAAGCGTAGAGCTAAATTGACTGGAAGATCAAGAAATTGTCCTCCTTCATCCAAAACCAAGTCATCAACTGTTTGTTTTACTTTTGCAGGTGGTGGAAGAAACCTGTTGTCTAGTAATCTGAATAGGCCACTTCTTGGACGACAGCATTCTGTATTTTTACATTTTACAATTTGAAGCAAGTATTGGCTTTCACGCACATGTTCTGAGTACCATTTAATGTCTGGAAATTCAGGAACATCTTGTTCATCAGCCTCAACATATTTTGCAGTAACATTATAGCCATCAATTTCCATTGAACTCCATACTTCAGCTAATACATTTCCTGCAAATTCGAAATTATATCTTTCTAATTGTTCATCAATTGTAATGCTACGTTCATCCAAATGAGACCCAAAATGGTCATGAGGCAGTATTAAACCAGCCAGTTCCCGACTCAGAGGAGCCATTCTTCGCTCTACTCTGTTATACGCACTCCTTCCAGGAGCATTGGTAGCTATAAACAATGCATCGAGATCATGTCGTTTAAAATGTTGTATAGCAAACCCTATGACTTTTTGATAACGCGGATTTTCATCTGGCCCTCCATCAACCGTCATAATTACTACTGGTTTTACTAGTCCATGGTCAGTTTTTGCTAATGGTCGAAACTCTTCAAGTTCGAGAAGCGTCTCGAAATCCTGAGCATGAGTATTAGCAGTAGATGAACTATGCTTTCCACTTCGAATAGCGATGAATGTTGGCCCAGAATATCCGACGGCTTGCGGTTGTCCTAGCATATTGGAAGTAACTTAGATACCAGCATAAACAGATGGTATTAATTTATGACGCTCAGCGATTACCCAATCGTGGTCAGGTAATTTGATTCTATATTCCATATGCATTAAAAGAGGTGCTTGCTTATTTGCCGCAGTGACGCCAATAGGGACTCGAGCTTTGTCATCTTGAGATAAGAAAAATACTTGATCTGGTCCAAGTATGGATGCTATGTTCTCTAAATAATGGATTGATGTTTCAGCGAACTTGCTATCTAAGTGGCTCTTGTGGTGATCAGTTTGAGCACGAATGAGCCTAACAGGGACTGTCGATACATGTCTTCGTCCCTCTGTAGAATTCGATTTTCTGGGAATCAAACGAAGATATGTCGCACTGCGACTAATGTCAAATCCTAGTTTACGCAGTTCTTGTGTGAGTTCGTCAAGAGTTTTTACGCTGCGAATAGATTCCGTTCGTCTCCTGTCATCACATGCACTCCCAAATAAAGCTATATCCGCAATTGTTTTCAATAGTAATGGTTGATCGCTTTCAAGTTTAGGATGTCTTCTTTTTATTTCAGGATTTTCCTGACAAATATCTTCTAACTTTCTTTTCATACCATCCCTGTGTTTCTTCTGGGCAACTGCGTTTTGAATCTTCCTGTTTAAAGTATTTTTTGCTGTTTTTAGTTCCTCGCGCAACTTAATGATCTGTTTATCAACTTCAGCGCAATTTGGCATAGTATCTCTGGCAGAATACAAAGCGTTCAGATTTTTTTCGAGTAGAGTAATCTTATTTTTCAAAGCTTCTTGAGAAGGTTTTGCTCTTTGTTTATCTGCATTATTATTATTTTCGCATTGCTCTTGTGATTCATTGCCGGTTTTAATTTTATTTTCTTTCTGTTTTTCAATGTTAGAAAATGGCTGTATAATTTGTGTTTTTTCTGCAGGTTTACTGGTAGAAGACGTTGCCTGAAAATGAAAAATTTCTAAGAGTTCTGCTGGATATTCTCTTATTAAGCTACATAAATTCACCGTATTTAATAAAAACAGCGTTTAAATATTATTGAAAGCTTTTCCCCACAGAAACCCTTCACATACAGATATTGAAAACACCGTGTATTTTGTGACCAATTGCCGGAGTCGATCTTAAGAAATAAAATATCAATCATTTACCTTTTTACTTTGAGATAGGCTATCATAAACTTTGTACTTATATTTACTCACCTTGGAAAAAAAATGAAGCAGATTGGATTTATTTTTAGTCGCCGCTTGCAATTCTTCTTCAATTCTCTTAGATACAATAATATCTAGTTCCTTATCTGACTTTGCTTGTAATTTATAATTTCGCCAAACTTCGTTAACTAACTTTTGTACATTTTGCACTTTCGTCCCAGTATGAGATTTTTTAAAACTTTCGAACAGTTTTTGGTATAACTTGGATTTGTCTATATGATATGACATTCTAATAAGATATTTAAATAATTAAAACGTTAAACTTTGGCTAATTGCATCAACATAAACACAAATGATAACTTTCAATGCTTACAATACGTTTAGAATCCAAACAAAACAATACTGATAGATGCGCACTTGCAGCCGGCCGGCACGAGAGTGAATTATTAGACAAGTGAATAGCGCACGGTAATTTCCCCAATGCGCGGTAATTCCCCTAATCAGTTCTCAAAGCGAGTGCCTACGCATATGTATTATTTGCGGGAATCCCCGAAAAAACTTAAATAACTAACGATGACGTAATCATCATCTAGACCCCCCCACCCCCCATGTCATCCAAAATAAGCAAAACAGAGACCCCCCCACCCGCCCTTGGTGCTTACGTAATACTTGAACGGCCCCTTATAGCAGGTCAATTTTAGACGGAAAGTGAACTGTCAGGCTATTTTGTACCATAAGTATATCAAATAACCGGCGAGCCAGCGATGACATGACTAAAGCGGAGTGGTCACGTGACAACATTTCAGCGGTCTGACCTGTTACAAGGTGTACTATGAACTCGTTTTTGACATCAAAGTCTTTTGAAAATTGAACTGCCCGGCAGTCATATTAAGCAGCCGTGTTGAATTGAACTGTTTTCTTTATTATATATTAAAGTCGTAAGTATATAAAATTTTGTGCTTAACATATTAATGTGGCGTTATTAAGAAATATAGACAAAATTAAAAGCATTATCTTTGCCGTTTATTTTAGATGTGTGACGAAGATGAAATATTTGAGTTTCTTGAGGAAGATAGCGGTAACCGGATAGCGGTGACCGTGCTTGAGCACTTTTGTTGTAACCCATTGCAATCTCCTTGTGATTATTTAAAAAATCACACAATATTTCCAATTGTTCATATGACACTCTCCTTGAAGTCTAATAAGTATATTACCGAAAAATAAGCACTTTGGGCCAGGCCACAACAGTGCGTTGCGGCGTCGCATCGCAAAAACAACATTGCACAGCTATGCGATGCGATGTCGCAACGCAAAAATTTCATCGGATACGACATCGTACGACAAGACGCTAACCGTCAGTTCAGTTTCTAGTGAGACATGGACCGCACTGCGCGTGTTCTACTTCTGCTTGCGTTAAGGCGTATTAAGAAAAAGAAACAGAAAAGAAAGTACTGGGTGCACCCATTACTGACAATTATGAATAAAGATGGAAACCACTTCAAAAGGAAATATGAGGCGCTAAAAGTGGACGAGGTTAAATTTTTCGATTACTTTAGGATGAGTGTAGTAAGTTTTGAAGAACTTCTTAGTTTGATAAAGCCTCATTTACAAAAGAAATACATATTTAGAAAACCCATCGAACCTCTGGAGATGCTGGGATTAACTGTAAGGTAAGAAAAAAATAAACTATTTTTACTATAATCATACTGTTTAATCATTTTCATAATTTAGTGTTATTCAAAACTCGTATTCCGATTGTGTGTCATTCGTCAAATTTGTTAGTTCCTCATCGAAATCAATTTGTTCTGGCTCATTTACATCATCATTCCTTGGCGTTTGTGGAGACGATTGCATAGGTGCCGGTGATGTTTCGCATCCGCTTTGGAAGGCACTGCGTTGAATGGATGTTTGATAGCCACTCTGCATAGGCATTTGAGCTGATTGGTAGCCACTCTGCATAGACATTTGAGCTGTTTGATAGCCAGTCTGAACAGTTGTTTGAGATGTTTGATAGTTTGCTTGGACGGATGTTTGTGAAGTTTGATAGTGGCTGGGATAGTATGATGGTTGGTGTAAATCACTTAATATCTGTAGGACACGACTTTGGAAAATTATTGTTTGATTATCATTCAATTTTTCCAATGATGGCAAAATTCCTTTAAAAAAAGATAAATGTCTACTTTCAGGTGTTTTTAAAGCAGCTATAATATTCTTCTCAAATTCGTCTTCGTCAATTTTTCTTTTACGCGATGCAGGCTGGTAACGTGGCATGACAGGTTGCTGGCTTTGTTGGGTTGAGGTGCTTGGTCTTATTTCTTCATCGTCAAGACTTGATGTTGTTTTATTTTGAGAATTCTTTTTCAGAAATAGGAGCTGGTCGTATAGATGATATTGTTTAATTTTTTTGGCCCCAGCTCCGGATTTACATTGCTCGTTTATTTTTTTTTTCGTATTTTGTAAAATTATCCTTGATTCCTCTCCATTTCTTTATGACATCGTTACCTAAAAAAATATGACGAATAATGATTTATTTTGTTTTCTTTCAGGTACCTGGCGACGGGAAATACTGATGGAACAACAGAGCTGATGGAACAAATTGCTCAAGAGTATGAAAAAAAGACCAACTTTCCTAATTGTATAGGAGCGCTAGATGGAAAACACATTCGTATATTGAGCCCGGATCACAGTGGATCCCTATTTTTCAATTATAAAAATTATAATTCCATTGTTCTATTAGCACTTGTTGATACGAATTACAAATTTATATATGTCGATATAGGTGCATATGGTAAGGAATGTGACTCCACTGTTTTTCAGAACTCAAACCTATACGACTTATTAAAAAAAGGTCAATTATCTATACCTCCGCCAAAACCGTTACCTGGCTTTCAAAAAGAAATTCCTTTTGTCTTCGTGGCGGATGAAGGATTACCACTGACAAATAATATAATGCGCCCATATTCTGGGAAGTTTTTATCGATAGAAAAACGAGTTTTTAATTATCGTTTGAGCCGAGCCAGACGATATGTTGAGAGCGCTTTTGGCATACTCGCAAATAAATGGCGCATATTTCATCGACCCATTAATGTTTCTTACGATTTCACAATAGACATTATAAAAGCATGCTGTGTATTACACAACTTTGTATTGAATCGAGATGGCGCACAAACGTTTGAAGAAATGATTATTGACGATTCTTTGCAAATTTTACACGAAACAACACATGAAAGTAGAACAGGAGCTAACATAATCAGAAACGAATTTTGTAATTATTTTAATAGTAACATTGGAGGTCTTAGTTGGCAGTTAACAAAAATATAAATGTTTATAAGTACTTACCGAGTTTTGTTTTTTCAACACTATTTAACTCCTCAAAATTTGAATATAAACTTGTACACACTTCCCTCCATGCTTCTGTTTTTAAAAATTTGTCTTTGAATTGTGATATAGTTTTGTCCCAAAGGACGGGACGTTCGTAAATTAAAGATATCAGGTGGTCGACATCGTACTGCGCCATATCGCTTAAAAAACACGTGCAGGTCGTTCAAAGTATGGACACTGACTAAACGGCAAAGCGTTGTCGCATCGCAGATTTGTACGCTGCGGCAGCGCATCGGAAATTTCCACGATGCGTTGTGCGGCGTCGTTGATTTTTGCGATGCGACGCCGCAACGCACTGTTGTGGCCTGGCCCTTTCTCTCAGCAACCGACACGATACAAAATGTCTGATATGAACATTACGCTTAAACTTATAAAACTACGAGTGCTTCAAAACTTACAAAAAACAATCCCCTAAACCCACGACTGACCACTTGAATTTCAAAGGTTTCAAAACAACCTCGTAAATTGTGTTTTTTTTTTACATTATTTGATAGGACCTACGTACTTATGATTTGTTCGAAAATATCTAATTTTGGTAAGTATGCTAATCTTGTATTTTAAGTATCGAAAAGGTTCTCCAACATCTTGATCATGTTAGATTTATGATGTTTTGCAACAAAACTTGACTTTGTCTAATTCTCATTATTTAAAAAACTGTTTTTAAATTGATTTCATCTAGTTATTTAAAACCGTAAAACCGATAACAATGCGAAAGAGCATTTCAGAACGTTTGTTTACAATATAGCAAACCGGTCAGCTACTAATGTAGCAGGTCTGAAGTTGATGTATTGCAGGTCAGTTAAAATTGTTCATGGTACACATAGAAAACCTGTCAGGCTAACCTGCTAAGTTGACCTGCTACGTACAGAAGCCAGCACATCAATCTACCCTAATCTGTCAAATTTCTTTGATAGATTTTCAACTTTAATACAATGTAGTAAAGTTCATGTTCAATTGAGAAAATTTGATTGTTTTGGATAGCTTGACCTGCTGGCGTCTGTACTTGGCAAGTATTTTAAAGCTTTGTAGCGACATCTACCGCGCTACATAGAACTACGAAGGCCTGAATCGCGCAAGCAACATTTGCAACGAAAAGTTGCATATATACAACCGCCCGACATCAACCGTCGGGCCGTGGCCCGCCAGGCACAACACCCGCCTGGTTGCAGGATCCTCCCTTTTCGTCGGAGGGGCAGCACACCTCGCCTCTCCACACTGGTGACCCCGACGTGATGCCAGTGTTACCACACTGGTGACCCCGAGCAGAACATCAGCGCAGCCTTCCGGAGTCCAGCACCTTCGTCATCATCTTCCCCTCACAGCACTCTTCCGGCTATAACGAGCAGCCTGACCACATGCCTGCAGCAGACATGCAGCCTGGTCAGAACCCTCAACCGACATCAGCGACTTGGCACAGCACACTGCACTTCGGCCGGTCAACAAGCAGTAGCCATCTCTCCTGGTCGACGCAGCAGCCAGCCACAACGCTTCGCTACGCTCCACTGCACTACCTCGACTCACTGAGGTCTACGCAGCATCGCCACGACTCACTGGGGACTCGTCGCACTCACCGCTCTCCTGACTCACTGCGGACTACGCGACATCCGTTTCGACTCACTGGAACTCGCACTCCTGGCACTGGCAAGCTCTTCAGACGCACTGACCGCTGACTCATCTGGATATTTTTTTTTTTCATATATCAATAAACACGTCTGCATAAAGTTTATTGTCGCCATCTGTTTCAAAAAGATCTTAATAGTAAAAAATTTAATCCTTACTACAATTTTAAATCAGTCTTATTAATTTTATACAGGTAGGTCTTCAACATCAAGGCACTTAACTCTTATTTATAAACGTAACAGTATAATATTAATTCTTAATTTTAATTAAAAAAAATATTTTCAAAGTAAATAATCCGAAAATTAGTCTCATTAAAAACATTTGACAGTTAAATGAAAACAATTCTCCAAAAAAGCAACATGATAACTTTTATTGAAACGACTATTTTCATAAATACACACGCACTATGAAGTATTTCGTGTCTTAACCAGATTAATGTCATCATTAAACTAGTCTGGTAAATTTAGTTATGATCCGAAATAAAAAAAAACCGAAGATATGTGTTTTTAACACAATTCCTCACTATCAGAGTTTTCTTCTATAAATGTTTCTACCTCCATCGCTGATGAATCATCAACTTCAATATTTTCTATCCCATCTATTTGATCGTTTGGAGAGTCGTGATTGTTTATTGCTTTAAAAACTTTACTTGTGGAAGGTTTCGGTTCGTTATTTTTAATTGTGGAATTCTGGCTTTTAGGTTTAGTTTTTCGAGTGCGTTTTGTTGAAGATCTTAAGTCTTTCATAGACTTTCTTTTGACAGCATTTTTCAGACACATTTTAAAAAACATTTCGGTCTGTCCCATGGTGAATGTAGGATCCCATGAACGTACCATGTCACAAAAGAACTGAATAAAGTATTTAATATTTTTTAACGGGATTTTTGAAAAATTTCCACGACTTGCTCCAGACCAAGAACAATTACACAGAAACTCACGTGAAATTAATGAGTCAAGCAATTTGTAAGCAAAGGTTGTGCCATTGCCTTCACAGGGTTGACACAAAAATGATAGTTGTTTTTTTAATTTTGATTTTTCAGCTTTATCCATTAGGTTATTTTCTAAAATTTCAAGATCTTGTTTCTTGTCAATCTGTTCGAGGCGTAACGGCTCATTATAGTCTGGGTTAGCGTCTTTTAATAAAGTAACGGCCACTGGTTGGTCAATTTTCTCCATAATTGTTGCTAAACCCTCGTTGAATTGCACAGACAACATCGCCACCTTCTGGGTGAGTTTATGGATATTTTCAACAATATTGTTGTGTTTTTTCCTGGTTATCAATTTTTTGTAATAATAGGTTTTCATTACCAATAAGTTGATCACAGTCGAGCGTAGGTAACAATTTTAAAGTTTCATCCGTTATCATATCATTGTTGGCTCGAAAAGATGGATCCACATTATTGCCATCATGCGTCTGAAAAACAAAAAACAAACAAAAATTACAAAAATGAACTGACAAAATGGCGAGATAAAACGAAACAAGCGCCGCTAAGGCTATATTTTTCATGTCAATGTCTCAAGTTTATACGTATTTCGTTAATTGATTTGGAGGTAAATTTAGGTTGCGGCGGCGAGCGAAGCTGTGCTTTCGTATAATATCAGTATGTAGGTATCTAAAGATCGAATGTTCTTTGCTCATTCGTGTCAATTCTGTGGTTAGTATTGGTAGTGCTTCGTTATGTCTGACTCTGACAGCGATATCATTATTGCAAGTGCTGCATTTATTATTTTGTCGCAAAAACTCAAAAATAAAAGAAGGAAGAGACGTCGGTGGGTTACAAATTTAATGCATCGAAGGAAACTGGATAATGTAGGTGAAACAATGACGGATATGCAAAAACAAGAAGAAAGTGGACAATTCCAAAACTTTTGTAGAATGGCGCCAGAGCATTTTGATCATTTACTATCTCTGACCAGCGAAAAAATTCGAAAATCAAGTACGAATTTTAGAGACTCGATTCCTGCATATGACAAACTAGCAGTGACTTTGCGATTTTTGGCAACTGGAGATTCCTATGAAAGCCTCATGTATTTTACTAAAATGTCTAAATCGACAATATGTAATGCTATATCTGAAGTATGTGCAGCAATAAATGAAGCATTGCAAGACTATGCTAAGGTAAGTAAAGTTATTACTCTTATACATACCTACACACCTATTATCACGACCGTAATATTATTAGTGAAAGTAAGTAAATAAACTAAGACAATTTATTTTAAGATATTTATTTAAAAAAACACAATCAGAGAACTTAAATAAACAAAAAGGAACTAGAAAAGATATACATGTTACTTAAAATTTTTAATAAAATGCAGCAAAGACTCGCTGGTTTCTTCAGTTGCGGTATCATCCGGAATGTGTAATTGTTGGTCTAAATTGACATTACTTTCTGAACTGGCTTCCATTTGGTTGGGTGGAGGGGATTGATCTGAGGCTACAGAATACACAATGCAAGTATTTTGTGAACTGTTTGAATATGAAGACATCGGAGTTGATGCTAAATTTGACTCATAATCAAATTTCCCCAAATCAGCGTCGAACAGTATATTATTTATGTAATGTTCAACATACGCTTTCGTCCTTTTTGAGTATTCGCGATGTTTTGAAGCAACATGATTTCCAAAAGCTTGACTCTTGTCCCTTATCTTTGAATCATGTGTATCTTTTAAAATACGGTAGGCTTCGGCTACTCGAGGGTCTTCATGTTTTGATTTTTTTGGTGGTATTGTGTGGCCAGATTGCAGTGATGTTGATGGTTGCCATTGTGGTGTGGTGTTTCTTGACCCTACTGAAGCTGCAGGTTGTGAATGTGTTGTTGAATCTGACTGTGTATCTGCATTAGGGTCCACTACCGGAGTTTCTTGTCCAATTCGCTCATTCTCCTGCTCATCAGCCTGTAAAAAAACGGTTTAATTAATATACACCCTAAAATAATTTTTTATTCATTTCAGACACCTTCAACAGAAGAAGAATGGCTATCAATCGCTCAGGAATTCAATGAGAAGTGGAATTTTCCAAACTGTATTGGCGCTGTAGACGGGAAACACTGCGTCATACAAGCACCTATTAACAGCGGAAGCGACTTTTTTAATTATAAATCCACATTCAGTGTGGTGTTAATGGCCGTAGTAGACGCTAACTACAATTTTATATTCGCCGATATTGGTTGTCAGGGCAGAATATCAGATGGCGGAGTTTTCAGAAACACTTCTTTCTATCAGAAACTACAAAATAATGAATTAAATTTGCCCAATGACCAAAGCCTTCCAGGAAGACAACAGAATATGCCATTCGTATTTGTAGCAGATGATGAATTCCCATTACATTACACTGGACGAAGACACACTTTGCAATGTGAAAATATCCGGAAAGAATTTTCAGACTATTTTAATTTGACTAATATTTTGCCATGGCAAAACAATATTGCATAATGAAAGCGATATGTTACTTTATAAAAAGCGTAAATAACCTAACCTAAAATTATGGTAGAATACCCAATAAATAAACATAACTTACCATGTTTTTATTTTGGTTAGTGTCGAAATCAATTGTTTTCCTCGGTTTATATTTGTCCATCAAAAAGTGCATGCTTTTAAATGCAAACCATTTAGAATTATAAATACAATCGGCACCGCTGCGTGACTTCGTACTCATTGTTTTTTTCCTTTCCCGGCGGTAAGATGCAAGAAGCGAGTCCATCTTTTTTTGTAACTCTTCAACATTACATTCCAGTTGTTTTGCGATTTCCCGCCAAGCATCTTGTTTGTAAGTTGTATTTTTATAGTTTTCATACGTCGGATCCCACAGACATCTGAAATTGCGGTAGGCTTCTATCATTAATAAACATTTTTCTTGAGACCAATCCATAACTTAATCGATAAGATACGTAAACAATCGCTAGAACACAAAAACGCTTTGATGAGACCGCTCAGTGGCGCGAGCACGTCCGAACACGCTAGAACGCTCTAAGCAACTGTTCGCGCGCTCTTGCGCCGTTTACATCAAGCGAGCGAGCATTCTTAGAATGTTCCATAGAATCTTTGCGAACGCACTAAGAACAACGAAGGAATGCTCTACGCCTGTTTACACTAGAAGAATTAGCTGTAGTGGGGATAGAATGAGCATTCGCTCGTTTGATGTAAATCGACCTTAATGGAACAGTCCATGACGGCAGCGGCGCGGCATGCGGCGCATGAGCGCGAGCGGTAACTTCAAGAACAGGGGGCCTAGACAATGTTACATTTCCATATCGAAAACGAAGTTAGATTAATCTGAAATGTATGGAAGTGGCATAATCTTTCAATATGTCACGTGATGAAATTATGTCAAATCCATACATTTCGGATATCTATCTTCGTCATCTATATTGAAGATGTGACATTGTCTAGGGGCCCAGGTCACGACCGCGCGCCGGCGCCGCCGCCGCTACCGCCGCCCCCGCCTTCCGCTCACTTCCAGGATGGAGCCAAATGTGGGCAAAACAATAATTATCTCATCCATAGGCTACAGCTTATATATTATGGACACTCAACGAGTGTGTAGTGAGTGAAGTTTCGCTGTTTTACAATCGGTACTGTACGGGGTGGAAGGGACACCGACGCGAAAATGGAAACCACGTTGTCAGGATATCATTCTAAACTCCCACATAGAAATTTTTCGTCGGCTAAAATAAAAATCAGCTGTTTCCTACAAAAGTGCAATACCTACCTACAATGTCAAAATGTATGGGGGCATTTTCACAAAAATGTACCCCCACCTTGAAAAATAATATTTTTTTGATAGTATTATATTTTAAACTTTTTTTGGTCTTTTTAAAACGGAAATTCAATATACTTCAAGAAAAAATATAATATTATGGATTTAAAATGGGAATACTGTAAAAATATTAGAACACAATGGAAAGTCTCGCAAATTTATATCAGTTGTGTGACTATATTCAGTAGCTGGAAAAACAGTGTAAATTATAAGAATTTTTAGATATTGTTTATTTAATACATTTTAAATGGTTATTTTTTATTTTTTAAACACTCACCATTCCCAACTTTTGGATCTAAGCTTATTAAAAATACAATAGTATATTCAGTATTGTGACTCTGGTATTTCAACTGTCATTATTATCTTTATTTTTAAAATTTTAGATACTTTTTTAGAGAAAAGGCAACAAATATTATACTTAAGTATAATTTTCCATTTGAGAGACTGATTTGAAGGTCATTAAATGTAAAATCTACTCAAATAATTGAGAAATTCAGCTCCGTAATATAGGGACAGTCACACAACCGAATACCTAAAAAGGGAAAGGGTGCGTTTACATGGCGAAAAAAAAGTACGCAGGCACACATAATAAATATAATTATAAATATATTATATAACATTAACTTCAAACTAAATTATCACAATCAGTTTTGGCTTAAGGCATCACATTATTATTATTATTATTTATCTAAAGGGTAAATTACTATCAAGAATAAGAAGTCTTTTTTTATGTTTTACATTGGCACTTATATATCAGTCTTCGTGATTCGTTTATTATTAACATGAAATAATAGCAAAAAAAATTAAGGGGTGATTCCGAACAACGCTGCACGTGACAGTGCTGCCACTTCAGTACTGGTCTCCATAAATTTTCTATAGGCTTAGGTACATGAGATTACATTCCGAGCACGGCAGCAATGCTGCGCGACATTGCTGCGTCTGCGAATGTAATCTTATATAAACCTATAGAAAATGTATGGCAACCAGTCCCCCCCGACCCTTGCTCGACCCAGCCCGAGCCGCTGAGCCTGTAGCTTTAAATTCGCCCCCAAATAATATAGATCAGATCCAGCCTGTCCCCTTGCTGTCCTCTCCAAGCGACGCCCTAAGGCACCCACAGGAAAGTTCGGTTAAGCAGTAGACAACCTCATAGGTTGAACAGCGAGATGCGAGAAAAAAAAAATGGCAACCAGTAGTGACGCGGCAGCACTGCTGCGTGCAACATTGTTCGGAATCATACCTTTAAACAATACAACCAATTTCGGTCGTTACTCCATAACAACTATTAGCTTTAAATATCTAACTACAACAAATCAGCTATAGTTACAGTTAGTTACTGAGATCTGTTGTGTAGCTTTAAAATATAATTCTTATTTTAATTATAACAATGGATACACTCATCAATCAGATAATGATCATAAACACTTGTGGAACAAAAATTACACCAGAACAAAGAACTTTTCATAAAAGCCCATATATGTGGGCGACGCATATTAAGGATTATAAAATGCAGAGGTCTATTAGCTATATTATTATTTTTCCCACATCTGGAACAGTTCTGGGAGAAGACAAAATGCGTCTCCACCCAAGGCCACTTCAAATCATATTTATAGAACCTGACGAAGTCTTCGTAAGTAAGTAATTGGTCAATATCGACGTAAATCACCATATTGGATTAAAAAAAACCAAATTTCTTGTTTCAGTGGATGCAAACACGAAGGTTAATCTGTAAATAAAAAAAAAATAATGTAAAATACCGTGACAAAAACTAAGATGACGTAAGCGACATGCAGGCTACATTTTAGTTCCCTACCTTGCAAACATCGATCACATATATAATCAAACTCCATTGGCCCTCCATCAACGCATTCTTTGCAGTACCATTTTGAACATGCAAGACATTTAGCTTTTTTCCCTAAAATAGAGCATGTGCATTTGTGGCATTCAAGAAAGCAATTAGCTTTTTTGTTTACTTTTTGCAAGGTTTTGTAAGAATTAACATTTTCGATAATCGCTACAGATTTTAGTACTTCAACGCTTTTTGAGTCGTCATTAGGAATAAATGTCATCGGCCATGTAGCATCATTTTTAGGATTTAATAGTTCGTCTTCGTGGTCGTCAAATTCAATCAGAGTTTTGCCTTCGCTTTCGAAGTCCAACGTACCAAAAGACTCAATTTCTTGCGGAAGGTCTTCTAAGTCTTGAGAGTGAGGTATCGGTGGTTTGGTATCAATATTTGTCATCTCAAAATCATGACGTGATGTTGCTGGTCTTAGATTTTCTTTGGAACTTGAAGGAACAGAGTAGTCATGTTTTTGTTTCTTAGACGGTGGTTTGGTATATATATTAGTCATTTTAAAATCTGTACGTGATATTGCAGAGTTTTTGCGGGATGGTACGGAAACGTTCTTTCTTTTGTTTTTGATCTGGATTCGAGTTTGAATATGGCTTGGGACCACATGATGGATTCGCGGGGAAAAACAATCGCATTGTCCTGGAACTGTTCCACAGAAACAACTTACATCCCTGAATTTGATAGAATTTTCGTCTCTTGTGATAATTTGATGTACAAGAAGAGTGCCTTTTAATGGCTGCACATTTGACGGCAATATTTTACTGATATCGCTGATGGAACTCTCTGGAATCAGGAAAACTTTGATTCTTTTAAGACTATTCCTGAGAATTTCGTAGGCATCTTTTGCATCAACTACGTCCATTCCTTGGCAGACTTTTCTATCTAATGTACGTTTCACGCAGCCACCTATGCCATCTGCCACGCTTTTTCCGTGCCCAGCTTCAAAATACGACCAGGTTGCATAATTCAATCCAAGGCATTTTGTAAAATGTGCCAGCAAATAAAAGTTGTTTTTTTTGCCGGTATTGAGACGATGGTCCATCTGAGAAAAAGTGAACGACAGATACGTTTGGAGATTCTTCTTTGATGAGGTTTAATAATGGCGTCAAATGAGCCCAAATCGCGGGTGGTTGATGATTGTTTAGATCTGATATGGTACAGAAGGACTGTGATTTATTGGCCCAATAAATCATTCCGGTATGAAGGGTTATTTGGTTTTTAGAAGCACCAAAGTGCATGGCTTGTATCTCTTCACCCAACTTAGCCTCGTAGTTTTCTGAGAAGTCGCAAACTAAAACAACTTCATTGTCTTTTAATTTTGAAACAGCCATTTGATACTGGTTATGTTGGCGTTGCATATTAAAATGATGTCTTTTAAATTCTTTCAAGTCTTGTTCAAACTCGTTTTTTAAATTTTCTAAACTTCCTGTTTTTATCACATTTTCTGTTTTTTTTTGCTTTAATTTCATTCGTTTCATCTTTTTTTGTATATGTATGATCTTTTCTTTCCCAACGTAACCATGAAACATTCTTATCATTATCATCTACTCCATTTTCTAATGTGCAATAAAGTGGTTTTCGATCTTTGCAATTTTCGCAATTACTGTACATGCAGGAGTAATTTTTAGTATCACAGGAAATTTCATTCAAAATTTCTTTAACTCCATTTTTAAGTAATCCGTGTTTTTTTAATGATGTGTGTTGGAACTCCACGTTACTATGTCTAATACATAGACATGTATCTCTTGCATTCATGTGCGGTGTTAAACCATAAAAAGGCTTATGCTTGTAGAAAGTTGTGAAGCCATAGCGCCCACCTTCACTTCTGTACTTTGTGTAAAGATGTATGAGAGTGTCTATCAAATATCGTATTTGTTTTCTTATTTTGTTTCTTGTTTTAGCTTGTTTTTTTCCTGCCGTATTTCTACTCACATCATCTCTTAAATAGAATTTTGTTATCTCTTCAATTTCGAATCTTACTATCTTCTTTTTTTTTCTATCTTTTGCTTTTAAGCCCATCATTTTGCGTACATATTTTTTGTTTGTAGTGTTTTTCACAAGTTCTCTTAAATATTGTTTCTCTTTATGACCTTTTGCCCTTTGATATGTTTTTTTTTAATGTAAATTCAAGCACTTCCTCCCTTGATTTTTGTTTCATCAATTCATTTTCTAAGTCCGTTATCTTTTTCGTAGTGCGTTGTTTAAGACGCTGGTATCGTTTTTTGTAAGCCTCTCTTTGAGTCTGAACTTTTTTAACCTGCGTCAATAAATTTCTGCATTTTCTTAGTAATTGTTTACATTTTGTCCTGATTTTTGTTTCATTATTATCTTTCGTAGTTGTACAAGGCACATTGTCTATATTTCTTAGTTCTACTGGCTTATTCTGTTTCTTTTTCTGCATATTGCTTCTTTTTTTTTCCTCTCTCCATATTTTGCGTTGCTTTTCTGCTTCCTCTGCCGTCATTTCTGATATTTTCTTTTTTTTGCTTTTCATTCTTTCCAAATTTTTTTTACATTGAGCTTTATATTCTTCCGGGCGATCTCGTTTTAGTTTTTCCCTATAACGTCTAGTTTTTTCAGCACCGGTAAGAGGCATTTTGATGCAAGTTATTATTCCTAAAACAAAATTTGGTACTTACTACTAAAATGAAACCTTGTACAAATATACGAACATAATAATATACACCCATACAAGCAACATTAAAATTTAACATACAATCGTACAACAAACAACGCCAAATTGTTTCAAGTTGTTTTTCAATTATGATTATTTTGAAATCTTGTAAGGTTGTGACTTAGGAGACAAGTGAAACGAGCGAATGCTGAGTAAATACTGAATATATTTAATAATAAGAAACAATATAAGTAATCTATAAGTACTACATAATAGGATTAGTCTATCCACATCTCATCTCTACCGCGAATAGAAAATAAAATAAATGTCAATTTTATTTTATTTTAAGTATAAGTCATTTAGACCTGATCCAAGCATAAAATAATTATAATTATTAGATTAAATTGGTTAAATAGACACCACCTCACTTTAAATTATAATATATTTTGCTTACATTAACTTATCTAAGTATAATTAATTCGGTACATACTTGTTTATAAAATAACTAAACATACTACACAGATACTATCATTGTCATGAAGATACAGGTGGTAAATACATTTTTGTCCTGTTTTTATGTACTAAGTAAGATTTATTATTTTTCATAATTTCCACGTTTGGTGAACATTCTCTAATTACAGTGTATGGACCTGAGTAAATGCTTTGGAACTTATTGCCTGTCTCGTTTTTTAATAAAATTAAATCGTTGGGTTTATACGATACTGGGTTAATGTTATGATCATACCTAATTTTTCTGTTAACCTTGCTAGCAATAAGATTATCTCGCGCCTCTTTTTCTGATGTCTGTATTCTAAATTTTAGTTCTAGAGGATAGTTGTCGAAGTTGTATAAAGGATCAATTTGATTTGAATTTAAATTTGATGGTAAAATACACTTTTTTCCAAAAACAAGCTCAAAGGGAGTAAATTTAGTCTCAGTATGCACTGAAGTGTTATAGGAAAAACACCAAAAGGGAAGCCATGTGCTCCATGCTTCTGGGTGATTTTCAGTTTGAATTCTTAAATAATTACCCAAATGTTTGTGTGAGTTTTCCAATGCACCGATGCTCTGGTGATGGTACGCCGTCGACTGTAATTGACTTATGTGTAAAAGTTTACATACCTCTTTCATAGTAGTAGATATAAATTCTGCTCCCATGTCGGATGCAATAGCACGTGGAATTCCGTATCTGAGAATAAAATTAGTAACAAAATTTCTAGCTACCTCATTTGACGTTTTGGAAAGTAAAGGATATGCTTCTATGTATTTACTTAGTTCACATTGTATTGTCAAAATATATGTGTAATTATTATAATCTTTTTCCAATGGTCCTACTATATCTAAATAAACCTTATCAAATGCTGACGTTGCTGTAGTGGTAATTACCATTGGTTCTTTTGTATGATGTGTCGAATGTTTTTGTTTTTGACATTTGTCACATCTTTTGACAAACTCCGTAACATCCAGTTCTAGACCCGGCCAAAAATAATATTTTTTAATATTATTTACCATCCGTCTTATGCCCGCGTGGCCACTTGTGGGCAAAAGATGGAAGTCATTTATAATTACACGTTGGTCATCTTTATTATCAATTCTCTTTACATCTCTCAAAATACACAATCGTGGTCCGGACCATGTACCTATATTTTGTATCTCTTTTATCATCTTTTCTATAAAAATATGATTATTCTTATTCTTAATAAAATATATTTCTTTTATCTCACATTTTTCGCAAAATTTATTCAGCTCCCTCACAAATTCGCCTGGCGATAGTTGCGATCGGGATGCTGGGTTAATAAAAATTGTATTAATTGATGGTACAAAACAAAAACATTCATTTCCATATTTTATTTCCCTTAAGTCACGATACCGTTTCAGTTCGTTATTAGTAATAAAACGTAATTCCGTGAAATATTTAGGCTTACTTAACATATCCACAACTTTCGGTTGATCAGGCCGATCGTCGTGAGAAATTATAACATCTTGTGCTTGTTTTGCCTTTTGACGTCGCGTCATTACATTAACAACTCTCTCATTCATCTCCTTCAAATCCTCCGATGTAATATACAAACGTGATAGTGCGTCAGCTACAGAATTATTTTCACCTTTCAGATATTCTACTATAAAGTCATACTCCTCCAAAATCATTCTAAATTTCGTTAATCTACTCGAGGGATCGCGCATTCCAAACAAAGCTATGAGCGGTTTATGGTCTGTTTGAACTTTGAACCTACGACCATACAAATACGGTCTAAAATGTTTAACCCCCCAAACAATTGCAAGCAACTCCTTTTCTATTGTTGGATACCTTTTCTCTGCTTTATTCAAGCTCCTACTGGCATATGCCACCGGTCTCCCATCATCATTACACAACACTGCGCCGATAGCATACCCGGATGCGTCAGTTTGCAAAATGAACTGATTACTTTCTGAAAAATTAGGATATTGTAATACAGGATGAGAAATAATACTCTGTTTTAATAAGTTAAATGACTTTTGACATTCATCGTCCCATTTAAACGTTGCATTTTTCCTACATAAACTATTAAGTGGATAAGCTTTCGCTGCAAAATTTGGAATAAACTTTCTATAATAATTTACGAAAGCTACAAATCGCTTAATTTCGTCAATTTTTGTGGGAACTGGATAGTTCTTTACAACATTTATTTTATTAGGGTCAGGTACAACCCCTTCTGATGACACAATATGCCCCAGAAAGAGCAACTCTTTTTGTAAGAAATCACATTTTTGTGGATTTAGTTTTAATTTGACTTTACGAAAACGTTCAAAAATATCCTGAAGATTTTTAATATGTGATGGCAAATCTCTACTGAAACAAACCAGATCATCTTGATAGACCAAACACTTTTCATACGTCAAACCTGTCATAGCAATCGTCATCATCCTTGCAAAGGAACTAGGGCTAGTCTTCAGTCCCATGGGCATTCTGGTCATTTGAAATCTTCCCGAATCAAATGCTGTGTACTTACGACTTTCTGCGTCTAAATTAACATTATAGTAACCCTGATATAAATCCAAGTGTGAAAAGTACATGCAACCAGACAAAGAATCTAATATTTCTACAATATTTGGAAGTGGAAATTTATCATCTTGTATAATATTATTCAGTTTCCTATAATCGATGACTAAACGCCATTTTTTATTCCCATTGCTGTCAGACTTCTTTGGTACAAGTAATAACGGACTAGACCATTCACTTTGACATGGTTCTATAATACCTTCTTTTAACAGATTATCAATTTGATTGTTTATTTCACTTTTTAAAGAATGAGGTAATCGATACGGTTTTGAATATAAGGGTTGAGTATCCTGTTTTAATTTAATGGAATGATTATAAATATTTGTAGTCGATAAACGATCTCCTTCCAAGTAAAATATATCAGAATATTTAGCGCATAAACTTACTATATTATCTTTTTCTTCCTTGTTTAAACGACTCAAGTTTAATTTAGTTAATAGCCGCCTAACTCGGTCTGCGTCCCTACTATTTTTCTCAAATAAACATATATCATATTCTTTTGAACTTTCTATCTCTAGATTTATTTCTGACAATGTGACATCCTTCGTTGTTGTATTTAAAATACGTATTGGTATTTTACCATTGACCGGAACGGCTAAACTACTTGCGACAAAAATTCCCTCACAAATTTCCTTCGTACATACTACACATTCCTCTGTGAAGTTCGTGTTTATATAGTGTATCGACTCTGACCTAGCGGGTAATGTCATTAAATAATCTTTAAACTTAAATAACTTAAAAATAATTTCATTCTCATTATAACGTAACGATAACGTATTATGATTAAAGTCGATAACCGATCCGAACTTGCTTAAAAAGTCCTGTCCTAGAATTCCATGAGCCTTACAAGGCAGTGAATCAAATACATAAAACTTATGGACAATGTTTTGTTCATGTGCCAATAACTGTAAATATACGTATCCAATAGCTTGGACTTTGCCACCAATTCCATTTATGATTATGTTTTCTTTACAAATCGGGATGTTGAGCTGTACCACATGTTTATACTTTAATGCAGATATGGATGCGCCTGTATCAATTAACCAACTAAGTGACTGAATGTTGTTTACATATAATTCTACGAAATAACTACTTTCACTGGCTAAAATATTATAACTTTTAGACACGAAAAAACTCATTTTCATCATCATCCTGCGTACTTTGCTGTGCGGATGTTCTAGGTTGAGCCTGTGCATCGTCGGTTAGTGTACGTACATGTCCCCGAAACAATTTATTACCTCTGTAGTTATTATTAAAAGAGTTACCTCGATATTTTCCTCTAAATCGAACCTGCTGACACTCGGGCCTGCTCAGCTGTGAACCTCGGCCACGGTATTGGTAGCCACGGCTGTATCCACGTTGCTGGAATCCGTGATTATACACACCTCTGTTGTAGCCTCTGTGATTGGTTTGCTGGAACGGTACTCTGGAATTGTTTTTATAATAGGTGTTACGCTTCATTGAAAGAATTTGAGCATTTGAGCTTGATGTTGAGCTATCCTCATCTACTGCAGCCTGAATAGCGTCCTTGAGACACTCAAATTTCTGGGCAGAAATGATTGTGCTGATCCTGCGATTTCTCAATCCGACGCTAAATTGTTTTATTGCTTGTTTCTCATTTATTGATTTTAAAATATCATATTTTGTAGAATTTCCCTCAGATTGTGAAATAGTAAGATCGACAAACATTTCAGACAGTTTTTTACCGAAATCATCAATCGTTAAATCGTTTTGTCTTAAGTTGAGCAATTGTTTTTGCAAAGAGTTTGCAGATTTTTGTGGTAATAAAATCCGTCTCATTTCGGTCAATAGCATAGAAATACTGTCATAATTTGACGCAAGCTTTAATTTCGCGCCTTGGGACAACCTGCTTTTTAAAACTAAGTTAATCAACTTGGTATGATGTTTAGTGTCAAGAACTGAACTATAATAGTCAATTCCATCAATTAACTGTCTTGTATTGGCAATTTCATCAGTCATGACAGGTAATAAGTTCAAAGCAACTTTAAGGTCAAAATCCATTTTTACGGTATAACTTAAGGTATCTTTATATTGACACAGTGTTAATATTTCTGAATACAAGTTATTAAACTTTTCACAATATTCCGTTATAACATTTTCTTCCTCTACACTTGTCCTCTTAACCTTAGTTATATTTTCTAAATAAGTGTTATATTGATTAATAATTATCTTAGCCTCCTTTAACTTTTTCTCCAAAATATCACCTTGCCTACGAGAAGGGCCAATTTTAACTAAATATTTTCTTACCTCTAATAACTCATCATATAATTTTTTCAAAAATCCTGCCATTAAACGTAATACATATTGTTTGCATTACTATTGTAACTTAGGTATAATAAACATTATAAGTACCTCAGTAACTCCACTTTTTACCAAATACTCTTAGATGAAGTCCAATGTCCGTTGTACAGATGCCGAATTTCACCGTTTTCATAACACAAAATAAATCATAAGACCAATTTATGCATATTTTCATCTACTTTAGAAGCACTTTTTATCACTTTTACACTCTGGATTCTTCATTCTTCACCTCGGGATGAATCTGACGTCGCCGCAAGAACGAACCTCTGTTTGCGTTACTCTGAAACTCCTCTCGAATCCATTGCATGTGACATCTCCGGTACATACGAAATGCCAAGTAGATCATGCCAAATCCCACAATTAGCACGAAAATCGTCAGTATTATATTTGTAGAAGTTACATGGAAATTCAAGTCCTCCAAGTTTAATTGATTTCCTCCTGCTGCCGCATTTTGGGCAATTACAACTTCTTTGCTTTGTGGCTTTCCCATTTTTCTTCTTCTTGAATACGAGTATCGCAACTAGTCGTAATTATATTAATTTTAAACATGATTACTTAGTGCACGAACACATTAATGTTTATGAAGCACAGTCCTTATTTGGTAGCTAAGGAATCATATTCACCACGGCGCGTGCGGCGCGACAGAGATGGCAGGGTCGCCATGTAAGGTTGTGACTTAGGAGACAAGTGAAACGAGCGAATGCTGAGTAAATACTGAATATATTTAATAATAAGAAACAATATAAGTAATCTATAAGTACTACATAATAGGATTAGTCTATCCACATCTCAATCTACTTTTTGTCGTAGTTTGGTACTCAGTCAAAAAGATCTTAGAAAAATATTTTTATAGCTCAAGAAAATCGCCATGTAAACTTTGCTTTATGTGTTCAGGCATGTTGTGACTTTTCGTTCAGCGTATAAGTGACCGCTCAAATAGTCACACAGCGGAAGTCACATTTGATAATCCTCTAGTAATAAAAACTGTTTAAAATATAACCACAACACTTAAATTCATCAAAACTTTTGATCAACTTTAACATTTAAAACTAATTGACTAAATACTACAAGATAAATAGATAGAAATAAGCCAAAATATGGTCACATACCTGAGCAAAGACTTTGTTCCCTGCGGCTTGCAAACACGCGTGCACACCTTCTAAGCAGTTTTTTGACACTGACGGCTTCTAACCTGACAAGTTGTATAGCGGTAGCTATGGTGTTGCCAGTAATGCAAAACTATTTGAAATACGGTAATTTTTTTTTTTAGAAAATCGGTGACAAAACTGAATGTTCCGGGAAGGATAATTTTATTGATTTACTTTTTTATTTTTTATTCTTTTATTTTTGTGATTAGTTTATTATATTTTAACTATTATCACAGTAATTGATTATCCTGGACCAAATAAAACCTTAAAAGATGGTATCTTTCTTACAAAAAAGTTAAGAAATAATTTAATAAACGCCTAAGAGTAAGCAGGGGACACCGCAAAATCACCCATTTTTCAATTGTTATTTATAATTAACTTAAATTTATTTGAGATTATGTTATAGTTTTTGTTAAAACAACAAAATATTGTATACGTTTATTCACTTTGATAACTTATATAAATAATTCTGGCAACTATACTTCATATAGAATTTAATCGAATTCGAGGGACAGTTGAAAATCAGGGGGTATACATTTTTGTGAAAATGCCCATGGAAAAGCATTTTTTCTATTAACCGACGAAATATTTCTATATAGGGTGTCTCAGAATAATGTACTGAGTATGTGGTTTCTGTTTTCGGTACGGTGTCCCTTCTACAACGTATAGATGTAGTAAGAAATAGCAAGTTGTTTGTAAGGAAATAAATAGATACTTAGGTAGTGCTGAAAATATTCAAACTTTAACAGCGTACTTACCAAATTTTGCACCATATCTTCAAAGTTGTTTATCACTGTTGCTGACCGGTTACTAGTTGTTGTTTCTGGAGTTTCACTGTCAGTATCCGTTTGATTTTCCATAATCTGTATATCATATTCTGCTGCGATGTAGGTCTGATAATTATTTCGTTTGACTACACAGTAGAATTTCCCAGTTAGGACTTGGAAATGATGACTTGTCTCTTACTAGACGCGCTCGGTTTTAAATTTTTTCCGATGGCCAAAATAGCTTCCCATTTTCTTCCCAAATAGAAGGTACAATACTTAGTCTACGTCGCCCTTTTTCAACTGTTTGTACAATCTTGAACGGCATGGTCTAAAAAAATAATTAAATTAGTTATTATACTACATTCCACATACTTACAGTCTAAACAGCAACAAATTAATTCGGTCATCCACTTAAAGTGTACAAGTAAACCTCGGACATGCCTACACACCTTGCCTTAACACATCACAAAAATACTATTGTACAATAAACACTGAGTAATAATTATAGTACCTTAATGTTTCAGTTTAAACTTTCTTTAAAGTAAAGAAACAATGACGTTGACGAAGGCGATATGCAACGCGACGTGTGCTTACCTTCATGTTTATTTTACAACTGATCATGATGAGACAAGCGAATAGCTAAATTTAGTGGCATCTCTTTTCTGCTTGTAAGCTACCCTACCTCTCACTTATACGCATAAGTACATCTCTCGAGGAATGCCCGTGATTATTATGAATTCGTATTCAGTTGGTATAATTATGTAGACAGGTATTTATAATTATTTTATGTAAGTACCTTTAATTTAACGTCATAACATATTTTTGTTATTCATTTCAGTCGGTATTCTAACAATACCATCTCGTATATTAAAATTAACGCATTTATTCAATCATAACACCTGCTGCATTTATTATCGAAGACTTTATACTAAGTAACTTGTGGTATTGAAACAAAATTCAAATTTTCAATGCGGATCCCTAAAATTTAGTATTCCAAAAAATCTAAAAGGGTATTCACGTGAACTATTGAAGAACTGCTTACCCGCTCAGGGCTGAATATGAGCTTATCGAGCATAAGTTGTACAGAAATTGACATTAAGATGGTACACAATGTGAACCCTTCTAGAACTCACGACATTATAATGGTACACATGTGAGACTTTAAAGAGTTCACAACTATAATTTAGAGTTACAATGGTTCACTATAGCTGGAGACAACGTCCACCATTTTCTTCGCTCATAACCTATAATATTTCAAATCAAATCAAATCAAATCATTTATTTCTTTGCAAACATGGGTAGGTATATAAATAGATGTTGACAGAGTTAAAGTTCTCCATATTTTGCTGTAATATGAGCATGCAAATTATACAGTAAAAAAAAATAAGTAAGTATCTAATGATCTAATATTCTGAATTAATTAATCAGTTATTACATTAACAATACAGACATCGTGCATCGTCGTTACAGTCCATTAAAAATAAAATAACAATTTAAAAATAAACAGTAATTATTTAAAATGTCATAATTCTAAATTTAATGCCGAGAAAAATTAGTAATTCATGTCAGATCAAACAAATTAATGTCTAAGTATAGTCAAGAGGGTCAGAAAAGGTACATTTATTTAATATTATGAATTTGTGCATACAAATTATTGTCCGTAAGGATTTCCTTCCAAGTATTGCTTCACGCTATAGTAAACCTTTTCTATTAAAAATTCCTTTAGCTTATGCTTAAATAAATTCAAGTTTTCAATATCTGTAATACACCAGGGTAATTTATTATATATTTTGGCAGTCATGCAATATACACTTGTATTCATTAATGACGATCTGCTAGGTATATTACAAATTTTGTGTTTATATCTAGTACTTCTCAATGTGTCATAAATTTGAATATTACTCCTAACAAAGATCGCTATCTCGTAAATATACAAACTTGGAAGCGTAAGAATATTTAGTTTCTTAAAGTACTGTTGGCAGCTATCAGTTGTTTTAAGCCTACATATTGCCCGTATACATTTTTTTTGAGCTTTAAAAACTGACGTCCAGTCAGTCGAGTTACCCCAAAAAATTACACCATACCTTAGTGCAGATGCTACATATGCATGGTATGCTGTCACAACGGTGGATATACAAACAATTTTTGTGAGCATGTAGAGCATATATGAAAATTTATTTAGTTGCATGCAGACAGTCTCCACGTGTGCTTTCCAATTTAAATTACAATCAACACTTAAACCTAAAAATTTTGTTACTTCTACTTCTTTAATTTTTATTCCAGAATAAGTTATATTTAAATCTACAGGTGGTTTAGTTCTATTTCTAAATATCATATAATTTGTTTTCTCTAAATTTATTAATAGATTATTAGCTCTTAGCCAGTTAACTATGTCTATTAGAGTAAAGTTGATATCTCTCTCTAAGGAGGGGTAATTTTTATTGCAGAATATAGCCGTACTGTCGTCGGCAAAAAGGATCATTGGGAAATTTACTGTTTTTGGAAAATCATTAATATAAATTAAAAATAATAACGGCCCTAAGACGCTACCTTGTGGCACGCCATATGACAGTACTCTATAACTCGAAGTATGTACAGTTTCATGTTTTTTCCTCGGACATATACTTGTAATCGATGTGGCTTGTTCTCTGCGATTTAGATATGATGTAATGAGCTCTAATGCATTGCCTCTAATACCATATATATAAAGTTTATTTAACAGTATTTCATGATCTACATAGTCGAATGCTTTAGTCAAGTCCATGTAAAGTGCACAAACAGGTGTTTTATTATCAACACTTTTTGTTACTGTTTCTAAAAAATTATAAATTGCTTTATTAATGTTCTTATTTTTTCTGAATCCCATTTGTTCGTCAATTAAAATATTGTATTTTTCAAAGAATTCATATAAACTGTTGTAAATTATTTTTTCTAGGACTTTAGAGAATATCGGTATTAGAGCAATTGGTCTGTAACATGACATATTATCTTTATCTAGTTTTTTAAAAAGTGGTTTAACAATAGTTTTTTTAAGTATTTTAGGAAAGCAACCTTGTTGGATACAAAGATTAAAAATATGGCAAAGTACTGGACTTATATCATTGTTTACATATTTTAATATTTTAGTTGTTATTCCATCAAATCCAGTGCTATTAGTATTTTTAAGAGATAATATTATTTTAAATATGTCAAGAGGCGTAACCGGATTTAAAAATATTGAATTATTATGTGTACAAGACAATTTATATTTATTATTACTATAATCATAATATGTTAAAGGTTTGACTTGATCAGTATAAAAATCATTAAATCTATGGGCTATGTCATTAGGATTTGTAATTATTTTACCGTCTACTTTAATTTGCATTATATAATTTTTCGGAATATTTGTGTTACTTTTATTAATTATGTCCCAGGTGGCTTTGGACTTATTCAAAGCAGTATTAATGTAATAATTGTTTTGAGATTTTTGTGTTTGCTTAATTATTCGGTTCAGTCGAGAGGAGTACATTTTAAATATATTCTTATCTTCTGTACTCTTTGTCTTCCTATATTTCCACAATAAAAATCTTTTTCGTTTAGAACATTTTTTTAATCCTTTGCTTATCCATTTTGGACGTCTTCGAAATGTCTTTCTAATGCTCATTATTGGAAAACATAAATTATAAAATAAACTGAAAAGCTCATGAAAATTATCAAATGCACTTTCAGGATTTTGATCGTTGTAAATGTCACTAAATGTGAGAGAAGTGAGACAACTTTTAAATCTTACCATATTTTCTAAACAATAGTCTCGTTTTTCAATGTACCAATAATTGATTTTGAAGTTATGTTTTACTGGACAAATTAACAATTGTGCTGTATGATCAGAGAGGCCAAAGTCTATTATGTCACACTTGCACCCTTTAACATTATGGATCATGTGATCAATACACGTCTTGCTCACCAGGCGAGTAGGTGATGTGACAGCTAATTTCAAATTGAATGCCGCTAGCAAAAATTTAAAAGCAGTAGAAATTTTACTCTTTCTGAGAATATCTATGTTTAAATCCCCACACATAATAACTTTTTTTGATCGATAACAAAATTGAGACAATATGTTGTTTAAATTCTCAAAAAACTTTTCTATGTCTTCTAAATTATATTTTGGAGGTCTGTATATACAAATGATGACTAATTTATGATCTAAAAGTTCTATAGCACTGCACTCAATAACATTCATGATAGTATGCTTTGCAATATCATCTATTATTCTATATTGATAGCCATGACGAACCAAAATACATGATCCTCCATGTCTATTCTTTCTAGAACATGATGAGGCGAGATTAAAGAATGGCATGTTAATAAGTGATATGTCTTGATGTGTCATGTTGTGCTCTGTAATACAAAGTATGTCTACGCTTATCTGTTTATCCAATAATGTATCTACACTGACACTTAAAAGATCTAGTTTACTCAGCAGGCCGTTTATATTTTGATGCAGGATATTAATTGACTTAGACACGAAAAAAATCATCCGATAATTGTGGTGTTGTGGGCCGAGGTTTGTCTTCTACATCGCAGTCCTGCATAGTTTCTGTTTGAGTATATTTATGATATTTTATAGCCTGTAAAGCATGTAATTGCTGTTGGTAGTTAAAATATTTACGCCTGTTGTCTATGTTTAGAATTTGTCTTAATAGGCATCGACTTAAGTTTTTAGCGAAATATATTTTACGAGGTAGACTATGATTGTAATTCATATTTACGTATGACACATTTTTAAAAGCACTACATATAAATCGAAGTTCATAATTTAGTTTTTCATTGTTTAAATATCTGTTAAATGGTATTTCAGTTACAATAGTATTGGTATTTCTTATCGTCTTACACCAGTTCTCTATACTAAATTGGAATTCACGGGGATTACATTCATTAGTAAAATTAAAATAATTACATAGTCATTCATTGTCAACTTTGGAATAACGTCTTTTTGGGATTTAAGTATCTCTTCCATTCTTGCTCCTGATTTCCAAAAGCTTGTCACACTGTATTCTGGGCCAATCAATTTCTGAAGCAACTCCCGAATTTTCCAACCTTGATGGTCTGCTAGTACAATAACCTTTTTCAAGTTGTGATCTTGCCTACTAGTTTCCGTATGCGTATTCTTGTCTGACAATATGATGGTTTTATTCTGTTTAGGATCATTGTTCCGTTCTGCACGGCTTGGTGATAAAAGCTCTGATTCTGCAGATAGAGTTTTTGGTAAGCATTTTTTTTGTAATTGTTCAGTGGCTTTTGGAGTATCTAAACTAAGTACAGGGATATTAAATTTTATCGGTGTAGAAACTCGATCTGTTTTCCTTTTTCTGGTTTTATGTATTGTTTGAGGTGTTTGACTCTTTATTTCAGGAATTTGTATTTTTTTGTAAGTTTCTATTACTTTTTGGCATTTTTGTACGTCTGCTTTTAAGCTAATTGCAGCCATGTTAGTACTACACCTGGGATCTCGTTCAAAGTACTCCAGGATTTCTTCGTCTAGTTCAGGTGTGTACACTGGTTGGCGGCCGCGGTCCTCAGCGTGTGTAGGTGTACGGAATTGTCCGTGATCTAACAAACGCTGCGTAGCCGCCACAATTGTCTGACTAAACGGAACTTGGGGGTTGGCAATACCACGCAGACGCAAAGATTGCAAGTGGGTTGGTTCACTGTAGAGACGAAGAGCCGCTTACTTATCAAAACCCGCGATCGCGTACAATTGCACCATGGCAACGAACTCCGGATTGGAGTACACGTAATTACGAGACGCCATTACGTTCGCGCGACAAGTATACTCGTTACAACAACACACCGATGACGTCTTAGGAGAACTGAATTGTTTACATGACGTGGTCATGCGATGCACTGCGCGGGGTGCGCGGGGCGCGCGCTGTTTTGCACTGCCAATCAAATGCGGTTTGGGGGCGGAGTTTGGTCTAGTATTGGCCAATTTTTGTGAGTCCACGTTAAGTCAAAGGTTACACGCTCAATCTGGCGTAAGTTCAGTCCATCAGTTTGGTCCGACTAAGACTGATGCCAGAATGATGGATGGTAAACACGGTTACACGCTCAGTCTAAACTGACAGCAGACTGATAAAACTTACGTTAGTTATCATTCGTAAAGTGAAGACGACAGTCAAGTGAGTCACCTGGTCCTGCCTAGCCATGGATATTGTGAAAAAAAAAAGAGCCTGTGCTATTAGAATTATCGCTTTACTGCTAAAGAAACGCGTAAAAAGGAAGCGATGGATGAAAACCTGGCTACAAAAAAGAGAACATTACACGCATCTAAATTTATTAAATGAAATACGACAACAGGATGACGAAGAAGACTTTCAAAATTACTATCGAATGAAAGAAGCCTGCTACGAGCATTTGTTGCAAATGATCAAACCATATTTGGAAAAACAAGATACCTGTATGAGGAAAGCAATAACCGCCGAAGAAAGATTAGCTGTCACTTTACGATACCTTGCTACTGGAAGAAATATTAAAGATCTTAAATATTCTGCAATTATGTCACCTGCTGCCACCAGTCAGTCAATTATTCAGACATGCGAAGTATTAATTTATGTCCTACAGTCTTATATCAGGGTAAGTAAAATATCTATATTAAGTACTTTATTTTTATTATTTTGCTTACAAAAACAACAATATAATTCAATTTATGGCACTATGTAATTACGAACCAGCTGAATATTCGCTGTCTTGAGACGGAATATGATGAGTGTTGAGCGGAGGTTGTGCGGGAGCTGCGGCTTGGGTTTGAATGTAGATGGGTGATTGTGCGGGAGGAGCTCCGACTTGGGTTTGGATGCTGTTGGAAGAATGCGCGAGAGGAGCTGTGACTGGGGTTTGGATGTAGTTGTGAGATTGTGCGGGGGGAGCTGTGACAGGAGTTTGAATGTAGATGGGTGATTGTGCGGGAGGAGCTCCGACTTGGGTTTGGATGTTGTTGGAAGAATGCGCGAGAGGAGCTGTGACTGGGGTTTGAATGTAGATGGGTGATTGTGCGGGAGGAGCTCCGACTTGGGTTTGGATGTTGTTGGAAGAATGCGCGAGAGGAGCTGTGACTGGGGTTTGAATGTAGATGGGTGATTGTGCGGGTGGAGCTCTTTGGATGTAGTCGGGAGATGTTGTGTGCGAATAGAAAGATGATTCGGGTGGAGATGTGTAATAGGGATATGGTGCAGGTGAAAGGGTTGATGTTACATTTATTTGAACCGAGTATCTGTGTAAATTTCCTAATTCCGCTTCAAATAGCACATCATTAATGGCCTTCTTGGCATATAATCTTTGAGTAGGGGTCAGTCGTTCTAATGATTCTGCCCAGTCAAATGCAATTGACTGAACACCACTAACTTGGGGTTCTGCTAAGTAATTGCATGCTCGTTCCAGTAATTCATTTTGTGTTTTATGAACACTTTTCTTGGAACTAAGCCGAGGCGGTCTTGCGGGTGGTGGTGGGGCTGACACGAATGAAGAAATAGTCGCAGCCACTTCTTGCTCTTTTTGTGCTTGATCAGATTCAGTTTCATTCTGATCACTAACCTGAAAAAACGAAACATACAATATTAACTTCTACCATTTTTTTCTTTTCAGAAACCATCAAAAGAGGAATGGAAAAGAATTGCCACTGATTTTGGGGATAAATATCAATTTTGGAATTGTTTGGGAGCTTTGGATGGTAAACATGTTAAGATCCAAAGACCAGAACACTCAGGGTCACTATATTTCAATTATAAAGGTCACTTTAGTATTGTCTTGATGGCACTGGCAAATGCAAATAAAGAATTTATAATGATTGATGTTGGTGCGAATGGCCGAGTATCGGATGGTGGTGTTCTGTTTTACACAAAATTCTGGGATCTCTATAGTAAAGGCGAATTAGATATACCAGAACCATCGCCATTGCCATATGCCTCCGAAAGTTTTCCTTATGTTTTTATATCTAATGAGGCTTTTGCACTAGGGAAGAATTTAATGAAGCCATATCCACAAAGTGCATGTAACAATAATAATGAGCGAAAAGAACTTAACAGGCGACTGTCACGAGCTAGATCAGTTATTGAAGGTGCTTTTGGTATAATAACAAAAAAATTCGGTGTATTTCAAAAAGCAATATGCTTTGAGCCACGAAAAGCCTCAGTGATAGTAACGGCTTGCTGTTATTTACATAACTACTTAATGAAAACCAAATCCCGTCGCTACTTGGCATCAAACTGAAAAATTACAAAAGCTACTGATATTGGATTGAACGATTTGGAGCCCACTTCTACCCGAAATTCAACTAATGATGCCAAAGTGATAAGAGAAAGACTTTGCCATTACTTTAGCCATGAGGGTAAATTGGAAATTAGCAAAAATGACCTCCAATAGTGAATAGAGAACATATAATAATAATTTTACAGCATTATACCTACTTTGTTTTATTTACCTACCTACCTACCTACTGCGGGGTGACATGTTGGAGGGAGATGTTGCGGGGACGAGGTGTTAGGAGCCACGCGAGGAAGAATAGGGTCGCGGGAAAAGAAATTACGTGCAATGCACGTGTTACTTTTATGGCTACTTCATCCTCTCAACGTCTGTCTCCGTGCAGGCACTGCACGCACGTACTCGCCGGGCTATATAATATGTACCTATACTACATAGAAAATATGCTCTTACTTACCCGATCTACCGGAACAGGCTGCTCAAATTTATCCAAAAATTTTAAATATTCGAAAGTCCAACTTTTTGGACAGTATAAGTCATCTGTACTAGACCCCGATCTTCGCGATGAAATAATTTTCTTGAGCTCTCTCCTGTAGTTGGACCGTAAAACGTTGATTTTTTTTTTGACATCCTCTATAGTTGCCCCGGGTTTCACTTTTATATATATGTCGAGGAGTTTTCGCAAAGCGTCATTTCTCTTGTATTTATTACAATATAACGTATGCGTTTTATCCCATAACTCTGGCAAGGACTCGAATGAGAGAATGAATTCTTTTTCTATCTCGATTGGCGGTGGCGGGAGTGAAGTGGGCGGCGGCGGCAGGGCTTCGTCGCTTGGCACGTCTTGCTCCATTGCGTCGGGGACGGTGACTGACTGACACGGGAATGATTCGAGCGGTTACACGATCAGTCTGGCATCAGTCTGCTGTTATTCACAACAGAATGATAAAAAATATTTAAAATATTTAATTTTTGTCATTCTGGACCATCAGTACGTCAGTCAACCGGTTAGACGATAATTCTCCCATCATTCTGAGCAGACTGATTGACCAGACTGACGCCAGATTGAGCGTGTAACCTTTGACTAACTGTGCTTGCGCGTCATTGTTGCTAGTACCGAATGGTGAATACTAATGGTTCGCATTAGTTTCTCACTACGGCGAGAATTAATTCGAGTTTATAAAAAAAAGTACTTTATTTTTTTATTTTATCTTAACAAATCGATAGTGTTTCATGGACCGGATTGATCCTTCACGTGAAAAAAACTATCAAAAAGCAACGCTGTATACTTTACAATAAATTTACATTACCCATAATTTTAACGCAATCCCCCTTCCCCCCGGACCTCTGTACAGTACAGACGTGTTTACTGCGAACCGTGTTACACTAAATTTACTAAATAATTAAATATTAAAATAAATATCAAAAATATTCGTGCGAGTACCAGGCGCGCATAAATTACACGAAGATAAGTTGACAGTGTGCGACGAGCAATGCAATCACCAGCCTGTTTCACAGTCTCCCGCCACGTGAGTAATTAGCGAATAAGGTCGTTGCACTCTGGCGTAGCCACGCCCATACTCATTAGTGACAACAGGATTGGAACTTTGCGCACACGCCGCCACTAAGCTACACCCGTTGCCACCGCCCCATGAGTAGTCTGCATATGCGTTAAAGGGGGCACGTTGACAACTTGCTGCATAGTACCAGGGCATCACGAGTGCGCAAACCCGAACCGCGCTGCAACGACAGTTTGGCTGATATAACTATAGCTATCCATAACAGAAAAAAAAAAAATCGCCTAAGATTTGCTTTAAAAATATGCCACTTAGGCGTACTCCACCACGACCGGCATCCTCATCTGAACAAATGGAATCTCCATACCATGGTGGCTCCGAGCCTAATATTTACACCTGCAGGGAAGATCTTGATCTTGAAGAATTCTCTACTAATGTCAACAAGCGAGGAACAAAACGTAAACACGGTCAAGATTTCAAAGAGGAATTTCAGGCATTTAAAGAAGAAATCCTAAGCACTTTGAACTCGTGGAAGGACTCTCAAGACAATAAGTACCAGACTATCCTAACAACTATCAATGAGCTTCGAAGTGAATATAAAGAACTGCACTCAAGTGTAAAATTCGTTAGTGACAAATATGAAGAAATAAAGGGAACCGTTACCTTATTAGAGAAAGAAAAACGAGAACAGCTAAATCATATTCACGAACTCGAATTAAAGTTGGAATCTATGGAAAGGGGTATGAAATGTTCTACAATTGAGATTCGTAACATACCTAAGAAACAACAAATTGAAACTACGGATGATTTAATTAAAACTGTACAAAATATTGGAAATCTGTTAAATGTTGACATCCAAGCTCAAGGGATCAGGGACATATATAGGGTGAATACCAAAACAGATAGCTATAAACCTATAATAGTTGAATTCACCAGCAAGATATCGAAGGATAGTGTTGTATCAGCGGTTAAAACATTTAATAAGACAAACGCAAATAATAAATTGAATACTACCCACTTAAAAATTAATGGAACTCCTACACCAATATATATCACTGAAACTCTCACAGCAAATGCTAGAAAGCTCTTTTACATGAGTAGAGAATTTGCAAAAGCTCACAAATACGCATTTTGCTGGGTATCATATGGACGTATATACTTACGAAAATCAGAAGGACTGAAACAAATTCGTGTTAATTGTGAAGCTGATCTCCAAAGAATCCGTGATAAATGACTCTTAGTTATAGTTTACTGCATGCTTAAATTAGTATGTACAATTTCATTTTATTTTGTTATTTTTTCTTTTTTTAACTTTTGTTGTTTTACAAGCAGGTTACTATATAAACTCCTAAAGTATGTTCACACTGTAATAAAATACTGCACTTTACAAAATAATCATTACACAAACAAATACTTACCAGAACTGTCCATAATTACATATTTACACATATCTCACATAAACATAATACACCTCGATATTTACATAATAAAATCAATAAATTGCACATATTATCCTGTATTGCTTGCTGCGTGGGCCGGCAATGCTTATCAAAATGCCTACAAAATAATGCTTAGCAAAGATATGAAACTGCGTAATTACAATCAAAATTCGATCATTTTAATTCTATTATATCTGATCTAGACAAAGATAAAAGTAACTGCGTTCTCATTGATGACGTATCACAGTGTTCACAAAATCTGCAATGTCACGAGAATTCCGGTAACTTCTGTATCGTAACTGCAAACATACGCAGTATTAACCGTAACTTCGATCTTCTTCTGGCTTTTGTTATGGCACTCAATACGCCAATAGACATGATCATTTTAACCGAATGCTGGCTAAGAACAGAAGTCCCGCCTCCAAACATAAAGGATTATAATGTGCATTACTCCAAAAAGCTACTAAATCAGAATGATGGAATTGTGGTCTATGTCCGTAAGGCCTTAAGGGTGGCTTGTTCTGAACCAGACATTATAGAAGGCAATTGCCTGCAATTGGATGTTGACTGTTACTCCATTATTTGTTCGTATCGACCACCATGTTACGTAAACCCCCGGCGATATCTCGAATCCTTAGAAAACCTATTGCAAAACAACAAGAAGAAACATGTGATATTCACCGGAGACATAAACATTAACACAATATCCACTGACATCATTAGTAATCATTTAAATGAATATCTTTGTATCATGGCTACCCATGGTCTGGAACAAGGTGTTACACATCCAACAAGGTTAAATAACTGTCTCGATCACTTTATGGTAAAAACGACAAATAAATGGCAAACCATGGTTTTTCCACCATTGACAGACCACAGCCCCATTCTTTTACACATAAGAAATACCAATCTATCCAGGAGAAAAAGCACTCTTTCAAAACAAGTACTTGACTACACATTGGCGTTAAATAAAATACGTAATATAGATTGGACAAACTTTTTTACATTGCAGGATATAAACCAAAGTGCAGAACATCTTGTGAGCACTGTTATGGGAATTATGAGCGAATGCACAAGTATTAGACATACATCGAAAAAAAAGGCACCGCTTAAGCCATGGATTACGACAGGCGTCGTAAGAGCAATTCGCAAACGAGATAAGTTACACAAAAAAGCTAAAGCTAAACCTGATGATGCCCAAGCAGCTAATACATATATTAAATATAGAAACATTTGTAATAGAATTATTAAGTCATTAAAACGACAATACTACCAAACAGAACTGCAAAAAAATGAGAAAAATATTAAAAAGACGTGGACTGTGATAAAGGATATATGTAATATGAAAGCTAAGAATGAAATACCAACAGAACTGCTCACGATTGGGAGCACCTCAAAAGACTCATTGAACAAAATTAACACCTACTTTACGACCATTGGAAAAAATCTAGCTGACGTCACACTCAAGAAACTTAATAAAACGGAGCTTGAATTAGCAAGGGTAGCGCAGCCAACCTCTTAAGTTCATTCAATGTCTTTTTCTCCTACAGACCCTTATGAGATCGGTAGGATTATATGTGACCTGAAAATCGACAGTGCACCGGGTCATGATGGCATTTCCACAAGGCTCGTCAAGCTGGCAGGGGAGTTCCTAGTTTATCCAATTACGCACCTCTGTAATCTAAGTCTGGAGCAGGGAAGGTTTCCAGATTTATTTAAAAAAGCTATTGTTTCGCCAATATTTAAAACGGAGGATAAGCGAGATGTCTCTAATTACCGGCCTATTTCTTTGCTCTCCACCATGTCAAAGATTTTGGAAAAATTAGTAAACAGTCGATTGATCTGCTTCCTTGAGAAAAATCACCTACTAACGGATGTCCAGTATGGATTTCGCAGAGGAAGATCGACGGATGACGCTGTACTGAGATTAACCTCCTTAATACATAAATATGTGGATAGGGGAGATAGAGTTATTGGTGTTCTTCTGTGCCTTCGACACAGTCTCAATCCCAATACTACTATCGAAAATGGAAGGTCTGGGTGTCCGCGGTCATGTGCACGAATGGCTCCAAAGTTATTTGGCAGATAGGGTGCAGTATGTTAGAGTAAATAAGGACCTGAGTGATGCCTCAATCTGTAGTTTTGGTATTCCTCAAGGAAGTACACTAGGGCCGACCCTTTTCTTGGCCTATATTAATAGTCTTCCCGAGGTATTAACATCTAATACAGACTCAATAATATTCGCAGATGATACGGTCCTCTTATTCCATGGCCAAGATTGGAAGCAAGCTCAAACCGCTGCAGAAACCTGCCTGGAGAGAGTGACAGCATGGCTAGAGGATAATTTGCTCACAATAAATATTGCAAAGACCAAATACCTTTGTTTTTCGAAGTCTGCAGCCTCATGCCCAACCCATGATTTTTCTATCACTCTTCACTCTTACCCATGTAATAGACAGCGTTTAAAAAACTGCAGTTGTGACACTCTCACTAGAGCTAGATGTGTCCGATATCTGGGTGTTCAAGTGGACAACACTGAGCTGGAGAGAACAGATCAGTAATGTTTGCTCTCGTGTAAGAAAGCTCATATATATCTTTAAACAACTCAGATCAGTCGCTAGTAAAACTCTACTTACACAAACCTATAAAGCGCTTTGCTAGAGCTAGAGCGTGCGCAACGAGCAGTCTTAAAAGTAATGATGTACTTACCATACCGATGTCCTACTACTGCCGTTTACGATGAGATAAAAGTACTCTCAGTGCGTAAGCTCTTTTTACAACAAACACTTCTTAGATTAGCCCTTAGCGGTGCCAATTGACATGCATCATAAACCTTTAGTTATTCAGGCCAACTTTGTAGAATTACATAAACTCTCGGAAAAATTAAATACTAAATACAAGTATTATAAAGCCGACTACCCCTCTATTATGTTAGCACTGGATGATATTAACTGGGATAGTTTACTAGGCACGGGCTCTCTGGACGATGCTGTTAGTCACTTTTATGCAAAATTATACGAACTCAGGGATCAGTATATACCCACAAAGACAGCAAAACACTCATCACATCCTCCATGGTACAGCTTTGCACTAATTAAAATACTCAAAGAAAAACATAAATATCATAAAAAATATAAAACATACGGCAACATCTCAGACTACCACACATTCTCTACACTACGGCTTAAAGCCAATGAGTTAGAAAAAAAATATTACAGTGCATACATGGAAAAAATTGAACAGTCAATAACCAGAAATCCTAAGTGTTTTTGGTCTTATATTAAAAGTAAAAGGACTGATAACTATATTCCTAACTTAATAAAATTTAATAATATTACCGCGGATTCAGGAGAGGGAATTAGCAATCTATTTTCTTCATACTTTCAGTCAACATTTCAGGAACCAGAATCAATCGATATTGTGGACTCCAATGCAACTACTGAGTGCTTTAGCAGCTCTGGTAGCATCAGCTCAATAGACATACATGAAGGAAAAGTTCTTAAGTTGCTCCAAGGCTTAGATCTCACAAAATCGGGAGGTCCAGACTTATTACCACCTATATTCATTGTCAATTGTGCTAAAAGTCTAGTTAAGCCAATTTGCGTTCTTTTCAAACGATCTCTGACGGAGGGTATAGTCCCTAAAACCTGGAAAGCGGCATACGTCACACCAATATTTAAAAAGGGTGACAAGTGTCAAGTTCAAAATTATCGCCCAATTTCCAAGTTATGCTTATTTTCTAAAATATTAGAGCGAATAGTCTATACGGCAGTTTACTCAGCCTTAAAATGTAACTTTGGAGAAGAGCAGCACGGTTTTATAAGGCGTCGATCCACCACCTCTAACTTAATCCTTTCCAATGAATATATCTCAGATGGTATGCAGCACCGCCACCAAGTAGACGTAATTTACACCGACTACAGTAAATGTTTTGATCGTATTAATCATCGCATACTTTTACAAAAACTGTCGTCTGCTGGTATACATGGTGATCTATATCGATGGTTTTCCTCATATATAGAAAATAGATCTCAGGCAGTAGTGTTACAAGGGTTTATTTCACGTTGGAGATTAATACCCTCTGGAGTCCCACAGGGATCAATTTTAGGTCCTCTTTTGTTTAATTTATTTATTACTGACATCACTCACTGCTTTCAAAATTCACATATATTATTGTACGCCGATGACATGAAAATCCTTAAAAAAGTTCAAAACTTATCAGACACACAAGAACTTCAGGCTGATCTTAATAGATTTGTAAATTACTGTGATCATAATAAGCTTCAACTTAATATATCTAAATGCTTTCACATTAGTTATACTCGGCAGAAAAATACCACCGGCTCAGGTTATACTCTCAATAATCAGAACATAACTAAAGTAAATAACATCAGAGATCTAGGCGTTATCCATGACAGTAAATTGATTTTCGATAAGCATATTGACAGTATAGTTAAAAAAGCATCAAAGTCTCTAGGTTTCATAATGAGATCTACAGCATGCTTTAATTCGTTAAAACCAGTCAAGGTTTTGTATTGCTCATATGTACGCTCTCATCTGGAATATGCGTCACAGGTATGGAACCCTCAATATGAGATATACAAGTCACGTATTGAGATCATACAGAAGAAATTTCTAAGATACCTTGACTATAAAGCACAGCAAAGTTCAGCTGATTATACCCATCGATGCAAACGATACCATTTCTTACCTTTAGAATACAGACGCCGCATAAATGACATCACCTTTCTCATAAATATTGCCAATTCCTCCATTGACAGTTCTGAGCTTCTTTCAAAAATAACCCTCTGTACAAAACAACTAGGCTTTAGACGATGTCCACTGTTATATGTCCCCTTTGCAACAACCAACTATAGAAAAAATACATTCACTTTACGTAGTGCAGTTAGTTACAACAATCTACCTTTGGACATAGACCTGTTTACAACTAGCCCTAATGCAATCAGAAAATTACTGAACAAATTCTATTTTGAAAAAGACCGCACCACAATCGCATCTATTATAACTTAAGTTTAATAATCTCTTCCTTCCTGTTCTTCTTCTCTTCTCTTTAACTGTAAGTACTACTCTGTTACAATATATAGGTACTAAGATATAAAATATGTGGAAGCTTGTTATTAGCAATTTTGTAATGTAATTGTTCCTTATCAATAGTTGTTATTAGTCTGTAAGCTTTCCTAAAAATAAATAAATATATAAATAGATACCACCGCGTTACTGCACACACTCTGACGGTCACTAAAAAAAGACGGTGGCGATGCCCTGTACCCTTCAGCAAATCTACTTTCGGTCAAAGGCACTACAGTCACATAGCGCCACAGGTTTACAACAAAATTCCCACTGATAATATTTTTGAGCTTATAAAACTAAGCAACAATAATTTCAAAAAATACATAATAAATTGGCTACTACATATTGATTATATCCAAACAGAGAACCTTTTTACAAATTTAAAATAAACCATGGAACCAACACACACACAAATACACACACAATACACAACTACACACCAAGTCAGAAACACAACCTCTCACCCACACAACACTCACACAGTAATCACATCACCTATTATAGTAACCGATATTACATTACTCAACCATAATTATCTGCTATTATTAAATATTTTTTTTTCACCAGGAATAATAATAAGAAATGTACTTACCGAATATAAAACCTAGAACTAAGTATTAGGGAAGGCACTGTTTCCTGAGATACAGGTTTTTGACCTAGTTCAGGAGACAGAGCACCTTTGTATTAGAACATTTGGTTGCTAATAAATATATTATAATATTATTATTATTAATAATAGAATATAATAAACACAAAGTACTTACCGTATTATTAATAATAAGTCACAAAAAAAAAAGGCTGATAGACACTCACGAGCGAAATACGTAATATTTATTGCAAATTACTGAAGTAATTTGTAATAAATATTACATGTAGTACTCAGTTGATAATTTGAAGAAAAAGCGGCCGCTACTAGTTTTTAGGGTACACTTGTGAGCTTAATACGAGATACGGGCTGTTAAATGTTCACTCGTTACTTCTTATAACTCTCTTGTCTGTATGAAGAACCACATGGAATCATATATGATGCCGTTGATCGCTTTAAGACCACAGGTTCTCTCTTAAAGTGCTGCTATTGAGCTACTGTGTACCTTTTGTGAACTTAAGGCTGCATAATTTGTGCACAAACCGGTGGTATAAGGACTGTATAGCGTGCTATACAGCCCTCATACAGCTTACATAGACAGCTTAAAGAATAAATGTGTACCATAAGTCAACCGTTATAGAACCCCTAATGCTACTTGAGAAGATTCAGAGAAGCGTTCCTAACACCGTAGTGGTGCAATTTCCTGATTATAGTTTCATGAAGGACGCAATCAAATGCCTTGGACAAATCACAGAAAATACCCAAAGCATCGTATGAATCCTCCCAAGCATGATAGACGTGTCCTAAAAGTTCAACACCGGCATCGGTTGCCGAACGACCCCTAGTAAATCCAAACTGTTTACTATGTAATAACTTATTTTTAAGAAAAAACTTTTGCATTTGATTAAACATTACTTTTGTCTTTCGGCAAGCATCGCTTACACGCAAATACTATTTGCTGGCCCGATCTGGATACAAATTCCACATACTCAGTCAAATGTGGCCATGGATTCTCATCAGGACCGCTGGAATCTGATCCGATTCCATGTTTTCCAACATCCATGATATGGTTTTATTTTGTATTCTTGTATTTGTCAAGGACAGTGGTGTAGTTATGAAAGAAAATAATAAATAAATAAATATAAATATATATTTTTTTGACATTTTTACGCAGCACCATCTAGTCCCAAACTAAGCAGAGCTTGTACTATGGCTTCTAGACAATTGATATAATACTTATATACTTTTTTTTTGTAAATATATACTTATAATACATAAGAAACACCCAGACAAACACAAATACTCATGTTTTACCCACACAAATATTTGAGTTCTATGGGAATCGAACCCACGACCCCATGATCAGCAGTCCGGTACTCGAACCACTAGACCACAGACGTCGTCAAAAAGTTCCACACTCGTTGCTCGAGCGATACTTGTTGGCTGAGGCAGTCGCAGAAAAAGATTAGGATGACGTTTCATGAAAGACAGAAGCCAAACCTCACCTGCCATCTCATGTTCCACCCAAGAAGAAGGACATGTTTTATTATACTCTACAGCAAGCTTATAGGCGAAACGTCTGGTTTCTTTGGTAGTTAAACCATAGCAGCAGCGCAGCTTAAAAGATATTCGCAGTGTATATTTTCCTCCGAGGATGTAAAAATGGTCTTCTCTGGGTATCCTACACTCGGAGGAACTGGCGTTTCTTGAGGGTCAAAAGCCTTTTTTCTTTTTATATACCTGTACAATAATGTATGGTTGAGGTTAGGTTAGCATCCCGAAAACTTGTGGCGCAATAAAACCTCTTCTGAATCTAGTTCATATATTTCTTGGCTCGCCATACCTCTTGTCTGTTTTTCGTTCTTTCTGCTAAACAAGATTGTACACCTATACGGAATGTTTCCACAACAAGGGGAAACAAAAGACCAGCATTATACTCTCCCCCGAAAACATCAAGAAGCGTGAAGACGTGCGATGTATTGTGCAAGACGTAATAAAATCGGAGTTTGCCACAATGCTGCAGGAAATAAACAAAACAATGGTCGATATCATTAATAAGAAGTTGGAACCAATACAAAACGACGTCCAAGAGTTAAGTGGGGAGATCCGCCATGAAACGGACATTTAACTTTCAAATATTCTTACATACTGTAGTTAAAATAATAGGTCTTTAACTGTCCTAAAGGAATTGGGGGTTAATATTGTATAAGTATTTATACACAATTAAAGAAAAAAATTAAATTTATTATAAAAAATACAGTGGTTTTTTTATCTTACTTATGTCCGTTTCATAAAACATAGCATTGAATAGGACAGTGGGTGTTTTGAAACGGCCTAACTATGAGTGCCATACTTTGAGCCACATGAATACTCAATATGTCACAAATTATATGTTTTAACATAACAAGTTCCCAGTAAATAAGTCAAACACAACATAAACCGAGATATAAAAATAAACAATTACAGAAAAAACAACATAAAATTATTAATCTCTCAACTTCTTTGTCTTAGCTTTAATTTGGCAACATTAACAGTAATATCAAAAGTTTTAAACACAATAACACTTATTCAGTAAGTCTAAGGCTTCGTTCACACGGCATTGTCCTGCACGTTTTTTTCGTATTCGTTTTTTTAACGTACAATCATCCGGGTCTTCACACGGTAAATTATCATTCGTGTAAAAGACGAATAGCCGCAGTCTTCACACAGTTGTCACAGCGAGTAGACGTCACTGATGGATCCACGCGTGGTTGTACTTTTATATTGGTATCGTAGGCGCCAACGGTCTCGCCGCCGACAAAACAGAAGGTTTTGAGTACATCCTATTAATCAAGAATCTGTGCGAACGATCTCATTTGAAAAATTATTCGAAAATCTTAGAAACGATGAAAAAAAGTTTTTTAATTACTTTCGAATGTCTGTTGAAAGTTTTGAAAAGTTATTAACTCGACTGGAAAATTCAAGCCTACCAAAATCAAATACGAATATGCGGAAATGCATTAGTACTAAAATGAAATTAGCCATCTGTTTAAGGTAAGTACACAAATAAAAATACACAGGTTGTGATTATTTAAGTTTTATTAATGTTAATTATTATAATTAAAAAAATATAAAAATTTGACCAATTTTACTATGGTATATTCGTGTTTCGTATTAAAAGACATTGTAATCAATATCCGTGTAGTTAGAATAGCAGGATTCGACAGAAGACGGACTTTGAAGAGAAGCTGCTGTAGTTAATTCTACAGAGGCTGGATTTTGAAGAGAAGTCGTTGTAGTCATGTTTGTACTAATAGAATTTGTAGCTTCTTGTATATTACTATTGTTGTGTAAAATATCCTCTGAACTGATGACAGATTGAAAGACGACGATTCACGAATTTGGCGACTGTTTTTAATTTTTTTTATTTTTTTTTAAGTTTTTAAACACACCCATTTGGAATTCAAGGACTTCATCATCGTCATACTTATCTAATGATGGTAATATCCCATTAAAAAATGAAAGATGCTGATTCATTGTTTTAGGTTCGTCATTCGAATAAGAATCCATAAATTTGATCATCTTCGCATCTACAGGACTAATCATATTCTTTAGAGGTCTTTTAGGTACACGATTAGGTATTGGGCTCTTTGCCGCCATTGTGTCATGTGTCTCTATAGAGTTTGTTTCCAATGTTTCATTTCCACCCTCAGATTTTTTTTTCTGGTTTTCGGATTCTGTGTTATTATTGGATTCCGTGTTGTTATTTTCGGTAGTAGCATTATTTACTGTCTTTTTAGGTTCTATTACTTTCTGCAGAAAAGATAACTGTTTACTATATACATAAGGCTTTGCTGTTTTGGCGCCACTTCCTGAGCTTTTCTGATCTTTTATCTTTTTATACGATTGATTATAATTATCTCTTATATGAGTCCACCGTTGAATAATCATTTTAGCTGTAAAAGACAAACAAAAACGGTAAACAAAAAAGTAATACGGTACAGACAATAGCACGTCCCTCTTTACACTTCCATTATAAACTGATCTTGTCAAACCAGTCTGTGTAATGATGCCGCGTGTCAGTTTATATTGGATCTGTATAGAGGGACGTGCTGTTGACTGTACATATACATTTTTTTTTCAGGTATTTAGCATCGGGGTGCTCCATGAAAGATTTACACTATTCATACAAAGTTGGAGTATCGACTATAAGTGGTATCATCTGGGATGTTTGCTGGACAATATGGCATGTCCTTCAGGGAGAATATCTTCAAATGCCTTCTACAGAAAGTGAATGGATAAAAATAGTGGAAGGTTTTGAAAGAAAGACTAATTTCCCTCATTGTTTAGGTGCAATTGACGGAAAACACATAAAAATCTTAAAGCCTCCTCATAGTGGATCCATGTACTTCAATTATAAAGATTATTTTTCAATTGTGCTACTTGCGGTGGTTGATTCGGAATACAGATTTATATATGTAGACATGGGATCATACGGAAAAGATTGTGACTAATCCATTTTGAAAAATTCATAATAAAACGCTTTGTAATTGTATTACATTTATTTTTAACACATTGAACGCCGTGGTGGTCACCGGTGACCACCACTATACTTTTCATATGGGCTGACGCCGATTTTCGATTTCGACAAATTTTACACATTATATTTTATTGGCTCATACGGTTCAAAATAGTCAAAAACCCCACTCTAAATAATAATTTCTTATTACTATTCAAAGAATTAACATAATAATTGCTGTCGCGCACCGGTGACCACCACGGCGCACGCCGTTGGAAATCTGCATTTCATTCGCGCGGGGCCGCGGGGGTCGCGGCGCCGGACACACCCCGCGCCCTTCCAGGATTCCCGGACGAACTACGCGCGGTCGCGCGCTTGACACGCGCCATTAGAGAGTACACGCAAGGTCATGCGCATTGTTTACCTGTCATATTATATATTTTATTGTTTTAGTGAGTTTTACCCTGGTTATAAGTGAATAAACTGTGTTCTGCCTGACTGTAAGGAAAAGTGTGGTGTAAATCATGGATGAGTTTGAAGACTTTGAAATTACAAATGACGATTTGACGCAGATTGAAAATATAGAAATTTCCTTGCTCAATAGTAGCTTTCAGCTAAGTTCGGAGTCCGAGGAAGAATATAACTTACAACCACCTTTACGAAAGCGGCGTCGACGAGTTCTGTCTATTAGTGACACGAGCGACATTGAATTTGAAAATACCGTGCCAAGTACTTCTGGTCACACCGCGTCGCTAACTGCATCATCTACCGTGTGGCACCAACCAAAAGGTAATCAGCGTCGTATTATCCCCTACACTGAATTCCCAGGATTAGATACACGAGTTGTAAGAGAAATGATCGATAAGAGCCCGGCAGATTTCTACCATTTTTTAGTACCAGACGAAGTATTTGAAATGGTGGCCGATTATACGAATAGCTTTGCTATAAAAAAAGTCACAGGGTCTAACGCAGCATCTAAAGCTGCGCGGATTCGCCAGTGGAAACCTACATCCGCAGCAGAGATGAAACGATTTTTCGGACTGATTATTTTCATGGGGATTGTAAAATTACCCAAAATATCCTACTACTGGTAAAAAAATCCTGTACTTGGACAGAATTTTCCACCAAAAATAATGAGTCGAAACAGATTTGAGCTGCTGTTGCAAATGCTGCACTTTTCTCAGCAAGACGAAGACAATAAATCTAATAGATTACACAGAATTGAAAAATTACTCGAAGTTGTGAACAGGAACTTCCAAAGAAACTACACCCCATCCGAAGAGATCTGCATAGATGAAAGCGTGGTGCCTTTTCGCGGTCGAATCATTTTTCGACAATACAATAAACAAAAAAGGCATAAATATGGCATAAAAGAATTCAAGTTATGTACCATTCCTGGATATACTTATAAAATAAATGTATACGCAGGAAAGAATAACGATGACATCAATACAACACCATTGAACGTCGTTATGTCTCTATGCAGCGATCTTCTATACAAGGGACATACGCTAGTGACCGACAACTGGTATACCAGTATAGATCTTGCCAAAAAACTTCTGGATGCAGAGACTCATCTCGTAGGCACGATTCGGAAGAACCGGAAGCATCTGCCAAAGGATGTAGTAAATGCTAAACTGAAGCGAGGACAATTCATGGCGAAGGAAAGCAGTGAGGGCATAACTGTAATGAAGTGGAAGGATAAAAGGGACGTACTTTTGCTGTCCACAAAGCACTCGGTGCGATTCCAAAATGTCCGAAAACGCAACAAAACGATTTCCAAACCGAAAATAGTCATTGACTATAACGGTGCTAAAGGAGCTGTAGATATGTCCGATCAGATGGCAGCTTATTCAACTCCACTTAGGAAATCGGTAAAATGGTACAAGAAGTATGCAATCAACCTTCTCCTGAACACAGCAGTGGTCAATGCACTGATCTTGTATCAAAGCGTCACTGGCAAGAAAATACAAATGGCAGACTTCCGACTAGAATTACTGAAGTCGTTTTGCAGACAACAAGATGTTCCAGTTGCACGACCTAGAAGAATGGCACACAAACTGCAACAAAAAGAAGGGCAAGCCAGAACAAGCAGGCGAGCGTGTGTGAACTGCTACAAAAATAACGCAGCTGCTTACGGCAGAAAATTGGCTAAAAACAAAACTAAAAAGGTGAGAACGTTTTGTCCACAATGCCCGGAGAAGCCTTTTCTTTGCATATCTTGCTTCAATGTGCTTCATCATTGACCAATTTTTTACCCGATTGCACGACGAAAAGAAGGGAAATGTGTTTATTTTGTTGTTAAGACTGATTTCATTTATTTGCCAAATATTCATAATAAAGTTTAATTTCTAATAAAACATAATTTTTAAATAATTTCTAATAAAACATATATTTTGTAAACCTTTTATTTTATTTAAAATGCGAAATAAAATAAAATTCATCGCTGAGATTGTGCCAGCTTAACCCTAATGTTTTTGAATTAATATTATTGCCTAACGCTAATTCTTTAGACAAATCAGAGGAATTGGCCGCAGGGCGTGGTGTTCCGTCGCTTCCGCGGACAAGTACCACAGGACGGCACAAAGACAATTAGTGCACAGTGAAGTGCTAACATAGGTTTAAGTTTTATATACTAACACATTTGTATTTAATGTATATATGTTAGTTTGTAAGGTATTTATCTATGGGCCATGGATGCCTGAATGTCAATCTTATAAATAGTGGTTATTGTTGAGGTTATATTTTAAATATCTAATATTGTTTTTATAAACAGGAGGTTTTCAATTCGACTAAATAAAAACCAATTTTACCCGGAAACATTTTGATACGGGCTTTTTAAGAATATAGTTTAAAAAACAGTACAGTTTTAAAATGTTTACTGTGAAGTTTCGAATAACGTTTAAATATGTAATGATTATTCAATTTGTTATATTATAATGTTTTAAGTAAAATTACATTTTGATTACGTTCGAAATTTATTAAGAAGTGTCTGGTATGTTTTTAGTGCAATTTGTGCCAGAAACGGAGTCTTACGACGACGATTTAACTCAGATGGAGGAGGAGATACCAAGAAAGCGACAATGCATAGAAGGTAACTTATTAATTTAACCAAATTTAAAAAATAAGGAGGTTCTCAGTTTAAGGCTGACCCCACATTTGGCGTGCGCGATCCTCGGGCGTGCGAGTAGCGCGAGCGCGCTGCGTGAGCGTCGGGTGTTGCCGCCGTGTGACGTGCATGCACACAGTAACAGTAACGCATCGACGTGTGCTAACACGGCACTGGCCAAAGCGGGCGGCAGGGATAGCGGGCGAAGGGGTAAGAACGCGACTCGAGCGTCGCGAGCGCGCCGCGCGCGCGTTGCGCGCACCCTGCATGCACGTCACACGGCGGCAACACCCGACGCTCACGCAGCGCGCGCGCGGCGCTCGCGCTACTCGCACGCCCGAGGATCGCGCACGCCAAATGTGGGGTCAGCCTAACTAGTATGTAAGTTTTTCCGAGATTATCTTTTATTTGGCTAAACCTATTTTGATGGAATTTTCATTTAATTAACTTTAACCAGTTTCAAACATTTAATGTAATTTCGACTAAAAACTGGTTGCATTCATAGTTCATATTCGTTTCAGATCATTCTGATAAAGAAGACGACTCTATGGCGCTGTTTGAAAATAATTCTCAAGACTGGGATGACAACAATATTAAGTATCAGACACGTGACATTTCAACAAATACGACAAACTTAAATCTTACTGAAAGCAGCACTCAAACTAATAATACTGATAATTCAAATTATATAGAGAGGGCCAACGAAGGTTTTGGCATTTTTATTGGACGTGAAATTCAAAATGTGCCTATTTTTAAAAGGCGTTTTATTATGTATCAGATAATTAAACTGATTGAAAACAATTCACAAAATATTTAAGGTCTGATAACTGGCACTAAAAATTATAGAATGACTGAACCTCAATTATGAAAGACTGTTAGTAAATAGTTTATTAATATGTTGATTAGTTACATAAATTATTTGATCTACAAGTCTGAGTTAGTCTAAGGGCTGTGTTAATGAAAAATAAATCTATAATATTATGTTTGTTAAGTTGAAATTCGTTAGGTAAATAAAACATTAAATTAATCGAAACTCGTTTTTTATTACACAACTTATATAGTAAACAATTAAACAATTTAAATCAACTCAACAAATCAACTCAAAATAATCAACAACTTTTTAGGCAACACTCTTGTATTTATTATTAATAACTATGATACGGTCTAAAACACTCAATACACAATCCAGGCTGACCAGGGCAATCTTCGCATGCAAATATGGTTTGCACCCTTTTTTTTAATGTGCGCCAACATTGATTGCAGCGCCTTCGCTTTGTTTTGCCGTGGGTATCTTTTGTTAGTTTCATAATGGATTTCATGATGATTTCAAGATGGAGAATAAAGGCAAACGAAAGTAAATCTGCTCATGTAACATTTACCCTCAGGAGAGAAACTTGCCCCCCCGTTAAATTAAACAACAAAACAATACCTCAAACAGATAACGCAAAGTATTTGGGAATGCACTTGGACAGAAGAATGACATGGCAAAAGACTAAAACTCCGCAACCTCAACTGGCTAATAGGACGCCACTCACAGCTAAATGACAGTAGCAAAATGCTGATATATAAAACAATATTAAAACCCATCTGGACCTACGGCATACAGCTGTGGGGAACCGCCAACAATAATAACATTGACATACTAGAAAGATTTCAGAGTAAAGCACTTAGAACAATGTTCGGTATCCCCCAGTGTATTAGCAATAAATACATGTACCTAGACCTTGGAATAAAAACTGTCCGCCAAGAAATAACCCAAGGCAGCCTGAAATACCAGGAGAAGCTAACAACCCATGTAAATGAACTTGCCCAGACTCTGAGCGGAACAGGTGGACTACAACATACCCGGCTAAAGAGATATGACATCCCTAATCTCACCAAAAGATTCCCACAATGAGACAAAGAGAGAGTTTGCTGGAAAAAAACTTTTCAACAGTTCATAACTCTCGTAGATAACATCGAACAGATACTCAGATCAGCCAGAGAAGTGGCTTATTGTTCCAGAAACAGATTGCCATGTCGCAGATACAACAAAAAAAAAAAAAAAAAAAAGTTTCATAATACAATGAACTTTATTTTTTAAAGGCATTTGTAATTCGGAAGGCAAATGAGGTTCTACAATTGATTTAATTACACTTAAGCGGAAATCGTACAATGTTAATTTTTTTGAACTGCATTTATTATATAAAAAAAAGGAGTTGACCAATAGAATTTGCATGACATGTAAAATTACTTTTTTATACCATCGTATAGATTTGTGCTCGCATGAATAATACGAGAGCATTTGGTCATGACGATCGATTGCTTTCATACTTTTATTATATTTGATAACCATTTGAGGCTTTAATTTTAATGTACCCCGTCGATTTCGCGTGTGTTCTAAATTTCCATTATATTTACTTGATATGACCCTAATTTCTCTTTGGTCTTTCCATTTTAACACACATATATTATTCTTGTGAACAATACATAATTCGCCTTTTTTTAATTTACTTAATTCGATTTCTCTAGGGTTATTTTTCCTCTTCTGTCGAAGCGTACCTGTGCAAAAGGTTTTACTAGCATACAATTTTTCGACTAAACTGACGCTTGTATAAAAGTTGTCTATGAATAAATGGTGTCCTACATTTATAAAATTTGAAAGCAGATGGTCAACTACTTTTTGCACATGATTTTTGCCGCCTACAAGATAATCAGATGCACCGCCATATAAATGTAATTTCATAATAACCCCGAGCTGGTCAGCCAGTGCGTAGAACTTTAGGCCGTATTTATGACGCTTCCCCTTCATATACTGTCTAAATGTTAATCGCCCCCTCCATAACATCATTGATTCGTCAATTGTTATTTTTTGTGTTGGGTAATATAGAGATATCATTTTTTCATTAAAGTAGTCGATAATATTTTTTACTTTATCATAACTACACGTCACTTGTCCCACATACACACATAGCATTCGTAAAATTAACATGAATCGATTCCTTGACATTGCCTTTCTAAATATCGTTTGATTAAAATACTCATCGTTTTTCCAGTAATCATTGAAGCGATTTAGTTTTACAAATCCCATATGAAATATGAGACCAAAAAAAAGTTTCAGTTCTTGACATGTTACAGGCTTCCAAGATATTTTTCTGCTTTTTCTACCCGCTGCCGACGTTTTCTCATTTTCTCCATATTCATTGGAACAGTCTTTAAGTAATTCCAACAGCTGGGATGTGCATAATGTGTCGAAATATTGAATGGGCTCATCACCAACATCTTCTTTCAGTCCGGGGGACTTCACAAATGGGAATTCGTTGGAGTTTTGTGGGTTTCCGGGCATCCATGCTTCATCAGGCGCAACATAGTTTTGTTGAGTATCTTCTTCGACAAATTCGAAATCAAAGTCACCATCATTATCGGTCTCCAATTCATCTATTACGTTTTCCGACAATATTCCAAATAATTCGGAATCTGTGATTGGATATTGAGGTGAATGGATACGTAAATTTGTGTCTTCTCTGTTTGGTTCTTCATTGAATGAATCCATCATCCTGAGTGTCTCTTCTATATGGAGCGTGTTCCAAGCGGGGTCTTCCCAGGAATGAGAAGTTCCAGGTACGGGGTTCTCGTAAGGATCCATATTGCCTTGGACAAAAAATTACTATTTTACTATTTCTTTAATTAATGATTCTACTTTAATACATATTTTCAACATTAAAATACAAATCAATGAGTCCCTTTGGCTTTTATAAAAGGAAATGCAGGGATAAAAATTTGGAAAGCTTTGAATGTCATATTTATTCATACCGATTGATTTAAGTTTCTAGCTTAAAAACGAAACATCCATACGAACTTTCAATCACAATAATTTTAATAGACAGACTCACGGATAGACAGATCTACTTTCGCATTAATATTATGTATTAGTATGGATAAATACAAGGACTATTAGAAATATATTTAATTCAAGGAGATATTTAGAATGAGAATCTAACATTCTAATAAACTAAACTTTTTATATAATAAATAAACACAAATAGAGAGTACTTACAGATTTTCAGAAGTCAAGCTGCGGCTACTTTTGATCCTTATTTCCAGCCCACCACAAAACACATTAATAAAAACACAAGAATCTCAAAGTCCAGTTAACGCTTGCCAGGGGTTAAAACAGTAGGTACTTCAACAGGTCCAGTAATCGAAAGCCAGGTCACAAAGATAGATAACAGATAAACGCGTGCGATGAGGAAAGGGTCGTTCATAACACTAAAATTTAAATAAAATTTACAAAGCTCGCTCACACTTAAAGACATAACGGAACTCTCGCTCGCACTCCTAGGATTGTGTGTAACAATAAGAAAGGAATTTGTTGAAAGTATAGTTTATAGAAAATGGGCTTATGATTTCACAAAATGAAACCCAATAGGTTCAATGAAATGTTTATTTGCAAGTGCATTCCTAGAAGATTGGCCAATGAGAGCTTCGCAAAAAACAATGTTATCAGTGCTTTTATTGCTTACTAACCAGCACGTTCATGTTAAAAAATACTGGTGCCTTTTGTTTTGCCGGCTATTTTTTAACAATACGAAGGGATCCTCTTTCAATTATAACTCTTAAAGTAATAGACCGAGAGTTGAGTTTAAAGAGCAATACTTACAACAATGGTTACTTAAACAGTTCCTCTGACTCACAAGAGCAATGATAACAAAATTGGTACGAGTATAATAAATATAAAATAGCTCATAGACAACTATTTGCACATTATATTCCACAAATCACTTACATAATCCTTATTACTTTGACATAAGTTCGATAATTGCGTGTTAGTATGTGAATTGGTTGGGAATGCTTTTCATAATAATAACTATGCAATTTATTATCCTTATTGTGTTTACATAAGGTCGGCAATTGCGTGATAAAGTAGCGTGTAAGGTAAAATTTGCCTATATAATAACACCAAATTCGAGCCCCTACAAGATGTAGAACACAATCCGCCGTTGTTTTACGAGTGAATGTGACTTTTGGTAAAATGAAAATAAAAGTATCAACCGTACATATAGATATTTCATTAATAAAAGTTTGAGAATCTATGTCAGTGAACTCGCCTAGCGAGTTCAAGGCATTGCAGAATAGTTTATTTTCTTTCGATTATAAACTGGGTCTGCACACCCGGCCCACCACGTAATTCTTTAGATTAGGGTATATTTAGTCTTCAGTATCATTTTAACCAGAAAATACACATGCATTTTGGAAAAAAATAGCAAACACATTGAACTCGACGGGCGAGTCTACGGCGCTGGAATAAAATTTACGTGGACTCTCCGGGCGAGTCGGTGGCACTGAACGTGTTAAAAACGGCGCGGACGCAGTACCATAAGTGACCGTATTAAGCCGATAGACGCCCAAAGGTTCAGCTGGATCGTTACGCCACAAGATCAGTTGAAGGTCACGTTGACTTTCATGAACTAAACATTGACGATACATTTTTTCGACGTCCGCGCAAGCCGTGTATCTATGCTGTCGAAATCGTAATAAAATCGCCATGAGATCACCTTGTATTGGTTAACCTACCATCTGTAAATCGTTTAGTGATAGGTTAGTACTTCATGCAGCGCTGGCATTAAACACCACACGCAGCTTAGTGGTGGTGCTGTGCTCGCGAAACACTCCATGATGCGGCATGATATAGTGGGGCGTTCCATAACTATCAATGCGACTCATGTGACTTAAGCGTACGTATTCATGAATAAAATCGCTATATAACTGCCTATATTCAGGATTACGCATCAAACGCCTTTCAAGCGCATAAAATCGACGTTCTGATTGCGAATAAGTTACACCTAACATATCAGGCGATTGTTTGAAAGGAATGTGTACGCAGAACCTGCCGTCACCATTGCGAGTATAAGTATCGACAAAGTGTTGCTCACACGCACGTTCCTCCTCAGTTCGCGTGTCCCGAGACACATAGGTCTCTTCAAGCTCCCAAAACATTCGTAACTGGGTATCAACTGACTGGGAAAGGTTACACTGTACGTACCCATCATGATGCTCAGTAGAACACACAGGGCCGGAAATAATCCACCCTAATTTAGTATCTAACAAGAAAGGCCCGTTAGGTAACCTTATTTTGTCAATATTTATCAAGTCCCAAAACTTATCTGCGCCTATTAATACGCCTAGTAATAGTTTGGGGCTCATAAAATTGCGGATCTGCTAAGACAATATGTTCGGGAATATTAATTAATTGTGCGCATTGATTTGGCATTGCAGGCAATGCCGACGTAATATTTGGTAAAACAATACATTGTAGACGCATAGTATATGGGCTGGTGCGCGCTTTAATCTCAACGTCACATACTTGCGTAGACTTAGTTATAGAATTACCTACACCGCGTATCTCTTGAGTGGACTGTATAACTGGCGCTTTAAGTAAATTACATAATGATTTGCTAATGAAACATCGTTGACTTCCGCTTTCAAGAAGTTCACGGACTAAATGATAATCACTACGATTGTCTGCTATCTCAACTAAAGCGGTCGACAATAGAAACGGTTTTACTACAGCTGATTGATTGTATTGTACGTTCACGTGGGCACTGTTTGCTTGAATCGTATGATTTTGCACTGACAAGGATGACGATGACGAGCGCGGTGCGGGGTCCGAGGAAGTGGGCTGCCCTGCCACGGCTGCATCAACCGGTTCCTTATTAGTACATTGTATCGAATGACATGTTGCGGAGTGGATAACATTTCTTGAGCTATTATCATTATTTGGATGCACTAAGGAATTGTGTATTTTATTACACAACCGACATGGTCCAAACCTGCAAGCTTCTAGTGAATGGCCATAACGTAAACAATTAATACATAGTTTTTTATTGTTGATAAATTGAAGCTTAGATTCTAAATCACAGTCAATGAATTTTTGACAACAATACAGTGGATGGTTTTCGTTGCACAGTAAACATAGCTTTCTAGTGATCTGAGTGACATCGTGTGAGTTACTGCGTTCCGGTTTTGGCTTATTGGTGGAAACATTGCAGTGAATTTTAGACTGGTTTTGCGTATTGTGTTTTTTCATCTCGTTATTAGATTTAGTATGTGACACTTGCAATGTTTCCAGCATGTCCGCCCGATCTTTAAGGAACTTCATGAGGTTATCTAGTTTAAGTTGTGTCTTGGAGTCATCGTTTCTAAAAAATAATGTGCTTTTGTGTTGTTCCCACTCGCGTTCAGTAGTTTGATCTAATTTGGTAACAACTATATTTATTAATGTATCCCACGAGCTTGTAGGTTCGCCTAGAAGTTTAAGTGCGCGTAGATTTTTTAACACCGTATCTATTAACCTCCTAATCATAACTGATGACTCCTTGTTCACACTTTGTATTGTAAACAATGACTTTACATGATTGTGTATTAATAATCTATGATTATTGTAACGGTTGAGAAGTAACTCCCAGGCAACAAAATAATTATCACTAGAAAATTGCACTGAATCAATGACTAATTCTGCGCTTCCCTTGAGCGACGATTTCAGGTAGTGATACTTTTCTATATTACTAAGTGCACTAGAATTGTGCACTAATGATAGAAAACTGTCCCTGAACTCTAACCATTGCACATATGACCCGTCAAAGGTGGGCATTGTAATAGTAGGCAACTTAACGGATCGGTTGTTATGATTACATGTTTTACTTGAACTATCAGTGACCTTATTCCGATCCATGAGTAATTCAGCTCGCGACAATAAACTGTAATAACTATCCTCAAATAGCTCTCTTTGTGTGAGTTGTTCATCTAAGTCAGAGGCTGATTCCTCGAGTTTAGTTTGAATTTCATTAAACTCGCTGAATAGTGTGGTAGCTCCTTGAATACGTAGTTTTAAATCTATGTATTGTTGACTGGACAAACTATCAGTTTCGATATTAGATAGATAATTAGAAAACCGTGTCAACCTACCTTTGACTATGCCACGTTTTTTAATAAGTTCCTTACCTAGACTACTACTGTCGCTAACGTTCTGCCTATAAGGAGATTTATCGCGAGATTTAGTAGGAACTAAAGTATCTTGGCTAGCGTCAACACTAATTTCGGTGGATATTAGTGAAGATGGAGTACTTACGTTTGAATGCGATGATGGTTACCTGCGTCGCTGAGTAGTAGGCATACACTACGATAGCACACACAGCACACGATTACTCCTACTGAAATCAGTTTAAAAACACAGCATTACACAGCGGAATTGGAGTAGAAGGCGGAATAGACAAGATGGCTGACCGAATATAAATCACAAATTGTTAGTTTTCTTATTTTCTATAATTCTTATTCTTATCTACATTTTAAAATAATCAGTCTTCCGTTACATATTGGAATACCTATTAATTGCAATTATGACAAAAATAATTATTTGTACCTTTCAAGCCACATGTCTCGTATGCCCATTTTTTACAAATGGCACACACTAGCCAGTCAACACTGCGGCATAAATAAGATCCCTTACAAACAATGCAATAGTCATCCGTTTTATTATTACTTTTTTTTTTTGAGTTTTTCGCTGCTTAGGTTTGCCTTTAGCCTTGGATGTAGATGCTTTAGATGATGATGCCTTAAAGGGAGATGGTAGATTATATGTTGATCCATCAGAATCATCTGATTCTCGGAGTGGAAAATCGGAATCTGACGACTCAGAAGATGACTGTACGAGATTTTTAATGTTTTTCGAAGTTTTCAGTTTAATTTTCTTTTTAGCTAAATGTTTTTCCATTAGTGCATCCTTCTCAGGCGTGTCAGTTATAACGGTGCTCTTCATCTTCTTGGATCGGTTCTGAGTATTCTTTCTAGGCAACGCCTTTGGATATGGTCGGACATATTCAGGGATAAAACCATGGTTGATGGATTCGATACTGAGCCTGTTGTTTGTGAAGGTGAGGTAGACAGGAAATCAGCAGATGTTGGAGGAGCATCGACAGTTGATGGAATTTTAGCACCATGTCCATGGGCGTCATCAGTTGTTACTTCAGCATCACGGAGCTCAGGCATAGGTCTATCAGTGACAAATGATGTCAAAAAATCATCCTCAGTGAATGTGTTTCTGTTAAATGGGTGTATCCCAGTTTTCTAAAACCCCGCAATAACAATTTCCATAGAAAATGCGGCGACATACGCGGTGTTGGCAAATTGAGCCACTTCGTATATAGATACCGTTTTTCCGGGTTGAGATATCATCCATGCATTCATGGCCTCCCTGTATCGGGTTTTGAAAGGACCATATACCGAAACATCCAGGGGCTGAAGGCGACGGCTACAGTGAGGTGGAAACGTCAAAATTGTTATGTGATTGTCTCTAGCCAACGTGACAATGTCAATTGTTATGTGGCTAGAATGATTGTCACATAGTAATAAACAAGGGTTCTCCTCAGACGGCTTCACATACTTGATGAAGTGTATCATGCTCTTGTAGAAACTCTCTTCAGTTATCCAACCACTTGGATTGCCTAAACCTAATGCTCCTTTTGGACCACCTTGTAGCATGAATTTCTTGAAATGGACTCTAGGAAACACGAACACAGGAGGAACAGTGCCACCAGAAGTATTAATGAATCCAAGCTTAGTGACTAACTGCCCTCTCTCTGCCGATGTCACCTGTCCAACTTGTTTACACCCTCTAGTTGCAATTACTTTTGGCGGGTTAGTCACTGTTGAACATCCAGTTTCGTCAAGGTTCCATATCATATGGGGTTCAATTTTCTTTTTATTTAATATGTTTGCTAGATTTTCGTAAAACTTACCAACATTTTCTTGGTTAAAAGATGTAGCCCTGGATAAAGACGTATTTTCTGGTTTGCGTACCGATAATTATGGATTTCTTTTCATGAACCCTCGAAACCAATCCTTTGTAGCCTTTTGTCGCTCAATCCACTTTTCGGGTGCGACATGATTCGCAGCTGCAAATTGGTAAGCGAGCTCTTTAACCTGGGTTGTTGTGAGTCCGTAGCACATCTTCGAAGATCTTTTTAAATAATCTGTAAGTTGGGTCTCTTGTCTTTGAACAAACAATTTGTTAGAGAATTAACTTTTGGTTTACTGTGTAACGTTGTTTGAAGTAGGTACCTTTTCTCGAGTGAGTTAATCAGGATAGGCCGAGTGGAGATACTCTGATATTGCAGGAGGAATTATCATTTTCAGGAGCATCACACGTCCCTGTGTGTTGCTCCTGTCAAGATGGCCGTATCGGGATAGTCATTAGCACGGACTTTCTCGGTAATTAGCACGGGTTATGAGTACGGGAGCTATAACGGAACGTTAGCGCCACCTAGCCGACGTTAACTACAACTCGCTGTTACGTCACACATCGCGTGATGTCGGGTGGGGGTGCTTTACAGAGTCGTGTCGTTATCGATCGGGAGAGTGCGGCGGACATTCGTTACCTGACTCTGGTCCAATACATACGCACGGAACTGTCTCAAGTTTCGTGGTGTTAAAGTGAAAAGCAAGTTGGCCTATGTCTTTCAATTCTGTTATAAGAGATATCTACGCCCACATAATGTCCGACGCGCGACGGTGATGATTCTACCCACGATTTTCCCTTCTGTTCTGACATACAGTTGTTAATAAGTTGATGTTATATAATATGATATTATACATTGTAATAAATAATAAAAATAATTTTAATTTCATCCTTTTAAAGTTATTTAGAAAAGGAAAAATACGACCGCGGGCAGGATTCGAACCTGCGTCTTCTGGTTTGAATCCTGCCCGCGGTCGTATTTTTCCTTTTCTAAATAACTTTAAAATCTTAGCATGGAAAATGCCAAAATATACAAAAAGATATTCATCCTTTTAGATGTCACAACCAGGCACATCCACAAAGATGGAACATCACACACCAATAAATAACATATTGGTAAATATGACATGTGTTTAAACTTCACTTGCATCCTATCGCATGCATTGGACAGCAAGTACCTAAATAATGTCCAGAAATAATAAAAAAATTATGCGTTCTAATGTTTCAGGCAAGTACGTCAAAACAACTGGACACACCACAAATCACCAACACACCAACAAAGAAAAAACTTAAGAGTCCAAATTATAAATTAAAAAATAAACAGGTATGTTATTTTTTATCCTGATACATACCTATAGTAACTATTATTTGTGTTTGTTCGAGGCACTAAAAACAAGATTCAGTATAGACATGTTATCTTAACAAACAATTAGTACAATGTGCAAGCTAAATCAAAATTAATTTATTAATTAATCGCCCCCTATTACATGGGACCTAAACATACCGGCGAAATGTGGGTGTACATTAGTACACCTCTGCCTAACCCTTCGGGGAATACAGGCGTGATGGTATGTAATGTAATTTATTAAACTGATGTTGATGAAACTAGTACAATCTAGAAGAATTTATTTTTTATGATACTTACAATCGGTTGATTTGTCGATCATCGTAGTATACAGACGTGCACATCAATGAAAATAAAAATAAATAAATTAACAATTGCATAACGTATTAGTGACGTAGTTTAGCTAATTTGTGTTATACAGACTTATAGTGTAGTGACTAGTTTAAAATAATGGACATATTCTACAAGTAATCTACAGAATTATGGAAGGCAGCCCCTTTAATTGGAGCGGGATGACGCGCCGCACCCCTCCACCGACACCGACACCGCCCCAAAATCCGAGGCAGGACCAGGTTGAGAACGTTGAGGCTCTCTCAACTCCGGACATACACGGCTGGATAGGTTCTATTGAGCAGTATCTGAGTGAGGTGTGTTCTATTGCTTCGGAAGGAAAGCTGAATTCAGACCAGAAGCTAAAAATAAGCAACCTTTGCCGAAAAGTAGGACATGGAGTTGCACAAATGGCTGTTAATTAATATCAGTCACTGAAGCAAAAGGCCATACAAACCCACACTTCCCTCAAAATTATGACTGAAGAACGAGACCTGGCGGATTGTCTAACCGAGATCAAGGAAACCATTCAAAATTCCTATACGAAACAACCAGCAGAAAGTGGTACTTCTTTTGCGGATATGGTAAAGAAGGGATCCAACAACTTTGTTCGCCCGAATACTTTTAGTTCCGTAGCGATTTATCCCAATGATACCTCAAAGACTAGTGACGAAACTAAAACCATGGTCCAGAAAATCATATGCCCTGAAGAAATGAAACTAAAAGTCCGAGGTGTACGTAAAACGAAAAGGCGGAGTCATTACCAGCACTGAAAGCAAGGATGACTTGGAAAAGCTCAAACAAACAGTTCAGCTCTCTAACTCAAAGCTTACCGTCGATGAACCTCACCAGCGTAAACCTCGCATAATTATCATAGGAGTTCCAGCATCAATGTCTGACAACGAGGTTTATAAATGTATTTTTGAACAAAACTTAGCCGAAAAAATGCCAACTATGTTCCGAGATACATTTTTGACCTCTATGAAACTGAGTCATAAATCTGACAAGAAAGATGCTGAAAACTGCAATTCTATTATAGGAGTACCAGCTGTCGTTCGTAAAGCCCTCATCACACAGGACAGATTATTTATAAATTGGACGTCATGTCCTGTACGAGACTACACCACTGTCACCAGATGTTACAAGTGTCAGCAGTATGGTCATGCGGCAAAAACATGTAAATCCGAGGCCCCTACATGTGGACATTGCGGTCAAGAAGGACACTCAAACCATGACTGTGCAAAGAAAGCCATTGCACCAAAATGCGCAACATGCTTACGGTTCAAAAAACAAGCCAACCACAAGACGGGAAACCCCGAATGTCCGGCAAAGAAAGCTGCGGAGTACAGGTACATCAACTCGGTAGACTATGAAGGCGCCTAAGAGTGCCACATAATAATTTATAATAATAGACGTAAATTTTTATATTATTTACAATACATAGTTATGGATTTAAGCTTAATAACCGAAATAGACAACACTTTTTTAACTAATTCAAAGTCATGTGAGTTAGAGGACTGCAGACTATATCTATCCGAATATCAAAATTCTTTAACCATTCTAACCCAAAACATTCGTAGTATTTATAAGAATATAGACGGCTTTAACATTACCCTACATAGACTTAACTTTGCTTGTGATATAATAATACTAACCGAGTGCTGGCTAACAAATCGGCACGATAACCTTCCAAATATGCCAGGGTACAACATATTCTATAGCTCGATAAACCACAATCAAAATGATGGAGTGGTAGTTTATGCTAAGGAATCCTTAAAGGTCACAGTCGAAGAGTCTCTACAAGACTGCACCAGTAATTGTTTAGTTATTAAAATAGGTACCACCTTAGCGATTGTCGCCATGTATAGGTCCCCTTCCGTTAGAAACTTAAATTCTTTTCACAATTGCTTGGACCAGGTTTTGCAAGCATTAAGCCCTTATAAAAATATTATACTAACAGGTGATATAAATATTAATATTAATGCCGAAAACTGCGATGCAGGAACCCAAGATTACCTTAATTTATGTTCATACCATGGGCTTCTGCCGGCACATTTTCTGCCTACACATCAGAGCGGTTCCTGCCTCGATCATATGATGATAAAATCTGCCTTGCCTTTTTTTACCCTAGTAACTAACTCAACTATTACTGACCATCACGCTGTCCTACTTACCGTAAATTTAACGCTGCCTTCACTAAATCGTCCCCAAACAAAGACGAAACTAAACATAAACAAACTCGGATATGATTTACGCAACATTGATTTTAGCCCAGTTTACAATACTGCTGACGCAAATTTATCTTTATCGTACTTAATACAACAAGTGCAACAAGCTGTATTATTAAATACGACAGTTAGTACAGTAAAGAAAAAACAATATTAATCCTTGGATCACTCCTGGACTTATTCGGTGTATAAGGCACAGAGATAAACTCCATCAGAGAACTAAGAGTTATCCTGATAACCCAGTACTTCAAATAACTTATAAAAGATACAGGACTTTCTGTAACAATCTCCTTAAAAACTTAAAGATTAATTACGATAAAAAGATAACTGAAGTATTTTATTAAATTATGAAATTAAGATAATTATTACACAACGTTATTCTATCTAACCTATAAATAAATATAATCAATATATTTACATAATGTACAACAAAAAAAGGAAAATGAAAAGAACTAATAAATAATTATCACGTCCAAGCGTCAAAGTATTCCTCCACATCGCTGTCATCTGGTAACGTTCCCAGAAGACTGGCCGCATTGCCACGTTGAATGGCAATGCTAATTCGTTGACCCAAGAATAAACCAGCCCTCTGGTCGCGCGAAGCGTTGATAAGTTTTTTGGTGATTTCTTTAAAAAGGAGTCGCGCACTCGGGCCCCACGACCCAAGCGTTTCGACCCCAAACGGCTCAAAATTATAGCTCCCGTTGAGGTTACTATATTTGCGCCGCTTTAGGGTCTCCGCGGCCGCAGCAGCAGCCCCGGCACAGCCAGCTGAGCTTGGAAGATGAGATGGAGCAAGGGTATCGACGCAAGTTGCATCCCACACCAAAAGCCTACCCAACTTCCAAGGCACTAATGACATACCGTCTGGTCTCTTCCCATCGTCACGTGCCAAACCATTTGGCTCTAATACGGCTGGCACACCGGCGGTGGCAAGAGCACGACGAATAATATCATTTATATTGGCATGCCGTGCTATGCGCCCTACACTCCTGCAGCAAGACAGGCCATGATGCCCGAGGCTATCGACAGCTTCACCGCAGTGACACCGGTGCGGAGTAACACAAGGAGCGCCTAGACGTAAGCAAGTAGCACACCGAAAAGTAGTGTCATCCAACAAGCTACCAATATTAGGGGATGGAAGTGCCTGAAGCTAAAGACCCGACTCCCATTCACCCGCAGCCAGCAGACGGGCACGCTCAGCAGTATCGACTGACGTATTTATCAGATATTTCCGTGTCAAACTGCTGAGCGGCCAGTCCCACTGTTTCTGGGAAGATGGGATGACGGGCAAGGCCGTATTGGGACAAGCCATTTTCCAAGCGTCCACAGCATCAGCCAAACATGGTACCTCAAAACTAACCAGTGATGTTGCTAAAATTTTCCTGGTTAATATTTCGGTACCATAGACCGTGGCCAGAAACGCCGGTAAACTAAGACTGGAAATTTTGCGGACGCCGAGACCACCCAGCCGGATAGGGAGAGCGGCTTGAAGCCACGCTCGGTCGTCCAATGCCACGTTCAAGAGAGTTGTTAAAAAGTTCCTAATAATTTTGTCGACTTTGTCTAAAAGTTGTGGGTACTTCCATAAATGGGACGAGCGTAAGTTGTAAATTAATTTTGGACCAAAACAACAATAACGAATAATAGTGAAGGCCGAATGGATATTATTAATTTTGAGAAGTTTTACAGACGTTTCACAAAAATTTTGTATTTTTTCTTCAACAAAAGTTTCAAAAGATTCATCAAAGATTGGAGACCCTAGCAGATGAAGATTGGTTTTCTCAATAATTTTAATTTATGGCGCTATTGTGTTGAATTTTGAAATTGTCAGTTGTCTGTCAATGGTTTGAGGTAAATAAATCTCGCATTTCGAAGTATTGAGCTCCAGGCCAATTAAATTGAATTTTCCTTTTAAAAATTTAAGGTCGTTAAGAACTGTGTCAACGTCACCTCCTAGGGTTCCATCATCCAAATACCATACGTTAAATTTTGAATTTAGCTGTCGAATGATTGGGTTAATAGCTAAACTAAAAATGACTGGCCCAAGAGGTCACCCTGTTGACATCCGACGGCCGATTCTAAGAGATTGTCCTTATACAGTAATTTCGAGGGATGTCTGTAGCATTGCCAAAGAAAACTATATATTTGTGGAATTTCTTTTTTCACTTCCGTCAACAAGGTGTCCCTATTTACGGAGTTAAAGGCATTCCTTACATCTACCTTCAGAATGACCTCACCTTCATTACTATTAAGATAAGTTGTTAGGGCATGTACGGCAGCCTCACAGCCCCCTTTGGAACCAAAACCTAATTGGAGGGGCTGGAATTTATTAACTAAAGATGATTTATAAAAAGCGCAGCAGATCTTGGCTGCCGTACGCCTGTAAGTGCAACCTACGGCAATGGGACGAATGCCGCCAGTCCTCTTGCTTAGGGCACAAAGATTGGCCCCATACAGAACGTCGATGACGGATTCATGCACATTGCCGGAGAGCATCAAATTGATTAAAGCCGTAAGCTCCTTCAGGAGCGACTCACCAGCTTCCCCAGCGCCTGCACTCGTCAAATCTTTGAGGTGTTGCGGGGTTAAGCCGTCTAGGCCACCAGCAGAGCCACTCTGGAACGAACTTATGGCTTCGACCAATTGACGACAAGTTACTGTAAGGGAATTTGAATCAGGGTTAGGGGGGTCGGGGAAGGAGAGGTCATTCGCTGGGGCTGGGTGCTTACTCTCCAGAGCTTTAAGTGTCTCGGAAGAGTAAGGTGCAACCACATCACTGCTGAAAATTATCCTGGCCGCGCCCCTTATGTCACCTTCGCCTAGTTTAGACTCTACAAGATGTGGCAAACCCTTGTGTTGCTGATACTTCTGTGCTGGAAATTTTGAGTCTAAAATTGCGCTTGAAGTATTACAATTTTCTTTAATTTGCGCTGTCAGAGTCTTTTTACTAGCCAATGATTTTTGTACATGTAGAATTCTAAAAGGGAAGGTGAGTAGTTGCTCCCAAGCACTTAGAGAGTTCTCCCTGGCGGCGAGGCGGACAGATCGCGCTAAGCTCAACGCAACCAACGCCCTTGCTCCACGGGGAACCCTCTTTAAAACAGGTATTGAATTTTTAAATTTAGACAATGATTGCCAAAGGGGCTGACAAATACCAGAGGAAGGTGTCGCCGCAGCGGTAGGTACAACTGAAAGGGGCACATTGGGAGGTTTATGCACCTTACCACAATGAATTTTCAGACCCCTCTCAGTCTTAAAAAAACGTGCTTGGGAACAATGGGGGCATCTCACCGGGATATCCTGCGAAGAGGTAGGTTGAACGGCACTAACCCCGGCATCGCAGGAACTATCACTGTACATTCACACTCTTTAACACTAATATAACTAACATACAAAAATAATATACAAATAAATAAATTATCAAATAAGTGTCAATGTCAGGCACGGTGGCGCAGCCGCGTTGAGGGACGCTTTTCACAACAACCCACTGTCTGCCATATGTAGATTATTGTTTTTATAGGTACTGTTCAACTGTTCGGTGGTGTACATACTGAAATATGTTCTCGGGACTTTTCCGAGAAAATGGAGGACCGTTTTTGAATGTTTATTTAAATGCTGGTTATCAATTAGAACTTATGATTGGTCCCATCCGGTTATTTCAGCACTCAGGTCCATTTGATTCATAACATGGAACATGATGACATGATGACATTGAGCGTATGTATTACTTTACTTTTGTATTACTTGAAAATCTATCAAAGAATTTATTGATTTCTCCTAGTCCTCGTTTTCAATGAACAATTTTGAAATTGTTTCTCATTTCTTTTTCCAAAAATAATGTGCAGTTTTGTATTTATCTCAGAAGAAAAACTGCAAGTTTTAGTTTTCACTAAATGAACGTACGTATTAGCTATTGTTTGATTTGAATCTTAACCGGCTGTCCGATAAAAATGAATTGAATAAAGCAGGTAAAAATAGCAAGCAACTTTGGAAACATATTAAAAACATCACATTTAACACAAAACAGCGTGAATCAAATTCGAACCTACTACTAACTGATTCCTCACCGCTCCTGTCGACTAACAACGTAAATAACTTCTTCGTGAATGTAGGTAAAAACCTTGCCCAACAGTTTCCGAAACAGTCCTGTGTCCGACTAAGTACCGCTTCTCAAAAATCGATAGGTAGCCGTCACCAGAAATCTTTTGTTTTGCTGAATACTGACGAGTTCGAAATAGCCCGAATCATTTCAGGGTTAAAGGATGATTGTGCAGTTGGATGGGACAACATAAGTAATAAGGTCTTGAAACTTTTCAAGCATGTTTTGGTACCCCACTTGACACATATTTTTCAACTTTGTCTATCGAAAGGGATTTTTCCGTAGTAATCCCTATTTTCAAGTCTGGCAAAAAAGACCTTGTCAACAATTATAGACCAATATCGTTACTCACCTCTATTTCCAAAATACTTGAAAAAATTATAAACAATAGACTAGTTAACTATCTTGAAAAGAACCACCTCCTATCACCCGCGCAATTTGGTTTTAGAGCAAAGTTATCCACAGCTGATGCGGTACTTAACCTGACCGATTATGTCACTCAAGAACTTGGTAAAGGGAACCAGTCATTGGGAATTTTCTTTGATTTAGCGAAAGCTTTTGACACAGTTCCTGTTTCTATACTGTTGGACAAATTAGAAAATATAGGTATAAGAGGTACGCCGTTGAAACTCCTTAGTGACTATTTAGAGGATCGATACCAGTTTTTTTTTTTTATGTGATAGGGTGGGCAAACGAGCAGACGGATCACCTGATGGTAAGCGATTACCGCCGCCCATGGACACCCGCAACACCAGAGGAGTTTCAAGTGCGTTGCCGCCCTTTTAAGGGGTTTGGGCGTCCGGTATCCTCACTCACTCGACGAAACACAACGAAAACGTTATTTCACGCCGGTTTTCTGTGAGGCCGTGGTATCTAGTCCGGTCGAGCCGGCCCATTCGTGCCGAAGCATGGCTCTCCCACGGTAAAACCAGTGTGTTAAAATAGATAATATTACGAGCGATTGTCAAAAAAATACCGGTTTTGGCGTCCCACAGGGAAGCATTATTGGCCCTACCCTATTCCTAATCTATATTAACGATTTGTGTAGTCTAAATATTGAACACGGCAAGATTGTATCGTACGCTGACGACACGGCGTTAATTTTTACGGCTAAAACCAGCAGCGGACTTTACGAAAACGCTCAACTGGGTTTTAATACCGTAAATAATTGGCTTTAAAACAATTTACTAACATTAAATGCTGAGAAAACTAAATATATTCATTTCTCCATGCGCGAGCCACAACTTAAAAATACTAACCCACATCTGTACGCACATCAATGTGAAAATCTTTCAGTCAACATAACTTGTGACTGTCCTACTATCTTCAAAAGCAGTCACTTAAAATATCTCGGGGTTATAATTGACGACACACTCTCCTTTAGACAACATATAGACAGTCTGGTTAAAAGAGTGCGTAACTCAAAATTAATCACACAAGTATATATGGCATTATGCCAATCTGTCATTACTTATTGTATAACTTCATGGGGCGGAGCACTAAAAACTAATTTAAAGTAGCCAACGTTCACCCGTTTTTCTTTCCCACTCATCTGCTATACAAATCATGCAACATGCTGACTGTTCGTCAACTTTTCATAGTGCATTTAATATTAAAACAACACAGCATGCTTACTTATAATGCTGACGTGACTAAAAAGAGACGGAACGATATAGTTTGCACTTCGAGTTCAACATCAAAACATACTTTTATAACCAGATTCTTTACATTCCTAGGCCCATTTTTGTACAACTGGATAAATAAAGAACGAAATATTTATAACTTAAATTATTTTAGCTGTAAAAAATGTCTAAGTCAATATTTACAAAGCATCTCTTACGAACAAACAGAAGAGTTTATTTTATTATTTTAGGAAAACTTACAGCTAACAATCAAATGCACATTTTATAACAGAATACGGCCAATTATAAGTTTTCACAGATAATCAGTAGTGTAAACGAATATGACTAAGACAGAAAACAGCTTTATACATAATTTAATGCATACCTAACCAACTCGCATCCACTTGACTTTTTTTTATAGTTATACAACATTATTATTAGTATATGCGAAACCTGAATATAGTTTGTTCAGAAACAGTAACTGAATCGATTCCAATAATTTTTACATCATGTTATATTTTGTCCCAAAAACATTTAAAAAATGTTACGAGTAGGACACCGAGCGACACTAAGTACCTATCCGCAATCATAATTATGCGCGCAACACAGGTCACGCGGCATGCCACGTGCCACATGCCACGGTCGAAGCAGGACTAGGCGGGCGCGGGCGCACGCGGGGCAGGGGCTAATCCACATCCCTTCAGTCGCCCGGGTGCCGGGTGCACGTATCGTGCTCCCGTTCAGTTAGGTACCTACATGTCGCGAGTGCCCGTCCGAGTAGTTGTGCTTCGGTTGATCGTGTGTAACTGTGTACAAAACATGAGTAAAAAGTGTCGTGTGTACAAAAAGTGAGTAAAAAGTGTCGTGTGTACAAAACGTGAGTAAAAAGTGTCGTGTAACAATGTATTTCTCATACACAAACATTGATAAGTACCTAAGATATTGTAAACATTGTTGAACACTATTTACAATCAAGTCAATTAGGATAGATTTTAAAGTTATTTCAACAACAACAAAATTTAAGTCGTAATTTACTTAGTGGTCATAGCGTCTGGTGTACCTAAACAGAAGACGTCGGTTCGAATCCTGCCCGCGGTCGGATTTTTGCTTCGCTAAAATAACTTTAAAGTCAATCATTGTAAAAAGTGATGATTTAAATTATTAAACATGCCATGCCTAGCCAAAACGGTTAAATGTAGAAAGTTGTTATTTACACCTACAACCTGCTATGGTTAAGTAATGCGATGTTTAACACTTTTCATCCACTTTGAACTTTAAGTGGTTGGCATAAGGTACACTAATCGCATTGACTAAATGTTATTACTTACGGCCGTATTTACGAATAAAGTACTTACATAATAATATCTACCTACACAACCATTGCGGTAGTCCAAAGCCTGCAAGTATGATGAAAAATGTTATCACCAGTTAATTGCAATAAAATCGCCGTATGGTTAGGTACTACTGCCAAATTATTTCTTTCAATTTCGCACAAGACGACGCGGGGCGCGGGCGGCGGCGCGTGGGCGCCTCGTGCCGCGCGGTGCGCATGTTTTTGCATGGACAACGACGTAACATAACATGCTTATAACTTTGTGATTTTGTCATGATACCGTTTAGAAATACTGTACATAGATTCTTTACATAAAAATACTAGACACGTGTTTCAGGTTTCGCCTATACTAATAATGATGTTGTATAAAAATATCTTTAATATAATAGGTATAGACACAGCTTCCTTACAATGTTATAAAATAGTACGATAAAAATAGTTATGTATAATTTGCGAACAAATTGAAGAAAAGACATAAAATAGCAAATAATTAAGAAGCGCAAGTCTACGACTAGATCTATCCCCGAACTTCAACCTCAGTAATTTATCTTATACTTCTGATAAGAAAAAGCTTCCACCTACAATTTGTTTTAATTTACGGGTGCTTATACCAAATATGTCTAAGTCAAGTCTCCGACACTGTCCGTTAAACGTGCGACAGGATCTAACAATGTATGAGTTTTGTCGGTAGGTAGTTTTAACCACAGGCACATGAAGAAGATCTGGTTTACGCAGAAATGCAGAGGGAACGCGTAGGCCAATCTTAGCAACTAGCTCCGGAACGTCAATCAAACCATTCATCACACCATGTAAGAACGTTAAATCAGCAATATTTCTTCGTTCATATAACGGGAGTATGTGAAATTTTCTGCAACGGGTTAAATAGTTCGGTAAATACGTACTCGAGCGATATTGAATGTACCTTAAGAATCTTCTCTGAATACCTTCAAGGCGATCAATATATATAGTATAATTCGGATTCCAAATTTGAGAAGCATATTCTAGGTGACTACGGATGAAAGTACAGTATAGAATTTTCATTGTTTTAATATTTTTAAAATCGGAGGAAATTCTAAATATAAATCCTAATGCTTTTGACGCTTTATTTATAATCTCGTTTATATGTGAATCAAATAAAAGCTTCGAGTCGAATATCACCCCAAGATCCTTAATGACACTCACTCTGGCTATTGTGGCATGTGATAGTTTATAATCAAATATAATGGGTTTCGGTTTACGTGTAAATGAACAGATGTAACATTTGGAAACATTTAAGCCAAGCTTATTTTTAATGCAGTAACTTTGAAACCGGTCTAAATCCTCTTGTAGAGAGCAAGCATCATCGTTGGATGTGATGTGTCGCAGGACCTTCATGTCATCCGCATATAGGAGAATTTTAGAACTATGAAAACAGGTGGCGACGTCATTTATGAAAATGTTAAATAAAAGTGGTCCCAATAAGGATCCTTGCGGGTCTCCCGAAGGTATTACTACTGCCCTGGAGACGTAACCATTGAGAACTACCATCTGTACAGGTTTACTCTGATGCCAATTAGCAAAAGTTTACGCAATAAAAGCATGTGATCTATACGATCATAACATTTACTGAAGTCAGTATATATAACGTCGACCTGGGACCCCCTAGACATATATTCTGAAATAAAATCACTACAAATCACCAAATTAGATGTAGTTGAACGACCTTTTAAGAATCCAATGCATGCAATTGAATGCAGTTACTCGTAGTATGCAAATAAATAACGTACTTAGCATTTTTCAATATATATTAGTTCATAAACATTAGATACTTTATAGATAATTATAATTAAGTGTATATAAGTTGTTAATTTATAATTTATGTTCTTTATGCACTTCCTTGTCTGAAACACAGGTTCAACCTAGTTCAAGCATACATAAATGTAATTAGCCATAATTTTTAAATATTGTAAGACAGTGTTAAAAGTATTGCACCTTTTTTCTAAATAAACAATTTATTTATTTATTATTATTATTATAATCCTGTTTGGATATAATTATAACATTTCTTATTTCAGATCAACAAGGGCAGTGCTAGTGCAGCACTGCAAATAGCTGAAATAGAAATTGCGTGCTGAAAGAAACTCCACGAGATGCAGATGGCCATGGAAAAGAAAAGCTAAAAAATTAATTATTAAAAGAAGAAGTGTTAAAAAGCATACTGATTTATTATAACAACAAATTAAATTGATTGCATTGTACAGTATTTTTTATTATTAACTACTCATTAAAATGTCTCATAATAACAGTTCGTAAAACAGCATTAGCATTACCCCTTGGAACTTCTGCGGACACTTCTCTGTTATTTTCAATGATGCTCTCTATAATTTCGTAAATGAATTTGAAACATATACCTTGTGTCCAGATTGTAAAAACTTACCTCTTGACGACCCCAACATCTTATGGCCGTTAAAACTTGGATTTCAGGTGATGTACCAGAACCTCTACAATCCAAGTTGAGATCATCATGAGTACAAGGTTGACTATATAAGTCGCAGTAGATTTCTTAAAGCGATAACGGTTCCGAAAGTCTTCTTCTGTACACTTTTATTCGACGCGTACTATTTTTGAGTTGTTCAATGGTTTCAATAACATCTAAGCTGTGTAAAGCTTGCATTATAAAATATAAGTTTCAATGTTACTAGTCAAATTCTACAATAGTTTTGTTTACACAATAACATTGACAATAAGCATGGGCGTTTTCGGATTTTTTCACAAACCGGTACAAATCCGATTTCAGATTTTGAAATCGATTTCAAAAACCGTTTTTAGAAATCGATTTCAGTAGCGGATGTCGGAGCGTAGTTACTAGCTAGTTTGTATTAAACGACAAACGCAAACAATCGAATTCTTATTGTATTATCATTGTGTACCCAATACCTATCCGTCCGTGTTTGTTTATTAGTATCTGCTGGTGCTGGTGGTTTTTAGTTTGTAAAATAGTTTGTAATTATGTCAATTTTCCCTCATGCTTTATCATCTAGGTTTGGAATAGCATAAAGTTTTGTTATTACGTACGTTTCACGTTGCGATTCCTCATAGATAATAGATAACACTTTATGGCGCATTTAAAAATCGTCATATTTACAATGATTATGTTTTTTTGTTTTTTTATTTATTGTTCTTCATCTTTGTATTTATATTTATTATTTACACTTTTGATTATTTATCAAATCTTTTTGCGTTTAAAAACGCAAGCTGCTCGACTTTTTTGGGTTTCAGACGACACCTTTTTTCGTTTATTATTAGCCCAGTCTTCGAAAAAAGTCGCTCACACGGGACTAAAGTTGCAATAATGTTGCATTTTGTGCGATATAGTTCCGACAAGTGTGGGTATATTTATGATCCCGCCACCACTGCGATGGGCTATTCTAATTACCATCAGAATTTTTACGGGGCAGCATGTCATCATCGAGGTACATCTGTAGCTCTCGTATAGCCCTGGCCTGAGCGCTCCCTTGAGGCTTATTTTTTTTTAAAAGCTCTCGTAAATCAGAGACCGCATTCTTATTATTTTTTAAACGACACAAGTTTGAAACCGTTTTGGAGCATAAGGTCAAAAGCGCAAATGACAAACGATTGCAAATTGTCAAAAGAGCAGAATGTCAAAAGCGCACATAGTCAAAAGCGCAGATTGTCAAAAGAGCAGAATGTCAAAAGCGCAGATTGTCAAAGGCGCACAATGTCAAAAATATCATTGCGTTGTCAATTTTAATCGTCGTTATTTTTGATTAGTCAGCCTCGCAATAGGAAATGAAATACTCATTGATATTTTTAGGAAACTTATTTATTTTTATGTAAACTAAATATAAATCAACATATCAATAGTCAACTTTTATCAAATGCTCAGAATAATTATGTAAATAAACAAAAATAGAGTTGTCATTTTTAATAATCAGCAATATCTGTAATTAAACATCTCTTACTTTGATGATCAGTTTTAACAAAACAAAAACTACGTATTTTTTTTACTTTTTCAAGAATAGTTGTAAGAATATAATTTTGTTCAGAAATGTAGGAACCGTGATTCAGTTCCGCTCAAATTTTTTCAAATAACATCGGTATCTTCTGTCAAAATCGATATCACATTGCTTTCTTTTATTTTTTGGTAGTGATTTAAATAGTGCATTTGTTATTTTTCTATCCCAATGTTTTGCTTCTTGTCGCAGTTTATGAATAAATATAAGTTAGGCTTTTTTGGGATTCTTTTATTAAGGCGGTGATGCCAGCCCTCAAGAGAATTAGTACTTCTATGCCGTTGTTTAGCAACGCTTATTATACTTGCCGATTGTTTAGGGTACCAGGTATTTTCAAAATAAACTCGAAACTTTCTCTTTTCTCGTGTGTCTGGTGCAGTGTCCAATATATTTCATTTCCTATTGCGAGTCGTGACTAATCAAAAATAACGACGATTAAAATTGACAACGCAATGATATTTTTGACATTGTGCGCCTTTGACAATCTGCGCTTTTGACAATGTGCGCTTTTGACAATCTGCGCTTTTGACTATGTGCGCTTTTGACATTCTGCTCTTTTGACAATTTGCAATCGTTTGTCATTTTGCGCTTTTGACCTTATGCTCCAAAACGGTTTGAAACGGGGGTCCAGTAATGTGCATAACCCAAAGGTCTTGCTGTACTCTACGCTAGGAAATCTGTCAATCAACCCATTTCTTAAGCTTGTGGCCACTTAGATTTTTAAAAAATAGAAGAATACAAAGACTTATATTCAAGTGTCGCGACACTTGAATATAAGTCTTAATATTCTTCTATTTTTAAAAAATCTTCACAAATGTTCTTTAAACAGTTTGTCATGACTATCACCATACTTCCTGTGAGGTATTGGTCCGCACTAATGGAAGAAGTCACTTCCTCAAAGGGCTGTAATATCTTGCACGTCTTCGCCATGATAACCCAATCCTCTGAACTTAAATAAGGCCAGTCTCGTTCAATAAGTGCCATACAGTGTTTTACAGCTTCTTTGAGTAAAACAAACCGGCGAAACATCAAAAATGTAGAGTTCCACCTTGTAGGCACTTGTTGAATTAGTCGTACCGGTTTTTAATTGTTTTTAATTTGAAAGGTAAGTAGCATGTCTGTTGCATTAGTGCTCCGTTTAAAGAAAGCTAAAACTTTTTTTACATTTTCTATAAACTCTTCGATTGGTCGTAGTGCGGTTGATACGACGAGATTGAGTAAGTGGGCGACACAGCCATAATGCTTCCATCCCAATTCAAATTCAATAGCTTTTACTATATTTCTTGCATTGTCCGAAATAGCGTAGTTAACTTTGTCACTCTTTTTAACTCCTTTGCTAAATTGGCGCTTGTGTGACTCTCAGTCATTGACTTGCACTCTAAAAGTATTTGTTGTGCTTCAAAATCATCGTCAATGTAATGGACAGTCACGCCAATATAGCTTTCTGTCTGTGACGATGTCCAACAATCAGTGGTCAGGCATAAGGATTTTACATCCCTAGAAACCCTCATCTTGACGTCAGTCAGTGTCGTCTAGTACAATGCAGGAACCATAGCGGACGATATATTTTTTCGACTGGGTAACGTGTATCCAGGTATGTTCCTTACGAAATTTTTGAAGCCTTTGTCTTCGACTATTCGAAAAGGTAGGTAGTCTGTAGTAAATAATAAATCACGATCGATTGTTTTTCGTTCTTCTGGTGTAATTGCTCGAACTATAAAATTATGTAAAGTTCTTTGTTTTCTTCGAGGAGGTTGAAGTCTAGAATTAGGTGGTAAAGCCGCGGCGACGGAAGTACTAGCGGCGGCAGAGTTGAGGCGACACTGAAGGTGGCGGCTTCGGCACCACCGGTGCTGGCATCGACAGTGGCGGCAGATGTGCGCGGATTATTTTCTTCAGTAGTCCGGCCCGTTTCGTCAACACTCTTTTGAGCCAGGTATACTATTGGGTGTGATCTTTTAAATGAGCACTCAAGTTACCCGTGGTTGACTTGTATGAAATATTTTGGCTACAATATTTACATACTGCAACCACATTACTATTGTCTTTGCGTAGTAGGTACTCGGACGGATCATCCGACCGTCCGTCGCTCCCGTTGCTGTAGGTAGGTGACCAGCTGATGAGCTGACTCGTACCGCGCCCCCGCCGCCGCGCCCGCGCCGCCCGCTGCGCATCATTGATAAATGGCAAGCTTGAGACTGAGGGTTTAAGAATGAAATATTCGTGCACTACTACGAACAAACTCGAACAAGTGAATTTTTTTTTTGAAATGCCAACTTTTTTATTATTAGCTGTACAGTCAACTTAATATTTTTTATTTGTACTACTAATTATCCTAAGTTACCACGTTGCGGTTCCAAAACGACTATAATTTCACGCTGTATATAAGTTAAATCTTAGTACAAAATAAAGGAAACAATTTTTTACCCGTTTCTTGGACAAAACCTGTAATAAAAAAAAGCCATATTTCAATTAAAGTTATTGTTTTATTTACAATAATACATTACAAAAAACATAACAAATAAAAAGACATAAATTTTTTTAAACTACACGTGTTACAAAACTTGCGTATTTTTTTATGACCCGCTCCGGTCAGCAAAAAATACGTTATGTTTATTGTTCAATTCTGAGAACTCTGTGAGTCAAGCGGCTTCGAATGACTGTTTATGCTAAAGTATGGTCCATGTACTTATAAACAAAGGTTCAGGTGTGAGAAGTTTGTGTTTTGAATGTATAGTTTAAAAACCACTTGAAAATAATCGCTAAAAGTGGTCCTCTCAAACTTTGCATTACAGAACGAGTTCTGTTGGATTTATTCTTAATATAAATATCTATTCTACAACTAAATGAAGTGTACAAGTCAAAAAAGGCATGTCGCCTTACAAAAACATTTTTGAAATAAACAACAAAGACAATTTCATCACAAAACGTGCCATAAATTGCTATGATAGTATGGATAAGACTTCAGTGGGCTGTCACACCTGCATACCAGAATAAAATGTTTGAAAATTTTAAGTGATTAGATTATTCATAAATATCACTTTACTCTGGTCTACTAAGTATATCGGTAACCATAATCAAGGGGTCATCATCTGGCAAATCAACATAAGTTTCGGTACTTTCTTCGATTTCGGCACGGTGACGATAAATAGCTTTCTTCCATTTGTGCGTAAGAGAAAAATTAGGTATTTTATTCGATCTCTTGGCAGCTGGCAGCAAAAAAAGAACACATAAGCCATAAAAAAACCCACTACCTGTTAATAAAAGCCATGCCTAATTTGGCAAGGTTCACCACAGTGAACACATCTAATTGAGCATGCGTGTTCGAGTATTTGGCAGTGTTCACTGTGATGAACAAACAAGTTTGCAGATGAAAAAAACATTAAAGGTACTCATAACATTACGCAAAACACACATAAAACCGAAGTATAAACATTGTTTAGTAAATCAAAAGCATGTAAAATTTAGGATAGTTATGTATAACATATAAAATATAAATATTTACCTAGCAAATCATTGTGTGTTCGCGTATTGCCGACATCTTGTCTCAATAATGACAGGTGAACAGTGTTTCTACTAGTAGTATTATTTTTTATACCAAAATATATATATCGACGGTTAAAAGGAAATAGGGGATAAGCGACAAAAGATGAAATGTTCAGGAAAGCCGTTCATAGTTTTAAATTTTAGAAAAACTGACGTATTTTTGTCAATTATTAAGATATTGTGAAAATTGAAACAGTTATAAAATCAGATAGAAATGGAACAGTTACTGGTATCCTAAGTTTTAGTGATTTGACGTTATTTAAAGTAGTTTTTGTCGCTTATAGACACAGCTTTTAATTTTTGAATGAGGAAATATGGCATAAGATACAAATGACAAAATCAAATATTAAAGGATAAGAAGCATATGCGACATTCCAATTTATCATTTCGCAAGGTAAAAGGGTATAAGCGACTAGACCGTTCAATCAATATTATAGGAAAAGAAGGATAAGGTACTTTTCATAGTGGTTGTATAAAAGATAATAGGCACAAGAAATAGTCGGCATTCAAAATAATACCAGGATATAAGACATTAGTAACACACAATGTCGATACGAAGCAAAGAAATATGGATGAAAAGCCACCCCAAAAATAATGAAGTAGCGCAACCAACACAATCCTTCATCAGGAAAATATCTAAAACAGATATTACACGACACCGTAATTGGGTCTCTAACTTCTAAAGTAGGGTGAAATTGCTTGAGTAAATTTTCACAGAAACATACTAAGGATCTATCTTACTAAGAGGCCTATTACAGTATACCCTGCTATAATTTTACACTAAATGGTAGATTTAAAAGATATAGCTCGTCATTTCATATTTACTAACGAGCAGATAGTATGATGTTTTTGAAATAAAAAAGTTTTTGTTAATACTTTTTAATCAAGAATAATCAAAATTAACCCCCTTACTAATAAAAACACGAATCGCTTAATAAACCTATTTTAGCTAAAACACAGTTGTGTCTCTTTCTTTCATAACGCTGTCAACATTTGACAGAAAGTGTTAACATTTAAAAAAGTAATAAACATTATACAAAAATAAAGACAGCTTCGCAACTTAAAATTAAAAGACACCGTTTAACAAAACATGGTATCTTTGTCAAACAACAACGTTTTAAGAAACATGGGAACAAAGGACTATAAAAAAACATTGTTTTTACTTACAACTAAGAACGCTTACTATCTACTATTAATTTCAAAATTTCTATTTCCGTACGAGTACCACTCTTTTCAGCTCAAGAAATTATTAACTTGTTAATAGACTTTCTTATTATGAAATGTTTATGCTGTATAGAAGTTTTATACCTACTTAGTATATCACATTGAATAGGTCAGTCTTAGGTCAATTATCATTGGTAATATTTTTTTTCTTTATAGCTATCGAGATCAACATTAAAAATCACAACTTTTACTCTTAATCAGTCTTCTTAATTTGAAAGTATTATCTTTATATTCTGAGAAAGCCCCTCCAAATTAAATATTTAAAAAACCCCCGACTTAGGTTATCAGTCATTTTGCAGCGGTTGCCATCTTGGATTAAATTTTTTTATAGTGTATTGTGTTCTGCTACTCAAGCCCTTTTATTTGATACACATATTGAGGTAGTTGTGAAAAAATCTGTAATCCATAATAACACAATAATTCACCTTTTAAGCAAAAAAATCTAAATTGAAATCGGTTGATCCTTTCGGGAGCAACGATGCCACAGAAAGACACGTATGTGTCTGTGTATACAGACAGACAGAGACAGACAGACAACAGACAGACGACAGACAGACACCCTGTCGTTTTTGCGTCGGGGGTTAAAACAACATCATCACTTTAATACTATTGATCTCCCTCATCTTCGATATCAGATTCGGCCAAACAGTCTTGTCTTTTTACTGAATGTTAGATTTAAGTACTCTGCCTGAAACTGTTGAGATATAACTTTGTCCGTACAAAGCTTCATAAAATCTTTATGTTTAAGCTCTGAAATTGGCAGGACCTTGGGATAGCAGTCCTGCAAATCAAGCAACTTCGTTTTTGATGCGATTTCTATACGAAACACGGGTGCCTCCGGGTCCATCGAGTATTTGACCGTTGCTGATGTGCGGTTTTTTTTAAAAGTAGCGACTCGTATTTTACTAATCTTGCCGACAAGATTACCCACGAAGTATTTGTCAGCGAGAAGGTCCCATCTCTTGAAGTCAGTGTGATTCAATTTCTCAACACCAAAAGGCTTTGGATTTTTTCTTGCCGTCTGAAAAACCGTATACCATTGCGATGGAGCCCAGATAGTAGTATTTTTAACTTGGTTTTCAATTGTTGCGTGTGCAGAATCGACTGTCATATATGTGTGCCCCGTGAGTAAAAAATTTATTTGAACTAATTCAATGTTTTTGCAACGTTGAACAGTTTCGTGGAGCATTGTCAGAATAATTTTGTTACGATTTTGACCAGGACAGCAGTCACAATAAAAAAGAAGTCGTTTTATGTTCCCACGTTCGTCAAGGTCAGTTATGTATTTCCTCAAAATGGTAGCCATTTCGTTAGCACCACGGTTACCTTGGCTCTCGTCCCAATAGTAGCAGAAGACATTTCGTGTGCCGTTTTCGTATATCACTGCGTTATAAACGCTAAGCTTTCTTGAATAAAATAACAACATACTGTCACCGTATGGTGTGTTCAGAACTTTCTGTAGGTCAAAACTTATACAAATTGATGCTGGATCTGTTTTATGAATACTTTTGTGAATCTTGTAGCGGTTGTATGTATGCTCTTTTTCAGCAAGGTGTTCTTTGTGAGGTAGTCTCTCTTCGGATGTAGGGTCAGATAGATTTTCAAAGCGAGAGCATTTGAGGCATTTATCTTTTTTGGGAACGTGGAATGCTATATTAAAATTTTCTTTGAAAATGTTTCGGTAAACACATTCTGAAACAAAATTTAGTCCTTGGAAACTACGGTGTTCTTTATACTGTCTATACAAATTGGTCAAATTTTTGTACTCAACTGGAAGGTATACTCGGGTACTGTCCTTCGTACAGTAATGTGACGGCACCGCGGGTAATTATTTAATGTAATTTTCAACAGCTACTAAATCATCATTACTGGTTTTATTAGGCGGTACACTTTTACCTCTTTCCGATTCCTTGGCACTACCGAATTGATCAGTAGTTGAAACCGTGTAGTAAATATATTTGTGTGTAACGTCAAGTGTTTGGCACAAGAATTGCAGACAGACTGGTCTGTGAGTTTCACCATCTGTTATATTGTATATGTACGTCGTGTTGCGTTTTTCTGAGTCCTTGTTTCTTTTTCTCTTAACACTAGTTTTTTGAGTCAGGCTTACGATCCAATCCTTTCTTCTCTGCTCTGTTAGGCTCCAAAAATGTTTGAAAATGCTGAGTCTCCTTTCTTACGTAATATCGCCGCAATTATGTCCACATTTTTTACCAGTGCAAGGGTTTGGTTGAACTTTTTTCCTTCAGAAACTTTTCCATTTGTTTTTATGTAACTCTGTCCACTTAGGCGCTTTTGAGAATTGTCTCTTCTCTTATTCACCTCTTTTTTCTTTTCTTTCCTATCACCTACTGTCTCTTCTTCGGGGTCAACTGATAATTTCTTATTTTTCTTGCCACTTACTTCCGGTTCCCACTCATCAGAGCTTCCAACATCGCCGAAGGCATTTAATAAAGCAACCTCATCATCGGACATGTAATCTAAATAAGTTGACTTCTTTGCGCGATGGGCTGTTCTCAATGTATAGACTTGTGCATTTGTGGAATCATCGGTTGATATGCTTGGACGAACGTCAACAGATTGCTTCGATTTTTGACTATTTTTCTTTCTTTTTGCCGATTTTACTAAAGGTGAATTATTATTACTTTGAGACAATTCCGGTGGAGGAGGCAGACTTACTTCTGTGACTGTTGGCGTAGAATTTGTAATGATGGCAGATGTAGGGTCCATCTCATTTTCCTTTGCAGAACTAGGATGGAAATTTGACTCATCTTCTGGAGCAGAAGGGGTGACGGGAGTTGCTACAGGATCAGACGCAAAGCAGATTTCTATTGCAGCATCCAGTGCACAACAGTTAAAATGTTCCGACATAGCATCTGGAGCAGAACTGGTGGGGATGTCCGTCGCAGTTTCCGGTATTAAGTTGATCAATAAAGCAGACTCAGGCTTAGGGCTATTGAAGTGGTATGTATGTGTATTTGGTTCAGGGCTGGCATGTACGGATGTCGCAGCATCGGCATTTGAGCTAAAGAACATGTCTGATATAGTACCTATTGACGATTTTGTGAGGATATCAGTTGAATGTTGCGTAATGTTGACTGGCGCAGTATCCGCTTCATAGCTTCTGATGTCTGACGTCACGTCTAGTACAGAGCTGCTCAAAAGCTCAACACCTGGACCAGACAACGGCGTGTGCTGCTGCGGAAGAATAAAAATTGTCTGAATTAATTAATTAATAATAGGTAACGCAAGTCCTCATTTTCTTACTGTAGTAAGTACTATACAATCCAACCAACCCATTCAACCTAACCAACCAAGCTACCTACCAACCAATCCAACCAACCAACCAATCAATCCATTCATACAACCAATCTAACAATACGACCAAAATAATTGTATTGGTGTATATATAAATAGAATTTTTCCCGTAGGAATAAAATGTATTTTCGCCGTAAAAAGTATAACATGCGCCTGTGTGTTAATCTTTGGTATAAACTATCTCTATACTAAATTTCAACCAATTCCATTTAGTTGCTTTTGCGTGAAATAATAACCAACAAACATACATACATCCATACATCTCTATATTCTTACCCTCTTTTACGTTTGTAATATGTAATAATATCAGTAGAATATTATAGATGTACTAGATACCTACCTATTTGGTACAGTCACGTGCAATGATATGTATACAATCTCATTCTATTTTATACCTTATCACAATGTCATAAGATCACAGTTGTTTACATTTCATTGCTCATGACTGTACATAGTTATCAATAAACTTACTCTGTAACTGCAGTTTTCTTCCTGAATTTCTTGGCTTGGAACTATCACTTCGTTTGATAAAATAGCAAGCTTGTGGCGGGGGTTTGTACTGTTACTAGGTGCACAAGGACACTATAAGAAAAAGGAAATAGTCTTATAAATGCTAGAATACCTACAAAACATTAGACAGCTATAAAAAATATCTATCTATGATACCTACAATGTTTCTGCATAAAATAACTACTTATTTACCTTTTTCAAAGTAGAGTCAAATTTTCGGTTAACTGGTTTAGGTTTTTGTAAACCTGTTGACTTCAAGGCCATTTCCAAAATGTCCCTTTTTCGGCCTTTCCTTTCCATTGTTTAACTTAAATTAAACCATTGAATGAAATACAGGTAGGATAGATGACAATGCATGAATAATAAATAATCACAAATAATAAAAAGAGATAGCTTACCAATCCTGTGGGTCCCGATATTATTAAATATAGGAGCGCACAAGTCGCGCGTGTTCACGCTGTCACAGCGCGCGGCTGGACAGATGGCTTGCGGGGGGCGACGCGACAAGCGACGCGTTTAAAACTGGTTTTTTGGTATCCAATGACATAAGCTCCGACTCGTTATTAAATCCTTATTTGGTATTGCGGTATAAGCGACGTATAAGTATAATTGTAGAACGTGGAAATATGTTATAATCGACACCATGATATCTAATTTAATTTAAGTAATATGGAATTAGCGACAATCGTATTTATATTAGTAAATGGAAGTAAGGTATAACCACAGTGTCATATTAAAATCAATTTAGGTAATAGGGCATAACCGACTTGGCTGTCATTAAGAACTGAATGGAAATAGGGGATAACCGCCAGAGTAATATAAGTATGCATTTTGTATATAGGGCACAAGCGCCACAGCTCTGTTAAATTACGAAATGGAAGTAAGCTTTAAGCAACATTTGTACTTTTCAATTGAAATGCTTAAAAGGCATAAACAACCAAAAGCTTGTGAAGTAAAAAAGCATTACCGACAACAAACCCAAAATAAATAATTTTTGTAGGGGTACAATCACCTTTATAGCAAAAATGACCAGAATTTTCATCGGTTAGCAAAAATAACACCATAAAATGTTTTTTTCTTGCTTGGGCATAAACGCCAAAAAAGTCATCGTAGAGCCATGGGAGTAAGCGCATTCGAAAGAGCAGAAAATTTCAAGTCCAATGGCATATACACGATGATTTTGTAGTCGTTTTGGAACCGAAAATTTTAGACTCTATATCAGTAATGGAACCTATTAAAATATAATTTAATTTAAATAAAAATATATTATTTTATTGATTATGAAAAATAATGTCATATTCGAACAAAAAATGAGAACTCATGATAACTCCACTCAATGTTACGTACTACGATCACTACGATCGATGTCATTCAATGTTACACACACAACACTAAGCGGTAAAACATGCCTAGACACGTTATCCGCCCATTGGATGTGGCGCGGCGCCCGCTGCCTACAATCCACGCACACAGCTGTAATGTATTACGTACCTACCCCTAGTAGCAGGCTGCGTGGCGCCGGCGCACAGTGGGCTGAAACGGGCCGGTAAAGGACTTAGCATTTAAAAAAAAAAAGTTTCTTTTTCTGAAATTTTAAATATTGTGTTGGATTTTTCTATCGATTATAAGTAATTATTTCTATGAGGGTCGTTCAGATAACTTAGTATTTCCAGAGTTATAAATATCCAAAGTAATTTTTGTATGAAGCAAAAGAAAAAAATGTGAAAATCTCGAAATTCTCAAATTTTCTCAAAGAATTGACTCTACGTATGCATAGTACGTATATTTGTCCTATTTTAGCGCCTATTCTCGGGTTGCGATTTTCTGCGATTTGGTCGCAATTTCAAATTTTGTTCTCTATTCCACACCACCATAGAGGTTAAGAACTAGGCGCGTTTTTTTTATGTAGTGGTCTCCCCTTTAGGCCTAATCCACTAAGGACTAATAAAATAAATAAATAAGTAAAAATCACAATCACTACTGGCCACTGCACTGTTTTAATCTAATCACTGTCAAGGGTATCCACATTAACGAATGCAAAATTTTCGTATTCGTCATCATCAAATGTTTCCGCTTGTTCAATTATTAATAAACTTTGTGCTTCTACTGACAAAGTTTTATGTTTTCTGCGAAGTTTGTGACGTTTCGCTGAGATGAGTGGATCAGAGCTGGTCAATAAATTATTTAAAATGTCTTCATTTGTAGTTTTTCTACTGCATTTCCTGGAATGGTGTTGGCGGTATCTACGAAAGTCTTTATTTCTAGCTTCAGCAGCTTCTTCAGATAGCTTTCCAATTGGTATTAGACCAAAACTTTCAATAATAGCTGCACCATGCATAAGAACTTTATGAACACTTGAAGGCTTATAATACCAGCTATATAATTCCAAATACAGTTGCATGGTCACTTGAGCATATTCGTGAAATTTCGCTGTGTCAATGTGGTAACCTGATGAAATTGCCTCTAAAATGATTGCAAATCGCCTTATTAATTCTTCACTAACACCAGTTATCTCAGCAGTCATGTTTGGATATGCAAAAAATCTTCTAGCAGTATTTCCGTCATTCGTGGAGCCGTGCCCTTGTTTAACAACATCAATCAGAAGTCCCATTCTATTTTTAAAAGCGTCTTGTATGTCTTTCTTTCTTCTTTCCATGATGCACTTGTTGTCTCCCTTTACTGTCCATGTCTGTATCGTTAATCTGTAGGCTATATGCAGAATGCATTCCATCATTCGTATCCAGGTATGCAATGATGACAATCCGTATTTACAGAGATCTGGATCAGTCGGTTTTGATGCAATTAAGGGCAAATTATTCATCTCTGTTGGAGTGGCTTTACAAATGTCGCATCTCTGAGATGAAGTATCACATAAAATTGATGTTGCTTTTCCGTCTATCATAGTCATTAATAAAGAGTGTGAAATTTTTATTTCTCCAACTTCTGTTTTCACTAAATTTACAATCTCTTCCTCAATAGCACTTTTTTCCCGCAATATCGTTATTTTATTTTCTTTCACAAATTCGAAAAAGATTGGACGACACCAGTAAGATGAATTTGGTGAATCGTTTTGCCAGATAACTTGTTCGCCGCACACTAATTTTATTGGCACTAAACTACCCATAAATATGCTTGAATCGTCAAGTTGACTTTCTTGTTCATCGTCTGTTTGCATTTTTTGTTTGTAATTGGCTTGATTAGAAGCACCGTCAAATCCCCACTTACTGATTAGTGTAAATTCTTTACAACCACTATCTATGACGAGTGACGTCATTATTCTTGTTGTCGTTATATCCAATAGAGCTTGTAACTTTATTTTAGCTGAGGTTTCTGTCACTGTAATAGCATCTTTTGGTGGATAGCATTTCTGTTTCGCATGTTGCACTTGATAATAAGATGGAAATATATTACTGTCTTTTTCGTTAACACTTTTTCTTAAAGTATTGTATTGCCACTTGGTCAGCTTAAGTGATAAAAATAACCCTAAAGCCTCATCCGGAGAAAACACAGGTTTTGTTTCTTTAACAGATATGCACTTTTTAACTTTTTTTACATCTAGGGGATTCTTTAGTAAATGTTCTAGTATTTTAGCAACCTCCTCATTCCCATCCGCTTTCAACTGCTCAAAATATGCATATTTTATTTCGTCCGAAGATAAATGAAAGTTTTCTGCACGTCTTTTTTTCTGTTTAGGCGCTAATTCACAAAAAGGTTTTCTTGGGGTTTGTTCGGTGGAGACACCGACAGAAACTTTTGATGGTGATACATACTGAGTTGATGTACTCGGTACTGGTTGATCTTGATTACTGCCTATTAAACACTTAATAATGTCTGGCCATATTATGTTTTCTTGTAACCATTCACTATTTTTAGTTCTGAATATATTTTCTTTACGATAAGCGTTTTCCCATCTTCTATTTAAATTATAACAAAATTTTGCACAAAACAACTTTAAGGTCTTTTCGTGATCATCACTTAATTCGACTAAAAATTTAGATCTTATCTCACTACACAAACTGTCATTATATTTATACTGCCACTGTTTTTTAAAATAACGAAAAGATCAAGGTTTGTCACTAAATTTTCAAACATTTTCACAAATACAAAATAACAAATAAGTAAGTAATGAATGTGTGGGGGTAGTGCGTCTATTATGGTGGGTAATAGAACACTGAAGTACTTTTGAATGCAACCGAACATTCCGTAGGTACCCTATCATTGTACCAATCACGTTACGACACGTCATAACTTGTTGTTGCGCTCGCGCACTCTTATCCCTTGATTCCCGGAAATAAGTCTCAAAACAAATTACGTCATACCTGCCTATGGTGGTGGAAAATGTCGAACATTGTTTTTTTTTTAAGAACTAAGTAGGTATTGAGGTTTTCAGGCCGTTTAGTATACATTATTTTAAATTTCAATTTAATTGGAATAAATTGCTTAACTAAAATAACATGACTCTTCATACAAATTTGATATGGCTATATCTCCGAAAGTACTCGTTAAATTAAAAAAAGTCAAAGAATAAAAACGTTTTAAATTTATGCCTAGATACCAAAAAAATACATCTGATCTCTTAAGACCCAACCTTGTAATCCCAGCCCACTGTGCGGCGCGGCGAGCGCTCTCGCGTCGTCGCGTCGCCCGCGCCGCTCCCCGTTAACCACCCCGCACGGCCGCACCCGCCAGTTCTGTTGCAACTCGCGCGCGATAAAGGTTGCATTTTTTACGTTTTACGTAGCCACGCGATACAAACCCACGAAAATGAGTATTCAGTATAAATACTTGAACGCGGAGTAGGTACTTGACAATGGTTCAGCTGTACGCTGTTGCCAGTTACAATTTGGAAGAGGCCAGGCGGTTGTATTCCCGGCCAGAACATTTAAAGGCGCTGCGGCTACGAGGGATTGAAAGTCCTCAAGTACCTTCAAGCCCTACCAACTTGGCTGCAACCCAGCGCCTTCTCGATCATGGACAATTCCGTGTGCCGGCTCACGCGCAAGGTCGAGGGCGCCTGAATGACTCGCAGTAGAACGAAGACGCTATTCTGGAGTAGGTACTTCGAGCGGGCTCCGCGGCGAAGCAATGCGATTATAATGGCGGTAATAATGGCTTAACATCCCTATAAGTTCCGTCGAGCTCACGTCATCAACAACAATGATGCACCGGCAAGAATTGCCCTATGTCAGCTGCCCGGCTCATTATGCATGTGTTGTGCGTGCTTACCCAAACAATCAGTTCCGTGATCGATGGATATGCCACGGCGCGCGGCGGTCCCGTGGCTTGCCCACCACCGATCCCGGACTTAACGCCCCTGGATTTTTTCTTGTGGTCGGAAATAAAAAGACTCGTTTATACCCGTGAAAGTATGATATGAAAGTATTAACGAGTTACGCAGTGCGATAGTGGACGTCTTTGATAAAGTGAAAAGTGATAGGCTAAAAGACAATACCTAGCATAAAACGGGCACGTTTGTGTATTGAACGCGGCAGACTTCTTTCGAGCAGTTGCAGTACAGGGAAGTGTAAACAATTTGTAAATAAACTGTTAATAGGTAAGTACTTAGCTATGTACCTACATAAGTTTTTTATTTTGTAAATAGCTCAAATTCCAAAAATCCAAACGCCTTAAGTACCTACTCAGTTCATTGGCTCTCTGTTTTTAATTATTGATACCTACAGTAAATAAAGATAAGTTCAATTCAAATAAAGTATTTCTGCAGGTCCTAATCCCGTGTAAAGTATGAACGAAAAATTGGAGTAGGTACAATTTACGTAGTTGGCGTGAAAATGTTGACGACACGCAATCGTATCGTCAATAATGCGCAGCGGCTGTGCGAGCGACTGATGCGCCATCGCGGGTTCGATCCTCGCTCGGAACCAATTTGTATGATCTGTAGGTGATTGTTCTGGGCTTGCGTGTTTGTGTATGTAAAAATTTATGTTTGTAAATGCACCCATGACACAGGAGAAAATCCGTGTGAGGCAAGGTTTTTTTCTTAAATAAAAACTACGATAAAACCTACCTACACACAGTCTTATTCTAATTTTTTTAGTAAGAATGTAGGTATTACGTTCGTGTCCCGTATCATCAGCTGATTCGCTGGGCGCCATACTTGTAGTATTTGAACTGCGATCTAGGTACTAACCTAACATCAAATTACGTCGCTATCTGCATCGTAATGCAATTTATTTTAATAATACAGTCAGCGTCAAATAGTTAGTGACACTCAGGGTATTCAAATAAATAGACGCAATCAAAAAGTCAATAATATCGGTACAAACAAAGTTTCCATAATGTTGTCAACATTATAGTCGCTCAAAAAGTCGAGACGTTTAAAATGTCATAAAGATAGGTTCAGTCAAACCGTCATAAATATGACTGTTACAGTCATCCCGCCAATAGTATCCAAGCATTCTAAGTGTTCAAAAATATGGAACACATTAGAAAAATAAACTTTACTGCTATAGATTTTAAATATTATTTCTCTTTTTCTTCACTTGCATCTTTTCAATTTTCTCTAGTTTTCGACTGCTTACCATCAGGCGGGCTGTGTGCTTGTTTATACATATTTATATGTGCGAATATGCAGAAATGAGAATCTAGAGAGACGATAATAATTCGATAGGTAACTACACGTAACATCTAAAACGATAGGTACATAAGGATATTCCCAGTTCATTTGAAATATCTGTTACGGAGACATCTTCCTCCCTCAAATATATAATTCGATGTTTTGTGGTGTCACTAATGCGTAGCCATATTTCTAGCTTGCTTTAGTTTTGCACTTGACATTGATATTACTGATAGATAAATAGAATGACATGCAAATAACACTAGATTGCCTAAAGAGGTTTTCATCTTTGGGAAACCGTTTATTTCTATAACATGCTGGTTTATTTTTCTAATGTGTTCCATATTTTTGAACACTCAGAATGCTTGGATACCATTGGCGGGATGACTGTTATCATATTTATGACGGTTTGACTGAACCTATCTTTATGACGTTTTAAACGTCTCGACCTTTTGAGCGACTATAATGTTGACAACAATATGGAAACTTTGAAATCTTTTTTTTGGGTTGGCAACACTGGTGTCAAGTCGTGAAAAAACGACCTAGTTGAAATTTAATTGTAATAAAATAGTTATATGTGTTTATTTATAGTGTATTTTACGCGTATTAACTTTATAAGTGCCTAGAAATTATATTGAGTGCTGTATCCAGTGTATATACAGTGTTTTTGTGATCAAACTCAAAAAGTGAACCTCTACCGGCTGTCAACGTGTCAACGAACTTTCAACTGTTTCAACATATTTGGATTTGATTAAACCCGGGGAGTATTTTGTTTTATTTTTATGATCTCAGGTTTTAACATATACTTAACAACAGCCCAAAACACTGCTCATGACTATGAGCTACGTCCATTACACACCGGGTCTGTCTATGTCTCTTTTTGCTTGACATAATATTGTGGAAGCAAAATTGACGACGAAAACTATTGCCCCAGACATAAAACTCCACAATCTACTCCACATAACATAATTATATACTTACTTTATTTCTTGCTAGGCTTAAACATTTACCCAATCCCCCATTAGTTCTAATAATAACAGTTTCTTTCCCCTCAATAAATACCTCAGCTCATTATATATACACAGTAAATATTCAAAAGTTAGTATCGTATGTAGCCTGTAAATTGTCATTGTTAATACTTAATAATAAATAGTGACCTACATAGCTTTGTTTCCTACTTAAATTTTCCTTTACTTGAAACAATTATTATTCCTTACTTTCACAACTGTCTATATCTAATCTGACTTATTCTCTTTCCAACTCTTAGCTGCTTCTTGTTACTTTACAGAAAGGTCCAAGATGATGACCCGCAGAACTACATCACGCGATTTGGAGGACAAACTGAGGGCAACACTAAAGGAATTGGAAACCTCAAAAAACCTCTGCAACCAGCTACTGCAAGAACGGGATGACAGTGAAGTAGAGGTCAAGAAAATAATTGACAAAAACACCAAACTTAAAAATGAGTTGGCAGAGCTGCATACCCAGCACATGGATATACTTGACCAACATCATCAACTCCGTCAAATAGTGTTGGATGCTCAACAGTGCAGGGACACTCATGAACAAGCATTAAAACGCATTTCCCAGCTTGAGTTGGAGCTCAGTGGTGCCCACAATTCATTGTTGTTAGCAGAATCACAGCAGTTTAGTAAACAGTAAACAAAGTAATTCTATGTGCTTTGCCATACTCTGACTCTCTGACTGCGAAGGAGAACAATCATATTCATACTTTAAACTCCTTATTGCATATGCTGACATGTCGTCATAGTGACTATTTATTATTTTTTGATACTAACAAGTTTGTTAGAAATTTTATTTTGACTCAGGAAAATGTATTTCTTCCTAAGAAGTATAAGCATCTTTTAGCTACACTGATAGCTTATAATATTAACTCAGTTCCTAGTTCTAGTCATTTTTATGAGCTTAGTTTAAGTGACGAAACAGTATTATCTAGTAACACTAATAATACTGTGATTGATTGTTTAAACTGTTAGAGTCGACAACAGAGAAGTGTAATACCAGTATTTTACTTTATCACCAGAATCGCCTCTTTGCTTCAATAATGTGATATCTTAAAAAGTGGAATTTTACAGGAGAGCATTTTTAAGAATTCAAAAAATAATTGTGTAGCACAGAATATTTTTTTATAGTAATTATATAATGTACTGTAAATAATGACTTATTAACTAAGTGAAAACTTATTAAAAAACTGATATTTTAGAAGTTTAGCAAGAAATTGGCTTTATTTAAAAAAAAGGGGAAAACGTCACATTGTTCTTGCAAATATATAGTAAAATAAGTGTTTCAAACTAAATTGTCACGATTTTGATGATATTATTTTGGTTATGAAACTGGGTTATATTATGAGGAAACATTGTTGAAATAAAATAGTATAAAAAATTAGAATCAATCTTTATTGGAAAAAGTACAATAGCAAAATGTACTTATAAAATTTCACAATGAAACATCTAATGACTACTAATATCACAATATTTATTGTTTGTTACTTAACGAGAATCACAGTTACTGGTGGAATTAAATTATTAGCTTAATATTTATTCCTTATGAATAATCAGACTTTAATAATTGAATCACAGGTATACCTTATTATAACTTATTAAGTAAATGTTGAGTATTGTTGAAGAGACAAGAAAATCTTATTCAAGAATTTGCATTTGCAACTACAATATAATTGCAAGAATTATTCATTAACAACATCTAACGTCATAGACGAAAAAGGAATAATTAAAAAAACACTTAAAAAAAACAAAACTCAAAAGTGACTGACACTTGAAATGTTAAAAAGATTCAGTACTGCTTGTTAACATACAAAAAATATCAATTTTACATAAAAATATTATCCTTACAATCAAAATGATAATACACTATCTTAAATTATGTAACAGTCTTAGTTATTTTTTGGCTTAAATATATTAATAATATCAGCCTTTTAAATAATCACTTAAATTTAAAAAAAAAACGCTTTTCTCAAAAGCTACAAACTTTCATAAAATGGCCTATGGTATCTGGGGATAAGGTTTTTGTTGACTAAATCCATAAGGTCTGCTTTTTTTTTATCTGATATCCCAGGTTTTTGGACATATGCATTTTTTTATTCGACGTTGGTGTTCCTTTTCTTTTTAATAACAATCGCTTTTTTGAATTCTGTATCAGCATAGGACTCTTTAAAAAATACAGCTTCAGGATCGCTTTTTTTTAATTTTAATCACCTTTAAACTCGTGAGTTTTACAGAATCATTATTTTCATCTTTAAGCAATGAAAAATTCATTTGGTTAGCGAGTGTTTTCCAATCATAAAAATCTGCGAAACACATTTCGTTAACATGAAAAGGCTCACTTTTCTTCCTAGCACCCTTTATAGCACCAATGAACGCGTCAGGTGAATACATGGGACCAGATCGTAATTGTCTTTTTATTTCTCTCTCAATTTGGGAATGAGCGGAATCGCCCTCATTTTGGGTGTGTCCTTTGATCAAATATTTATGCGTTACTGAATTGAGATTTTGTATCGTCTTAACTGCGTATAAATACATGCAAATCATGAATTTGTTTTTTTGTTGACCCCCACAGTTATCTGAGTAGAATACAACATCTAGGTTTTCGACTGTTTCTGTAATTTTTAAGAGATATTTGTAAACGCAGGTGCCGATTTCGTTAACACCTCTGTGAGCGTTTGACTCGTCCCAAACATAGCTATCAACACAGTTACTCTGAATGTTGTACACAGTTAAATTGAGTACATTCAATTTAGACTTGTAATAAAAGACAGAGATGTCCCCTTTGGGACACTGAAAAACTGCTTGAAGGTCGTACACAGCAACATGAATGTCCTTATTCTTCTTATCGTTCTCCTTCTCCATACGTGAGAGAACTTTTTCATTTTGGTGCGTTTCGTAGCTTTCTTTTAATCGTTCTTTCTCTTCATTAGTGCTATTCTTGTAAGCTTCACATACATCACAAAGATCTTTTTTAGGAATAAAGAATGAAATGTTGTAATCTTGTGTAAATATACGGTAAAACATTAAATAATTGGCAAAAGGTACATTTTTTGACTTACATTCTGCAACATAGTCTCTATGAAGATCGGTAATGGCTTTGCTGCCATCAATGTAATGTCTTCTAGAGTTAGCTCTTATGTAATGTGATTCGATTTTTGGTATAGCTTCTATAAAACTTTTTACACCGTTCTTTATGTTTTCATCCACTTTAAATCTATTTGCGTGATGTCCCCGCTCATCTTTCATTGAAGAAATGTTGCAATCTCTATTTTTCTTTTTTAACGCCGTCTCTATTGGCCGGTTTGTAATCGCCAAAGTGTTTTTGAAAAATAGTTTGCACACTTGTCTTTATTCCAGAAACGGTAAAAAAGAAAGCATTGTTATTGTTGCGAATTGGTGCAACGTTTCCATCTGAATCTATCTTCACATATCGATGTTTTGGGATGATTGCTTCGACACTATTTGCTATATACGACCACTGTTTTTCAATGTCCCCCAAGTTCCAAAATTCTTTTAAAAGTAGTTGACGTTGTTCATCTGTGATATTTGATTGACATTTGAATGCGCAATTTTCTTTGCAAGGCGATTTCAATTTACGTTCGGGAATCATTTTTTTTGTTTTTACTGATTGATAAGACTTACCACTATTTCTCAGTCTTTTCGCTACATTTTTCTTCCAGTTTCTTTCTTGTCTTCGTTTTCTTTTTCCTTTTTTGTTCGGACTACAGTCTTGGTTTTGTAGGTTCTGTTCAGTGGGCGTAATATTTTCAACAGCTGATGGTTCATTTACAATCGGGAGCACATCGGCTTCTTGTAATAGGCTGTGAAGAATCATTTCGTGGTCTTCTGTAGGTGTATGAATAACAATTTCTTGTGAAACAATATCTTGGTTTCTTCCGCTATTATAAGCTACTTCTTCGTCAGAATCTGAACAATTTTGAGGCTCCATAACTTCATAGTTTGGGTCTTTAACTGAATCATCGCTATCTGTATACAAAATATATAACGGTTGGAATATAATTATGATTATGCAAATTACAAAAAAAAAAACACAGTAGGTAGTGAAATTTACCTTCAACAAAAGACGCATTAGATGAGCTGCTTGATGATGAGTCGCTTGAAGAACTACTGCTGCTGCTCGTCGAATCACAATGAAGGTGATTAGCTATTGGTGAGGCCGCTTTTTCTTTTGTTGCGTCATCAATATTTAACGTTGCTTCTAAAAAAACGTTTCCATAAATTAAATGTTGTTTGTAGTACGACAGATTTTTTTAAATATAAACATAGTGCCTGGAATGGAATACTGCGCACAGAACAGTTCAATATTACACGTATCTACCTACCACGTGATATAAAGTAGAAGGTGGAGACTAAATCAGCCGCGTGGGGGGCGGCACCGGAGTTTTAAAGATCATATTTTTTCTTCCTGTGGCAACACTAGAGCTAACAGCTGATTTAAATTTGTCTCCGTATTTTTACTATAAAAATTGCAAATAAGTCATAAAATTTGTCACAATTGTAATTATTCACAAGTATTAGGGGCAATAAGTATAATTTGTGCATAATATTAATGTAATCAATGGTAAATAAGTGCAAAAATCGTGTGTAAATTGGTGACGGTTACCGGCAAAACAAATTGTAAATTGTCATCCCGAAATCAGGTACAAATTTACGATTATTTAGTTTTTCGTAGTGTTTTCCAATTAGAAAATATATATTACTTTAATATTATTTTACTTACAAGTACGCTTTGTAGACTTTTGACCGTAAACATAACCTTATTCTAGTTGGTGACACAACTTCACTTCTCTTGTTGTTTTTTTTAAATTCTTTTAACTATCACGTCTCTGCTTTACTTCTATCATAACTAACAGTCTATTTTTTCATTTTCACCCCTTTCAATCAAGTAAACATGTTGACTCGCAAGGCATCTGCTCGCCAGGAGGAGTCCAAACTTCTACTGGCTTTGAGCGAACTTAAGGCCTCCAAGGAGTTGTGTGACCGACTGAATAGCGAGAGGGATGACAATGAGAGGGAGTTCATAGATATGATAAATAAAAATAAAAATCTAAAAACAGAGATGGCTCAACTGCACTTACAGTATGTTGAGGCTGTGGATACCCGGGATAGGCTCCAACTTGTTGTGGAGGGGTTCAACCAATGTAGCATTGAATATGAACAAGCGTTAAGCCGTGCACATTTCCTAGAACACCAGCTACATGAGGCGAACAATAGGATTTTACAGTTAGAATTAAACAGCACAGCCTCGTTGAACCAAAGTCTATTCAATGAGTTGGTAGTCAATGCCCCAGGTATGGTTTCTGCTGCAAATAACAAACCCATTGTCACAATTGATCTAACATGCACTAAAGACTCTGACAAAATTGTGCAGGTGGTTAATTGCAGTAAAAACAAATTAAAAAAGTATGTTAAAATCAATAAGTATATTAGAAAAACACAAAAGCTAGTTAAAAGACAAAAGTTTTTCATAAAAAATGTAAAACTAAATAGAGAGCGGCTTCAATTACTTAATAAACTAGACTTTTATTCATCTAAGCTCAAAAATAATACATTAAAACACAAACATGACATGGAAAATTTAAATGATGAGCTTGGAATTCTCCATGAAAAATTAATATCAATGAGTAGTAAATATAAAAGCTCTGAAATGCAAATGAAGGAGTACATGTTGGCTATGAATGAGCTAGTAAGCGCATGTACATGTAACCATGAGCGCAGACAATCTATGACCAACCACCAGTCATTTAATTATAGTACCACCTCTCCGTCTCATTCACCGTTGGCATGTGACACCAGCATTTTGCAAAGTGCACCTAATTTATTTACTAATAATACTTCCTCTCAAACCACTGAAATTAATAATAATTATGTAATATTCAGTGATGAAATTGGTCTAGGTATGGGTCAGTTGTTGTCAAACCACATGGGGCAAGTGACGACTAACTTCTGTATGCCTGGATTAAATTACAAGGACATTATGCATAAAATAATTAAGTCTAAGTTTAGCCCAAACACCACCTTAATTATATTAATTGGAAATAGGGGTACTGTAAACAAAAAAAACCTAATTGAATTTTATACTAAATTATGTGATTGTAATGTAGATAAGATAGTTATGTTTACACTTCCCTACTCAAATAGTTTGCCACAGGACGAAAACACTATTAGATACAAATTAAACTTAACATTGCATACTATATCTATTAATAATGACAAGTTACATCTTATTGACACTAACAACTATGTTAGCAAATATTTTTACCTGACGAAAGATAACTATTATCTTTCTACTTATTGTAAGAGACAGCTTGCTATGTCTCTATCATATTATTTTGTTACGTTAGCCAAGAATCTGGCTAAAAAACATATTGGCTTTATTGAGCCGTTACCTGACATTTCATCTGTTGACATGTTTAATAATTTAAATTAGAAATTAGGACAACAGAGACAACCTCTTGCATATCTGACAGTAATAAAATTGTAAATATTATCAACCTGGTTCACCAAAATATTCAAGGGATTAATAATAAAGAACTAGAAATTGAATTATTTATGAACTGTAATAAAATAGATATTCTTTGTATTACTGAACATTGGTTAAAAAGTCACCAGTTCATGTTTAATTTCAATAATCACCAGGTTGGTAGTTCGTTTTGCAGAGAGAATGCTATCCACGGTGGCTCATTAATACTAGTTAGTAATCAGTTTAAATTTAAAGAACGTAGGGACATTGTGGGCCTCTCTGTTGAACGAACAATTGAAATAGCCTGTGTGGAATTGGATCAGTTTATTGTATTAAGTGTGTACAGACCTCCATCTGGATTGTATGATAGTTTTGAAAGGGTGATGGATGAAGTACTTCATAAGACCTGTAAGTCAAACAAATCCATCATTGTTTGTGGTGACTTTAATGTAAATTTATTAGAAAATTCAAGTGTTTGCACTAAAATAAAAAATCTTTTTCTGTCATACAACCTGGAAAACTTATTTCTGGAGCCTACTAGAATAACTGCCTCTACTGCCACATGTTTAGATAATATTTTTACTAATATAACAGTTCGCCATAAGGAAGTTATTAATTTACTGGATTCTGACCACTGCGGACAGCTGATTACTGTTAATAATAAAAATAAAATTGTGGCCATAAAAGATATCACTGTGAACCCGAAAACTACAAGTCGCTTGGAATTATTTAAAAATAAACTTATTAGCAAATTAGATTTTTTGCCATATAATGATGATCCTAATCAACTTTATGATATATTTTTTAATACTTACTGCAATGCATTTGATTCTACTTTTATACCCAAGACGATCTCAGTTAACGGTAACGCATCCTTCAGTGAATGGGCTACTGTTGGTATTCATAATAGTAGGAAAAGACTTTATGAGCTATACAATGAACGATCTTATGTCAACACTCCAGAATTTAATACTTATGTAAAAAAATACTCTAAATTATTTAAAAAGATTTGTTGTATAGCCAAGTCACGTTATTTAAGTTTAAAAATAAAAAACAGCAGTAATGTTATTAAAACCACTTGGAATATTATCAGCAGTGAAACAGGAAGGGTTAGTAAACGAAACAATGACTATAGTCTTAGCATCGATAACAGGATAATCAAATCAGATTTAGAAGTCGCTACTGCATTTGAAAGTTTTTTCTCAGATATTCCTGTTTCAACAACTAAATTCCTAAAGTCATCACCCACTGTTGCAGAATCTATACTTAAAGAAAATGTAAGACCTAGCATTGCTGAATTCCAATTCAATAGTGTAAATTATAAGGACATTATTAAAACCTTCAATATGTTAAATGTGAAAAAAACAGCTGACCTCTGGGGTAATTCTGTTGACGTTGCCAAATCAATCATTGACATTGTAGCACCTACTCTAGCCGTTATTTTTAATGACTGTGTTGACTGTGGTAAATTTCCTGATCTAATGAAAAATAGCAAGATAATACCTTTATTTAAATCAGGTAGCACATCTGACCCCACTAATTTTAGACCTATATCCGTGCTACCTACTTTTAGTAAAATTTTCGAAAAGCTTATGTTAGACCAAATGCAGAGGTATTTCAGTAAAAATAAACTCTTACATTGTAAACAGTTTGGTTTTACAAGGGGTCGTTCAACTACCGATGCCGGTGTTGAACTTTTAGGACATGTATTTGATGCATGGGAAAACGCACGCGATGCTTTGGGTATCTTTTGTGATTTATCTAAAGCCTTTGATTGTGTTGTTCATGAAACATTGATCAGGAAGTTACACCACTATGGCGTTAAAAACACTTCTCTGAATCTTCTTATCTCGTACCTGGGTAATAGGATTCAGAAAGTGGACGTCAATGGAAAGAGATCTTCGGGGTCCGTAGTTAAAATGGGAGTCCCGCAGGGCTCAATTCTTGGTCCATTTTTATTTTTAATTTATATAAATGACTTACCTTACCTAATAAGGGACAATCATGAGATAGTACTGTTTGCAGATGACACATCATTATTATTCAAACTCAAGCGTCAACAAATCGTCACAGACGATGTAAACAGTGCTCTCTCAAAGGTGGTGCATTGGTTTAATACTAATAATCTAGTTTTGAATGAAAAGAAAACTAAATGCATAAAGTTTACAACACCTAACGTAAGACAGGTGAAAACCAGTGTTCTTATTAATAGCGAAGAGTTGGACCTTGTGGACACCACCGTATTTCTAGGTGTCACTTTAGATTCTAGACTTCAGTGGGGCCCACATATAGATAAATTGTCGAAAAAGCTTAGCTCTGCAGCATACGCCGTCAAAAAAATACGTAGCTTGACTGATGTAGATACAGCGCGCCTTGTTTATTTTAGTTATTTTCATAGTGTGATGTCGTACGGCATTCTGTTGTGGGGGAATGCGGCTGACATACAAACTATTTTTGTGCTGCAGAAAAGAGCCATTCGATCGATTTACAATTTAAGTCCCAGATATTCACTGAGGGATAAATTTAAGGAGATTAATGTTATGACTGTTGCATCACAGTATATTTATGAGAATGTATTATATGCACACAAGAATATTGATCTCTTTAAAAAACGTAGTGATACACATAATGTTAATACCAGGAACAAAAATAAATTTATTGTACCTGCAACGAGGCTCCAGAAGATAAGTAATTCGTTCAAATGCCAATGTATACGCTTCTACAATAAAATCCCAAGCAACATTCAAAAACTTAGTCTTAACAAATTTAAATCAATTGTTAAGCAGAAATTGTGTCTTAAAGGATACTATTCAATAAGAGATTATACAGATGACAAATATGCTTGGGATTGAACTGTTCTAATGAACTAGGCTTTCGATGCTTTAATATTCTATTATTCTGACATTTCTTTGTTTTATTTTATTTATTTTTTTGAAATTGAAATATTATTCAGATTAATATTGTAAAAACATGAATTTATCGTAAAGTATGAGAGTCGTGCAGCCATTGATGTTGCATACATTGATAAGCAATAAAATGACTTAAAATTACATTGTGCCCTTCAGTTGCCTAGCTCGGTCTGAGCTTGTCATGCTCACTAAAATGTCCTGCTGATGGTGGCGTTGCGTGTCGGGTCGTTTTATTCCCTACAACATGGTTGAGTCAAACGACGCCGATACACACGTCATACTCGTGAACGGGTGCCGTCTGTTGGGGCTGGTCAGCTCTTACTGTCAGTGGCAATCTCTTTATTTATTTATTTAAATTTTTCTGTTTAGTAGCCTATATTAATTTGAAAGTACACATCAAACTGCATTGTTCTCATGTAAGTCTGACAATTATTTATATTATTTTGATATTAGCAGACATTACTGCAATAATTACTGTGATTATATTTTTTCTTATTATTTATTAATGTTTAACTCAATACAATGTAAATGTGAGTACTTTGTAGGCTAAATATACATACTCAGCTTTGAACAGTCTGGTGGCTTTGAGCCTTTTTTATATGGCCTACGCAAATGTTTCTCTGATCTGGTATCGTCGTGCGACGGATTGTTGAGCTCCCTAAATTATGGTTGAGCTACACAATGACTGATGCATGCGTGCCGTCAGTTGGGACTGGTCTACTCAAAGCCGCTATGGCTCTTTCTTCAAAAGGCCATCTCAGACGTTGCCCTACATTGTAAGACACATATTTGTTACCACTACTCTATGTCTGGACTTTAAAAGAGACTATGATTCTCTGAGTTTGTTTCGGCGTTTCTTCTCAGAGGTCGTCAGCTAGGAAATGCCGGAGCCATCTAGCTTTAAAAAAAAATGTTTATTATTGACTTGTAAAAGTGTCTTTAAAAAGATCTATTTACAGAAATAAATATCATTTATCATATCATTTATCATTTATCATCAATAGTTAATAACATACAAATAAATACCTGCACTTGTCCCTGCAACAGGTGTGTTTGAGTTGTCCGTTGTCAATGCAAGATTAACAAGTCTTTTAGATCGCGAATTCATCTGAAAAAATAACTACTACTAGTTATTTGTTTTAGCATTAACATAGTAATATTTAGGAATATTACAGGTCAATTTCACTCATGTTTTGTTCAATAACGGAACATCAGCAGATAACTATTACTTGATTTTAGTATTAGAAAAAGTTTTATCAAATACAATGTTGTATCTCATGATAACACAAAGCAAAATTCTCATTTTTTCGGCAGCAATGTGATATGACCAATTATAACAATGAACAAATGACACTCGTTTTTCAACAACACAGTGTCATCTCGCACTATCACATTTTAGAATAAAAAATAATAATTGAAACGAAACATACCTTTGCAACCACAAAGTGATAACTTCGTGATGTCACGTTTTTGCCGAAATATGAGAGCACCTTCCTCGCCGCGTGCGTTGTGACAACTGTTTTGTTTCGTTGTTGAAACAAATCTCCGCGCAGAAAGAGACAACGTGATATCGCGATCTGACTCAGTTGTTCTTTCTCTTTCGCTCATAAATTCACTGCTAGATGTGTAAAAGATACCACGTTTTGTGGAAAAATAAAATCGGCCACGGTGGTTTCAATAATCAAATAATAATAAAAAAGAATTTTCGGACTTATCACGTTATTGAAGCAAAGAGGCGAATATAAACCGCTTCTCTGGCAAAATTTTAGATGTGGAAATGTTAATAGATAAATACCATATGGATATTCTTTGTTTTTGTGAGACTTGGTTAAAACCTGACAGAATGATGTTTAATGTTAATAACTTCTCGGTTGCCAGTGCGTTCAACAGAGCATCAACAGGGGGTGGTTCCTTAATCCTGTGTCATAATTCTTTCAGGCACAAGGAAAGAAAAGACATCACTGCTTGTTCTGTTGATCGCATATGTGAGGTAGCATGTGCGGAGATAGAAGGCCATATTATTTTGTGTGTGTATAGACCACCGGCATCAAATCTGCCAACATTTCTAATTGTAATGGAAGAAATACTTACAAAGCTTATTAGAAATAATAATTTAATTTTCGTATGTGGTGATTTTAATATCGACCTCTTAGTCGACTCACCAGAAAAACTAAAACTACTTACTTTATTTAAATCATTTAATCTAAAACATATATTTAATGAAGCAACTCGAATTACAACCTTGTCAGCTTCATGCATAGATAATGTCTTCACTAACACTAAGATTATACATTCTTCCATGATTAGTGGTGTCAGGTCTGATCACGCAGGTCAACTAGTATCTTTCAATTTTAAAAATAAAGTTCCCTTAAATAAAACTGTTGAAATGAGAACACTGACTAAGAATAAATTGCAAAAATTTTCAAACAATATCTCAAATGAACTTTGTACAAGTAATTTCTTTAGTGGTACCGACCCAAACATAAATTACTGCTCTTTATTTTCTACAGTATGCCAGAATTTCAATAAAACATGTCCAGTTAAGAAAGTTGATATTAAAAATAAATCAAAATTTAATGAATGGGCTACCCCAGGCATAAGAAAAAGTAGAGATTTTTTATATTCTTTATATTATGAAAAGTCAATAACGTCTGATTTAGCTTTTCATGACTATGTGCGGAAATATTCCAAGATATTTAAGAACGTTTGTAATCAAGCAAAATCTAAACTCATCAGTAATAAAATAAGCCTTTCCAATAATAAGATAAAAACAGTGTGGCAAGTAATAAATAAAGAGACGGGAAACGCAAAACAACGGGATAACGAACTTTGCTTAAAAATTAATAATATAGCTATTTCCGATAAGCTTGAAGTTGCTAAATATTTCGAAAGCTTCTTCACAAACATACCAGTAGAGGTTACTAAATCCCTTTCAGCTTCCTCTACATTAGCAGAATATCTCCTAAAACAGAATTTTTCGAAACAAGTACCTATATTCGAGTTTAAACATATTTCGATTACCACACTAAAAAAAGCCTTTAGAAGTCTTAATTTAAAAAACACAGAAGACTTATGGGGCATTTCTGTTAACGTGCTGAGTGTCATCCTTGATGCTATTGCCCCTATTCTGACAGACATATTTAACCAATGTCTGGATAGCGGGACATTTCCTGACTTAATGAAGCATAGTAAGGTCATACCGATCTTCAAATCTGGTTGCAAGAATGATCCCTCAAATTACAGACCTATTTCTGTACTTCCGGCACTTAGTAAAATATTTGAAAAGATTATGCTTGACCAAATGTTATCTCATTTTAAAATTAACGGAATATTGCATGATCACCAGTTTGGTTTCACGAAAGGCAGGTCGACTACAGATGCAGGAGTGAAACTAGTAACTCATATATTGGAGGCCTGGGAGAGCTCACAGGATGCTATTGGCATCTTCTGTGATCTCTCGAAAGCTTTTGACTGCGTTGACCACAACACGCTACTCTGTAAATTACATCATTACGGAATACGTGGACGAGCTGCTGATCTTGCACATAGTTATTTGTTTAATAGACAGCAAAAAGTAGGGGCAAACGGTGCAGTTTCCTCAGGCTCCGTAGTCAAGATGGGTGTGCCACAGGGCTCAATTCTTGGGCCCTTTCTCTTTTTGACCTACATAAATGATCTCCCTTATATGATGGCCTCCTTATCAGATATTATTCTGTTCGCCGATGACACCTCCCTTATTTTTAAAGTAAATAGAAAAGATGGAAAGGTTACACATGCCAACGAAAGCCTAGTCCTACTCTCAAAGTGGTTTGCAGCAAATAATCTTGTACTCAATGCCAACAAAACCAAATGCCTTAAATTTTCATTACCAAATGTCCCACAAGTAGAATTAAATTTAACGCTTGACGGCAATAAACTAAACACAGTTAAGGAAACAGTATTTTTAGGTATTACTATAGACAGTCAATTGCAATGGGGTGCTCACATTAAGGCCTTGTCGAGTAGGTTGAGCTCTGCTGCATATGCGGTTAGAAAAGTTAGGGATCTTACCGATGTTGCTACAGCTAGGCTAGTATACTTTGCATATTTTCATAGCATCATGTCCTACGGCATCCTTCTATGGGGCACAGCAGCTGACAGAGACTCGATTTTTATTCTACAAAAGAGAGCTATCCGCGCGATCTATAATATGGGGCCTCGGGAGTCTCTTAAAAACATATTTAAGGATATTAATATACTTACAATGCCGTCACTTTATATCTTAGAAAATATTTTATATGTTCGCAAAAATCAGCAGAATTATAGTATTAGGAGTGATATCCACAGCTTAAACACACGTTACAAGTATAAATTAGTAATACCAAAATATAGGTTGTCTAAAACAAGTAAGTCATTTTTGGGTAATGGAATAAGATTTTATAACAAGTTGCCCAAATCTGTATTAGAACTTACCGATGGAAAGTTTAAGGCACATGTTAAACGCATCCTAATTAAGAAAGCTTATTATAAAGTACAAGACTATGTCGATGATAGGGACGTTTGGGGATAGTTGGACTGATACATCTGCACATGTGGCTTCCCTGGAACCTCTGTAACGACGTATGAGTATATCTATTAACTAATCCCAATTTAGTCATTTGTATTAAATATCATTGTTTTTGACTTGATACTTACATATATAATTCGTAAATCTTGGTGACAAGTTTTGTCAGTTGCTTTATATAATTTATTAGTTTCTACCGTTTGTAAATGGGAGAACTGTTTAGAACTTTCTTTTATGCCTAGCTGTATTTTATATAATTGTAATCTTCGAAACATTCCTAAATTGTTCTCTCATGTAAGTATCCAATCCAATTTATAATCCATCATTGTACAATACAAAACGATATTTTAAAAGAGTAACCATGGAGTTTCTTGCCGGTTCTTCTCCATAGGAAACGACTAATTTGGAACCGTGCACCTAGACTCGACATTTCATAAGTGCCTGTATATGGTTTATATGAAAATAAAACTATTTTGATTGATTTTGTTTGTACCGATATTATTGACTTTTTGGTTGCGTCTATTTATTTGAATACCCTGAGTGTCACTAACTATTTGACGCTGACTGTACAATGTATTTGTCTAGCTACTAGCTATTAAATCACGCGTAGTAGGTACTCGGACGGATCATCCGACCGTCGTCCGTCGCTCGCGTTGCTGTAGGTAGGTAACCAGCTGATGAGCTGACTCGTACCGCGCGATCGAGCCACCGCGCCCCGCGCCCGCGCCGCCTGCCGCGTATCATTGATAAATGGCAAGCTTGAGACTGCGGCGGTTTTAGAATGAAATATTCGTGCACTACTATGAACAAACTCGAACAAGTGAATTTTTTTTTTTAAATGCCAACTTTTTTATTATTAGCTGTACAGTCAACTTAATATTTTTTTTTTGTACTACGAATTATCCAGTTACCACGTTTCGGTTCCAAAACGACTATAAAGTCACGGTGTATAACTCATTTTTGACCAAAATGTCGCTTGTGCCCTATTTCCTTTTAACCGTCGATATTAAACTTGCTATACGTAAAATAAAACCAAAGGAAAAGTCAAAAAAATTAAGTAGATATTTATTTTTTATGAATGTTCATCACAGTAAGCAATATCAAATTAAAAAATACTATCGTAAAAGGCGGAGTAATACCGAGGAATAATGTTTTTCTGTAAAAGCTCTTTTAAATCATTTTCTTATTGGCAGGAATACCTCTTTTTGAATTATATGCCGGAATCACGTTAATATCACGTATTTCTTTAGTTATTCTTTGACTTGTAGATCCTTTTTTTTTATTTCAACTTCAGTCCAGTCATCGTCGTAAGACGATTAATTTTATACTTGTATACTGCGTCATTATCTTTTTTAAATTCAATTGCTTTTATATCCGAAGACTTTATCGTATTCCCTTCAACATCTTTGACAGTGTTTAGTTTAATTGTTCATTTTAATTTTAGTTAACTTTTTCACATCATAGAAATCATCAAAATTTAGTTCTTCAACAATAAATTGGTTGCCTTTTTTCTTTGCAGATCTTATTATTTGTACATACTGATCTGGTACGTAAGTAGCACCAGATTTTTTAGCTTTTTTATGGCCTTTTAAATTATAGAGTGAGCTGTATACCCTTCGTTTTGAGTATGTCCTCGTATTAAAAAAATATGTGTAATTTTATTGATTTCAAGAGTTTTGACTGCATACAAATACATAGAAAATAAAAATCTGAAAAAAAAACAAGGTATTTAAACAAGACACAACACATTACTACTGAAAAATTTGTAACAATGAATATAATACGAACCTGTTCTTTTGTTGACCACCACAATTATCTGTATAAAATTTTATGTTACTGCCAGGGTGATTAACTGCTACTCGTTGTAGATATTTAAAAATACAGGAACCAATTTCTATTGCTCCTCTACCTCCCATAGCTTCATGCCAAAAGTAACAATAAGTTTGATCTTCTTTCATATCTTAATGATTTCTGACATTTACGCGAATATTATACATTGAAATAAAACTACTTTTTACGGCTTCAACATGTCAAGCAAGTCCTGCACGACAACAAGCTCCGAATACCGCGCCCTTGTCACAGAAACCGTGTGAAACATGCCACAGTTGAGCGCTTACCTGCTGTACTACCATATGTTAGAGGAGTCACCGACAAAATTGGCTACATCTTGAAGCGTGCTTCAATTAAAACATACTTCAAGCCGCTGAAGAACATCAGTCAGTTCTAACCATCTGTCAAGTGCCATATACCTCTACAAGATGCGGGCGTATACAAGCTTGATTGTGATTGCGGTCTCTCATATATAGGCCAACCTAAAAGAAGCATTAGGGACCCGCGTAAAAGAACACATCGCCGATGTCAAACACCGCCGTTCCAAGAAGTCAGCAGTTTTTGAACATACTCTTGACAAAGCCCAGCATTATATCAGATTTGATAAACCACAAATACTTGCGAAGAAAAGTCGATACCTACCCAGGATGATTCGTGAGGCTATTGAAATTAAAAAACATCCAAATTTCAATAGAGAAGATGGCTGGGTCTTACCACCTGCTTGGAATCCCGTTATAGATTCTATTAAACCAAAATTCAGGCCTACAACTGCAAGACCAAAGGGTACTGTGTGCTCGTTCTGCGTGAATCGGATTGCCAATAATTAACAACTAAAACATGACCATCGAATATTGTTACTTTAAAAGAGACCATGATTCTCTGAGTTTGTTTCGGCGTTTCTTCTCAGAGGTCGTCAGCTAGGAAATGCCGGCTCCATCTAGTTTTAATTAATAATTAGTAATAAATGTCATTGATCATGTAACAATTAAAAATGTAGGGTAGCTGTCAGTAATTTATCATCAAGACGCCCACCACCTCAGTCTACCCGTGACCATGGACGCTGTAAAGGGTCCGAAACGCCGGGATTAATAATATCAATATACGCGATAGAATCCGTAAAAAGTAGTTTTCTTTCATATCTGTTACCTGTAAAAGAAAAACTATGTTATTAAACTCGTAGCGAAGCATAAAGTAATATTTCGAATGATAGATGGTACATACTGTCAAGTTGAAGCAGTTTAATTTAGATTTATAATAAAAAGATGATGACTCTCCAACTGGCACCGGCATGACTGCTTGAAGATCATAAATTGCCACTACTTCATTACTGTCCCTATTTCTACTTAATTCTATGTCAGTCTTCTTTTCTATTCGACTAAGTAGTTTCTGCCGGCAATGTTCTGCATAGTTAGGTTCTAGTTTCTCTTTGTCCTCTCCAACAGCATTTTTATATTGTTCACAGACAACACTGGTCTTTTTTGGGAGTAAAAAAAGAAATATTAAATTCATTATTAAATATGCGAAAGTATGAATCGTACGTTGCAGCCTCTTTGTTTTCTAATTCTCTTAACCTCTTATAGTCGCGATGCAGATCAGCAACACTTAAGCCACCATCAATAAATTCTCTATTAGTATTGGCACAGAGATGGTGACTCTCAATTCTACTTATTGAATAAATATGAATTCGAACAGACTCTAGTACATCAGAACAGGTTTTTTTATGATTTTCATGACGACCGTGTTTGTCAATTGGTGCTTCTCTTTTGGAATTAATATTTGTCTTAGCTTCAATAACTGTACGCAAAGTACGTTCAGAAATGCCCAAGGTATTCAACAAAAATAATCTGCATACTCTGATACTCCTACCACTACCTATCAAAGAACAGTAAGTATTCGGTTTTCTGTTTTTTTTCTACATTCGTTTTCAGACGTCTTTGTGCCAATTGAAGTACAGTTATTGTAGAATTCAAAAAATCACGCTGTCTTTGAAGTCAGTCAGTCAGTCTTTGCTGTCTTGCCCGTTCTAGAAATATATTCCTGACCTGAATTCTTTAACTGAGCACGTTTGTTTTTCTTCCATAACAATGGGTTTCTTTGCCTTTTTTTGGTTTCACAGAAGGAGATTCTAGGTTTAGGTCCATGTTATTAGGTTCATCGTTTTGTATACTATTGATAAGTGAAATATCTGCTGGTGAATCCTGAAAATTATTATTGCTAACAACACTAGAACGGTTATCTTCGTTTGAAATAAAAGGTTGATTCTGCGACAAAATTGAATTACTGTGCCCTGAAGATGTGTTCCCAGAAGATGAAGAACTTGATGATGAGGAAGAGCTCGATGACGAACCTGGAAGCTGGAGAAGCTGGAAGAAGAACTCGATGATGATCTTCGTCGTCTTTCTATTATTGGGCGTTTAGCTTTTTCAGGGCAGTATTCATCTCCACTGTCATCTGGAGAAAAATCTTCATTTTCATTCATTTGCGGTATATCACAAGTTGACGGATCGGGAGTTTTGTCAACCCAAGTTGGTGAAAGTAGTTGGAACCACAGTTTGGTTAACGCAAGTTTTGTGAATCGGATGTTTCGTCAACACAAGTTGATGGAATAGGTGTCGGAACGCTTGACCCATCCATGTCGAAGTCGGACAAATTCTCTTCTGCCGTATTATTTTAATTTATTTATTTTTCGGTAAAAATATCTCTGTATTATTATTATCTGTAACAATGATATATTAAATGGGTTTTAAAAAGTAAAGTAATAAGGTCTTAATGACCCACTGCTTGGAAACCTTTGCGATATTCATTTGTGATATTCCGTAAACATAATAATATGGACATAAGCGGGTAAAACTGAGGGCGCAACTAATCTAATTATTATTTATTTATTTATGTACACACTTAACAAAAAAAAGTAAATTGAGAACATAGGACTATAAAGTACAAAGGTGCTGCTTATTTCTAAAGAAATCTCTTCCAGCAGACCTGCGAGAGGAGAAATTAATATAAGAAATGTAGACATTAGTGTGAAAGAAAAATAAACACATAGATATATTGTTACATTTGGGATTTTGTCCCCCTTATTGCCAAGAGATAAAAGCCCAGATGCGAGGTGGTTTGGTATTGATAAAAAAAGAAAACAACCAACTGTCCCAAATAACATATATTTTATTATATAACAATAAAGCTCATTTAGTGTGACTGTAATGGTCTACCTAAATAAAACAGTTAAACGCTTACCAATACTACAAACCTTTTAATTTAAAAGTTAACTATAACCTAGTTAGGTATCTTATTCCTAGCAATGCCAGCCAGCTTAAATTTCAGTGGAAAGAGCTATGGTCGTGGGGGGTTGGAGATAAAGCCAGTACCGTTGAAAATAAAGCTTGAAATTAATTATTACTAGTGAAGATATCTAAGTAAATCCTTCCAATTATGAATTATTTAATTATACAATAAATGGGCGCCAGGAACTTTACAGTTCCGGATCCTAGAGCCGACGAGGTAGTCTAAGACACTCCTTGATGAACGTAAATGTCGAACCCGAAGATCCTTAATTTCTTATAGGTTTAATACCAGTACAATATTGAAATCCGATAAATAGTTAAAAGCCGGAATTAATCAAGTCCGGGATCTCCTTGGAATTGCTACTGTTTAAACAGAGTAGGTAGGGTAATAACAGTATGCAATCCAAAAGAATAGAAAAGCACTAAGAATCGGTATTACCAAAGATAACCTTAACTACACCATGGTAGTAGGGTAATAAGATAAGAAAGGTTATCTGAATAACAATTTATCCATATTAAAATATGGGTATAAATTTTGAAATAAAATAAAAAACAAAAAAAAAACCGTCAGCGCCTGCGTTACCGCTAGGCGGACTCGGCCGACTCGGCCAGCCGAGCAGTCAACTCCCAGGAGGCTTGAAGCGGACTCGAGGACGGGTCTCGCGTCCAGGCTTCGGACGCTCCTCCGAATCCTGGCGGCGAGACGAATCTCTCGAGATGCCTTTCCTGGAATCGACAATACGGAGACCTAATAAAACTAATTTACTTTCTTAGAGGTGACCGAGCCTGGCAATCAAAACTACAAAGTCAGCCGGACACAAAGTCCATTAACAAAGATGAATGAATCTTCATGAATTCAGGTGACCTAATCCTGCGTGACAGGATTAGAAGGATGAGGATGACCATTGCGACCTACGGGGCGTCTATCAACGCCACATGTGCCTTTGCTAAACTAAAGTAAACTTGTGGTCAACTCCGGGGAATTACTAACGGCATCCCTATCGTAAACAGACAACAAGCGAATACTCACAATAGGTTGGAAGAAGGAACACTTGTGACTGCTGGCGGCGTGGTCTGCCTTTGACGCAGTGAATCCTGCAATAAATATCCACTTAACACGACAAATCCTTTCAACCACCAGAGAAGGGCTTACAGACCACTTCTTTACACTATTTCAACCAGATCCTTACCTTTAAATCACCTGGAAATAAACTTGAGAAGATGCAACGCGCGTGCCGCGCGAGTTCTCAGCCGTCAGAGAGAAGAAAGAAAATTGACAACTCCCGATGAACTATGGATTTACTTGACATCGAACCTTCGAGAATGCAAGTCTAAAATGAATTCATTTCCGCTTTTGATTATTACGATCTATTTTTTTTTTAAAGTTGGAGATTATTAAGGATTTATATTTATGATATTATTTAGACGGTTTTCAATCAATAATCCAAAAATTAAATATTATCGATTAAAACTACGATCTATTAATAGATGCCACCAGATGCCGCTCGTCAACTGAAATTGACGTTTATCATTGACAACCGACAAGTGACATCTGAGTGCCAATAATAATGTAAACAATCGTAACTTACTTTCCTTGTTTGATCTAATTAATTTCACAAAACTAACAGTATTTTGAATTAAATAGTGGTTCACTGTTATAAAGTGTAAGATAAAGAGTCCAGTAACGAATGGCAGCTGAAGGAACGAGTCAATTGCATAAATTACAAATAAATACCAAACTCGGAAACTTCGTATAGTCCAACTTATGTTTTCAGGGAAAAATCACTCTATTTATTGAAACGAAACTGTGTACTACCAACCAGCGGTAGGTACAAAAAATACAACGTAACAGTACCTCCCCAATCACCAGAGATTTGACCCTCTAGGGCAAATCTCGACGCTGGCCCTCCAGCGTCAAGGCCAATTCCAGACGACCAAACACGCCTACAACCTTCCTGGCTATCACTTTACAGAACTTTATAAAAAAACAAAAAATTCAAACAGTTCCGAAAGTTGTGTAAGCAGACCTATCCAAAAAGAAGAATTCCTATAGCGATCAATCCATAAATGATTGAACCGAAAGGACTGGAACCGAAACAATGTGAAGGCCGGTGTACGACTATTATTACCGAAAACCCCATACATAATACAAACGTAAATTATTCAATACCGCTAGATAAACATAAACAATATACAGAATTATGGTTACACTTCATGTATAGAGTAACAAACCGCTCTATTAGGCGACATTGTAGCTAGGCTTTGCTTGTCGGGTCTACAATTCCGCCCGTGTTTTATGGCTTATTTTTAATTATCCGTGTAACGGGTGTTAAATGTACTAATTTAGGTTATCATAATATACTACATAAACCTACGGCCAAAAGAATTCTGGTCACACTTCATGTATAGAGTAACAAACCGCTCTATTAGGCGACATTGTAGTAGGCTTTAGTTGTCGGGTCTACAATTCCGCCCGTGTTTTATGGCTTATTTTTAATTATCCATGTGACCTGTGTTATGATGATATTTAATCCTAAGGCGAGTCTAATCCATTTACAAACATGTTTTACATGTTTGTATGACAAGCTCCAATGAGAAAAAATAATGTGTAGATATCTCCTGGAGCGAGACTAATCCATTTACAAACATGTAAAAGACAAACTCCAAAGAGTGAAAAATGTGTAAATATCTCCTGGAGTGAGTCTAGTCCATTTACAAACATGCAAAAGACAAACTCCAAAGAGTGAAAAATGTGTAAATACCCCAAAGTACTAGTCTTAATCTGACCTATTTTATTTATATATAGGAGAGACAACCCTGCTTTATAGTACACCACTCCTCACATCCTCCAACCAAAGATGTTGACCACCGAATATAATGCTAAACTGGTTTAAAAAAAAAATACTAAATACCACAAGAATATAGAAATTGGCTAACCGATGTGACGGTTATTCGCCCCTTATAAAAAAAACAATCAAAAACGTTTTCCATCAATGCAGCCTACACGCCCGCCATAATGGCCTCCAACCTCAGGACTATCATTATGCTGCCTCACCAGCAAACCGGAGTTTATAACCTTTTTTAAAGGTGCTCAACCTAACAACAAATAATACAGCTCTTTATTGTGTACACAGTAGTGACCTGTGTATCACGACGAACTGTACGGAAAGAGGAAAATTAAGCCTCAGCATTCTAGCACTTTGACCCCCACAATAACAGTGATTTACGTTAGTAAAAAAAAATTCAATCCAATGATGGATAGAATACTACCAAAAAAAAACTAATTTTCGCCAAGTGAAGATTTGAAATCTTTTATATGCCAGGTGCCGAGGTTTTTTCCGGAACTACAGCCTTCCAATTCATAAATTAAGGGTGAAAGTTTTTTCCTAATTATACATTTTTCATATTTAGGAGCTAATTTGGCCATAAAGAATTTGGAGGCGTCACTCTGAGGATATGTTTTCTTCCACACAGTGTCGCCTACTTCAAACTCAGCGTGCCTCCTATGATTATTATAATAACGAGCACTACGCTGATGTGATTTAATGAGCGCGTCCTTTACTTTAACCCTTTCAGACCTGATTTTTTGCTTTTTGGAATTTGTAAGAACCGATTTTATTCATGATATATTAGTTATTATTGAGTATGGAAATATTGAAAAAACTGATATGTTTTCAGTATTTTCCGAGTAAATTGTTTTTTTATTTATGTCCTCAAAAGTGAACATTCGTCCTAAGTGATTATAACAACTAATATAGGGGCTATATGTAAATAAATAATAGATGATCATTTTATAACGTTTTTATTAGAAAAAATATAAAAAAGTTTTACAAAATTGAATTCAACTTCTTCAAAACAAAAAATAAATCTTATAAAACAATGAAAAACTTAATAAATCTTCTAAAGAAAATAAAATAAACTGTAGGAACTTTAGGTATGGAAACTTAGGAAAAAATTTTTGTCTTTGGTTAGACACAAGTGCACTTTGCATTTTATGCACTTGATGCGGGATTTTCCTTTGCATCCCGGTAATTTGCAGCGTGTTCCTGACCCGACGTCATGAGCTGGAAAGTGACCAACACCATCTCGAGCTATTTCAGTTGACGGACGCAGTTCTCCCGGTCTTCTTGGAACAATTACCGGGTAAGGACTGCTGCAACTACTTGGTCGACCCCTTTTTGAAGCTGAAATCTCGGAGAACTAAACTTTGAGCTAGGTGTTGGCGAAAGTGAAGAAGTGTAAGCCGTTTTGCTTTAGGTATTCCGAGCAAGTCGTTATCAGTATCATATTCACGATAGGCTTGAACGACGGCCAGATCTGAAGCATGAAAAAACATCCGCAAAGGCCACTTCTTCGACTTTATGAAAGTCCTGTAACTATCTGTATAAAAAGCTGTTTAGGAACATATTTATAATAATAATCAAGAGGGTCTTGCACAACTGGATCAAATGCTATTGGTGGCTGGAAATCTGTCGGTATAATGTTATTTATTTGTCTGTGCCTCCACTTGATGTTCGGTTTTGGTGTAAGATAATCGAAATTCCCACCATTCGATGCAGCTAGCTCTTGCTCGTCCTCTTCAATAGCCAGCTCCTCTGACTCATCGGTCTCAAGCTCAAAATCGAAAGCTAACATACCTTCGTCTTCATTTTCGTCTTGATGTTCATCGATGGGGTCAGGTGGGGTGTACTCTCTTTGGTTCTGTGTTATCACATCAGCACCCAATCGAACATGTCTCGTACATGGGATATTACTATTATTTCCTACTTCCTCATCATCCGAAGACAACTCCAAGTCCGACAGGTGTCCATGTCCCAAAAGTTTCAAAGCGTCCCTCGAGAACATGATTTTTGATCATAAATACGCCTGTAAAAAAACATTATAAGATGCTAATGCTAACATTATAGATTATAATTTACTTATATGAATATATTACATGTTTATCAAATACCTAATCTCTGTGTGGGTAGTTGTAACATTAAGACGAAATTAAAACTGCTCCATTTATAAAATTAAATAAAAATAGATAAACTGTATTTATCAATATAATAAATGTGTATAATTACAATTTAATTAAGTTTACCTGCTGGTAAAGTGTTTTCTCCTTTTAAATATTATTTTTCACAATTTTTAAATTCACTTCACTTCACTTCTTTCTTCTTTGCAATAATACCTACTATCTTATAAAATGGACCCCATCAACAACACCTTGTCTCAGCTGAGCGATATGTTCCACAAGAGGATGGCTGATTTTGAGGCACAGCTGCAGAAGGCGCCAACTGCATCATCCAGTTCTACAAATTTGGCATCTGAGTTTTCTGCCTTCAAAACATTTGTCACACAAGCACTAGGCAGTCTGCAGCAACAGTTGGAGATCCTTGCTCAGAATTTGGACAATTTGGAGATGAGAGGGCGAAGAAGAATCTTGTTGCTGCATGGTGTAACAGAGGTTAAGGACGAAGTCACTGCACACATTGTGGCCAATACTATCAGGGACCGTTTCAAGATGAGTGGGTTTTCAGTCGATGACATAAAGCGCTGTCACAGAATGGGACGCAATGCAGCTGCTCATAAAACCCGGCCCATTTTATTTAAGCTTCATGATGTAGCTGTCCGAAATAAGATTTGGTTTGAAAAAACCAAATTAAAAGGTACAGGCATTACGGTCTCAGAGTTCCTGACCAAGGCGCGGCATGACCTCTTCATGGCTGCGCGGCAAAGTTATGGTGTATCCAAGTGCTGGACGAAGGACGGCTCTGTGTACGTACTTATGCCAGATGGAGCACGGCGACGCATTGGTTCCATATCTGATCTTAAAGGCATGGAGTCTGAGAAAATGGATTCTGCTCCCACGTCTGAGAAGCCCACTACGAGCAGATCGAAGCGGGCTGTTGTAGCCAAAAAGTGAAGTGCATGACATTGAGTTTGAATCCAGTCCGGGTAGGTGAAATTCATTTTGACCCACTTTTATTTATAACATTCGTGTTCACAATCAAACAAAAGTACATGGTGGTAACCAACCGTCAATGTCAAGCTGACGTAACGTAATAATTATATTAATTAATTACCACAGATTAATAACATTCATTGTGAGTGACATCATGACATATTCTCGTCATTTCACCTTGGTCTTCAATTTTCTCCTTAGTTTACTTTTATTTATGTTTTTAATTTCTTTATTTTTTTTTATTTTATTTTTTTTATTTCTTTTATATTAATCTTACTACCCGGACTGAATGTAATTAATGTTTTTTTCTATGTAGGTATTTTTATACTCTGTACTCATATAACACAACCGGCAGGTGGACATAGGGTTTTTAATCCCCTATAATTTATATAGTATACGTTTATTTTATAAATTAGTAATTTATTATATCAATTATATTTAAATTTAGTATATATTATTTATTTATTTGTTTATTTTATGTCTTTATCTGAGAAAAGTGATGAATCTGATACCTTCTTTTCGGCTAGTAGTGATAATGACAGCTTCATTAGTGTGCCAACACTTGCTGACACACTAGTGGCTCAGTTTTCCGATGTCCCTAGGAATTTCAATGTTGTTCACATCAATGCCCAGAGTATTCCGGCTCATTTTCCTGATATGGCAACTTTTGACTGTAAGAACATTCACGCCATTCTTATTTCCGAGTCCTGGTTAAAACCTTCGCTTCCATCCACTGCTTACTCTCTGCCAGGATTCCACCTTATAAGAAACGATCGCATCAATGGTGGGGGTGGGGGTGTTGCAATTTATCTCCGCACACAAATGTCATTTTCGATTGTTAGTTTATCAGCACAACCTCCACCGTCCAACGCTGGTGAGCATCTTTTTATAGAAGTTGAACTCCACAACACAAAAATTCTTCTTGGTGTCTATTACTCCCCTTCTCTACGCATAGATTTTTTCTCCTCTTTAGAAAGTATTTTAGAGAATTTAGTGGCCTCTTACAGTCACACTATTATAATGGGTGATTTTAATACCTGCCTTCTTCAGAAGGATTCTCGCTCTTCCTCTCTTCTTTCTATTGTAGAATCCACTAATTTATCTATCCTACCTTTAAATGCAACTCATCATTTTCCGCATTCGGTACCATCACTCCTTGATTTAATTTTCGTTTCTTCTTGTGACCACGTCACCAAGCATGGCCAGTGCGATGCAGATGCATTTTCTTATCATGATTTAATTTTCCTATCATATAAAATCCGTCCTCCTAAGGCTAAGCCGAAAATTCTTATGCAACGCAATTTTAGTGGTATGAATCTTGAAAACCTTAAGGCGGCTGCCAGTAGTATCGATTGGACACCATTGATCTCATCTACATCAGTGGACGAAAAAGTTTCTTTCTTCACAAATAGTCTCATAGACCTATATGACATCCATGCTCCTATTAGGTCTGTTAAGGTGAAACATGCGCCGTCGCCATGGGTTAACAAATGAAATTAAAAATACAATTTCTAAAAAAGTAACTGCCAAATCTAAATATAAATCGAAGTCAACTCCGTCAAACTGGGACAAGTATGTAAATATACGAAATCACTGTAATAAGGTGTGTAGGGATGCACAACGCCATCATATTCATAGTTCAGTTGAAAATGGAGATCCAGCCAAAGTCTGGAAATTCTTAAGATCAATGGGAATCGGTAAAGCGCGCCAAGATAATATTTCTAATAGTTCATTAGATATTAATTTGTTAAACCAACACTTCTGTGCTTCGTCCAATTTTGATAGGACAACAAAAGCAAACACTCTATATCATCTTTCTAATCTTCCGACTCCCGATTATTCCTCATTCGTCTTTCATCAATTAACTGCTTGTGATGTTAAGAAGAGCATTTTGTCTATAACTTCCAACGCTGTTGGAAGTGACTCGGTTAGCCGTAACATGATCCTTCCTATCCTTGACGAAATCCTTCCTGTCATATGTCACATCCTAAATTATTCTATGTCCAGTGGTGTCTTCCCAAATGTTTGGAAAGACGCCCAGATTACTCCCTTGCCTAAAAAACCCAATCCAGCATCCTTTTCTGAGTATCGCCCCATTTCTATATTACCTTTCCTATCCAAAGTCTTAGAACGTCTTATTCACAACCAATTAAGCTCATTCCTTTCTAAGAATAGACTTCTAAATCCTTACCAATCCGGTTTTCGTCCTGGTCATAGTACTGTCACAGCATTGGTGAACATTACGGACGACATTCGGCTAGGCATGGAAAATGGAAAGTTAACAGTCCTTGCGCTGCTAGATTTTAGTAACGCTTTCAATACTGTTGACTTTGACATTTTGCTTGCTATCCTCAGCTCTCTTAACATATCTCCAACGGTAATTGATTGGTTTCGAAGTTACTTGACTGGTCGACGGCAACGTATTCGAATAGAGGATAATGTATCTTCTTGGTGCGATACGGCAGCTGGTGTACCTCAGGGTGGTGTGCTATCTCCATTACTCTTCGCAATATTTATTAACGCAATTTCTGATCAACTACTTTCATCCTACCACCTTTATGCAGATGATCTTCAGATTTACTCACAAGCACCACAGGAACACTTGTCAGTAGCTATAAATACCATCAATAAAGATCTTGCTCGAATATCTGAGTGGAGCAAATGTCATGGACTTAAAGTTAACCCATTAAAGACACAGCTTATTGTAATTGGTAGTTCACGGATGATTTCAAAGATAGATTGGTTTCACTTGCCACAGGTTCTCTTTGACGGTATTCAAATACCATTTAGTGACAAGGTTAAGAATTTGGGAATTTATATAGACAAAACTTTATCGTGGAGTCCGCAACTGCAAGAAACCAGCCGTCGGTTATTCGCGTCAGCAGGATCCCTGCGACGACTGCGTAACTTTCTTCCAACTGCTACTAAGATTGCGCTTGCACAATCTCTTCTCCTGCCTGTCCTTGATTATGCCGATGCCAGCTACTTAGATCTCACTAAGGACCAATTTGATAAGCTTGAGCGCCTTCAAAACTTTTGTATCAGATTCATATTTGGTTTACGCAAATATGATCACGTGTCAGAATTTCGCGCTAAACTCAAGTGGCTTCCAATTCGCCTTCGTCGGAATGCTCATTTACTTTCATTACTATACTGTATTCTATTTCATCCTTCAACCCCTTCTTATCTTAAGGAACGTTTTGAGTTCGTCTGTGACACACATTCGTTGTCCTTACGGTCATCGGAAAATTTAAAGTTAAAGATACCCATGCATTCCACAAAATTTTATGATAAATCATTCACAGTTCAGGCGACTCGTTTGTGGAATGCATTGCCGGTATCTATAAGACGTGCAGAAACATTGACTACTTTTAAAAGGATGGTCAAGGAACATTACTTAAATTAATTTTTCACATAGTTCAATTTCACTATAAGTAGGTATTTCAAAAATCTCTTTTCCGTTGCAATTAGTATGTATGTATGTATGTATGTATATATATATATATATATATATGTATAGTATATATTATTTGTGGAATATTTATGTATTGTTTATAGTATATTGTATTACATATATGTTATTAATTTATTACCAAAAAATATAATTTTGCATGTACCATGTACACCGCCAACTGTCCATTTTAAGTTTTTCTTATATGATCTGTGTCCATCCAATGGTTGTCTGTAAGAAATTGCTCTTAGCGATAAGACCGCCAATTGTACTACTTTAGGTTTATTTTATTGTTTAATTTTATTATGCTTCTTGGTGTACAATAAAGAATATTCTATCTATCTATCTATCTAATACGCTTTTTGAAAATTTAACTTTAGGTAGGTATTCACTAAATGTCTATGAATGTTTGCAAAAATATATCCAAACAAAACCTATTGTCCGCGTTTGTAGACATAACGTATATTCGCAATTTATTATACAAAACACTAAATAATTGTTTGTAAAATACGATGTTCTTTGCCTTTATAACATAACTTATCGATATATATTTATTTCAAGGCCTACCTTACTAAATAACTTGAAAATTATAAAGCAAATAAATCACTTACCTACACACTTCAAACTTTCGCCGGCGACTGATAGAAACAGACTAATTATTTCATAAACGTACTAATAGATGGCGTTGGGGGTATGTTTTTTAGAGATTTATAATGTTCGCGAACGATAACAACAGTTTTTAGTTAAGTAAAATTTTATTTTATTAGGATAGTTTTACAAAAATGTTATGTCCTCAATTGCGCACGGTAGGTCTGAAAGGGTTAATGAAGATACTATCCAAGCCCCTTAACTGATTGGCATATGTACTGCGGGAAGCGCAAGCTAGAGTGGGCTGTCCAACGATATCTTTGACGAAGACATCTCCACTACTAACTGCTTCTCTGCCATGTACCAGGAAGAACGGGGTAAAACGAGTAACTTCATTTGTGGCGGTGTTCATAGCAAATTGGATCTTAGAGATATTAACATCCCAGGATCGATGATCATCCTCTACGAGAATAGATACTGCGGTCATAATAGTACGGTTATAGCGTTCCACGGTGTTCACGCTTGGGCAATAACGAGGTGTGAAGTGAACTTGAGGTACTTTGTACTTCTCTAGTAGTGAACGTATCTCATTACCCGTGAATTGCGTCCCGTTGTCTGCTATCACCGTACGGGGTATACCGTGTACCAAGAAAACGCCGTCTTCTAGTTTCTGGGCTATAGTTTTACCAACAGCTCAACGCAAAGGAAAAAGTAAGCAGTACTTTGAAAAACAGCACACGACCACTAAAAGGTATGTGAATCCCGCTCTAGACCGTGGCAACGGACCTACTAAGTCAATACTTATGGTTCGGAACGGCTTGGAGCACTCTTTCGCGTCACCTAAGAGACCAGGGGTAGGTAATTGAGAGTGTTTATATGCGGCGCACGTATCACATTTTCCAACGTAGCTAATAACATCCTTATACATGTTAGGCCAGTAGTATCTGAGTGCAAGTCTTTTATAAGTTTTAAATACTCCGAAATGTGGAGATAGTTCACCAGTATGGTGACTCTTTAATAACTCTAGTCGATTGCCCTCCGGCACCACCTGCTTCCAGTCATATTCACTAGCCACGCCGAATTTGTTTTTAGAATAACGGAAGAGTTTATCCTCTTTAATAATAAAGTTAGGGCACGATCTGGGCGTACTGACACATTTATCCCACAACCTTTTAAACCACGTGTCAGTAACGGGCACTTTAATTTCCAGCACCGGAACGTTACGAGAAAGGGCATCTGGTACCACATTGTCCTTGCCTTTGCGGTGTTCAATGGTAAAGTTATAAGGTGATAACCGACATCCCCAACGTGCTAATCGACCAGAGGGATTGGATAGGTTAAAGAACCATTTTAAGCTTGAGTGGTCGGTTACCACTTTAAACGCAGGACCGCCTTCCACGTAAGGACGAAAGTGTTCCACGGCGAAGACCACAGCGAGGGCCTCACGCTCCGTTGCTGAATAATTGCGTTCCGCCGGATTAAGCGAACGACTGCAATAAGCTATTGGGTGCTCATCCCCATTTATAACCTGAGTCAGAGTGCCCGCTATCCCAAAACTGGATGCGTCACAATGAATCTCAAAAGGTTGGGAAAAATCTGGACAAGCCAATACCGGAGCAGACACCAATGCTTCTTTTAAAGTTGAGAACGCGGTTTCCGTCTCAACCGTCCACTCAAAGGGCGGCGCCGTTTTACTTGTACTAGTTAGTGCATTTAAAGGTGCCGCGATCGAGCTAAAGTTTTTAATAAAACGTCATTAAAAACTTTAGTATGAGGCTGTTCCAAGAAACATTTTCACTTCTTTTCGGGTTGTAGGGGTTGGAAAGTCAATTATTGACTGAACTTTCGACGGATCAGTGTGTAGGCCATGTTCGTCCACTCTGTAACCTAGATATTTTAGTTCTCGTCGAAAGAAACAGGACTTAGGTAAATTAATTGTTAAGTTAGCCTGCTTTAATTTTTCTAAAACCCGTTTGAGAAGCGAAATATGCTCCTCGAAGGTTGATGAACAAATTATTATGTCATCTAAGTATACGAACACCTTATTATTGAATTCCGGACCAAAAAGTCTGTCCATTAAACGCTGTTGGGTGGCTGGTGCTCCAGTCAATCCAAAGCACATAACTTTAAAATGAAATAAACCACGACCGGGAACCGTGAACGCGGTTTTTTCTTTTGATGAAACGGAATCTAGTTCAATTTGCCAAAATGCAGATTTTAAATCAATTGAAGACGGATATCGCGCGTCCCGCAACTGATCTAAGATGTGAGAGACGTAGGGTAGTGGGTACGCATCTTGCTTGCTGACCGCATTCAGCTTTCGGCTGTCCAGGCAAAATCGCCATTCCCCATTTGCTTTAGGAGCCAGTAGAACCGGGTTATTCCACGCGCTATTGCTAGGTTCCACCACTCCCATCTCCAACATCTCATCCAGCTGACGGTTTAGTTCCTTGAGGCGTTCGGGTGAAAGAGGATAATAACGCTGTTTAATAGGGGGAACATCCCCTGTATCTATTTTATGACGCAAAAGATGGGTGCGGCCTAATCCCTTAGTCTCAAAGGAAACCTTTTCAAAATCTTTGATTAATGACTCTGCTTTAATCTTTTGATCCGGTGTTAATTCGTCAAACGGCTGTAGGTGCCTAACCTCCGAGATGCATGTATTGCCTCTATAGTTTTTCACATATTTTAAAGGTAATTTATTAAAAATTTTTGGTGCCAAATTAAAGGCCTTCCAAAAATTAACTCCAAAAATCAACGGTGTTGTAATATCTGGAATGATATAGAATTTAATTACCTTAGTTACTCCCATGAGAGTCACTGGTAAAAATAAATAACCCTCCACGGATGCCCGCGAATCATTGGCAGTTACGATGTTGCCCAACTGGGTATCGGCGTGTAAAGTCGCACCAGCCCTTACAAATTGTTGGCCAACATCGGAACCCAATACCGAAATGCAAGAACCCGAGTCGAGTAAACCGTAATAATACTCATCGTAAATGGTAACGGTTAAATGTGGACGACCATCGTCCGTAGTTTTATAATGTACTGATTCAACCCTTATTGATTTAAAAAAGTAATTTAAAAATTTAAGATAATTGTCCCAATCGGACTTATTGAAATTTCGACTGTAGTTCCGTAAATTTAGTTTTTTGAATTGCAGTTTGAACAGGACTGAACATTCTGCTTTTTAGTACACGTAGGGCACGTGGGTGTCCGTACGCCCTTCTTGCCGCAACGATAGCACACAATTGCTGTAGACTTGCATTGCGCTAACAAATGCCCCTTAACCCTACAACGAACACAGAACAACGACCTTGTTTCAGTCTGCATGGCTTCGATCCTTTTAGACTCTTTCGGGGCATTGTATGCCAAGTCAGCTGCAACAAAAGAAGTAGTAGGTTTGGGCGGCTCATGGAACTGAGCTTTGCTATGGAAACCTAGCTCTAGTTGTCTACACCTAACCTTTAGTTCGGCAAGCGTGTTGACGGTCACAGTTGACAACCCCAACGTGTATTCCGGTCTCATATTAAATTTAATCCGTGCTAAACGGTCGTGTTCCGGAACTTTAAAAGATAGCCTATTGTACATGTTTTCCATAACTGCTATATATATACAGGACAGCTCAGTTAATCCCTGCGTTCTATTTGTTATCTCTGACATGAGACGCATATCATAGTCTGGCGGAGCGAAATCTATAAGTAACTGTTTCTTCAGTTCCGCCCAATCCTCAACCGATGCTTTGACACCACGATACCACAATAAGGCTCCGCCCGAGAAAAGATCCAGAGCTGATTTATATAAGGAGGCTACGCTAATACCTCTAGCCTCACAAAGCTCTTCGACACGCTCAAGGAATGCTTTGACGCAACCCGTACCGTTAAATTTACAGCCCAAGGTTTTTACAGTTTCGTCCTTCTTACATGAAACGAAGACGCCCTTTGCCTGTAAATCCGACTGAACAGTTGGTGTCTCCTCGGCGGAAGTAAATGATTGAGGGAAGCTTTTATTAACTTTATCAATTTTTGACAAATAATTAGAAAGCAGCTTGTCAATAGCTGCATAATCGGCGCTTAGTTTGGTTGGGAGTGTAATCCTACACAAACGATGAAATAGGTGGAAGGCTAAAGCCCTAGCACGGTTAATTTTTTTAAAATTGGAAGGATATTTATCCAATACTTCATCAATCTCCGCCAGTTTGCCCTTAATTACCTGTAATTCACTTTCAGGATCATTATCAGTGTCTACGATATCGTCGGAACTAATCAATTTACTAAGGTCCCTAATTTGAACACGTAGTTCTTCTACGGTTGATGTAGGTTTCGCGTCTCGTATCTGTACCTCATATATGAGCTCATCCTTGCGGAGTAAATTGAATTTAATGGGTCGTTCCATTACTGTATATCTATAAAAAAAACTGAAACCGTAGGTACTGAAGTAAAAACTGGCTGTCACAATTTACAATCTCAAGAACTTCGTAAATAATATTACAGAGTAAACGCAGTTACATTAATAACAATAAAAACAAGGCTTTTATTTCCCAAGGACAATAGTCCTGGTTTTGTTGGGACACAGTTTAAAAATAAATTGTGTAATTCAGCAGCAAGAAGTGCAAAAATTAAATAAAAATTTATAAAAGTGTAAAATATATATAAAAATGTATAAAAGTGTAAAACAAAAAAACACAAACATAAAGAACTCGCTTAACAAAAAGGATTCGACGCGACGGTGTTTTCTTAAAACTAAAATAATTGGAAGGCTACAAAATCAGTACTTTGGCTTGTAAGGAACAGCAATTGACGTAACCTCTATCTCCAACCAAACACACGTTGAGTGCGCCACTGTTACATTTGAGATTTTGTCCCCCTTATTGCCAAGAGACAAAAGCCCAGATGCAAGGTGGTTTGGTATTGATAAAAAAAGAAAACAACCAACTGTCCCAAATAACATATATTTTATTATATAACAATAAAGCTCATTTAGTGTGACTGTAATGGTCTACCTAAATAAAACAGTTAAACGCTTACCAATACTACAAACCTTTTAATTTAAAAGTTAAATATAACCTAGTTAGGAATCTTATTCCTAACAATGCCAGCCAGCTTAAATTTCAGTGGAAAGAGCTATGGTCGTGGGGGGTTGGAGATAAAGCCAGTACCGTTGAAAATAAAGCTTGAAATTAATTATTACTAGTGAAGATATCTAAGTAAATCCTTCCAATTATGAATTATTTAATTATACAATAAATGGGCGCCAGGAACTTTACAGTTCCGGATCCTAGAGCCGACGAGGTAGTCTAAGACACTCCTTGATGAACGTAAATGTCGAACCCGAAGATCCTTAATTTCTTATAGGTTTAATACCAGTACAATATTGAAATCCGATAAATAGTTAAAAGCAGGAATTAATCAAGTCCGGGATCTCCTTGGAATTGCTACTGTTTAAACAGAGTAGGTAGGGTAATAACAGTATGCAATCCAAAAGAATAGAAAAGCACTAAGAATCGGTATTACCAAAGATAACCTTAACTACACCATGGTAGTAGGGTAATAAGATAAGAAAGGTTATCTGAATAACAATTTATCCATATTAAAATATGGGTTTAAATTTTGAAATAAAATAAAAAAACAATAAAAAAAAAACCGTCAGCGCCTGCGTTACCGCTAGGCGGACTCGGCCGACTCGGCCAGCCGAGCAGTCAACTCCCAGGAGGCTTGAAGCGGACTCGAGGACGGGTCTCGCGTCCAGGCTTCGGACGCTCCTCCGAATCCTGGCGGCGAGACGAATCTCTCGAGATGCCTTTCCTGGAATCGACAATACGGAGACCTAATAAAACTAATTTACTTTCTTAGAGGTGACCGAGCCTGGCAATCAAAACTACAAAGTCAGCCGGACACAAAGTCCATTAACAAAGATGAATGAATCTTCATGAATTCAGGTGACCTAATCCTGCGTGACAGGATTAGAAGGATGAGGATGACCATTGCGACCTACGGGGCGTCTATCAACGCCACATGTGCCTTTGCTAAACTAAAGTAAACTTGTGGTCAACCCCGGGGAATTACTAACGGCACCCCTATCGTAAACAGACAACAAGCGAATACTCACAATAGGTTGGAAGAAGGAACACTTGTGACTGCTGGCGGCGTGGTCTGCCTTTGACGCAGTGAATCCTGCAATAAATATCCACTTAACTTTTATGTAATTAATTAATGTAATAATATTCAATTTCAATTGCGTGTAATAATTTGATTTTAATTGTATGATCCAAAGTTGGTTGAAATAAATGAATAATAACTAACACGACAAATCCTTTCAACCACCAGAGAAGGGCTTACAGACCACTTCTTTACACTATTTCAACCAGATCCTTACCTTTAAATCACATGGAAATAAACTTGAGAAGATGCAACGCGCGTGCCGCGCGAGTTCTCAGCCGTCAGAGAGAAGAGAGAAAATTGACAACTCCCGATGAACTATGGATTTACTTGACATCGAACCTTCGAGAATGCAAGTCTAAAATGAATTCATTTCCGCTTTTGATTATTACAATCTATTTTTTTTTAAAGCTGGAGATTATTAAGGATTTATACGACGTCTACTCCGCCCATGTTCTCGTTATACTTTTTGCCTATATTAGGGCATGGGACAGTGACATAGCTTTTACTCGATTTATCCCATCGCTGTACGTTCTCCACAGGCTGCGCACCGAGACACGTAGAAGCCATCAACACAGATTTGTTGTCTTTCCATTTAACTACACAAACGTTTGCTTCTGCGTTCAAACAAATTCATTCGACGCCAAAGAAACACTAATAATGCTTACCAGATTGAAAATAATTATCACCACGATGACAGGTCGCGACACGTTCACGCCGTGCAGCTTCGGACGCACACTGACTCACAGAGATGCTACCGGTCGCGAGTCGAAAAAATACGTAGGCATGAAGAACTACCCTCATTTTCGTGCGAGCTTGCCCCCGTTAGCTTACCGTTTCCGAGTGAGCCTATATAAAATCGTAAAGTCATACTCACAAAAGTGAGTATACGGTCCGAAAGGGGTAGTGCCGGATAAGTAGTTAGCTAAAGTCTTGCTAGAAGTGTGGTTTATTCTCAAACGGGTAGTGATGAGAGGTGTAGAATCAATCCATATTGTGTGTCGAACATCACCATTGAATTCCCCTATGGTGCTAGCATCACATGGCGGTAGCAGGATTGTCAGAATCAGAAAGTGATGATGAAGCTAGGTCGCATCTATGTGGCGCCATACAGGAAGGACCAAAGTTGTATTTCCATACCTGTCCTGGAGACTTAGGAACATATCCAGCTAGTTTCGTAGATTATTATGGAATGACTTTAAATGATTTTAATGAATTAGTTGACCTACTGCAGCCTACTCTTCAAAAGCAAAACACAAAGTTCCGGAAGTGCATCTCAGTGAAACAAAGATTGTCTGTTTGTCTAAAGTAAGTAAAATACACTATTATTAATTAATCCTTTAATCAAATCTGAGAAACTCTCTTTATAATCACAACTACAATAAGTAAACGCTTTTCTCCTCAAATAACAATATCACAAGTTTAATCATCCATGGGAAACAACAACAATAATTTAATAATCACAACTTCAATATCAAATAAGTGTTTGATGTAGATTTACACATAATTTTGCCATTTTCTTAGTAGATAGAATCATCAAACTGTTCATTGTATGTCGACGACAACGTGGCTGTAGTTTGTGTATACCCTTCCAACGACGTCGTTGTAGTTGGTGTATACCCTTCCAACGATGTCGTTGTAGTTGGTGTATATCTCGCAGAAGACGTTGCAGTTGAAGCATACCCCATAGACGACGTCGTTGTACTCGCTATATTACTAGTATAACCATAGCTTGAAAAATGAGGAGTACTAGGGTGATAAGTACGAAGTAAGGCAGATTTCGCATCACTTACAATTTCAAAAATTTTTTTCTTCACTTCTTTTCACACACTTCACACTTACTAAAAAAAATAGAATAAGACTGTGTGAAAACGTTGCCCAACACTTGGATTTTCTCCTGTGTCATGGGTGCATTTACAAACATAAATTTTCACATACACAAACACGCAAGCCCAGAACATTCACCCACAGATCATACAAATTTGTTACGAGCGAGGATCGAACCCGCGACAGGCGCAGCAGTCGCTCGCACAGCCGCTGCGCATCAACATTTTCACGCCAACTACTAAATTGTACCTACTCCAATTTCTCGTTCATACTTTACACGGGCTTAGGACCGGCAGAAATACTTTATTTGAATTGAACTTATCTTTATTTACTGTAGGTATCAATAATTAGAAACAGAGAGCCAATGAACTGAGTAGGTACTTCAGGCGTTTGGATTTTTGGAATTTGCACTATTTACAAAATAATTAACTTATGTACATAGCTAAGTACTTACCTACCTATTAAAAGTTTATTTATAAATTGTTTACACTTCCCTGTACCGAAGCAACTACACGAAATGGAGAAAAATCCAGGGGCGTTAAGTTTGGGCTCCGTGGTGGGCAAGCCACGGGACCGCCGCGCGACGTGGCCTATCCATCGATCACGGAACTGATTGTTTGGGTAAGCACGCACAACACTTGCATAACGAGCCGGGCAGCTGACATAGGGCAGTTCTTGCCGGTGCATCATTGTTGTTGATGACGTGAGCTCGACGGAACTTATAGGGATATTAAGCCATTATTATTTAATGTTTTCCATACAAAGCATTGGCTAACATTAAATTCTTGTGCCGCCATTCTCGTGCTTCGCCGCGGAGCCCGCTCAAAGTATCTACTCCAGAATAGCGTCTTCGTTCTCCTGCGAGTCATTTAGGCGCCCTCGACCTTGCGCGTGAGCCGGCACACGGAATTGTCCATGATTGAGAAGGCGCTGGGTTGCAGCCAAGTTGGTAGGGGTTGAAGGTACTTGTTGACTTTCAATCCCTCGTAGCCGCAGCGCCCTTAAATGTTCTGGCCGGGAATACAACCGCTTGGCCTCAGCTTTGGCCTTCCAAATTGTAACTAGTAACAGTGTACAGCTGAACCATTGTCAAGTAACTACTCCGCGTTCGAATATTCATACTGAAGACTCATTTTCGCGTGGCTACGTAAAACGTAAACAATGCAACCTTTACCGCGCGCGAGTTGCAGCAGAACTGGCGGGTGCGCGTCGGTTAACGGGGGTGGGTGCGGCGCGGGCGACGGCGCGGGAGCGCCTGCCGCGCCGGCGCACAGTGGGCTGAAACGGGCCGGTAAAGGACTTAGCATTTAAAAAAAAAAAGTTTCTTTTTCTGAAATTTTAAATATTGTGTTGGATTTTTCTATCGATTATAAGTAATTATTTCTATGAGGGTCGTTCAGATAACTTAGTATTTCCAGAGTTATAAATATCCAAAGTAATTTTTGTATGAAGCAAAAGAAAAAAATGTGAAAATCTCGAAATTCTCAAATTTTCTCAAAGAATTGACTCTACGTATGCATAGTACGTATATTTGTCCTATTTTAGCGCCTATTCTCGGGTTGCGATTTTCTGCGATTTGGTCGCAATTTCAAATTTTGTTCTCTATTCCACACCACCATAGAGGTTAAGAACTAGGCGCGTTTTTTTTATGTAGTGGTCTCCCCTTTAGGCCTAATCCACTAAGGACTAATAAAATAAATAAATAAGTAAAAATCACAATCACTACTGGCCACTGCACTGTTTTAATCTAATCACTGTCAAGGGTATCCACATTAACGAATGCAAAATTTTCGTATTCGTCATCATCAAATGTTTCCGCTTGTTCAATTATTAATAAACTTTGTGCTTCTACTGACAAAGTTTTATGTTTTCTGCGAAGTTTGTGACGTTTCGCTGAGATGAGTGGATCAGAGCTGGTCAATAAATTATTTAAAATGTCTTCATTTGTAGTTTTTCTACTGCATTTCCTGGAATGGTGTTGGCGGTATCTACGAAACTCTTTATTTCTAGCTTCAGCAGCTTCTTCAGATAGCTTTCCAATTGGTATTAGACCAAAACTTTCAATAATAGCTGCACCATGCATAAGAACTTTATGAACACTTGAAGGCATATAATACCAGCTATATTATTCCAAATACAGTTGCATGGTCACTTGAGCATATTCGTGAAATTTCGCTGTGTCAATGTGGTAACCTGATGAAATTGCCTCTAAAATGATTGCAAATCGCCTTATTAATTCTTCACTAACACCAGTTATCTCAGCAGTCATGTTTGGATATGCAAAAAATCTTCTAGCAGTATTTCCGTCATTCGTGGAGCCGAGCCGTGCCCTTGTTTAACAACATCAATCAGAAGTCCCATTCTATTTTTAAAAGCGTCTTGTATGTCTTTCTTTCTTCTTTCCATGATGCACTTGTTGTCTCCCTTTACTGTCCATGTCTGTATCGTTAATCTGTAGGCTATATGCAGAATGCATTCCATCATTCGTATCCAGGTATGCAATGATGACAATCCGTATTTACAGAGATCTGGATCAGTCGGTTTTGATGCAATTAAGGGCAAATTATTCATCTCTGTTGGAGTGGCTTTACAAATGTCGCATCTCTGAGATGAAGTATCACATAAAATTGATGTTGCTTTTCCGTCTATCATAGTCATTAATAAAGAGTGTGAAATTTTTATTTCTCCAACTTCTGTTTTCACTAAATTTACAATCTCTTCCTCAATAGCACTTTTTTCCCGCAATATCGTTATTTTATTTTCTTTCACAAATTCGAAAAAGATTGGACGACACCAGTAAGATGAATTTGGTGAATCGTTTTGCCAGATAACTTGTTCGCCGCACACTAATTTTATTGGCACTAAACTACCCATAAATATGCTTGAATCGTCAAGTTGACTTTCTTGTTCATCGTCTGTTTGCATTTTTTGTTTGTAATTGGCTTGATTAGAAGCACCGTCAAATCCCCACTTACTGATTAGTGTAAATTCTTTACAACCACTATCTATGACGAGTGACGTCATTATTCTTGTTGTCGTTATATCCAATAGAGCTTGTAACTTTATTTTAGCTGAGGTTTCTGTCACTGTAATAGCATCTTTTGGTGGATAGCATTTCTGTTTCGCATGTTGCACTTGATAATAAGATGGAAATATATTACTGTCTTTTTCGTTAACACTTTTTCTTAAAGTATTGTATTGCCACTTGGTCAGCTTAAGTGATAAAAATAACCCTAAAGCCTCATCCGGAGAAAACACAGGTTTTGTTTCTTTAACAGATATGCACTTTTTAACTTTTTTTACATCTAGGGGATTCTTTAGTAAATGTTCTAGTATTTTAGCAACCTCCTCATTCCCATCCGCTTTCAACTGCTCAAAATATGCATATTTTATTTCGTCCGAAGATAAATGAAAGTTTTCTGCACGTCTTTTTTTCTGTTTAGGCGCTAATTCACAAAAAGGTTTTCTTGGGGTTTGTTCGGTGGAGACACCGACAGAAACTTTTGATGGTGATACATACTGAGTTGATGTACTCGGTACTGGTTGATCTTGATTACTGCCTATTAAACACTTAATAATGTCTGGCCATATTATGTTTTCTTGTAACCATTCACTATTTTTAGTTCTGAATATATTTTCTTTACGATAAGCGTTTTCCCATCTTCTATTTAAATTATAACAAAATTTTGCACAAAACAACTTTAAGGTCTTTTCGTGATCATCACTTAATTCGACTAAAAATTTAGATCTTATCTCACTACACAAACTGTCATTATTTTTAATACTGCCACTGTTTTTTTAAATAACGAAAAGATCAAGGTTTGTCACTAAATTTTCAAACATTTTCACAAATACAAAATAACAAATAAGTAAGTAATGAATGTGTGGGGGTAGTGCGTCTATTATGGTGGGTAATACAACACTGAAGTACTTTTGAATGCAACCGAACATTCCGTAGGTACCCTATCATTGTACCAATCACGTTACGACACGTCATAACTTGCTGTTGCGCTCGCGCACTCTTATCCCTTGATTCCCGGAAATAAGTCTCAAAACAAATTACGTCATACCTGCCTATGGTGGTGGAAAATGTCGAACATTGTTTTTTTTTTTAAGAACTAAGTAGGTATTGAGGTTTTCAGGCCGTTTAGTATACATTATTTTAAATTTCAATTTAATTGGAATAAATTGCTTAACTAAAATAACATGACTCTTCATACAAATTTGATATGGCTATATCTCCGAAAGTACTCGTTAAATTAAAAAAAGTCAAAGAATAAAAACGTTTTAAATTTATGCCTAGATACCAAAAAAATACATCTGATCTCTTAAGACCCAACCTTGTAATCCCAGCCCACTGTGCGGCGCCCGCTGCCTACAATCCACGCACACAGCTGTAATGTATTATGTGCCTACCCCTAGTAACAGGCTGCGCGGCGCCGCACAGTGGGCTGGGATTACAAGGTTGGGTCTTAAGAGATCAGATGTATTTTTTTGGTATCTAGGCATAAATTTAAAACGTTTTTATTCTTTGACTTTTTTTAATTTAACGAGTACTTTCGGAGATATAGCCATATCAAATTTGTATGAAGAGTCATGTTATTTTAGTTAAGCAATTTATTCCAATTAAATTGAAATTTAAAATAATGTATACTAAACGGCCTGAAAACCTCAATACCTACTTAGTTCTTAAAAAAAAAACAATGTTCGACATTTTCCACCACCATAGGCAGGTATGACGTAATTTGTTTTGAGACTTATTTCCGGGAATCAAGGGATAAGAGTGCGCGAGCGCAACAACAAGTTATGACGTGTCGTAACGTGATTGGTACAATGATAGGGTACCTACGGAATGTTCGGTTGCATTCAAAAGTACTTCAGTGTTCTATTACCCACCATAATAGACGCACTACCCCCACACATTCATTACTTACTTATTTGTTATTTTGTATTTGTGAAAATGTTTGAAAATTTAGTGACAAACCTTGATCTTTTCGTTATTTAAAAAAACAGTGGCAGTATTAAAAATAATGACAGTTTGTGTAGTGAGATAAGATCTAAATTTTTAGTCGAATTAAGTGATGATCACGAAAAGACCTTAAAGTTGTTTTGTGCAAAATTTTGTTATAATTTAAATAGAAGATGGGAAAACGCTTATCGTAAAGAAAATATATTCAGAACTAAAAATAGTGAATGGTTACAAGAAAACATAATATGGCCAGACATTATTAAGTGTTTAATAGGCAGTAATCAAGATCAACCAGTACCGAGTACATCAACTCAGTATGTATCACCATCAAAAGTTTCTGTCGGTGTCTCCACCGAACAAACCCCAAGAAAACCTTTTTGTGAATTAGCGCCTAAACAGAAAAAAAGACGTGCAGAAAACTTTCATTTATCTTCGGACGAAATAAAATATGCATATTTTGAGCAGTTGAAAGCGGATGGGAATGAGGAGGTTGCTAAAATACTAGAACATTTACTAAAGAATCCCCTAGATGTAAAAAAAGTTAAAAAGTGCATATCTGTTAAAGAAACAAAACCTGTGTTTTCTCCGGATGAGGCTTTAGGGTTATTTTTATCACTTAAGCTGACCAAGTGGCAATACAATACTTTAAGAAAAAGTGTTAACGAAAAAGACAGTAATATATTTCCATCTTATTATCAAGTGCAACATGCGAAACAGAAATGCTATCCACCAAAAGATGCTATTACAGTGACAGAAACCTCAGCTAAAATAAAGTTACAAGCTCTATTGGATATAACGACAACAAGAATAATGACGTCACTCGTCATAGATAGTGGTTGTAAAGAATTTACACTAATCAGTAAGTGGGGATTTGACGGTGCTTCTCAAGCCAATTACAAACAAAAAATGCAAACAGACGATGAACAAGAAAGTCAACTTGACGATTCAAGCATATTTATGGGTAGTTTAGTGTCAATAAAATTAGTGTGCGGCGAACAAGTTATCTGGCAAAACGATTCACCAAATTCATCTTACTGGTGTCGTCCAATCTTTTTCGAATTTGTGAAAGAAAATAAAATAACGATATTGCGGGAAAAAAGTGCTATTGAGGAAGAGATTGTAAATTTAGTGAAAACAGAAGTTGGAGAAATAAAAATTTCACACTCTTTATTAATGACTATGATAGACGGAAAAGCAACATCAATTTTATGTGATACTTCATCTCAGAGATGCGACATTTGTAAAGCCACTCCAACAGAGATGAATAATTTGCCCTTAATTGCATCAAAACCGACTGATCCAGATCTCTGTAAATACGAATTGTCATCATTGCATACCTGGATACGAATGATGGAATGCATTCTGCATATAGCCTACAGATTAACGATACAGACATGGACAGTAAAGGGAGACAACAAGTGCATCATGGAAAGAAGAAAGAAAGACATACAAGACGCTTTTAAAAATAGAATGGGACTTCTGATTGATGTTGTTAAACAAGGGCACGGCTCCACGAATGACGGAAATACTGCTAGAAGATTTTTTGCATATCCAAACATGACTGCTGAGATAACTGGTGTTAGTGAAGAATTAATAAGGCGATTTGCAATCATTTTAGAGGCAATTTCATCAGGTTACCACATTGACACAGCGAAATTTCACGAATATGCTCAAGTGACCATGCAACTGTATTTGGAATTATATAGCTGGTATTATAAGCCTTCAAGTGTTCATAAAGTTCTTATGCATGGTGCAGCTATTATTGAAAGTTTTGGTCTAATACCAATTGGAAAGCTATCTGAAGAAGCTGCTGAAGCTAGAAATAAAGACTTTCGTAGATACCGCCAACACCATTCCAGGAAATGCAGTAGAAAAACTACAAATGAAGACATTTTAAATAATTTATTGACCAGCTCTGATCCACTCATCTCAGCGAAACGTCACAAACTTCGCAGAAAACATAAAACTTTGTCAGTAGAAGCACAAAGTTTATTAATAATTGAACAAGCGGAAACATTTGATGATGACGAATACGAAAATTTTGCATTCGTTAATGTGGATACCCTTGACAGTGATTAGATTAAAACAGTGCAGTGGCCAGTAGTGATTGTGATTTTTACTTATTTATTTATTTTATTAGTCCTTAGTGGATTAGGCCTAAAGGGGAGACCACTACATAAAAAAAACGCGCCTAGTTCTTAACCTCTATGGTGGTGTGGAATAGAGAACAAAATTTGAAATTGCGACCAAATCGCAGAAAATCGCAACCCGAGAATAGGCGCTAAAATAGGACAAATATACGTACTATGCATACGTAGAGTCAATTCTTTGAGAAAATTTGAGAATTTCGAGATTTTCACATTTTTTTCTTTTGCTTCATACAAAAATTACTTTGGATATTTATAACTCTGGAAATACTAAGTTATCTGAACGACCCTCATAAAAATAATTACTTATAATCGATAGAAAAATCCAACACAATATTTAAAATTTCAGAAAAAGAAACTTTTTTTTTTTAAATGCTAAGTCCTTTACCGGCCCGTTTCAGCCCACTGTGCGCCGCGCCGCATCCAATGGGCGGATAACGTGTCTAGGCATGTTTTACCGCTTAGTGTTGTGTGCGTAACATTGAATGACATCGATCGTAGTGATCGTAGTACGTAACATTGAGTGGAATTATCATGAGTTCTCATTTTTTGTTCGAATATGACATTACTTTTAATAATCAATAAAATAATATATTTTTATTTAATTTAAATTATATTTTAATAGGTTCTATTACTGATATAGAGTCTAAAATTTTCGGTTCCAAAACGACTACAAAATCATCGTGTATATAAATGATTTACCCTACATGCTTGAGGATCAATCGAAGATTGTGTTATTTGCGGATGATACTTCTTTAATTTTTAAACTAAACAGACGTATACCTAATACTGACGATGTAAATAACGCACTTCTTAAGGTCCATGAGTGGTTTACAGTTAATAATTTAGTATTAAATGGGCAGAAAACCAAATTCATAAAGTTTGCTCTACCTGACGTAAGATATATGGAATGCGATGTTATACTAAATAATGATAAACTTGAATTTGTCGACCAAACGGTTTTCCTGGGAATCAGGATAGACTCAAAGCTTCAGTGGGCTCCACACATTAGAACTTTAGCAGGACGCGTTCAGCTGCTTATGCAGTTAGAAAAATCAGACTACTTACAGATGTAGAAACTGCAAGACTAGTCTACTTTAGTTACTTTCATAGCATTATGTCTTACGGAATATTACTATGGGGCCGCGCTGCAGACATAGAATCTGTTTTTATATTGCAGGAAAGAGCTATTTATAACCTACGTAGTCGAGATTCACTCAGGGAAATCTTTAAAGAAATAAATATAATGACAGTGCCTTCTCAGTACATCTATGAGAATATTTTATATGTAAGAAAAAATTTGCACTTGTACATACGTCAGAAAATGTGAACTGCATGATTATAATACTAGACATAAATCAAAATTAATGCAGCCACAATTTCGTCTAGTTAAAGTTCATACTTCTTTTAGAGGGTACTGCGTTAGATTTTATAATAAAATTCCGAACGCAATTTTAGAACTTAAAGAAAACAAATTCAAAAAAATCATTATTTCATTCTTCCCTGTGCAGGCAAGATTACTATCAATTGGAAGATTATCTGCTAGATAAAAATGTTTGGCGGAATGCTGGTCCAGAGTCGAACGACGCCGTTCACGAGTATGACGTGCGTATGCACGTCATACTCGTGAACGGGTGCCGTCTGTCGGGGCTGGTCAGCTCTTACTGTCAATGGCAACCTCTTTTTTTTTTTTGTTTATTATGCTAGATTAATTTAATAGTACACATCAAACTGCATTGTTCTCATGAACTATTCAGATTTAGACTGTAATACTGAACACTGTAATCATGTTTTTTTTGTTGAAAAGAGTGTCTATGGAGTTTCTTGCCGGTTCTTCTCCATAAGACCCACTTTATGGAACTGTGCAACTAGTTTTGACTTTTCAAAAGTGCTATTTTAATGGTCTAATTGAAATAAAATATTTGACTTTGACTTTGAACGGCACGTTTGGAACCCATATCAAAAATAGTAAAGTTCAAGCAAGACAATTTACGCTTATAGTAAAATACACTGACTTGTTCATGCGGGCATGATAGATAACACCTTTTGAAAGTCGAAAACGGCCGCCAAGATTGTACCGTTGGATCTAATAGCTTCACGTTTGTCAAGGTCTTTTAACTTACGAGCTGCATTTTTATTGTATAGATGTTTGTTATAATCTCCTTTTTCTTGATCGGTGGGATCAGTTTTGTGGCGAAAAACAACAAATGTCGCACTGATCTTTTGTGGGAATGAAAAATACCAAGTTGAAATTTTTACTTACTATATCACGATACTGGCGATCTGTGACTGCCATGCTGGAATAAATAGAATCATCAAACCATTCTTTGTATAGCTGAAACATTTTTGAAATGCTAAGACTACCGTCTAGGTAAAGTTTCTTTAATGTTTTGCGAACATAGTGAGATTCGATAGAAGCAAAGGATCGGACATGGTCACACACACTTTTAACAGTGTCTGGTAAGGTTACTACCTGATTGTGACTACTATGGCGTCCTCTCTTATCTTCTTCGATAATGCAACTGCCATCGTATTTTGCCCAAGCTGTTTTAATAATCTTCCCACTTACAGATAACGTGTTAAGGAACATTGTCTTGCAGATGCTAGCGGTGTCGCTCTGAAACTCCTCTGAAATAGAATTCGATAAGGGCAAAAGGTATTTGAATGTAAATTTTCGATTGGTAGGTACATCGCGATTTAAACATCTACGCTTAGGCTCCTTCTTCGTGTAATTAAATACAAATGCCCATTGATTTTCTCGGCTTCCCACACACCTTTTGAAAACAGTCGTACCTTTGGTCGTGAGATATTTTTTGTGGCACTGATTTCTGCAAGCTTACCCAAAGTCATCGACATATTCGGTCCATAACTGTAGGCATTGTTTTTTAACCTTGTATAAAAGGTCTGTGAAGTAGGGAATACATGGAATATTTTTAAGGCATTTTCTTTTCACGTCAGACCATTCAGATCTGCGACGGACACGTTTCTTTGACCTTTTTATGGGAGCAGTAGAGCGTTCATCATTACTAGAATCGTTGGGTGCACTGGAAGCATTAGTTATCATTAATAGTGACTGTGTCCAGTGTTCATTATCATGTATACTACAGAATGTTATGACAATCCCTGTGTGAATTCACTGGAGAACGCATGGGTGTCGCGATATTTATTGATGCATTTGAAGGCAAATCACCAAAGCTTATAGCGGGGGAATTTTCAAAGCTTGATGGCACTTCGATTGCAAAAGGCGTTAGTGGAGTTAATTCGCTGTATTTTAAGGTAATTTCTGCATTGTAGTAATCGGCAATGGGATCAGCAATGTTGCTTGAAAGAACTGAATTTCATCATTATTTGTAGGTTTTGGTGGGGATGTTTCATCAAGTTTTGGAATGTCCTCAGGTGCATAAAAATTGGGTGTTGTAATCGTTTCGTCATCATTTGAAGGTTTTGGCGTAGGTGATACAACGTCTTTTGGAGATTTTTGACAAAAAATTGTAACATCTGATGTACCAAAAACGTCTTCCCATACCTCGAGCATATCTCGTTGTATGTTCTCAGCTCCATGTGGCAGTGGCGATAAAGTTTCCACGACATTTTCTGCGGACAAAGAATGTTATAATAAATATGTATTTATTTTCCAAATAAGACGATTGACATTCCATTTTTCTATTGTAGTATGTGATAAGGGAGGCGTAGGTATGGACCACTGACCAAAGCTAAGATTAAACTTGTGTTATACAAGTTTAATCTTAGCTTGGGTGTCAGTGGTCCATAACCGTAGAGGAAGCTTTCCTCTCAATATCCATGATAAAGTATATACGTGCGTGCTTTTTAGTCCGCAATATACAATACCACAATCGTACTTACAAACAAAAGAATCAGGTAAGTGATATAATAAGAATTTAATTACAACTACTACTTTGTGTGTGGGTGCAGTGGCGTGCACAGTTTTCAGATAGGGTAGGCAGAGAAAATTATATGCCTTTTTTCCGCTTACCATCACAGCCACAATGTCAGTGGCAGCGGTTTGCTATTTTTAACTTGACTTCGAAAAAAGGAGGTTCTCAGTTTGACCTCTATGTAGGTATGTATGTTTGTCCGCGATTATATCGCGTTTGGCTGAACCGATTTTGATGCGGTTTTCAGAAAAGTATTTTTTATATTCTGGATAAGGTTTTGGTACCTATACAATAAATTGATGCTCTGTGACGTCGTCCACGTGGATCCGTTATTAAGTGTTATATTAGTTCAACTCGACCGATTTTTTACACACAATGCTTGAAGTCTGTTTTCTTTTCCTAAAAAGTCATATTCTTCCTATTTACGGACACGCTACACAAGAGATTAGTTCAATTTGAATCAGATTTGTTAAACTCGTAAAGTAAATGAGCTAATGCAATTACTGAAAAATTATATTGCATAGTTAAATTTGCATATGCAATATAATTTTTAATAATTTTATAATGATTAGATTACACTTGTCTTTTATTTTATTGTTATAAAATATAATCATTAGTTGTGCAGTATTAGTAAAAACGATTAACGACTTTGTTGACTAATCTACTTACGGACAGACCTCACTACAATTATTATAATTCACAACAATACTACAGTGGCTAATATGTACCTACTATAATTGTACTTTAAGCCATTGTAGTACTGTTGGGAATTATTATAATATATAGTACCTGATTGCCGTGCTACTGCACGTATATTAGTTACTAATTAACAAAATTGAACAAAATTATAACTATAAGCAAAAATACTTTGTAATTTTACAACTAAATTTCACATTGGACGTTTTTATAATATTAGGTTGTTTTGTTAATAATTGTGAATTGTCAACTATTACCCTAAATGGCATGTTATGAATATCGCCTTTAAGTTTTTTACTGAAAACATGCATATAATTTGGTGATGTCGAACTTGAGGAAGTCATATGGTTATTTATTATCGAGATACAAATTTTACTAAGACAATCTGGGTTCTTAATATTTGTATAAATGTGTTGAATAGGTACAGACTGCGAGTTGTCAAACGGAAAAAAAAATATTTTCATATTCTGGTTCTTCCATACTTTCAATATCTTTAGGTGTGTTTCTAACAAAATCTCCTGTTCTATCATCAAGTGTATATACTTCATCTCTTTCTTCTATATTATCATATGTCCTTAAAACTTTCGTGTGTTCTGTAGTTTCTTGTTATTGTAATATATTGATCTCACCGTCTTGCAACATAGTTTCCGTATCACTTAATTGGACTTCTTGATTTTCAAGAAGCAAAGTTCTTTTAGGTTTCTTATTTTTAATATTTTTACCGGAACTATTTGTAGATATTGACATATCTGCAGCACAAACGGACATGCCAGGTTCTGTAGCTAATTTATACTCCTTTTTACTGCCATCGGTTTGGGCGACCTTGTTTTTTGTAGGTAATCTAATAAAACTGAATCAATTTCACATACATCTTGGTCGAAATACTCAGGGATTCGTTTCAACACGTTTCTGGCATTTACATGACATATTCCTGTGGCATTAAAACCACTTTTTATATTGTCGATTCCTCTGAGATTAATATTTTTAGCAGTTCCGCCAAAACTTTAGGAAAATGATTTTTGTTTATTGTTGACTGACGAGGATTCGTGATTTTGTAATTCAAAATGAATTCATATAAACCATATACAGGCACTTATGAAATGTCGAGTCTAGGTGCACGGTTCCAAATTAGTCGTTTCCTATGGAGAAGAACTGGCAAGAAACTCCATGGTTACTCTTTTAAATTATCGTTTTGTATTACAATGATATTTGATACAGTAATAATTATAATTTGGATTGGATACTTACATGAGAGAACAATTTAGGAATGTTGCGAAGATTACTAATAATTTTATAAAATACAGCTGGGCATAAAAAAAAATAGTTCTAAACAGTTCTACCATTTACAAAGGAAAGAAACTAATAAACTATATAAAGCAACTGACAGAACTTGTCTCCAAGATTTACGGAATTAGATGTAAGTATCAAGTCAAAAACAATGAGATTTAGGTAATATAAATATCAAATGACTAAGTTGGGATTGGTTAATAGACAAACACATACGTCGTTACAGAGGCTCCAGGGAAGCCACATGTGCAGAAGTATCAGTCCAACTATCCCCAAACGTCCCTATCATCGACATAGTCTTGTACTTTATAGTAAGCTTTCTTAATTAGGATGCGTTTAACATGTGCCTTAAACTTTCCATCGGTAAGTTCTAATACAGATTTGGGCAGCTTGTTATAAAATCGTATACCATTTCCTAAAAATGACTTACTTGTTTTTTTGTTTGACAACCTATAATAATAATAATAAAAATCTTTATTTTTGCCAAAAGAAAAACCTTGTATAAAATTAATTAGATCTTAATAACTATAAGCATCATATAATATATAATAATCGTTAGCATATATACCTACTTTGGTATTACTAATTTATATTTATAACGTGTATTTATGCTGTGGATATCACTCCTAATATTAAAATTCTGCTGATGGTTGCGAACATATAAAATATTTTCTAAGATATAAAGTAACGGCATTGTAAGTATATTTATATCTTTAAACTTGTTTTTAAGAGACTCCCGAGGCCCCATATTATAGATCGCGCGGATAGCTCTCTTTTGTATAATAAAGATCGAATCTCTATCAGCTGCTGCGCCCCATAGAAGGATGCCATAGGACGTGATGCTATGAAAATATGCAAAGTATACTAGCCTAGCTGTAGCAAAATCGTTAAGCTCCCTAACTTCCCTAACTTTTGTGTACAAAAGTCCTAACATGTTTTCGTTTCGTTGTTTTTGTAAATTAAAGATCGTGATATACTTTAAGGTATAATCGTAAAATAAATAAAGGTTACAATGTTCGATATAAAATTATAAAGACGTTGTTCGTGTCGTGGTTGTAAGGCAAAGAGAGAGAGACCGAGCACCTTTTTCTTGCCACAGATAATATAGATAGCTAATGCATGATTTTATACAAATCAATAATAATTTAAAGTTCGTGGCGTCATCTGTCTGCAGAACGCGCGCAACACCCCTAAACAACCGCGCGCCCCTGCAAACAGATGGCGCTGAACACAGCAGATCATGGTTATATGGGTGAAAAATCGAAAAAAATGTTTTAATCGTTTCATACCATTCCAAAGCATAGAACTCTCTTGTTTCTCATAGATCCGTATCAGAACTACAACATAGAACCTGATTTGATTTCAGAACTCACAGCAGAGTCCCAGCAGATCATGGTTATACGGGTGAAAAATCGAAAAAAAAATATTTTTACCGTTTCATACCATTCCAAAGCATATAACTCTCTTGTTTCTCATAGATCCGTATCAGAACTACAACATGGGACCTTATTTAATTCCAGAACTCACGGCATAGTCCCAGCAGATCATGGTTATATGGGTGAAAAATCTAAAAAAAAATTTTCAAATCGTTTCATACCATTCCAAAGCATAGAACTCTCTTGTTTCTCATAGATCCGTATCAGAACTACAACATAGAACCTGATTTAATTCCAGAACTCACGGCATAGTCCCATTAGATCATGGTTATATGTGTGAAAAATCTACAAAAAGCTGTTTAAATCGTTTCATACCATTCCAAAGCGTAGAACTTTCTTGTTTCTCATAGATCCGTATAAGAACTACAACATAGAACCCGATTTGATTTCAGAACTCACAGCAGAGTCCCAGCAGATCATGGTGATATGGGTGAAAAATCTAAAAAATATATTTTATTCGTTTCATACCATTCCAAAACATTAAACTCTCTTGTTTTTTATAGATCCGTACTAGAACTACAATATGGGACCTTATTTGATTCCAGAATTCACGGCATAGTCTCAGCAGATCATGGTAATATGGGTGAAAAATCGAAAAAAAATATTTTAATCGTTTCATATCATTCCAAAGCATAGAACTCTCTTGTTTCTCATAGATCCGTATCAGAACTACAACACAGAACCTGATTTAATTCCAGAACTCACGGCATAGTGCCAGCAGATCATGGTTATATGGGTGAAAAATCTAAAAAAAAATGTTCAAATCGTTTCATACCATTCCAAAGCATAGAACTCTCTTGTTTCTCATAGATCCGTATCAGAACTACAACATGGGACCTTATTTAATTCCAGAACTCACGGCATAGTCCCAGCAGATCATGGTTATATGGGTGAAAAATCTAAAAAAAATGTTCAAATCGTTTCATACCATTCCAAAGCATAGAACTCTCTGGTTTCTCATAGATCCGTATCAGAACTACAACACAGAACCTGATTTAATTCCAGAACTCATGGCATAGTCCCAACTTTGCCGTTTTTGGTTTTTCACCCATATAACCATGATCTGCTGGGACTATGCCGTGAGTTCTGGAATCAAATCAGGTTCTATGTTGTAGTTCTGATACAGATCTATGAGAAACAAGAGAGCTCTATGCTTTTGAATAGTGTAAAACGATTAAAGTATTTTTTTTTTGGTTTTTCAGCCATATGACCATGATCTGCTGGAACTATGCCGTGAGTTCTGGAATAAAATCAGGTTCTATGTTGTAGTTCTGCGGATCTATGAGAAACAAGAGAGTTCTATGCTTTTGAATGGTATGAAACGATTAAAACTTTTTTTTTGACTTTTCACCCATATAACCATGATCTGCAGGGACTGCTGTGAGTTCTGAAATCAAATCAGGTTCTATGTTGTAGTTCTGATACGGATCTATGAGAAACAAGAGAGTTCTCGCCTCTAAAGTGGGTTGAAACGATTGAAATCTATATTTTTCGACTTATCTACACAGCTTGGAAAATCATTCTCTCACTTAAGTTTAAAAAAAAGCGCCAGAACTATTCTTGAAAAGTATCAGGAACTGTAGAACTAAGCTGCATTCACAAGAAAATCACATTTGGTTATGATCTGCTGGACAATGATCTGCTGGACAATGATCTGCTACGGGAAGTTGGCAGATCATTTTGTCAATTATTTTTTTCATAGAAATACGCAAGAACTATTCTTGAAAAGTATCTGGAACTGTAGAACTATAGTGCATGCGAAGAGAACTCTCATTTATTTTTGATCTGCTGGACAATGATTTGCTAAGTTCACTCACACGCGACATCTGGTGTCATCTATTCACAGAGTTTTTGGAATATTGATTGATAACCTTCTAATTAATATCATAAATATTTATCCTTAATAATCTCCAGCTTTTTGAAAAAATAAATTATTATAATCAAAAGCGGAAATGAATTCATTTTTTTATTATAGACTTGCATTCTCGAAGGTTCGTTGTCACGTAAACCCATAGTTCATCGGGAGTTGTCAATTTTCTTTCTTCTCTCTGACGGCTGAGAACTCGCGCGGCACGCCGCACGCGCGTTGCATCTTCTCAAGTTTATTTCCATGTGATTTAAAGGTAAGGATCTAGTTGAAATAGTGTGAAGAAGTGGCCTGTAAGCCCTTCCCTGGTAGTTGAAAGGATTTGTCGTGTTAAGTGGATATTTATTGCAGGATTCACTGGGTCATAGGCAGACCACGCCGCCAGAAGTCACAAGTGTTCCTTCTTCCAACCTATTGTGAGTATTCGCTTGTTGTCTGTTTACGATAGGGATGCCGTTAGTAATCCCTCAGGGTTGACCACAAGTTTAAGGTCAAGGTGGCGAAGTTAATTGCGAGCTCGATTTGATAAACACACTATGGCTGATTTTTTCACTTAAGTACATGTTTTGATTATTTATAATGACTTGAAATCTCTTATTAATCACTTGATTTCACAAATACCAATGTAACTATTTATAAACTGAAAATTAATATGTTTTTTTAAAATATAGTAAGTAGACAGACTTTCCCGAATCTGCGGGGCAACTTCGTCATCCACATAATTTTTATATAATTTGATGCATTTCTGCCCGACTCGCATTCAGTGAGTATTAAACAATAAAAGTTAATCAAATATATGCTTTATTGAACATGATATAAGGTAGCAATCACAATCTATTGCGTTAAAATAATGAAGGAGGGTAAGTCCGTCACATTTGAAAGGGAAGGGATTGTCAACCTTTAAATCAATTAAAGAAGTATTTTATACTGATTTATTTTAACGGTAATTTGTTTGTTACTACTGGAATGAAATATGGATTTTGATAAATAATGTAATTTGGATGATACTATTATGAAATAAAAGGCCTCTTTGCTTTCTTATATTTTATTCAATTGAATAATACGTTCATATCTCTACAAAAGGTGATCATCGTTTCGTAAATGCAATAGAAAATTAATCAATAAAATGTTCCCTAATAAATGAATACCTTATTGATACATAAGAGCGTGATAATAAGTACCTAATTAATGAAAAAAATGGTAAAATTTACTCCAAATCAATATTCTAAAAACAAAAATACATATTTCTAAAACAAAAATATGTACCGTCGCGTAACGTAAACCTTTCAAAAAATCAACAATGAGAATTAGTTTAGTTTACTTATTAGGAATAGAATAATCTTTATCTTCTCAAAACAAAAATATATATTTCTAAAACAAAAATATGTACCGTCGCGTAACGTAAGCCTTTCAAAAAATCAACAATGATAATTAGTTTAGTTTACTTATTAGGAATAGAATAATCTATCCAAGGAATCAATATTAACTAGGAATCAACAAAAAAAATAATTTGGTGCCCAAGCCGAGACAATCAGCCTTTATTCGTTTTATCAGTTGATATTAATAACTAGATTCTTAAGGAAAAAACAAAAACAAATAATCTGACGATCTATTCTTTCTTACTTAATTGCCTAATATTAAGAAGTCTTGAATACTTATCACCGTTCAAATTTATTGTATCTACTAATAATTATGATTTCTTATAAAGTATAGTAATAATAAGAAATCATAAAACTAGTAGGTTATAAAACACTAATCTACTACACGAATCAACAATTCAAAAACAAAAATACTTTGTTCAGCTACTGCTTCAGAAGCTTTAAAAAATAAACAGCATCACCTTCATCAGCTAGTACAAATTCTGAGTTTAAGTTTGATTTTAATGGTGATGGCACACATTTAATCTTTTTTATGATTAAAATTTCGGGAACCTCGTCCCTATCAACTTTTTTTGTCATTTTTAACTTTAGACTTGGTTTTTTTATTGTTTTATAAAATCTGATACTGTAATAAGGCTTTTCCTTCTCTATAATATGTTCAATTACCCTTACATAATAAGTCCATTTGTTCTTAGTATAATACCGAACTAAGACATGGTCATTGGCATAATAATTATTATTAACCGGCAACTTATGATCTAATTGGTCATCAGTGTCGGATGATTCGGAAGACAGATTTTCAGTTTTATCAATTATTTTTTGCAAATGATTAATTCTTGTTTTTAAATAAGAAGACTTGTTTCTTGTTTGTTTAAGGACAAAGTCTTTATCGACATTATAATACTCATAATCGGAAATAGACGGTATATAACAAATTAGAATCACTGTGGTTGATAGTCTGCATGAGAAAGGATACATAGGCCATATGCCTGAAACTAAAGAAGACAGCCAATCACAGCTGTCCACTCTTGAAGCCAACAGGTCACGCTGTGTAACTATAAACAGGTGGGTAGTAGAAGCTGTGAATGGCCGTTTTAAGAGAGATTTCAAAATATTCCGCCATGAATATTTTAACCGTGGTTGTCGCAATTTAATGGCAGATTTTAAAATAGCAGCTGCTCTGCTAAATGCGTTTACTCAGCCATTCGCAGACAATTACTGTTAGTAATTATATCATCAAGACGCCCACTACCTCAGTCTACCCGTGACCATGGACGCTGTAAAGGGTCCGAAACGTCGGGATTAATAATATCAATATACGCGATAAAATCCGTAAAAAGTAGTTTTATTTCAATGTATAATATTCGCGTAAATGTCAGAAATCAATATTATAATTACTTGTTTGTGTAGAAAAAATAGTTTGAAGACTTATAAATCATTTTAAGTGCATATTCCTGAGATGAAATACTGAAGAATAAACTCAATTACCTGGTTTATAAAACCCGGTAATTGAGTTCAGTACGATATCATTTGAGAGAAAACTGTGGCAGTCATTACTAAGTCAGCGTACTGGTTTGTTTACGAGAAGAAAACTCAAATTATACGAAATAATTGCAATCTATCTCTATTTAGTGTGTATGTGATTTGACTTTCTTCTTCATATGGATTGCCCATAAAATGTTATACAAAAAATATTAAAATTTAAATGCAAGACAATAAAAATATTTCTATACTTAAATTATGCGTATGCAATTTGACTTTCTTCTGAACATAGAGGGCTGGAAATTTCCAAAAAAATAAGTTATTAAAATTTGCGAGCATTTCAGTATCTGATTTTTCAATGTTCTTCCCGTTTTATATGGTTCACTCCAAAACTCCAAAATATTACAATTGCGTTTGCATTACATTTAAATTCCTTCTAGCTCTAAGACTGCGATTCTCATTCCGTCGCATTCGCTCGTGCGGTTTGCACGTTTGTCGACCCTTCTGCTAATAAGTTCTTACGTGTGTGTGTGTGACTTACTGTACGTGTTATCGCAACTCGCAACGGACTGTTCTCACCCGTGCTTGTACAGAGTAGTCTGAAGCCAGAGTCCGCAACTGTTAAGATGACTACTGTTAACAGCAATTTTAGTCACGATACGGATAACACACCAGTACCTGGAGAAATGAGTATAGATGGATCGCTTATCGCCCAGGAATCTCCACCACCGTATATCACATTTCGCACAGGCGCATCGCAAAATCACCAGTCTGACCTCCGACAAGAACTTAAGTTGTTACAAAATAACATGTATTCTATGCTGGAAACCTGGTTTAGTAAGTATAGTAAGTAATCACTTCAGACCAGATAAATATACAAGGTTCTATACAGTTTTTTTTTTTGTAAATGAACACAAAACTTCACAACAAGAAGTTGTTTCGACAAGTCCGGGATATTGCCAAAAAGAATGGATACAAGTTCGTCTGGATCAAGCACAGTGTTATACTTGCTCGCGCTGACGTCAGTACAGCTGCAATCGCCATCCGCTCAGAAAGAGGACCTATCAAAACTTAAACCATTTGTTAAGCAAAATTAACCACATATTTGTTTATTATACATTATGTATCAAAAACCCTGTCCGATCCTTAAGGGTCGTATAAGGTGTCGTATTACGTACACAAACACGTAAACGATAATTAGATACGAGATTTTTTTTTTCCCCGATTAATTTAAATATAATTTAAAAAAAAACTAAACCTTTTACATGTCAACACTTAATCCACGAAATAAAGTTGATTGAATTCGATCTACACTAGTGTCAAAGAAACCGCCCGAGCAATTTGCCGCTTTTTGATCCTTTGTCATGTGCCGCCAGCCCGCTCTGTCGCGTGCCGTATTTTGTAAAACATGAACTTGATATCTACAAAATTCTGCGATCGTGTTCCTTAAGTGAACATCCAATAGGTACTTACTGATATTCCACGTCGTGTTTTCGTGGTCTTTCGGCAGTAGGGTAATGAGTCTTGTACTCATTCATGGACACTGTTTGACACGTGTTCGTACACGTGTACACGTGAACTTCAAGTTCATGGAGACGTTGGATACACGCTCCGACGGCACTGGCATACCTTGCCTAGCAAAACGCACCCCATACTCTCACTCACTCGTAGTCTTTTCGAACATCTGCATAATTGCAGCATAAGCACATTGGTAACAGATTGGAACACGACATTGACAACAGATTGGAATACGACATGACTCACGATACGATGGGTAATCGAGGTGATAAGAGATTCACGGACGTCCGATCGGAAGCGAACTCTACGCGAGACTGACATGTCAAGGACAACAATTGGCTTACACGTGCCGCTCTGTAGGTAGTTAGGTACAGTTTGTCGGCGACGACAAAGCGCGCACGGAGCGGCACCGCTTGGCGGCATCCTTTGAGGTAAAAATGAAAAATAAATTGGTAAATATTAAAAGATTTCGCCGCTGGGTGGAGTATTGTCAACTTATGAAATTTTCCCATATTTAGTGGAGAATTGTGTAAGTTTATTAGAAGAAAAAAATCGATACTTTCTGGTTTCTTTAATATCGTATTTTTATTTATGTTTATTAGTAAGTATATAAGAAAAGGAATACGCCTCTTTCGGATCGGACAGGGTTTTTGTTACATACTGTATAAGAGGGATTTCGAAATCTGCACAACAAACACATCACTACACTTTATTTTGTATGTATATTAGTATGTTTTTTATTATATTCCTCTTACTCGTAATGGGTCGGGGTTGTCATTGCCAAAAACCGAACTGTCAACGTCAGCGGCGCGAGCGGGAAAAGTGACACTCAAAAAAAAGGTGCGTCCGAGAAAAGTTGCAACGAAAGTTCGCGGCAACCAAAATGTTGAATTCCAAATGAAAACTGTGCAGAGTCATACGTGAAGGAGCTGTGGCAGACTGGGGTAAACATAGTTTAATAATACACGATGATTTTGTAGTCGTTTTGGAACCGAAAATTTTAGACTCTATATCAGTAATAGAACCTATTAAAATATAATTTAAATTAAATAAAAATACATTATTTTATTGATTATTAAAAGTAATGTCATATTCGAACAAAAAATGAGAACTCATGATAATTCCACTCAATGTTACGTACTACGATCACTACGATCGATGTCATTCAATGTTACACACACAACACTAAGCGGTAAAACATGCCTAAACACGTTATCCGCCCATTGGATGCGGCGCGGCGCCCGCTGCCTACAATCCACGCACACAGCTGTAATGTATTATGTACCTACCCCTAGTAACAGGCTGCGCGGCGCCGGCGCGGCGGGCGCTCCTGCGCCGTCGCCCGCGCCGCACCCACCCCCGTTAACGTTAACCGACGCGCACCCGCCAGTTCTGCTGCAACTCGCGCGCGGTAAAGGGACTTAATCGTCAACTGGCGAGCGCGAATCTCGCGAGCGCGCGCGAGTTGGCACTTTTCGATTTTGCCTACTTTTTTTGTCGTCAACTCGCGCGTCTATATAATTTGATGTTTTAATGTATAGTCAGCTACAAAAACGTTATAACAAATTTAATTTAGTTAGGTACTTACCTACTATAAATGTATAAGAAACTTTATGAAATTTGATTTTTAAAATAAAACAAAATATACATCGTTTTGAAATCAGTTTATTATAAATCAACAGGACAAAATATAAATTATTAGTAGTATTTCCCTTACTAATTATCAACAATATCACATTGATTTGAGAATTTGGCTTATTATCTTATTATCTAGTATGTAAATTGTAAAAAACTAAGTAAATAAAATAGAAACAACGAAAACACTCCCCTCACATACTCGTATACTGAATATTGGTAAGTATAAAATAGTAAAGCTAAACATAGTAATTGACAACAAACTGACTTATTATTGCTCCCTAATAAAATCAATCTTAGGAACCATAGAAAGAGTCTTAGAAACTATAAAATCACAGATCACATATGGTTGTAAATGATTTTTACAAAAAACGCTAAACACTATCAATAAGTAGATTCATCAATTGGCTAAGTTATTACTGACGACCTACAGTACTAATAAAACTAATCACAGACTATACAATCACAGATCATGGTTTGTTATAAATGATTTTTATAGCAAACGTTAAAATAAACAGACTATGCTAAATTAAATAAAAAATCACAAGATCAAAAGTTCGATACATAAGTCAATATTTATAACCCCATGGATAAATTCGTTAACAGTGTTGGTAATGTGCTCGTCAATAGCACAAGTTTCTTTACATTTTGCAGTTATATTAGACTTCTTTAAGTATAAAGTCTGATAATAATTATCTTCTTCTTTTAAGATGGTCAAAAAATGTGCAATACTTTTGGGTTTGCTATTAATTTTTTTATTTACCGTAGAATGCCAGCTCTCAACCATGTTCGTAGTGCGGTGTTGGCTAAAATTACAAGACCATTTGTCTGCGAAAATGGAAGTCTCATTCAACCAAGTTCTTACAAAATAATCATTAAATTTTACAATATTTTTATCATTCGGACATTGAGACATAATATACAACCAACCATTCTCAACAGCTTCTTTGGGCAAATGTGCCAAAACAACGCACCTCTTTATATGTTTTCTAAATAGTACAGATTTTGTTATGCCTATTTCGTCAGCTTTCCGCCACAAACTTCGCGAAAAATGAAAGAAACACCCTCTAACGCTTGTTTCAGGGAATATGTCTTTGACTGCTAACATTGCAGCCTTCTCGAAGTCTAGTAGAATGGTTTTGGGATTAAACTGAGGAATTTGGCTCTTGATAAGGCGAAACAAAATTTTGTAAGTTGCTCTTGTTTTGTTACCCAACAACGCATAAATAACGGGTATAATATTATTATGAGTTTTACTACTTCCTAAATCAACATGTAAAGTGTACAACTGCTGGAAAGGTTTTAAACAAAATTTAAAAGTACCATCGCATAAAATGGTCAAATTTGGTTTTGCTAAAATTGTTTTACAATTTTCACTAGCGAATATTAAAATTCTATTGATTGTTTGGTAGTCGGCTAGTAAAAAGTTTGCAAATATTTCGGGCACAGTAACATTCTTAATCGACTTAAAACATACCTTTCTTACCCCCAATGACTTATTCCGTTTTCGGTAAAATTTGTTTTTAATATTTTTATATGTAGGTATTTTTTTTATGAGGTCAATTCCTTTATCTTTAAGGGTTGAGACCGTATGTCGAAATGCATTTGGTATGGGTATAGCACTTGGGTACAGTCACTTTTTACTTTTTCCATGCACTTGTCGAAGTTAAGCTCCAGTTCATTTGATACAAAATCAGGCTCACAGTCGTGCTTGTCATCTCGTTTGATGCAGTTATTGCTATCAATAATTAATCTTGCCTTGCAAACAGTCCTCTTCGAACACCTCCAGATACAGGAACCATCTTTATTTTCTCGGTCTTTATTATATTTGTGTCCTGCACGAAGTAGTATCGAACTTCCTCGCTGAGATGTAATGATGTCGTGTCCAGTTACATTTCTGGACGAACCTGCCTGTGGTCCACTTCCTAAAAATATTGTTTTTAATGACAAACATTTTCTAAAAAGCTAAATCACAAAAAAATATAAATTATCTATATAAAAAATGGAAAATCAACGTATATTTTTTACTATGGAATAAATATACTGTGTAAAATTGCCACGTGGTATTTATTTTAAAGTGCAATCGCACTATAAGAAAGTAAACGACAATCAAGTTAAAGTGAACAAAACAATTAAGTAACCGATAAACTGCTTAAGGAAACAATTTTTTCCAAAATTGAACACCCTTGACTGCTTCTGGCAACAATCGTTTCCAACAACCAATTTTTACTAATCGACTTTAAACTTTATGTTGTAGTTCATAAAGTCCTCGTGAAACGTTTCTAAACCATAGACTGATATATCATCCGACCTTCAAATACAAGTTGACAACATTATAAATCTAATTCTTAGTACACGATACGAAATAAAGTTGACGTCGCCATTTTTTTTTTTTCAAGTTGTAGTTCCCTTAATGTTTTAAATATTTTATTCCACATGAAATATATCCATGTGTTATTAAATGTATCTAGTAATTAATCTAGTTTATAAATAAAATAAGAAACAATACTCTTGTCGATCTTAGTTTTTAGTAAAACGCATTTTTCCATACAAGTAGCTAATATTTGGGTAGTTAAAGTTTCAAGGTACATAGGAAAATACGGAAACAAGATCTATTAAAAAACAGACACAATGTTTAGGCTTATTTTAATGGCTATTCAGAGCAGTTAAAACATTTGAAGTGCGCTTCTGGAGCGAGTCACAGTCAAATTTTTATTACGGCGCGTCGTATGCTCAGATGCGGTCAAAAATCACTGGCAAGCGACCCTCTTTGCATTTTTTTGCGAAGCAACCGAGCGGGTAAAGCCATATGTTAATTCAAAAAAGTAAAATAGTAAGAACAACGAGTTAATCTAAGGTTTAACTAATCAAGATGCCTGATAAAAGTAACAGAACACTTTGAGAGTATTACCCGAAAAGTTTAATTGTTATAAACTTACCCCCACAGTACATCAAAATCACTAAAAACTTCCACATTTTCACACCAAATGGCATTCTTATAGACTTAATAAAAACATTTATACTCTGTAAGTATGTTTACTCCGTAAGTGCACTGTAAACGTCAGCTTAGCTTACGTAACACTAACGTCACTAAAATACAGTGTTGCCAGGGCTCTTGAGTCGAAAGTTACGTTTCGTTTCCTGAAATGTTACATTTTTGCTGCAAAAGTTACATTATTGTTTTTTTTTTTTTAATTTACGTATTTTTTGGGGTCGGGCGCAAATTGAAGTTTGCAAAATGGCGGAGTATAACGGAATGTATGTCTAATGGTGTATTTATGATAAAACAGACTGTAGTTTCATTTGTTCGCAGCGCCATCTTCACTGTTGTTACTATCTGTATCTAGTCTAGCACCCAACTTATTCTATTAGTTGAACCAACAATTCGTTAGTTTTACACTGAACTACTAATATAAGAAATCACAAAACATTGTCAATTTGACAGGCTTACTACATTGAGACAAAAAACCAAAAAAATAATGTTAGAAAATATAGCGAATTGAGGACAAAAAAAAAACATCGAATCCACCAACCTGGCATTAGTTTTTTTTTAAATATTGTAATGTAATACTCGTAGAGTTTTAAATCACAGTAATAAAAAATCGTTGATTTAGTTCCCCACTTTATGTAGATATTAATAACATAACGAAACAAACAAATCACAATTAGCCATGTTTATATACTTTTTACCGCGAACGGCGCGAATTCGCGAAGTATGAAACGTGCACGCACACGCTCAAGCAAAATCAAGTTTTAATACCTGCAAAATAAGTTTCATTTATTCAGTATACGAGTATGTGAGGGGAGTGTTTTCGTTGTTTCTATTTTATTTACTTAGTTTTTTACAATTTACATACTAGATAATAAGATAATAAGCCAAATTCTCAAATCAATGTGATATTGTTGATAATTAGTAAGGGAAATACTACTAATAATTTATATTTTGTCCTGTTGATTTATAATAAACTGATTTCAAAACGATGTATATTTTGTTTTATTTTAAAAATCAAATTTCATAAAGTTTCTTATACATTTATAGTAGGTAAGTACCTAACTAAATTAAATTTGTTATAACGTTTTTGTAGCTGACTATACATTAAAACATCAAATTATATAGACGCGCGAGTTGACGACAAAAAAAGTAGGCAAAATCGAAAAGTGCCAACTCGCGCGCGCTCGCGAGATTCGCGCTCGCCAGTTGACGATTAAGTCGGTAAAGGTTGCATTGTTTACGTTTTACGTAGCCACGCGAAAATGAGTCTTCAGTATGAATATTCGAACGCGGAGTAGTTACTTGACAATGGTTCAGCTGTACACTGTTACTAGTTACAATTTGGAAGGCCAAGCGGTTGTATTCCCGGCCAGAACATTTAAAGGCGCTGCGGCTACGAGGTATTGAAAGTCCTCAAGTACCTTCAACCCCTACCAACTTGGCTGCAACTCAGCGCCTTCTCAATCATGGACAATTCCGTGTGCCGGCTCACGCGCAAGGTCGAGGGCGCCTAAATGACTCGCAGGAGAACGAAGACGCTATTCTGGAGTAGGTACTTCGAGCGGGCTCCGCGGCGAAGCACGAGAGTGGCGGCACAAGAATTTAATGTTAGCCAATGCTTTGTATGGAAAACATTAAATAATAATGGCTTAACATCCCTATAAGTTCCGTCGAGCTCACGTCATCAACAACAATGATGCACCGACAAGAACTGCCCTATGTCAGCTGCCCGGCTCGTTATGGAAGTGTTGTGCGTGCTTACCCAAACAATCAGTTCCGTGATCGATGGATAGGCCACGTCGCGCGGCGGTCCCGTGGCTTGCCCACCACGGAGCCCAGACTTAACGCCCCTGGATTTTTCTTGTGGTCGGAAATAAAAAGACTCCTTTATACCCGTGAAAATGAAAGTCTTAACGAGTTACGCAGTGCGATAGTGGACGCCTTTGATAAAGTGAAAAGTGATAGGCTAAAAGACAATAGCATAAAACGGACACGTTTGTGTATTGAACGCGGCAGACTCCATTTCGTGTAGTTGCTTCGGTACAGGGAAGTGTAAACAATTTATAAATAAACTTTTAATAGGTAAGTACTTAGCTATGTACATAAGTTAATTATTTTGTAAATAGCTCAAATTCCAAAAATCCAAACGCCTGAAGTACCTACTCAGTTCATTGGCTCTCTGTTTCTAATTATTGATACCTACAGTAAAATAAAGATAAGTTCAATTCAAATAAAGTATTTCTGCCGGTCCTAAGCCCGTGTAAAGTATGAACGAGAAATTGGAGTAGGTACAATTTACGTAGTTGGCGTGAAAATGTTGATGCGCAGCGGCTGTGCGAGCGACTGCTGCGCCTGTCGCGGGTTCGATCCTCGCTCGGAACAAATTTGTATGATCTGTGGGTGAATGTTCTGGGCTTGCGTGTTTGTGTATGTGAAAATTTATGTTTGTAAATGCACCCATGACACAGGAGAAAATCCTAGTGTTGGGCAACGTTTTTTTTCTTAAATAAGAACTACGATAAAACCTACCTACACACAGTCTTATTCTAATTTTTTTAGTAAGAATGTAGGTATTACGTTCGTGTCCCGTATCAGCTGATTCGCTGGGCGCCATACTTGTAGTATTTGAACTGCGATCTAGGTACTAACCTAACATCAAATTACGTCGCTATCTGCATCGTAATGCAATTTATTTTAATAATAAAATGTACTTGTCTAGCTACTAGCTATTAAATCACGCGTAGTAGGTACTCGGACGAATCATCCGACCGTCGTCCGTCGCTCGCGTTGCTATAGGTAGGTGACCAGCTGATGAGCTGACTCGTACCGCGCTCGCGCCACCGCACCCCGCGCCCGCGCCACCCGCCGCGCATCATTGATAAATGGCAAGCTTGAGACTGAGGCGGGTTTAGAATGAAATATTCGTGCACTACTACGAACAAACTCGAACAAGTGAAATTTTTTTTTGAAATGCCAACTTTTTTATTATTAGCTGTACAGTCAACTTAATATTTTTTATTTGTACTATTAATTATCCTAAGTTACCACGTTTCGGTTCCAAAACGACTATAAAGTCACGGTGTATATGTATGTACTCATATTTTACTGTTTTTCACCCCAACCGGTGGAATGTCGAATTAACCACAGGTAGTTTCGAAGCCAGCAGCGGTGTGTATTGATCAATAGATCAAACATATTATTATTGTGTATTTATTCAGTAATTATTATCAGCGAAATAATCGTGAGTAACTTACATTATTACCTAAAATTTTTATAAAGTCTTGTGTTTGTTTTGGCAGGCTCTGTATCTTGCATTACTCTATGTGTTTACGACAACGTATGCGGAGGCCACTGATCATTTGGTTTATACTATTACCCTCTTATTAATTTCTCATGATATAATTAATTTTAGATATTTATCTAAAATTCATTATATCATACACATTCACTTTACGTAAATACTTGTAGATTTATATATTTTCATCATCATATGATATACTATATATTAAACATTCTTCGTAGTGTGCTTGATCACATTAATATTCTTTCACCGATCAGTTACTTATTATCACATATTATCAGACTAAATAATTTATTAACCTTACCATTTGCACTCAGTGACTCGTTTGTCTATCCTTTTACCAGTAATATTAATTTTAATTCTAAAATTACACTATGACTAGTAATATATCAATTTATTATCAAAATTGCCGAGGTCTGAGGACAAAGTTAAATACATTATACAGTAGTATACTCGCGGACTCCTATGGTATAATAATTTTAACAGAGACGTGGTTGGTTCCTAATATTAATGATAATTAATTCATAGATTCGAGATACATAGTTTATAGTTGTGATAGAAATCGAGTGTTGTGTGGTAAGTCGGATGGGGGTGGTGTTTTAATCGCTGTGCGCCGTGGCTTGGATGCCATACGTTTTGAGTTAACGGCCTCGCCCAATTATGATGACAGTCATTACTCTTTGCCACTGAATATTGATTACGTACTTTTGAAATTCTACGTAAAGACATTAAACGAGAATCACGTTATGTGCAGCATATATGTTCCACCTAATCAGTCGCTGGCTACCCACCAATCGTTATTTAATCTGCTTGAAAAAGAAATTACATCGCTTGCTGTCGGTAATATCTATATCTTCGGTGACTTTAAGAGGGGACTCTAGTGGCAATTTCTCCATATAAACGTATTCTGCGGTTTTCTTCGTGGATAATGCCTCATTTTTCGAAAAATCTAGATCTACTTAATACGTGCCCCTATTACTTCCTTTTTTCCAAAACGAAATCACTAAAAGAAATATGAGCATCCAAAAACCCAAAAAAAAATCCCGTTTTTACCGCCATGTTCAGACGACTATCAGACAAATTGGATAAGTTTTATAAAAAAAAGAAAAAAATAGAGGCATAGATATACTTTTTCTCTAAATTATGATATAAGTTTTTTTAAGATCTATCTAGTTTTGAGGAAGAAAACAGCAGAATACGAAACAAATTTTGGTCAAAATTTTTGGGGTTATTCTCCAACTCGACAGAGACCGGACACACGTGTGTTCAGTTGGTGAAACTCAAAATTAGTATCACTTATTATTTCGTCATCTGGGCACGCCAAGATTTTTATTCGTGTCCACATAGTGAAACTTAAATTAAATTACTTTTATGTTTTCGCCAACTGGACACATATTCGCATTTTACCCAAATTCAAGATCAAGCTCACTAATGTTTTGTGTCACAATCATCATCAGCCACTAAACGTCCTACTGCTGAGAACGGGTAATTAAGTATGTAATTTTAAAATTATTCACTATTTGTGAATTTATAAAAAATATATTTTTGGCAAAAATAAAATAATTAAATATAAATAGGAAGTCACTATCTCTATGCTTGTTTTCTGTAATCTTCCACATGTAACCAGTTTTATTAAAATTTTTGTATTCCCGGCGGCCGGCGACTAACAATGACGTAGTTTGCTCTGATTAGTTGTAGCAGGTAATAAATCCCAACCCTGTAACCCTTTGGTCATAATTCGTTATCAGTTTACTTCGTTTCGCGTGTGCGTTAAGTGCAGTATTTGTGCCATTTAAAAGTGACGTGAATTTTAATATAGGTAAGTACTGTAAGAGTTTGGAACAATAAGTTTTTATTGTTCACGTTCTGGCTGGTTAAATATGTGGCGAACAAAAAAGTAAGTAGATTTTGAAAGATGTCTAGTAATAAATTTATTTTATTGTGAGATGAATTAAGAATTTGCTTGTGGAAACTAAATAGAAGACCTGTAGTTCCCTATATAACACTATATTAAAATCAACTGATCATAATCATGAAGGCGATTTGACGAATAACGAGATTCTAATGAATTTAAATGATTTCGAGGATCAAGTAAAGCATAATCTAGCTGCTTCTGTCTCAAATCTATACTTTAATACTATTGAGCGAATAGAAGAAAAAGGACTCCATTTAGTTGCAAATATCCCACGTTTCCAAATTGTGAAAAATAAACTATATAGAAAAAGGAACAAATCATTGGACGTTCAATGCATATCATTCAATAATATAGCTAATACAGTTGTAGTTGAGCAGTTCAAGATATCTTGCTTGCAGATCGCATCGGAGATCAACGTATTCTCGTTTTTGCCCACCATAATATGAGAGAAATTGTTGCACATTCAAAGATATTCTTCTGTGATGGAACGTTTAAAACATGCGTTAGAAAGTTCCATCAGCTGTTCACCATTCATGTCGATATTGGGAGTACAAAATATTATACGAACATTAAAAAAATGGTTAATGTCTGTATTATTTGCCTTTGAAATGGTTAATTATCAAATTTTTTATTTCAGGTGAAGAAACTACAAAGAAAGTTAGCTCAATGAATTATTACACATATCGTTTGATGATTCGTCAAAATGCTGACAACTATTTGCTGCGGTTTCGTCGATTGTTTCAGCAGTATTGCGTTGACATGTATGTAAAAATAGAAACGGAACGTTTAACATTCATTAGGTTGAACCAAGCCAAACTGCGTTCTGAGGAGTACATCCATGTACGTGATGCAGTTAGTACTGAAGAAAATGCAGCTAATATTGGTCGATTAACTATTCTGCCGGCGACGTACATTGGTAGTCCACGTCATATGCATGAATATGCACAAGATGCAATGACATATGTTCGTCATTACGGTCGGCCAGATCTCTTTATTACTTTCACCTGTAATCCAAAATGGATAGAAATTACTCAATTGCTGCTTCCCGGACAAACATCAAGTGATAGACACGACATCACAGCACGTATATTCAGGCAAAAAATTCGGTCCCTGATGAACTTTATTGTTAAACAACGCGTCTTTGGAGACACTCGATGCTGGATGTATTCAATCGAATGGCAAAAGCGAGGCCTGCCGCACGCACACATTCTTATTTGGTTAGTGGAAAGAATTCAGCCTGACCAAATAGATGATATCATATGTGCCGAGATTCCTGATCATGAAGTCGATCCAGACCTACATGACGTTGTTACTACTAATATGATTCATGGACCGTGTGGTGCCATCAATCCCCAATCACCTTGCATGGTCGATGGAAAGTGCTCTAAACGATATCCACAGAAATTAACGGCGGAGACTGTCACTGGCAACGATGGTTATGTCGAACTGTCACAACGAAAGTGAAAAGAATGGATTTCGTCGTCGACAACAGTTGGATTGTTCCATATTCGCCACTTATTTCTAAAACGTTCAAGACACATTGCAACGTTGAATACTGCAATTCAGTTAAGTCCATAAAATATATTTGCAAATATGTCACGAAAGGCTGTGATATGGCAGTTTTTGGATTGCAATCCTCGAATACCAACGATGAAATTTCACGCTATCAAGTTGGTCGTTATGTGAACTGTAATGAAGCGATTTGGCGTATATTCGCATTTCCCATTCACGAACGTCATCCTACTGTTATGCATTTGGCGGTGCATCTGGAGAATGGTCAACGAGTATATTTCACGGCTTCGAATGCTACGCAACGTGCTGAAACACCTCCAGCAACTACATTGACCAGTTTTTTTGCAATCTGCCAAAGCGATCAGTTTGCACGAACTTTGCTTTACTCGGAGATGCCACGTTATTATATACTTGGAATGCTTCATCGAAGAATTTTCAAAGACGGAAGCAAGGCGATGCGGTTCCTGGGTATCCAGATGTGCGTTCTACTGATGCTCTTGGTCGTATGTATACAGTTCATCCAAATAATGATGAATGTTTCTATTTGCGGTTGTTGCTGGTAAATGTGCGTGGGCCAACGTTATTTGAGACACTACGAACTGTTAATGGTGTAATATTCCCAACATATCGTGCTGCATGTGAAGAATTGAACTTATTAGAAAACGATACCCATTGGGATACGACAATCGCTGAAGCCATTATCTCTGCATCTCCAAGTCAGATACGCACATTATTCGCTATCATAATTTCGACATGTTTTCCATCAAACCCATGTAACCTGTGGCACAAATACAAGGATAATATGTCAGAAGATATTTTACATCAAATTCGTGTCAGTTCCAGAAATCACGATATTGAGATGAATGAGGAGATACATAATCGTGCTTTACTCTTGATCGAAGATATGTGTTACCTCATGTGCGGTAATTTATTAATCAGGTTAGGAATGCCAGCGCCATATAGTGGAATGAATGACGCATTTAATCGAGAATTGGAACGGGAACGTGAATATGATCACCAGGAATTAGATTTAGTAGTTCAAACGAATGTACCCCTGTTGAATTACCAACAAAAGGAAGTTTATGATACTTTAATGAAGGCAATCGATGATGAAAATGGTGGTTTATATTTCCTAGATGCCCCTGGTGGAACTGGCAAGACATTCCTCATGTCATTAGTTTTAGCAACTGTTCGGGCGAGATCCAACATAGCGGTTGCAGTTGCTTCTTCTGGAATAGCAGCCACATTGTTAGAAGGATGCCGTACGGCTCATTCAGCATTAAAATTACCGTTAAATCTTCAAACTATTGAAGAACCAACTTGTAATATTGCAAAACACTCAGCAATGGCCAAAGTTTTAGCGGCATCGAAAATCATCATCTGGGACGAATGCATATAAATGGCGCATAAACGTGCATTAGAAGCACTTAACCGAACATTAAAAGATTTACGCAATGACTCGAGATGTTTTGGAGGAGCAATGATTTTACAGTCTGGCGATTTCCGCTAAATACTGCCAGTAATTCCAAGATCTACGGCTGCCGACGAAATAAACGCTTGCCTCAAATCGTCAAATCTATGGCGCTATGTGAAGAAACTGCAGCTGACAACAAACATGAGAGTTACATTGCTTAATGATACATCTGCTGAAGATTTCTCGGAGCAATTGCTGACTATCGGTAATGGTCAAGTACCTGTCGATGAATCGAGCGGATTAATATCATTTCCAAATAATTTCTGTAATTTTGTCTCATCAAAAGACGAACTTATCAACAATGTATTTCCAAACATTATTTCTAACTACAAAAATAATGAATGGTTGAGTGAGCGAGCAATTTTAGCGGCTAAGAATAAAGATGTAGATGACCTGAACTACATAATTCAAAATAAGATCATTGGAACAATGCATTCATTCAAATCTATTGACTGCGTCACAAATGAAAATGAAGCCACCAACTATCCAATTGAATTTTTAAACTCTTTGGACGTGCCTGGCTTACCACCGCACAATTTACGCCTAAAGGTTGGCTCCGTAGTAATCATGCTTCGAAACATAAACCAACCAAAACTGTGCAACGGTACGCGTTTGGTGGTTAGAAAATTGATGAACAATGTAATTTACGCTACGATAATGATAGGAAAATTCGAAGGTGAGGAAGTTCTTATTCCGAGGATCCCGATGATCCCAACCGATATGCCGTTTGAATTTAAAAGACTTCAATTTCCGATACGTCTTGCATTTGCCATGACCATCAACAAATCACAAGGCCAATCCTTAAAAGTTTGTGGTTTAAATCTAGTGTGGTGTATGTAACGCATATTAACCGTGTAACCAATAATTGTATGTCAGTAATATATCAGACTTATTGCTATTCGGTTGTTTCCATTGATCTCCTAATCCGCACCGTACATGGCGACCCTGCAACAGGAGCTCGCCTCGCGCGCGGCTCGCGAATTCCTTTCCATATTGGGACTATAAAACTAAAACAGTGGTAGTGATGTGTAAATTTAAAGGAACAATAACTATAACGAATAACTAAGAACATTCGAGAGTGCGGTTGCATATAACACAAGGTCAAATAATCATTATTTTGGACAATGTGTCAGTCAAATCAGAACAAAGAAGAGGTGTTCTTAAATCAGAATGCGACTGGTTCAAATAATGGCAACCTGCAAGACCTTACTTGGCATTTGGGTGCAAATAGCATCATTATGATGATATTGACTATTATGGGAGCTGCACTGCTGATATTCGCTGCTTATAAGCTATACGAAAAATGTCACAGAAGGTGGATTCAACAAGAGATATATCACACTACATTTAGGAGCCTCCGGAGGTCCTTTCGTCAAGGACGTGCTACGCCTAGTGATGCTACAAGGCATCCTGAGAACCCGACGGATAAACAGTAAGCCTTGAGTGAGAAGTAATGCCGGCGTGTGTTTATTTTTTGTGTTTTATTTTAAAGTACTTGGAGAAATAATGAAAGTGCGTGTCTAAAATATATAATCAGCATATTATTACATCGTATTTGTAATAAGTACTTATAGGACTTATTTAATGGACTATAGTTAAAAAAAAAAAAAATAATAATAATACTTTATTGCAACCTTATGTTAATGTTATTCAGGAATTTTATGTTGGTACGTATATTTTTATGTGTTCCTTATTTTACCTCTTGCTGTACCTACTAATTAAAAATTACTATTATGTAATAATAGTATGTAATGGCCCAAGATCTTAGTGATCTATTAAAAGAATTAAAATATATTAAAGACTATTTAATAAAGTTAGGACCAACTAGGAGATCTGTTCAAGACCTACGAATAAAATATGACAGAGCTTGTAAGCTATATGAACAATTGTCAATTATTACAGAAAATATAGACAAACAAATTGCCAATAAAGTAATTAAGTCTTCAGATTTGAAATGCATAGAAGAGTTGTGTGATAAAATTAAGTCTACTTTTGTACGCATAAAGGATCTTTGTTCCACTTGTGCGGGTATTGAAACGAAAGACACCAAATTAACCATGGAAAATTTTCAATTAAAAACTGCAATATCTTTGCTACCAGTTATGACGAATGACGAGGAGGTTACGAAACAACTAATTAGTAATATCGAATTATATGAATCTATGTTAGATGATGCTGGTAAAAATTTATTGATCCAATTTATTTTAAAATCAAGGTTATCTGAGAATGCTAAATTGCGCATGCGTAAAAAATATTCTTCTATTACAGACCTTCTCAAAGATATGAAATGTTTATTGTTGGCGAAAAAATCTGATACTGCCATTCAACAACAATTACAGCAGTCGAGACAAGGAGCGAGAAGTATTGAAGATTTCGGTAAGGACATTGAGTCTATGTTTGTAGATTTAACTATCTCTCAGGCCGACGGTGATTCGGAAAAATTTGAAATTCTAAGACCAATTAACGAGAAAAATGCAATTAAGCGTTTTTCCGACGGCCTGCGAAATAGTCGTGTAAGTACTATCATAGCGGCACGTAATTACAGTACGCTCAAGGACGCGATCAGAGGTGCATTGGATGAGGAGCTGTCATCCCGGCCTGAAGGTGCCGTCATGAGCTATGGCCACGCCAGAGGTAAGAAATATAATAATTATAATAATCGTTCACACAACCCGCGAAATTTTAATTATGCCAGGAGACCTGCCAATACGCAGTTTGGTCGACAGACAAATAGAGGTCGAGGCACAAACACTGAGTTGTCGTATCAAAATAATTATAGAGGTAGATCATTTTATAGGAGTAATTTTCGAGGTCGACGAAATTCTTATAATAGGGGAAATATGTATAGGCATAATAATTTAAATAATCATATTAATATGGCGGAAAGAACTTCTGTAAATACAGAGGAAGTTTCCAATAGCGAAACGGAACCCTCAAATCATTTTTTTCGTTCATAATAAATTAAATAACTCGTGTGGTACCATTAATTCTGTAACTATAAACATATTAGGTATTCCGCAGAATTGGCTAGTTGACACCGGAGCATCGCTCTCCGCCGTGAAGTATGAAAACTTGATAGCACAAAACATTCCTTTCCATATTGAGCGAATTTGCATACGAAGTATAGGAGGTAACATCTACTCAGAGGGATATGTTTATCTAAATTTAGAAATAAATAATACCGAAATTAAACACAGATTTTATGTTTTTAAAAATTTACCTTGTCAAACTGATGGCATATTGGGTCTAGACTTTTTGGATAACAATAATTGCATTTTAAATTTTGAAACCAATACCTTGAAGTTAAATACTAGTAATGGAATAGCTATTTTAAATGTAACAACAAGAAACTCAGGTTTAAATAATTATATTGTAGTACCACCCCGATGTGAGTCGTTACATTACATTGATACTCGGTTAGAACAGGATTGTATAATATTTCCAAGGGAATTATGTGACGGAATATTTCTAGCAGGCACGGTAGTTAGCCCTATAAAAGGAAAAATACCTCTAAAAATTTTAAATACTAGGGAGGACGAAGTACGGTTAAGTTTCTTCGCACCTAAGATAGATTATTTAAGTAATTATACTATTTGCAATTTCGAGCGAAATTTAGTAAAAGCGGATCGTGTAAAAAGGTTATTTAAATTATTACAGTTAAATCACTTGAGTGTAGAAGAAAGAATTTCTATAGAAAATATTTGCGCAAAGTATGCAGATGTATTTTATCTTGATGGTGACAAGTTAGGAGTAACCAACCTTTATCAACAGTCTATACAACTAAAAGACAACGCCACATCTGTGTACGTCAAACCTTATAGATTGCCTAAATCCCTGAAGCCTGAAATAAATAAACAAATTGATAAAATGCTGGAAGAGGATATAATTGAAGAATGTCAGAGTGAATGGTCTAGCCTACTTCTCGTACCGAAGAAAAGCACTGGTGAGAAAAAGTGGCGCGTTGTGATTGACTGGGTTGTTCCGTATTCATCCTATGACGTCTCATCCTACTCATTATTTTTTCCTTACTCAACCTATTTATGTTCCTTACTCAACCCAGAACAATAATATTATTAAAAATTCTTTATTTATCCCATCCGTATTCCTTGCTCAACCTATTGTAAAACTACCTAATAAAACGTTAGATTTGTGTGTACGGTCTGAACAAAAATATATTTCTTGGAAATATTTTAAAAGGTAAGCTTTTGCTTTTATGTTGTTCTATTAAATAAAACTGCAGGAAATTTGATAGAATCATATATTTAAAAAAATATCATCACTCCTATCTTCTGTTCTCTGTTCTCACATACATAATTATAGCTTTTCAAATAACTAAAAAATGTTTTTTTTTATAAAATAAACTATAATGAACAAAAATATTTTAAGCAAACATTTCACAATCAATGTTATCAATGTTAAATCTTCTTTCATTATTATGTTATTACTGGGTTGTCTGATCAAAAGCGTTTTGTACACATTTGGATATAAATTTGTTTAGAATTAACTTAAAATAAATAAAGCTATGTAATATCTTTATAAAATCAACAAATTAATACTTTTTAACTTTTGCTATCAACTACATAAAAAAGTATATAAAAATCACAGATTCAAGAAGGACCATTAACTTAAGACTAGTACAATATTGATTTAAAATAGGTATCAACTTTAGGCACTATGAACTAAGTACAATAAAAAAAATAGATAGAAATCACAGATTACAGAGGAACCATTAACTTAAGACTAATATCGATTTAAAATAGGTATCAACTTTAGGCACTATGAACTAGGTAAAATAAAAAATAGATAGAAATCACAGATTACAAAGGGACCATTAACTTAAGACTAGTACAATATCGATTTAAAATAGGTATCAACTTTAGGCACTATGAACTAGGTAAAATAAAAAATAGATAGAAATCACAGATTACAGATGGACCATTAACTTAAGACTAGTACAATATCGTTTTGAGATAGGTATCAACTTTAGGTACGTCTTCAAATCATAAAAAAATATAAATTATTACTTCCATTTCTAGATTAATCATAGGAATATCTTTTTAAAACCAAGACTTATGTATTCGAACGATACATTTACACTTTAAAATAAATAAATGGAGCTAGTTTTTCTAGGCAGTGACCCAGCACTATTTTTTGATCAACTAATTCTTGAATAGCCCTGTTGATTCGGTCTTCATTTTCCTTTTCATTAGCTGACGAAGAGGTCGATGCACCATTTTGTCGTTGTAACATTCTCGCGTTTTGTAGAAGGGCATCTCTTTTTAAAACATGTAGCAATTTCAGCATATTTATTTTTTTGTTTGGAATAAATCTATTTATTGTCGCATGCCAACTTTCGAGAGCGTTGGTCGTTCTATTTTTTTGCCCGCATACATTCCAAATATGTGTTGGAAATTTGCCCCCCTCTAGCCATGTCTTCACCAAATAGTCATTAAATTTAGTAATATTGTTTTCTCTTGGACAGTCCTCCATAATGTATAGATAAGCGTCGTCAATCAAATGTTCTGGTAACAATGGCAAAGCCAAACATAGGGCAAGATGTTTGAGCTGATTTCTGTTTTTTGTAACTTTTAGTTGTTTTGCTCGTTTAACAAGAGCTTGACAAAAGTGGAAATAACAACCTTTGATCTCTGTATTCGGTAGTACCGTTTGAATTGAATTCATCACAGCCTTTTCAAAATCAATTACAATTTTCTTCGGATTCCAATTTGGTATTTCAGCTTTAATCAAACGGAACATTGTAGTGTAAGATTTTTCCTTTTTTGACATAAGTAGGACATATACTAACGGGATAATATAGGAATTTTCGCTGTCATTGCTCAAATCTCCATGTATAACATAAAGTTGGTAAAATGGTTTAATACAGCATTTAAACGTACCATCAGCATAGAAGTCTCGAATCGTTGCCATTCTTTGCCGCCCTTCCTGTGATGCGAATCCTATAATGCGTGTTTCATTTTCTTGATAGTCGAAAAGTAAAAAATCCTGATATGTACCGGGAATTTCTACTTCAGCGCTATTTTTAAAAGTTGTTTTTTTTACTCCATGGCTCTTATTGCGAGCGTTGTAGAGACCAGTCTTGATGTTTTTAAATTCTGGGAGGTTTGTTACTAAATTGAGCCCCCGTTCATGTAGTGACAATAAAGTTTCTTGATACACTGTCGATATTGGTTCACCTTGTAATGACTTCACTCTATCCTTGAGATTGTGCAAAGCTTCTTTCACAACATTTGTTATTTCACTACGATCACAACTATGAGGATTTTCTTTTTGAACGGCTTCGTTTAACACTCTCACACTACCAAAGCAAGCTGGTGCTTTTGTGCAACGCCACATTACGCTTCCATCCTTATTGTCGTATTTTTTATGAAATTGAAAACCGTTATATAACAACAATTTACGGCCTCGTTGCGATTCTACATAACGTAAGTCATTATCACGGTTCTGGTGCATTTTTAACACGCGTTGACACACAGTATGCCAGTTAGTGGTAAACTGATAAGAACCGATCCACAACATCGTTAAAACGATTAAAACCGGTTAAGGGTCAAGACAGTAGCTATTGCTATCTCTTTCACTTTTTTACGTAAAAGCCATTAAAGTTATTTAAACTAAACGCACAGACGGACGGCCGAACGGTGCAATAAAGTGTGCAAATGAAACAGCGCACATCATGTTCTCTCTCGCACTCGCACTGTTTATGAGTGACGTCACATAGACAAAGGTATGTGCGTCGACTTGTTTACTAAAAATTCAAAAATGTACATTACCATTTTTTATTTTTTTAATCCTAGAAAGTCGTTCTATCGAAGGCATAGATACATATTAATTTTCTGCAAGAAAATAAGTATTCGTTTGCTATCCATACCTTTTTGGTATTATTTGCTTCGAGACGAGTACGGAATGCATTTGGGTTGAATTAAGGAAATATATTAAAATAATTTAATGGGTTTAGTAAGGAATATTAGTTTGGGATGAGTAAAGAAATGGGATGAGACGTCATAGGATGAATACGGAACAACCCGATTGACTATCGTAGGTTGAATTAAAGAATAAAAGATGATAAATTTCCTTTGCCAAACATAAACGATATTCTAGACGCATTATCAGGTGCTATTTATTTTAGTCACCTTGATTTAAATCAAAGTTATTATCAACTTGAACTTTCCCCAGATAGTAGAAAATTTACTGCATTTACAACTTACAAACAGTATCAACTTAAACGGTTACCTATGGGTTTAAAAATAAGTCCTAGTGCATTTAGTCGTGCAATGACAGTAGCTATGTCCGGATTAAACTATGAAAAATGTCTCTGTTATCTAGATGATTTGATTTGTTTTGGAAGGTCAATGACTTTACATAACAAAAATTTAATTGATATTCTTGAAAGATTGCGAAAAGTAAATCTTAAAGTTAACCCGGCTAAATGTCAGTTTTTAAAGAAAGAATTACTGTACTTAGGACATGTTGTTTCAGCACAAGGTATTAGCCCAGATCCAGAAAAAACTAAAGTTATTCAAAATTATCCAAGGCCTAACAATAGTGACGAAATCAGACGATTCGTGGCATTTGCCAATTACTATAGGAAATGTATTCCTCATTTTGCTGAAATTACTATTCCCTTGAACAAACTATGTCGCAAAGGAATTACGTATGAATGGAAGCCTGAATGCGAAAAATCATTTTTTTACATTTAAAAAAATCTCTCATGTCCCCACCTATCTTACAATACCCGGATTTTGCTGAAGAAAACGAATTTATCTTACATACTGACGCATCTGGTATCGCAATTGGCTCTATGCTTTGTAATAAAAATAACTTACCGATAGCCTACGCAAGTAGAACGTTAAACAAATCAGAACTTAATTATCCCACAATAGAGAAAGAGTTGTTATCTATTGTGTGGTCTGTACGCTATTTTAGACCTTACTTATTTGGGAAGAAATTCGTTATTAGAACCGACCACAGACCACTAGTATATTTATTTAATATTAATAGCCCCAGTAGTCGTTTATTGAAATTCCGTTTGAGTTTAGAAGAATAGGATTGAATATGTGAAAGGAGCGAATAATGTAGCTGCAGATGCATTATCTCGCATAATTCTGACTTCTGACGAGTTAAAGGATATGAATAGACATGTTATGACTGTTATGACCAGGCGAATGAAGAGATTGAATGATGCTGAGTGTTTAGATTCTGAATCGGTTGATAATCATTTATCCACAGATGGCTGGACTGATCACCCAAAAGTCGTGGAAATAATTAAAAAACCGAACTCAGGAGTTGAGTTAATTATAGGAAAATACAAACGTAACATAAGTGATGACATTTGTGTACATCAAGATAAGTTTACGTATTCACCGTCAAAGTTAATTATTTATGCTACTGTTAACGCTCGATCATGTTCTGCGCGAGACGCGTTCGTGAGGGGGTTAGAGTCGTTTTGTAAAAAGATAAATATAAATGAAATATACATAATAAAAAATTATGAAAATAAATATATAATTGAATGGTTAACCAGTGAGATAAAAAATAATAAAACGTGGTCCGGACCAAGAATTTGTGTTATTAGAGGAGTAACTAGAGTAGAAAATGTCGATGATAGGAAAGTTATCCTCAATGATTTTCATTTACTACCAACAAGTGGTCATGCAGGCATTAGACGCATGATAGGTAACATAAAGCGTTACTACTTTTGGCCGAATATGACTAACGATGTTAAAAACTTTGTAAAGAAATGTGATAGTTGTCAAAGGCAAAAACATTCCTTGCCAACTAAACAACCAATGGAAATTACGACGACGTCAAAAAGCGCTTTTGACAAAATATATTTAGACATTGTGGGCCCACTAGAAAAAGATTATTATAATATGTCTTATATTTTAACTATTCAGTGCGAGCTGAGTAAGTACGTAGAAGCATATGCGTTAGAAAATAAAGATAGCTATAGTGTTGCAAAGTCTTTCGTAGAAAATTTTATCCTTAGGTACGGTATTCCACAAGCGATTGGCACAGACAGAGGAACCGAGTTCATATCAACAATTATGACCGAGGTATGTAAATTACTAAAAATAAGTCAAATTTCCTCTACAGCTTATCACCACGAATCATTAGGATCGATAGAAAATAATCACAAGTCATTAAATTCATTTTTGAGAATACAAACAGATAATAATTCTAAATATTGGAGTAATGGTTACAATATTGGTGTTTTTCGTACAATACGACTGTACATAGTGAAACGAAGTACAGTCCTTATGAACTAGTTTTTGGAAAGAAATGTAATTTGCCGAGTAATTTAAAAACTAATTTTGTAGAACCATTGTATAACATTGATAATTATCCTTTAGAACTAAAATATCGCTTAGAAAAGTCTCAGTTTGATGCCAGGCAAAATTTAATTAAAAGTAAGGAAATAAGGAAATATTACTTTGATACCTATGTTAACCCTATAACTTATAAGAAAAATGACTTACTGTTAGTAAAAAATGAAACAAGAAATAAATTAACAACCTCAGTGTATTCAGGTCCTTATGAAGTTTTACAAGATTTATCACCCAATGTTAAAATTTTAAAGAATGGTAAAGAAGTAATTATACATAAAAATCGTACTAAACTATACAATAAATAAGTTATGTTAGTATATGACCCATGTAAACAACCGATTATGTTAAACGATTGGTACTTATATTATACCCTTTTATTGTTATACAATTTTACTTAACATTATACACTTTTGTTTATTTTTACCTACTGTAACCTTTATTTAACCAATTTATTATAGATGTACTTAGTAATAAATACTAAAATTGTAATATTATTTCATATATAAAAAAAAATTAACTAATGTTATTTTTTTTTTCTATTATTTTTATTGATAGGGCGTGTGGTGTATGTAACGCATATTAACCGTGTAACCAATAATTGTATGTCAGTAATATATCAGACTTATTGCTATTCGGTTGTTTCTATTGATCTCCTAATCCGCACCGTACACTTATAGAACATTCATGTTTTTCCCATGGTCAATTATACGTGGCATGTTCACGGGTCGGAAGACCATCTGCATTGTTTGTTTTTGCTCCTGATCATAAAACAAAAAATGTCGTGTATCACAAGGTACTTAAGTGAAGAGCAACCTATGTACTAAAATACAGAAATAATAATGAATGATTAATGTAGGTATTTAATTTTTTTGTATTTTTTCCAATAAAAAAAACACAATCTGCTTATTTATTGCCATTAAGGCGGAACAAAGTTCGCCGGGTCAGCTAGTTATTGATATAAAGTAAATTAACATGAAAAATTTTTCTTTTTAAAGTTTTATATAACGGTCCTGTTACATAGTCATTCTGTTCCAAACCATAGACGTTAACACTTACGTTTGGATTTAAGTCTTCAAATAATTTTATATCGTCTAAACTGGGTGGAAATGTCATGTTTGCTATGTTTAACACTTTTGAATAGTGAGGATATGATGTTACTCTATTTGAGTTATGCTTTGCTGGGTACAAATAAGCTACAATTCTCCAAAGAAAACAGTAATTGTCTTTATTGACTATGTTTAGACATGATTTTGTATTTTGAATTCGCTTAGGTAATTTTATATAAGAACCGGCTCTCAAAGGACTGTATTTAACAAAATTAATTTCTAAATGACTTATGGATTCAATCGTCCACCCTGACTCACTTAGTTCGAACTCTGAACATTTATTTAAGATTTTTTCCGCAAATGCATGATAAATGGATAATATATCTGTGCTTTGAAGTATAATTATATATCTCGTGTTAAATGATTTAAGACTTATTTCGTTATTTTTAGGTAAATTGTACGAAACAAAAAGTTCGAAATTGACTTTTAAAGAAACGTGTTGTTTTAATAACTCTTTGATTAGATAGCAACATGTGTCTGAAATTTCAGTTAAAAACATTTCAGGAGTAATAGTAAAACTTTGAGGGGTTATTTTATAACTGACTATTTTGTTTTTAAAAGCACAAGCTATTATACGAATATTATCAAATTGCGTTTTTATGAGGTTATTAGATCTATGGATGTTGGTTTTTTTGTGAGAAGAATAATTGTGAACGTTAATGTTACAAGCTTGACAGAAAAACATTGAATAATTTCAGAAAAGCTTTAGGTATTTCTATTTTTTCTTAGTCAGATTTTTTATATTATGAAATTTTGTATTGTTTTTATTTTGAGGTTTTTATTTTATCTACTAAGTAGATTCTGTAAGAGAGCAATGCATTTATTAATAATAATTAATACAAAAAATACATGGTTAGGTTACATAATATGGCTATAAAATTTGTATAATATCGATAATATGGCTCAATATAAAATAGTTATGATAAAACATTCAAAAAGGATTTTGGGGGTACAAAATTGGTTGGATAGAGGAGTAATCCTCTTTAACTGTTCCAACCAACTGAGTAACCGCCTTCCAAGTTGGACTATTGTCATTCACCGCTGTTTTGAAACATAGCAGTGAATTTTTCCAACGGTTAGTTGAAATAGCGTCCAACTCCCGGCAATTCGATATGCGGACCTCAATATAAAATTCTCCTCGTCTTGTGGGGTCACTTTGCATAGTGTACCCAGAACCCACTCGCCGAGTTAGGTAGCTCTTCAGCTTTGCTGCCCGGATTGGTTCATGTTGCTCTTCACCCTGGAAACAAACAAAATAATAAACATTAGTTAATGTAACAAATCAATTTCTCAAAACAAATAGCTAATTTTATCATAATCTAATGTGAATCATCAGATTATGATAAAATTAGCTATTTGACAATCATCAAGCCCCTGCTATTATTATTATTATTATGTATGTCTCTGCCATGTTCTCGGGACTATAGATTTATAACATTCATAACATCGTCCTTTTTTCCGTACAGTTAAACTCCATGCTGCTGCTATACAATTGCTCTACTATATACTTATTAGTAACTATGCTTTACACTGCCACATAAAAATAGTTTGGTCTGTTTTTCTACATTAATTATTAAATAACCATAAATTTACCTCGGAATCAGGGAAGATGACTCGTTTTCTTTTCCTTTCCGATGTAGACGCAGAGGCAGGCGGAAGGTCAGCCTCCGATTCAGACTCACTTCCAGCAGCAGCCGACAACAGCTGTTCTTGCATCCGTTTTTTAGATTTTGCTTTCGGCTTGGTCGGCTTAGGTCTTGAAGGCTTATTTGGCTTCCCGCTTTTGTGATATAGGGATCACTTCGGTATCGGAGTCAAATGGATTGGAAAACCTGAAATAAAACAAAATTATAACACATTGAAAAGCAGGTCTACTTACATTCATTCGTTTGTTTACAACTGTTATCACCCCGCCCATTCATGATAATATTAGACCCCTCTGTCCAGACAAGCTATTTTCCTGCATGGGAATCGAACTCATAAAATCACTCTCACTAAATACACTCGCGACCTCTGAGCTTATGAGACGCGGTCACACCCATATGAACACACTGATCACAAAATTGATAGAGTTAAATGACACGTACATACATACTGTTTTTATTTATTAAACACACTGATTAACCGATATAAATCTATATAGAAATGATTGCAGAATGCTCTGTTAAAAATATTCTGCGAGATGATCCCAAATGACACTGATTTTATACTCCCAAATTGTAAAACGGTATACACACTTGAGAAATGATAATTAGTTATAGTTTATTTAAAATAAGTCATACATAGTGACATACACTTTTAATCCTTATGCACGTAGTACATAAGATTTATAATCACTTATTTTTTAACCATCATTCGTACTCAATTATAACTTCGCCCTTACTTACCGTTTTAGGAGGATATATTATACGGCGACACGCTGTCGATGAAAACTGACACGAAATTTTTATAAGGTAATCGTATGTACTTGCATACAAATGATCTCTCTATCATGAACAATTCTAGAGACCAACTACATATAGTTATTTCATATTAACATTGAAATTGACTTTTATAAATTGAACTCCGAAATATTTTATTGATAAAACGTAAAAAAAAAATATTTTATGGAAATAAAACGTTGTTAAACAGAACGTGGTACCTAAAAAATGAATCGTTTTGAAGCCTGTTATAGTTTATTTAGTATACGTAGAAACATAAAGTGAAAAGAAAATGTTTTTTAAATAATATTAAAATTATCTGTGTAGTTTAATATTGATATATAGATATTGTTAAAGTTTTTAAGCAAAGGAAAAATTCGACCGCGGGCAGGATTCGAACCTGCGTCTTCTGGTTAGGTACACCAGACGCTATGACCGCTAAGCCACCGTGATACCTACCCGCCATGTCGAATTTTGCCTTCGCTTTCTGAATTATTTACGTCTTTATGGTGACGTCAGTGACACCTATTGAAAATATAGATATTGTGTTTGTGTTTAGATTTATAGCACTTATATATTTTAATTTCGTATTTTAATGACAATATTAATGAATACTTTACCTTCTCCCTAATAATAATGGATATAGAGTAGTATAGTATTTAACAGACAACGTATGAATTGATATATTATACCTTAATAAATTATATAAGTATTATATGTATTAAGTTTACAAACCATAGGACAAAGGTAGTCCAATATTTTATCACATCGTTGACGACACGTTTGGCGCATTGGCTAAGAGCTCGACATCACAATGTAAATAGTAGATTTAATATATGCTGCAACTAATGCGTCAAGTGTTTGCAGGTTCGATTCCTGCACGGAACGAAATGGGTATTTGTTCCGGTTTGGATTTTGTTTTTAAGTTTTTTTTTATTTTTTATATTATAATCAATTACACTATATCCATAATACAGTTACTTTCACATGCGGCTATACATCAAGTTATAATTTCCTGTAAAAGCTGACCTCTCATTATACATGCAGCCTATGCATTTGTCAGTACTAGATGTGCACCACATCGATGCAACGCTGTGCGGCAGTCGAACGTGTCATTGTTGTTTAGTACATGCCATAATTTTGTGTCGCTATATTATTCGTTCGACATCATGCCAGTTTATAATATACACGACACCCGCTAGGACCGATGAAACAAGATTTGGACGATTGACACATGTATCTTTAAATGTATCTAATAAGCATAACAAATGCGCAACTAACTAGGTACAGCGCATAACAACCTACATCACGATACGAGCAGGGCCCCAAGTCTGCTATTTTTTATCAACTCGTCATTCCAATACGACCCCATTGTCATTTTGGCAAAAAATCGTAATCTGCTAATTCTTAATGGTCGATCATTGGTCGATCATTGGTCGATCAGTGGTCTCGTAATAGAATTGTAGTAGAATGACATTGTCGTGTTGCCATTATTATAAAACCCATTAGTAGAAATGATTTTCGGAAAACTACTACTAAACTTGAACATTTATTCATGCCAGATTTTAATAAGATATATTTTTACATATGATTTATTAGTGTTATAAGCAATCTGAAGTAGTAAGAAGTCCGTAAATAGCATTAAACAGGTAACAATAACAACTCAATAATATTTTATTAGCTGTCAGTCAAATGTGACATATTAATGTCACATTTGACTTTGACACTACTGCCGCCGTTCGACTGTTTTGAATATCTGGTGAATTTTGCAAAATTTATTTAAAAAATGGTCTTAATTGAGCAAATCTCGGCCCTTATCGATTTTCTAGAAAACCACCAAGACCTTGCGCTTGGCTACTGCAGCCGAACAAATGAAGGTCGTAATTTATCAAAACGATATTGGGTGGAGTGCGCTCAAATTTTAAACAGTGTTGCAGTGGACTGCCCCTATAAAACCCCGACAGAGTGGCGCACAGTAAGTACCTGAATCTGAATACAGCTTATTTAGGTATGCATCATAAAATGTTCTTATCATTATTGTAATTTTTGCACTTTTTTTAGTTCTACAATGAGTACAAAAGCAAAACACTTAAAAAAATTAAATCACTCAAAAGTGAAATGAGTGCAACAGGTGAGCAATACTTTTCTTTTGGAAACCTTTCAGAATTATTATGGGAAGCATATACTTAGTAATTATTTTATATGCTGCATTTAAGGTGGTGGTCCTGCCAAAAAAATAATGTTAACCCCACTCCAAGAGCGCCTCTACACAATATTAGGAAAAGATGTAGGAGACCCACTCCCAGGCGTCCGACATAACCCACTCACTGTAAGCATTGGAACATTGGTTTTATCTATTATCATTTTTAACTGTTGTATTGCACATTAGGAATTACTTCTTAACTTGTTAACAAAACTAATATGCCACAGCTGCATATTGATTTTTATTTGCATGCTTATTTGTTCACTAACATTTTATCGACTTGCTTGCTTTGTTTTATTAACTGTATGTTTTTTTTTGTTAAATAGCCAACTATCATGCTTCCGGTGGTTGATGCTAGTCCCACTACTAGCACTAATTTTCAACTGCAGAACAATTCTTTTTCGTGAGTGTGCTTAATTTGCACAGCTTTCATAATTTTACCAAAGTAACTAGTTTCTTAACTATTTTGATAACTTTGTTTTATTTTACAGAATTTTAGACAATTATGAAGTGCCTGCAACAGAGGTCATACACGAGGCTCTTGAAAACATAGAAACACAAGAAATAAGGTATAGCTACTACAACTTTCTTCACATGGGTTTAAATAAATAGGGTAACATATAGACTAATGTCATTGTAATTGTTTATCTTTCAGCTTAGAACAGGAAAATTTTGTTCAGCCATCCAGCAGCAACCAGCCTCCAAAGCGACGCCGTCGCCAAAAATCTGCACGGCGGTATGCAGCGGAAGGTAAAGATCTTGCAATTATTTGTTTTGACCATTAACACCCCACTCTAGGGCCAAGGCTTGATGAAACAATTTTTTTTATAGATGAAAACCATACAGCGCTTGAAAATGCCCAATCAAGGCTGGAGGCTATTGAAGCCAGGAACGCCGAGGCAATGTTAAATCAGGCAGAAGCAACCAATAACTTGGCTGCAGCAATAAATCGATTGAGCTCCACCACAGAAAAAATGGTGGACCTTATAGCCCACTTTGTGACATCTGTGCCAAAAAAGGTAATTACTGTTGATTTATATTTATGAACTGGTTCCACCAAAAATCGGAACACTTACTTATCGTGTGCTACAAACATGCATTAAGTATTTAGGAGCACTGAAAACAATACAATTAAAATCATTTTAATTAATATTATCCATCCAGCTAAGATTAAAAGCTTGTGTTAGGTGTAGGCCTAGTATTTGAAATCTTGATTGTAACTCTGATACTGGTACGAAGTACCAACTTTTTTTAAAAAGTTTTTTTTTTCTTTTTCCAGAAACTCCGCAGAATTATAATGTCATCAGATTCTGAGTCGGACTAGTTCAATTTGTTTGTTTGTTTACTTGAACGCGCTAATCTCAGGAACTACGGGTCCGATTTGAAAAATTATTTCAGTGTTAGATAGCCCATTTATCGAAGAAGGCTATAGGCTATATATCATCACGCTAAGACCAATAGGAGCGGAGCATAAATGAAAAATGTTGCAAAAACGGGAAAAATTTTAATGCAGAAAAGCCGAGAAACCACGCGGGCCAATCCGTGGGCGGAAAGCTAGTGATTAATAAAACAGTATTTATGTAAAAAGTATTATGCATTTCTCCAATGTCTGTCAACAAGAGCCTGCTGCAGTGCCCGACCTTCAAGGAGATCCCGGTTCACCCTTCGATGTTCTTGATAATTAGGTGCTGCATAATTATTTTCCTCCTAAATTAAAAGACTTATTAGTAATTAATATGATTGTTATTTTGTTAGTTTAAAGATAATTATAGTATACTGTTATATAAAGAGAGAGAAGAAATAAAGAGTGATTTAAATGTTGATTTTTTAACATAGTAGTATAATTTCAAATTCCAACTTTATTATATTCCAAAATAGTGGAATAGAAATCACCTGTTGCAAGCGAAGTGCTTCTGCATAAACTTCATCAGTTGGCAACGGTGCTCTTGCCATGTTTGCAATATTGTGCAATATGCAACATGCATTTACAATCTTGCCTGCAGTTATTGGGCTATAATGTAAAGCACGTGCTACAAGCAAGCACCTACAAAAAATATATTTACTTTAATACAATCCCATTTAACTAAATGTCTTAATAGATTAACTTTATATGTACATGAACAATTAAATCTTAATCTCTAAAATTCAGTCAATATAAAAAAGTCACTGTTCTTGAATAAGTATGTAAAACAATTGCCTAGACATGCTTTTCACCTGAAACGAGCTTTTAATACGCCTATGCAACGCTCCACTGTATTGCGTGCAGTTACATGTTTTACATAATAATGATGTTGTGGTGTCCCATCTACAGTATTGAGGATCGGGGTCATCATTGTTTTCCTTAGTGGATACCCACTGTCACCTGAAAATTATAATAATTTTTAAAAAAACACTAACATGAACATGATAAAGTTCTTAGGATTTTTTTCCAACAAAAATATTGTAATACCTAATAAAAATACTTGTTCATTCGTATTTTCCGATATTTGTCTTAAGTGGTGACTGAGTGGATGACCCTGCCATACTGTAGAATCATGTGCAGAGCCTGGGTTGCTTGCGTCCACACATAAAATATTTAAATCAGCATCACAAATCTGTAAATGAATTAAATATTATGTATTTTGACATTACCTACATTATATTAACTGGGCAATAGGAAGGTAGACATTTCTACTTTCTATCCAATACTTACTATCATAACATTAAGGGAATGGAAGCCCTTTCTGTTATAATATCGCTCCTCATGTATGTGCGGCCTTAGTATAGCTACATGGGTGCCATCAATGCAACCCAGGATGCCAGGAAACTCAAATTTCTGATAGAACCTGAAAAGTTTTAGTAACTAAATAATTCTGTTTAGGTACAACAGGCAATATAAACAACACAATCTGGGTATATTTCATTTCTCACTTAGCCTTTATAATATTCCTTTCATCAAATTGTGTAGGCCATTTAATGTATTTGTGATACAGTTTATTTAATGCCTCCGTTACTTGGTTAATGGCTCGTGACACCGTTATTTGGGAAACATTATGGAGGGCACTCTGTCCAATCAAAGTTTGGTAAGACCCTGATGCATAAAATGCAAGTGCAATTAGAATCTGCAATATAACATTAATCAACATTTCTTGTTTAGGTAAGCATAGCTAAAGGTTTATACTTAATAATATGGAATAATTAATCAATGTCAAGTTCAGTTTACTCACTTTCATTTCTGTGGATACGCAATCGTTTCGACGCGGTCTGGCCATAAGGGGGACGAGCTCTTCAACTAGCCCCTTTACTGAGTTCTTACCAAGACGAAACGTTTTCACGAATTCCGCCTCGGGAATATCAATAAAGGGGTTCGTATTTATTCTCGACAAGCGACGGGCTCGACGACGTCTTTTACGTTCCTCCGTCCTTGTTTCTCTAGCATCCACTGCGTTAGCTAGCTCGAGAATATTAACTCGTAGTGAATACATGACCGTAATTCCACAAACACGATAAATAAACACTTTTTACATACTCCGAATAAAAAAACCTTTTTACCGCGTAATGAATTAAGTGCAATGACTGCACAATGATGTCGTAATGGTAGATCACTGATCAAAGGAACTGTCAAAATTTTAGCAGATTACCGCATATGTCAGTCATTCATTTGTCATTATTTACAAGATTACCATTCTATGCCATTTCTTTCAATGGAGTGTCAGTGGTCGACCATTGGAAAGTCATAATGACGCCATTATATTAGTAGATTACGAAACTTGTCAAAATCAACAATTATGAAATCAATGATAGACCATTCTGACACAATTGTAATAGCAGACTTGGGGCCCAGGTCGTATTCCCCGATGACTGTACAGTTACGAATCGAAGAAAATGCTAATTCGCTTGTGTCTTACGGTTGAATGCGATGCGCAGTCGAAAACATGCGTCATAACTTGTAGGACCGAAATAGAATTGGGGGTTCTGAACAGAACCCCCAATTCTAACCTACTAATATGGTGTCTTTGTATTTGAAAGTGATCTCTAAATAGATTTTATTTTACATTAAAAAGCAATTTTTAGTTTTAATGTTGTTTTGTCTGAAAGTTTTTGTAGTTTTTGGAGTAATCTTATGGGTTAAACAAATTAATTTAGAAGAGATATTAAAACAAATTAAATTTTACTTACCCACATAGATACATTATAACGCCTATTTACAAGAAAGTAAATTGGTTGATACAGGTAGGTTTTTTTAGGTCTGAAAACTGCAAAGCCCAGTCAGATTCCGATGAAGAGCAACAACCACAAGCACAGTTACCTGACATTCAAGACTTTCCGCAATCAACCGTGGATAACCAGGAGTTATTTAATATTAATTCACCATCTGCCAGAGTTGATGATCAGCCATCTAGCGTCGGCGAGCAGTCTCCTAGTATTAACGTTGAATCGCGCAGTAGATGTCGTAAAAGAAAATCAGAACCCCTCTTATGGAAACGAAACCAGAGCAAGCTATTGAAAAACAAAGGTATATCCTAGCTTCTATGTCAAAGTCTAAGAAAGTTAATGATTCCAAAAAAATGGGTCCTTTATATTTCGGTAAATGTAAATTAAAATGTTCAACAGAGTTTACGTTTGAAGAACGAAAGCATATCTTTGAAAATTTCGGGGAGTGCGGTGATCTGGAAATCCAACGTTTTATTCACGATCACATGACCAAGATAGAACCAAAATATAGATACGTTCGTGAAGGTAGCAGTCGCAAAAATTACAATCACGCATATTTTCTGACTCGAAATAATAAAAAAACTCGGGTATGTAAAGTATTCTTCATGAATACCCTTGGAATCTCAGACACAATGATCAGAACCGTTGTCAAGAAGCAGTCCGAAACTGGTCTGCACCTTAAAGATAACAGGGGAAAACATAACAACCATAAGACACTAGACTCAGAGCTGACCGATGGTGTCAAAGCACACATCAATTCAATACCCCGCATAGAAAGTCATTGCTGTAGGGCGCGATCGACTCGGGAGTATATTGACGGCGGGTGTAAACCCGCCCTCAATATACTCAATAACTCAATATACTCACAAATGTGAATCTGAGGATGCACCACTCGTTTCATATCAAGTATACTACAACATATTTAAACATGATTTTAACTTCTCTTTCTGGCAGCCTATGAAGGATCAATGCGAAGATTGCATGGCTTACCAAAACGCTGAAGATAAATCGTTACTACAAGAGACATACGACGAGCACTTGAAGCAAAAGACTCTCGCTAGAGCTGAAAAAGATAGAGATAAAGAGCTTGTGAGAAATACTTTCGTAGTGGCTGTGTACGACCTCCAAGCGGTGATGCCTTGTCCTCAGGGTGATGTGTCTAATTTCTATTATACGTCTAAATTAAATCTACTTAATTTCACAATAACCTAGCTCGGTATAAAGGACACAACTTGTTTTGTATGGCATGAGGGAGAAGGCGCCCGAGGTATTAATGAAATTGGCTCCTGTGTTCTAATGTATCTCAGAAAATTGAATGATAATGCCACGGAACCTTGTGATGTCACTTTCTATAGCGATAATTGCTGTGGCCAGCAGAAAAAACAAATTCATGCTGGCAATGTACCAATATGCGACTCAAGAATTACCGAACATCAATAGTACGAGTATTACTCATAAGTTCTTAATAAAAGGACATACCAAAAACGAAGGAGACTGTGTTCATTCTGTTATCCAACGTCACATTACGAGAGCATTAAAATCATCTCCAATTTACGTTCCAGACCAATATATCACTCTAATTAAAACAGCAAAGAAAACTGTAGATTACACGATGTCGACCATCGACTAGCTCGGTTGAACGAATTTCACTTTATTAACTTCATCTCTTTTACACATCGGCAAACTAAAAGATACGAATGTAGTCCTTCGATATGGTTGACATTGACGTTTTGGATGAAGTATTCTATTTATTTAAATTGAAATCTAAAAACGTATTTCGCGCAATTTTCCATTTTATTGAATATTAAATAATTTAAATAAATTTGTAACTTTTTATGCGATGGCGAGAACCAGCCCATCGCAATTCGAAGTGATGGTGGATTATATGGAGAGGTATGTGACAATATTTTCTAAAAATGGTCTACAGACGTGTTAGTTTGCTAAGTTTATCATACTAACTTTTTTTCAGAAATGGAGCTTTAAATAAGCCGTCAGATGGTCCTAGCGGGGCCATAAATAAGTAGCAAGAGCTCACTAATGCTCTCAACTTGGACACGACAGGAAGTTCGAAGCCTGTCGAAAAATGGAAAAAGGTAACTTTTTTATCCAACACAACTAGTTTACGATGCATGCAGCATGCTGCGTTCTTTCCCAAGCATTTCTTTATTTGAAAGTTCTTAACCCTTTAAGCGCCGACACCGTAATATTACAGGCACAAATACTTTAGGTACTTTACTTTACTCGTAGGTATATTTAAGTTATTTTATGGAAAAAGTTCTCATAGTGCACAAACTCCATATAAAATGTGTCAATTTTAAGATGTAGGGTATAATCTTTATTGTTATGGACATTTTTCAATGTTTTAAATGATAAATACTTTGAAATTTGATTAAAAACATTGTGATCACTGTCGCCTTACCTGTATCGCCAATCACGTAATTTTACGATCTATTCCCATCCAATACCAAGAGCTAAACGATTTGGTATTAGTTCATTTCCGAATTTATTTTCTATTCCCAACGAGTACCACATTTTTTAAAATAAAAAATCTATTACTAACGAATACCAAAACGTGACTTTTTGTACACCCAGCTACACAAAGTTTTATTTTATTTTCTAACATTTACATACTCTACTATTTTAATTGAATGCTAAAAGTCTAAAACTTTCCAAACTAACAAATAAGTAGTTCAAATGAACCCTCTTTACCTGCGAAAAAAGGTCGATTTTTGTCTATTGTTTTGTAATTCGAAGCAACTAATCAGAATTGAGTGTAAAATAAGTCTTGTTCTCAGGCAGACAACTCGGTTCAGTACATTTCCATGCCTGCGGCGGGTGGTGCATACTCAGTGAAAGTAATATTTTTATAGTGAGTATTTTAGTGTAATTAAATTGCTATTTACTTATCTTGTGTGTTCCTATTTTTTAAATAGGTATTATCATAGTAGGTAGGTACCTAATTAAAAAGAAGCAAAGATAGAGTTTAATGTGTTAGAAATACCTATTTATGTTTTATATACATATATATTTGTTCATCACATGCATATGTTTATCACAGAAATGGCTGAAGAAGTGAGATGAATCTGATAATCAGCCTTCAACATCTTCGGGAAACCCAGGAGGACTGACGTTTATAAAAAGAAATGGTGGCTTGGTTTTGCTGAGAGCTGGTTACCAGTACACTAAAAAACGGCAAAATAAAAATGGATGGAGCCATTGGAGATGTGTGAAGGTTAAAGAGTGTAGTGGATCTTTGCAAATTAAGGTATGTTTTAAGCATCTACATTGATTTTTTAGTTTTTAGTCAGTCAATCAATATTTGTATTGATATATTGTTGTCTCTGCAGGATGGCAATATTTCCAAAAAAATCATAGCTGCGAGCCCGATGAAGTAAAGAACTTGATGGCGAAGGAACTAAATAATTTACGAGTAACGGTATTAAAGCCTGATTTCACCCCAATACCAAGGATTTATAACACATTTAAATCCCAATTCTCTGAAGCTGAACAGGATTTGGTGAAAAATATCCCATCATTTCAAAGCACGAAAACAAAATTGTATAAAGCAAGAAACAAGGAAGCTGGTGTGTCCAAAATAAAGTAAATCAGTAGATGAAGTAGAAATCCCTTTACAATTTCGAAATTTTATACTGTATGATTATAAAGACGAGTCTAATACCCGAATAATTATTTTGGTCCAATAGTACTGTAATTAATGAAAGATATTCTTTTGAAACAGAAACTACCGTACGTCTATTAGAGTTAAACTCTGCAAGAGAGACAGTTAAACGTCGAGTCTTATATAGCAGTGAGTGTGATGACGAATATATTTTTTAAGTGACTTTAATGTTTCGTTTGTAAGCACCAGTTGTACCAAATCGTATATGTAACCAATCAGTTGCAATTTATTTCTAAAAAGAGGTGAACCAATGACTTGATGATTAATATTATAATTTTCAAAAAATGATTATGATCTCAATAGCATAAGGAAACATCCTAGAGTTTGAAATCCTTAAATTAAAATATATATATGTATTAATAGTATTATGTTGATTAATTTAAAAGTTTATAATTATTTAGTTCATAGGTATTACTAAGAAGTACTAATTTGTTTTATTAAAAATAACGATAATAAAAAAATACGAATAAATATTTGCATTTTTATTTTGTTTTATTTTATTAAGATCGGTAATCATCATTATCGCTAGCTTATATACATTCCATTGCTGGAAAAAGGCCTTCACTCATACACGATCGGGGATAGCTGCATTAAAATCGTTAATAGCTTCACAGCCGTTTTTATGGGTCGGTAATTGCAACAATCGACTAAGTCACATTGTAAATTATTTTTTACAAGATACTCCTTTATTTAAATGTATTTGATTCAGTAAATACATTTTTTATACTAACACTAGCATATAAAATGAAACTATTAATCTTTAGAGGAACCAGTATACTAAAAAAATATGATTGATTTTAAAATTGCCTTAGGGTCGTTAATACTTGCGTTTACCTTAATCAAGCAGCGGACTCACAATTTTATAGGAATAAGCGTATTGTTAGTTTTTTTCTTTATCATTGTTACCTAATAAGTACAGTCAGCAACGAAAGTCGCTGAACATGTTGCAATCTTCAATATGATTTTTAACAAGTATGAAGTTACTGACCTACGAAGGTTATGCGAAATAATTGCATAGATGACCATTAAATATTTAGGTTACCTTAGTAGAAAAGACCAGTTGCCAAGTTCTGGAGCTGTGACAATAAAAAAATTTTGCTGTGTTCAGCGACTTTCGTTGCTGACTGTACCTGCCTATCATCGGTTATCAAGACAAATTAAAATTGAGTTTAGGTATTAATGTTTAAGCGATATGTCGTAGGGACGATCACGAAAACCCAGCAGCCGCGGCCGGCGGCACTGCTGTGAGTGAGTAGGTAGTTAGGAACACACGTGCGCGCTAAAGTTCATAGCGGAACTTTGGTGGTGATCGCGTTGTTTCGAATAAATTGCAGGCTCTAAAATGTCAATTTCTGTAACCGAGCATTACCGAGATTAATGACTTCCGTAATTTTATTTATGTCGTTATGTGTAACCTTTTCACGAAGTTTGCGCGTCGATGTCCCTGCCACCCTGTATTTGAAACGATTTTGTTAGAAAAAATATACAGTGCAGAGATAAAAGAATCTTGTACAAATAATGTGGACTGTCCTTTAAATAAAGTTAGTAGGAATTGTGCCTTTTTGCCACTTGATTTTAACAAAAACACCTTAAGTGAGTCTGCAAATTCAATGTTGAACAGTGACAGAAATATGTCGAGTTGTAGACTTTCTGGTTGTCATGACATAAGGTGCTTAGATTATAATTTAAACAGTGGTTTTTAACCGGTGGTCCGCGGACCAGTGAATGTCCCTGAGAGCATCCGAAGTGGTCCGCGAAGCCATCCGAAAAAATAAGTAAATAATAACAATATACCTCCAACCGGTCGACACAACGCGACAGTGCGTGGCGCGAGTCCTGCCAAAGGCCTGCGAGGTGTACGAGTGCGGGGGAGGAGGTCCGCTTGGCACACACATGCAACGAGCAGCCGATATCTCTGTCTCACTAAGTATGTCGCGAGAGTGTACTAACGCTTTATATTTTGGGTTTCTTTTATTAACACTAAAGCAACATGTGTGCTAATCTGCTAAGTGTAACATAATACCTAGTTAATTATTATGAAGTAATTTATGGTGATTTGTTATAATATTACTCTGTACGGATTTTGCTTTAGTTGCTTTTATTTTTCTGGGTATTTATGTGGTGTGTACTAACGCTTTTTATTTTCCTACCTCTTTCAGATATATTTTTAAATATGTCAAGATTTTATAGGTGCAAAAAACGAATATCTTTATGTAGAGAAGATGAACGACAGGAATCAATTAATCGGCTGACCAGAGAGCTCGAAAGAGAATCAGGTTTACTGTTTCAACCATCTGAAATATTGCCATCCAACAGTGAGGACCAAAATACAATGGACATTACTAGTGCACATTGAACATCCAAATAATATTTCAACGGCTGGAGTGGAAATTTCTGCAGTTAACACAGGTACTACCCAATCTATAATAACTACAAAAGCAGTAATTGATATTATTAACTCCTACTTGATAACCCAAAACGATTCTGAAATACCCAGCAATGGAATCTTAGATATGGATCCTTTATCTTATCAGTTAAATGATCAAACTGGTTGCTTAGAGCCTATAGTTCTCGAAAAAGAGAATATTTCTAGTAATGTACCTGAGGAAGAGGTGAATTTACAAGTGAGACAAGAAAGAGGAAGAAAAATCAGAAGATGAGGCTTTTGGGAAAACATTATACGGGACATAAGGTCAACAAAGTTGATAGCGTTACAAAATTAGAAGAAATTTCAAAAAGCGACGGGCAACTAAGAGAAAAGCCATGTACTCACGGGGCAGAAAAGTAGTCGGACAAAGATTGACAGAAAAGATTGTTTCAGATATTAAGTGACAAAAAGTGTCCCGGATTCAATAACATAAGGGCCAAAGACATAAAATATACCTCAGATAGCTTAACCCCATTACTTACTCATTTAATCAATTTATGTATTATGCGATCAATGTATCCAGATAAACTTAAGATAGGCTTAATTAGGCCAATACATAAAAAAGGTAGTTATAATGATACAAACAATTACAGACCGATAACTATATTGCCATCTATAGATAAAATAATTGAAAAATACTTTGGTAACTTAATTAGTAGCTTTTTAGATAGTAATGCTATTTTTCACGACAAGCAATTTGGTTTTCAGAAAAACAAAAGCACATCTCAATTGCTAGCTGGTTTTACAGATGAAATAAATAGTCATTTAGATAATAAAAAACACATTCTTACTGTTATGGTGGATTTTAGTAAAGCTTTCGATACTCTGAATTATAAAACACTATTTAAAAAATGGAGCAGAATGGTATACAGGAACCAATGCTGCAACTCCTAAAAAATTATCACACAAATAGATACAATGCAGTAAGCATCGCTGGTGAATTAAGTGACCAGATTCCTACTGAGCATGGAACGGCTCAAGGCTCAATAATCGGGCCGACTGAGTACCTACTATATGTAAATGACATGTGCAATATATTCCGGCATGGCTCGGTGTACCAATTTGCAGATGACACATGTATAATCACGGCTGACAAAGACATAACGAAGGCTCAATCTATGATGCAGGAAGACTTTGATCAATTGTGCAAATGGGCTCACGATTTAGGCCTGTCTATTAATTTCAACAAAACGTAAACTAATGTACATACACTCATCTCATAAAAAAACAGTTACGTACCCAAAATCGTCGCCCATGAGCATGAATGCATGCACCTTAATAACAACTTTTGTAAATGTTCACACCTTGACATTGTTAAAGAATATACTTACCTTGGACTAAAAATAGATCATAAATTTGACTGGGGTCCACACATTAATCAAGTATGTAATAAACTTAGAGCTATATTGTCAAAATTATGTACACTTAAATATAAAGTGTTATATATAAAGACTTCTGTATACGTCACTGTTGTGGGTATTTCTGTATATTTATTACTTTAATGTAGAAGTACCTCCACGTTGTTAATAAAGTAGTTGTTAACCAGACTGCGGTGTTTCATTACGTTACATGGTGACAGCGGTGAAAATAATTGTAATACTTGCGAAAATCAGCAGTTATTGTGATTATATTGTCAAATAATAGCCTAGGAAGTGTTGTTAATTATGGAACACGCGCGACCCCCACCGGAATTAAGTTTGGTAGGCAGGTCCGTCAGCCGGGCTGACGCGTGGAAGAAATGGAAAAAACAATTCACGTTATTTTTGAAAGCATCTGGGGTGCATAAAGAGGATTGTAGTGTACAAGCCAGCTTGCTGGTCAACCTGATTGGACCCGAGGGGTTCGATGTTTACGAGACCTTTACATTTGATCAAGATAGTCAAAAGGATGACGTCACATTGTTAATCAAGAAGTTTGATGAATATTTTGGTCTAAGACAAAATATAACTTTGGCCAGGTATAATTTTTTTACACGAAATCAGGAAACTGGCGAGTCTATTGATCAATATGTAACAGCATTGAAACTGTTGAGTAGAAATTGTTGTTTCAAAACTTTGGAGGAGGAGCTAATTCGTGACCGAATTGTATGCGGTACGAAAAGCACAGTTGTACGAGACCGCTTATTAAGAACAGAAGATTTAACTTTAGAAAAAGCAATAAAAATTTGCCAAGTTCATGAAATTTCTAACGACAGTAACCGTATATTGGAGACGCGGGGTGCAACGGAATCGGGATCGGTGCAGGTCGACGCGGTTGGAGTGCGTGGTGGCGGTGGCCGCGGCCGAGGCGGCTGGCGCGGCCGGTGGCGCCCGCGGCCTCGAGCTCGTGGTGCGGCTGGGTCCGCTTCCAACACGGTTCGCCAATCAGGTGGTTCAGAGCACTGTCTTCGGTGTGGAGGTGACTGTACTGAGCCTACCGCGTGTCCAGCTATTGTTGTGCAGTGTTATGTGTGTGAAAATTATGGGCATTTTGCTAGAATGTGCAAATTAAAAAAAGGTCATGTTAAAAAAATTTACGATGTAGGTACAAGTGAAGAAAAATACGATGAAGAAGACGATTGTGAGTCATTTTTTATATCTATTTTGTATAATGTGTCTGAGATAAACACTTCTTCTGAGGACTGGTTCGAAACACTTCGAGGTGACTGTGGTTTTGAAAAATTTAAATTGGACACGGGTGCAGACATCAGTGTTTTATCCTATAAACGATTTTTATCACTAGGTTACAACAGTCACTTGATTAGTATTGGTCAACATGTTAAATTGCAATCTTACAGTGGGGATTTTATTCCAATAAAAGGTGTTTGTAATTTGAAATGGTGGTATAAGAATGTTGTATACGAATTGAAATTTGCTATAGCCCTCATAGACTGTCAAAGTGTTCTGGGATTACAAGCTTGTTTAACTTTAGGATTAGTAAAAAGGGTCCATAATTTAAATGTTCAGACAGAATTTCATGATTTATTTAATGGATTGGGATGTTTGCCGGGCAACTATCATATTGTGGTTGACAAAACTGTGATACCGGTGATTTGTGCGCCTCGTAAAGTACCGTTAGGATTACGTGATAAGTTACAAGATGAGTTGAATCGGATGATCGACCTGGGGGTTATTAGAAAGGTAACTCATCCAACTCCTTGGGTGAACTCATTAGTGATCGTGGCTAAGAAAAATGGACAGTTGCGAGTATGTTTAGACCCAAGGCCACTCAATAAGGCTATAAGACGTGCACATTTTCAATTACCAACGATCAACGAATTGGCTACTAAACTAAACGGTGCAAAGTATTTTTCGGTATTAGACGCCAATTCAGGATTTTGGTCGGTGAAATTAGACAATTCTAGTGCAGACCTATGTACATTTAGTACACCTTTTGGTAGATATCAATATTTACGATTACCATTTGGATTGAATTGTGCACCTGAAGTTTTTCACGCAAAAATTAAACAGTTATTTGAAGGCTTAGACGGGGTAGATTCATTTATTGACGATATAATTTGTTGGGGTACAAATAAATATGAACACGATATACGGTTAAAAGCGTTGTTGAATAGAGCTCGGGAAATTAATTTAAAATTCAACAAAGATAAATGTCGAATATGTGTAGAGGAAGTTACGTATTTGGGTCATATTTTTAATAAGGAGGGAATGAAAATGGACCCTGAGAAAGTTAGGGCAATAAGTAACATGCCGGAACCAACGGATCGTAAAAGTTTAGAACGGTTTTTAGGAACTATAAATTTTCTTTCAAAGTTTATACCTAATTACTCGGAACATATTTTTCCATTAACAAGGTTATTGAAAAGAGATGTTGTGTGGAGTTGGGAATTCGGTCACAAAAAAGCATTTGACAAATTAAAAGAATTAATTTGTAATGCACCGGTTTTATCATTGTTTAGTGTTAGTGGTCCGGTATTGTTATCAGTGGACGCGAGCAGTGTCGCACTGGGGGCCGTGCTCATGCAGGACGGACGGCCAGTCGAGTACGCGTCACGCACGTTAACCGAAACTCAACAAAGGTACGCACAGATAGAAAAGGAAATGTTGGCTATCGTATTCGCTTGTGAGAAATTTCACCAATACATTTACGGCAAAAATTGTGTGGTTGTAGAAACAGACCATAAACCACTTGAAAGTATTTTTAAAAAGTCCTTAGATGCGATCCCAGCACGTTTACAACGAATGATGTTGAAAATTCAAGGTTATGATGTTTTGGTTACTTACAAGCCTGGAAAGTACATGTATATACCCGATACATTATCGCGAGCACCTCTTCCAGATCTATATAACGATAGTATTAGTGGAGCTATTTTATGTCAAATTAAAATGATAGTTAACAGCGTGCCAATGTCACAAAGCAAGTTCACCTGTATTAAACAAGAAACCCTTAAAGATAAAGCTTTAAAGTTGTTACTAAAATATATTCATCAGGGCTGGCCTGACAAGTTTAATGTATGTACTGAATTAAAATACTATTGGTCTATGAGAGAAGAGTTGTATTCTGTAGATGGGGTTATATTTAAAAACAAGCAGGTTTTAATTCCACAGTCTCTGCAGAATGAGATGTTGAAGTTAATTCACGAGGGCCATTTGGGAATCGATCGTTGCAAAAGGCGTGCTCGCGAAGTGTTATTTTGGCCGGGTATAGCCAAAGATATAGAAAATTATATACGAAAGTGTAAAGTGTGTCAGGAGAATTCAAACAAACCGAGTAAGGAGCCTATGATACCGGTGTCCATACCAGACTTGCCTTGGAATAAAATCGGTACAGATATATTTGAGTATGCAAAAAAAAGTTATTTGATTTTAATTGATTATTATTCTAGTTTTGTTGAAGTAGCACAGTTAAGAGATATTTCATCTAACTCAGTAATACAGGCTATGAAGGAAAATTTTGCACGATACGGAATACCAGATACGGTTATCAGTGACAATGGTCCACAATTTTCGTGTCGCAATTTTAATATTTTTTCTATAGAGTGGGGATTCCTACTGAGCATGGAACGGCTCAAGGCTCAATAATCGGGCCGACTGAGTACCTACTATATGTAAATGACATGTGCAATATATTCCGGCATGGCTCGGTGTACCAATTTGCAGATGACACATGTATAATCACGGCTGACAAAGACATAACGAAGGCTCAATCTATGATGCAGGAAGACTTTGATCAATTGTGCAAATGGGCTCACGATTTAGGCCTGTCTATTAATTTCAACAAAACGTAAACTAATGTACATACACTCATCTCATAAAAAAACAGTTACGTACCCAAAATCGTCGCCCATGAGCATGAATGCATGCACCTTAATAACAACTTTTGTAAATGTTCACACCTTGACATTGTTAAAGAATATACTTACCTTGGACTAAAAATAGATCATAAATTTGACTGGGGTCCACACATTAATCAAGTATGTAATAAACTTAGAGCTATATTGTCAAAATTATGTACACTTAAATATAAAGTGTTATATATAAAGACTTCTGTATACGTCACTGTTGTGGGTATTTCTGTATATTTATTACTTTAATGTAGAAGTACCTCCACGTTGTTAATAAAGTAGTTGTTAACCAGACTGCGGTGTTTCATTACGTTACATGGTGACAGCGGTGAAAATAATTGTAATACTTGCGAAAATCAGCAGTTATTGTGATTATATTGTCAAATAATAGCCTAGGAAGTGTTGTTAATTATGGAACACGCGCGACCCCCACCGGAATTAAGTTTGGTAGGCAGGTCCGTCAGCCGGGCTGACGCGTGGAAGAAATGGAAAAAACAATTCACGTTATTTTTGAAAGCATCTGGGGTGCATAAAGAGGATTGTAGTGTACAAGCCAGCTTGCTGGTCAACCTGATTGGACCCGAGGGGTTCGATGTTTACGAGACCTTTACATTTGATCAAGATAGTCAAAAGGATGACGTCACATTGTTAATCAAGAAGTTTGATGAATATTTTGGTCTAAGACAAAATATAACTTTGGCCAGGTATAATTTTTTTACACGAAATCAGGAAACTGGCGAGTCTATTGATCAATATGTAACAGCATTGAAACTGTTGAGTAGAAATTGTTGTTTCAAAACTTTGGAGGAGGAGCTAATTCGTGACCGAATTGTATGCGGTACGAAAAGCACAGTTGTACGAGACCGCTTATTAAGAACAGAAGATTTAACTTTAGAAAAAGCAATAAAAATTTGCCAAGTTCATGAAATTTCTAACGACAGTAACCGTATATTGGAGACGCGGGGTGCAACGGAATCGGGATCGGTACAGGTCGACGCGGTTGGAGTGCGTGGTGGCGGTGGCCGCGGCCGAGGCGGCTGGCGCGGCCGGTGGCGCCCGCGGCCTCGAGCTCGTGGTGCGGCTGGGTCCGCTTCCAACACGGTTCGCCAATCAGGTGGTTCAGAGCACTGTCTTCGGTGTGGAGGTGACTGTACTGAGCCTACCGCGTGTCCAGCTATTGTTGTGCAGTGTTATGTGTGTGAAAATTATGGGCATTTTGCTAGAATGTGCAAATTAAAAAAAGGTCATGTTAAAAAAATTTACGATGTAGGTACAAGTGAAGAAAAATACGATGAAGAAGACGATTGTGAGTCATTTTTTATATCTATTTTGTATAATGTGTCTGAGATAAACACTTCTTCTGAGGACTGGTTCGAAACACTTCGAGGTGACTGTGGTTTTGAAAAATTTAAATTGGACACGGGTGCAGACATCAGTGTTTTATCCTATAAACGATTTTTATCACTAGGTTACAACAGTCACTTGATTAGTATTGGTCAACATGTTAAATTGCAATCTTACAGTGGGGATTTTATTCCAATAAAAGGTGTTTGTAATTTGAAATGGTGGTATAAGAATGTTGTATACGAATTGAAATTTGCTATAGCCCTCATAGACTGTCAAAGTGTTCTGGGATTACAAGCTTGTTTAACTTTAGGATTAGTAAAAAGGGTCCATAATTTAAATGTTCAGACAGAATTTCATGATTTATTTAATGGATTGGGATGTTTGCCGGGCAACTATCATATTGTGGTTGACAAAACTGTGATACCGGTGATTTGTGCGCCTCGTAAAGTACCGTTAGGATTACGTGATAAGTTACAAGATGAGTTGAATCGGATGATCGACCTGGGGGTTATTAGAAAGGTAACTCATCCAACTCCTTGGGTGAACTCATTAGTGATCGTGGCTAAGAAAAATGGACAGTTGCGAGTATGTTTAGACCCAAGGCCACTCAATAAGGCTATAAGACGTGCACATTTTCAATTACCAACGATCAACGAATTGGCTACTAAACTAAACGGTGCAAAGTATTTTTCGGTATTAGACGCCAATTCAGGATTTTGGTCGGTGAAATTAGACAATTCTAGTGCAGACCTATGTACATTTAGTACACCTTTTGGTAGATATCAATATTTACGATTACCATTTGGATTGAATTGTGCACCTGAAGTTTTTCACGCAAAAATTAAACAGTTATTTGAAGGCTTAGACGGGGTAGATTCATTTATTGACGATATAATTTGTTGGGGTACAAATAAATATGAACACGATATACGGTTAAAAGCGTTGTTGAATAGAGCTCGGGAAATTAATTTAAAATTCAACAAAGATAAATGTCGAATATGTGTAGAGGAAGTTACGTATTTGGGTCATATTTTTAATAAGGAGGGAATGAAAATGGACCCTGAGAAAGTTAGGGCAATAAGTAACATGCCGGAACCAACGGATCGTAAAAGTTTAGAACGGTTTTTAGGAACTATAAATTTTCTTTCAAAGTTTATACCTAATTACTCGGAACATATTTTTCCATTAACAAGGTTATTGAAAAGAGATGTTGTGTGGAGTTGGGAATTCGGTCACAAAAAAGCATTTGACAAATTAAAAGAATTAATTTGTAATGCACCGGTTTTATCATTGTTTAGTGTTAGTGGTCCGGTATTGTTATCAGTGGACGCGAGCAGTGTCGCACTGGGGGCCGTGCTCATGCAGGACGGACGGCCAGTCGAGTACGCGTCACGCACGTTAACCGAAACTCAACAAAGGTACGCACAGATAGAAAAGGAAATGTTGGCTATCGTATTCGCTTGTGAGAAATTTCACCAATACATTTACGGCAAAAATTGTGTGGTTGTAGAAACAGACCATAAACCACTTGAAAGTATTTTTAAAAAGTCCTTAGATGCGATCCCAGCACGTTTACAACGAATGATGTTGAAAATTCAAGGTTATGATGTTTTGGTTACTTACAAGCCTGGAAAGTACATGTATATACCCGATACATTATCGCGAGCACCTCTTCCAGATCTATATAACGATAGTATTAGTGGAGCTATTTTATGTCAAATTAAAATGATAGTTAACAGCGTGCCAATGTCACAAAGCAAGTTCACCTGTATTAAACAAGAAACCCTTAAAGATAAAGCTTTAAAGTTGTTACTAAAATATATTCATCAGGGCTGGCCTGACAAGTTTAATGTATGTACTGAATTAAAATACTATTGGTCTATGAGAGAAGAGTTGTATTCTGTAGATGGGGTTATATTTAAAAACAAGCAGGTTTTAATTCCACAGTCTCTGCAGAATGAGATGTTGAAGTTAATTCACGAGGGCCATTTGGGAATCGATCGTTGCAAAAGGCGTGCTCGCGAAGTGTTATTTTGGCCGGGTATAGCCAAAGATATAGAAAATTATATACGAAAGTGTAAAGTGTGTCAGGAGAATTCAAACAAACCGAGTAAGGAGCCTATGATACCGGTGTCCATACCAGACTTGCCTTGGAATAAAATCGGTACAGATATATTTGAGTATGCAAAAAAAAGTTATTTGATTTTAATTGATTATTATTCTAGTTTTGTTGAAGTAGCACAGTTAAGAGATATTTCATCTAACTCAGTAATACAGGCTATGAAGGAAAATTTTGCACGATACGGAATACCAGATACGGTTATCAGTGACAATGGTCCACAATTTTCGTGTCGCAATTTTAATATTTTTTCTATAGAGTGGGGATTTCATCACGTTACGTCGTCTCCATATTACGCACAGTCGAATGGAAAAAGTGAAAGAGCTGTACAAACCATAAAGAAAATGTTAAAAAAATCTATAGAAAGTAATACAGATTTTTATTTAAGTTTGCTGAGTTATAGAAATACACCGCGGGAAAATTTGAATTCTCCTGCACGACTAATGATGGGACGGCGACTAAACTGTAGACTGCCAGTTCATCCCGATTTGTTAAAGTCTAATAATAAGGAGGATGAATTACAACATAAATTAATACTAAATAAGCAAGCAAAAACTAAATTATATTATGATCAACATTGTAAGTCGCTACCAGAGTTAAATGTGGGCGATGACGTAATAATGCTAGAACATAATAATGAAAGGATTCGTGGTAAAGTAGTAGCAAAAGCGCCAACCCCGCGTTCTTATATAGTAAAAAATAAAAAAGGTATCTACCGGCGTAATCGCCGACATTTAATTAAGAGTGCGTCCATAACCAATCAAAAGGAAAAGGAGACTAATAATAGTTTTATTGTTGTATCGGATGATGACGATGATATGTTTCTTTCGGGTAATGAGGGTGATGATGACTATGTGCCAAGTATGGATTTGGATGGAAGCATCCTAAGTCCTTACTCACCTCCTGTAACACGTAGTAAGGCTTTAAATAATAAGCTTTAACCAAATACTTACTTCTCCGGTCATTCACTCATTCATAGACGGCCGCTTTTATTTTATGAGTTTAAGGTTCATTATGTTTTTATTCTATTTTTGTAAGGGAAAGATGTTGTGGGTATTTCTGTATATTTATTACTTTAATGTAGAAGTACCTCCACGTTGTTAATAAAGTAGTTGTTAACCAGACTGCGGTGTTTCATTACGTTACAGTCACTAGCTGAGTCTGCTATAAATTATGGACTAGCTTGTTATGGTAGAACATATAAAACATATCTTATGGATATCTATAATCTCCAACTAAGGTTATTGAAAACAATTGTTCCATTAAAAATTAAATTCATTAACAAAGATAATTATCACAACTTTTTTCAGTATTGTAAGGTTTTGACCATTTTTGATAAACGTGTCTTAGCCATTATAACTCAATATAGTAACTGTCTAGGTGATCTGACCAAAAGTACTAGACCTAAGAACTTACGTAGTGTGTCATATCTCCCAACCTTTGAACTACACAAATACAACAATGTATATGGGGAAAGGGTTTGGAAATGCAATCTGCCCCAAATACTCAACAGGTTGCCATAATCTATAATTATTCAAATTGAAAATGAAAATATCAAAAAAGTAAAAAATGTACTCAAGAAAAATATTTCTTATGTAAGGTTGCAACTACTTAACTGTAAAATCTTTCCTAAATTAAGATTATTAGTTAAGTTCGTTTGTAATTTAAAGTTGGTGTTTTCCATTAACAAACAGATTTTATTATTATTCTCGTATTTATTTAATTTCTTATTTACATTATATTTTTAAATATTTTTACAAAAACTAAAAACAAAAACATTTAAAAATATAAAAAAATAGTCAGACCACCGGTATCGGGAACAGGGTCTAAGCTACCGGTGGTTAAGGCTCCAGAGAGAGGAACCTCCTCACAATGCGTGCCGTGACGAGGAGTACCGCTTTCTGTATCAAGCCCTTGATCCAGCCGTCTAACGAGAGCCTCCTTAGATGTCCATCGAGGCTCTTGGCTATTAAACCATTGGCTGTAACAACTATCGGCACAATAATTGCCGAATCCACATCCCACATGTCGACAACCTCACGGGCTAGATATTTAATTTCTTTATCTTTTTCAGCCTTGGTGAGGTTCTCATCATGCGGGACAGTGATATCGATGATCATTGTGCGGCGCTCTAATCGATCTATCAACACTATAGCAGGTTTTTTGGCAACAACAGTCCTGTCAGTGATGATAGATCGATCCCAGTACAATGTGATATGGCCACTCTCAAGAACTGGGTCGGGCACATACCTATTATACGGTACCTCCGCATCTACAAGAGTGTATTTCAGAGCGAGTTGCTGATGAATAATCCTGGCCACTAAGTTGTGCCTGTGCAAGTACTCGCTATTAGCAAGACGAGAACAATCTGAAGTAATATGTCTAAGAGATTCACCGGGACAATGGCATGCCCGACATATGTCCACCGTACCACCCTTTACAATGTACAGTCAGCAACGAAAGTCGCTGAACACAGCTAAATTTTTTTATTGTCACAGCTCCAGAACTTGGCAACAGGTCTTTTCTACTAAGGTAACCTAAATATTTAACCTTTTGACCGCCAGAGCAAAAGCGCTTCGCCGTGCCCTCCACGCCAAGCCGACAAATTCAATGAAATAACCTTGAAAATAGTAGGGAGTCCAAAATGTTATCGATAAACATAATAATTTTCGTCTGAAATTTGTGAATAAACAGCTTATAACACAAAAAGAATATTTATTTAACCTCATCTCCTACTGTAAAAAACTTAAGACCACATTTATAGCAACTATCAATAAAAAAATCAACCTTTTGAGATACAAAAATACATATAAAATTGCAGCAAGTTACAGCACTATTCTCTATCAGTTACGCGGCCATTGGCATGTATACATGCCAATGGCGCGGGCAACCATCCTTTTTTATAATTTCTCGCTTCTGATTAGGGATGTGTAGCTGTATATTATTATAACTTATCGAATTTATTTATTAAGTTTATATGAACTAGGTATCATTGTGGAGTGATTATTTGTGAGTATCAAAATAATAATTATTTACAAAAAAAAACAAAGAAAGTATCAATAACACAATATAGTAAAAAGACATAATTAACCTTTTTTTTTAGTCTGTAACTGTTAATTTCGGATAGATTCACAGGACTTTTGCTGTTAAACAGCTAGTATTATAGCGGGTTACCTAAGCTACCTACTACTTTAGATTTATTTTATAATAAAAAACTAATTCATAATCAGTCTTTTATTTACTTATTTTATTTTCATCATCAAAACAACTATTATCTTTAAATAAAGGGAGTTGCATTAAAACTACATATTTATTTTCCAATCATTTAGTTTAATAGAGTTTACGAGTTATATTTTCAAATATTAGTTATTTATGTAGTTCAATTACCATAATTTGATATGACATAGCGACAATTTGTATCATAGGAATATTCTAATAAAGGCACTGAATAGACTTATTAGGTAATACATTTTGAAAACTGCTAAATAGGTAAAGTACAGTTTTTTAGAGATAAGTACTTATACACTTTCATATTCTTAAAATAGTTGCCTTGTAAAATGTCACATGAAACTTAAAAATATAAAAAATCAACAATCGTATATAATTATTATGCTCATTAACAGCCTTGTACTTATTAGTAAAATGTCACATGAAAATAAAAAATATTAAAAAATCAACAATTATTATGCTCATCAACAGCTTTGTTCTTATTTGTAAAATGTCACATGAAAATAAAAAATATAAAAAAATCAACAATTGTAATAATTATTATGCTCATTAACAGCCTTGTATTTGTAAAATATCACATGAAACTTAATTAGCAGTCATCAACAGTCTTGGAATTGTAAAATTTAAAATATCTATACCTATAAAATATCAATTAAAAAAATATCTCATGTTAATAGCAACCTACAAACATATTTTATAATTATCTACTGTGCTGGGCTGTGATATTTTTGAAAGCAGGGTGCAGCACACAAATTTACATTACATATCTTGCACATATATCGAGTCATCTTGCGTCTTTTTTCATTTGCACATGATTTACATCTAAGGTATTTCCCCATGATTGTGGGCATATGGTCTTTTGAATTACCTGGTAATATACGCAAGGGATTTCTCGCGCTTTCCCTATTTGTAATGGGTCTCTCTAAAACATTGCTATTGTGATAACGTTCTATTATTTGCCGAGTTACGGACAACTGAAAGTCGGCAAATTTTAAATTTGGAGTACCGTTTATCTTTTTAAAACAATAATATGCATTTAAAAGGTGCATATCAAATATATGGAAAAATAGTTTCTTGTACCATTTTATGGTTTTGCGTATGCACTGCAGGGATGATAGCAACATATCTGCAGTGTCAACACTTCCCATATTTTTTGAATAATCTAAACATGCTTTAGGCTTCATTACTGGCAATCCCGTACTTCTACTGGTTCTTGCCGATGGTTCCATGTCATTATCATGTATAGTTGTTAGCATGTATATATATTTCTTGTCCTTCCATTTACAAGCCATAAGAGGACCAGAAAACTGGGTTTCCATTTCATGTAAATTTAGTATTCTACCTAAATTAGGCATACCTTTTCTATTTTTTTTTACGGTGCCGCAAGCATAAATTTGATTATCATATAAATATTTAAATAATAAAGGGCTTGTGTACCAATTGTCTACATACAAATGACGATTTGAGCCAAAAAAATCTTTCATTAAAGTGGAAACAACAGCTCCCCCAACGCCTAAATTCGCTGGATCATTTATGTCTGTACTTGCACCGCAATAAACTATAAAATCTATAATCACTCCGGAATCTACATCACACAAAACGAACAATTTAATTCCAAATCTATTTATTTTTTTTGGCAAATATTGTTTTATTGATAAACGACCCTTGAATGGCACAATGCTTTCATCAATGCATAGATTTCTATGCGGTGTAATAACATTTCTAAATTTTTCCCTCGCGTGAGTTATACATGATTTTATTTTCGACAAAATAGAATTTTCTTCATTTGGTCGGGAAAAATGTAACATGCCAAGAATCATACAAAATCTATTTCTTGACATTAATTTTGAAAATATAGGAGAACTCAATAATATATCTGTAGACCAGTGTTCTTCTATAGATAAATGGCGGTTTCTGGTCATCAGCATCATAATTACAAAAAATATGTACATTTCTGGGACAGTTACATCATGCCATGCATGTAGTCGTGAATGCATTCGCAAATCAACATTTAAAATAAAATAATTGTGGAATTTGTTTGTCATTTCAACAATAAATGACACGAAATCAGAGTCCATAAAATTCTGAAACATATCTAACTCCGTAACAATTTCAGGGGGGGTGAAATGTATACCACAGGCAAACTCATCAAAAGCAGCAACTTCGGGTGTACGTCTTTCAGCAGTCCACTCGAAAATTGGCGCTGTCTCACAATTTCTGTTATGACGAGCTTGTCCAGAAGTTGAAGGCGTATCTTCAGGCAATTCTTGATGCTCAGCAATCGTCGGCTGTAAAATAATAAATGTTTTTTTATTTAACTTTAAACTTAAAAGAAATAGAAAATCGATTAAAAACACCCTGCGAAAAAAATACTAAAGCATAAAAAAAGTTTCATTATTTTTTAAGCTAATTTTGTAAACTGGTAATACTGTAACAAAAGTGACAATTCACCATAATCGTTTGATGTTAAGGGAAGATATTTGAAGATAATTACATGGTATTTGTTATTTCGGATTTTAAATCCAAAGATAAAAAGTTGAAAATAATATATAGTCGAAGGTCATCTGTTTGACCCAAATAATAATAAGTTACGTACTGACTACAATTCAACAAGTAAGTATAATCTTGACTATTAGCATGTATTAATTTATTTATTTATTATTTTATATAAGTATTTTTTTTTTATTGAAGGTGATATTAGGACTAGCCTTTAAGTTTAAAAGTATAATTTAAGTTAGATTAGATAGTTTTGAACGTCAGAAAAGTAACGAACATTTGTCAGACCTAACTATTGATGTACGACAAGAATAATCACGAAAATAATACCCGTAATAAATTCTAATAATTACGGTACCTTCGTACTTATCGCATCAATGTGTCTGATTTCAGGTGTAAAAAAATGTCTGGCAAACGACCGGGGTCCCCGTCCATACTGAGTGGATTTTTAAAGATGCGGTGTGTAGAAAAATCCGAAGAAACTAAAAAAGAAGCTGCTACACAAACGTTCGTCGAGCCGTGTAACGAACAATCAGATGCTGGTACACAAACGCTCGTCGAACCGTATGTTGGTCGTTTGGGAGACAATATATATTATGCTTCGGAAGCATTACCGAAGTTACTATATGAAATCGAACCTTCGGATCAACGAAATAAAAGTTTTTCAATGTTAATAGCATTCGAATTAGAGAGAGTGCCAGAAGAGAACCGAAGCAATTTATATGCTCATATTCTTAATTTAATCAGAATTTATAGAGGGGATTCCGATTTGTCGGAAAGCATAGATTTAATTCCAGAATTTTCTTCGGGCACCCCAGTACCATTAAATATAAAATACAAGAAAATTGATTAAATTATATTTAATCATTTTCTTGTAACGTATTATATCGATAAATTAATATGATGACCAAGTAGGCACAGGTTCTAAGACAGGCCGCGGGCCAGCAAGCCGGCAAACTTATTGGTCTTCGAGCTTCGACGCGAGTTTGCCGGCTTGCTGGCCAGCGGCCTTTATATGTAGGAAACTGTGCCTATTTGTCATCGCATTAATAATTTATCAATATTAATATAATTAATTTATGTGATTATTTTGTTTAAGATAGGTGCCTATTTATTGATTCTTGTATTACATTTGTTGATTATTGAATATGTTAATTATTAAATTAGTTGATTATTACACGTTACCTAATTTTTTAATTTGTTGATTGTTATTTACCTATGTGAATTGTTAAATTGTTGATTAGATACGTAATAACAAGAAGGCACAGGTACGTTAGGCAGGTAGGTACTTACATAGTCCGGCGTGCCAGTTAACTTGTTATTGGTACCTACATAAGTGTTAATTATGTGTCCAAAATTATACTTTTTATATAATAAGTACTTAATACAATTTAAATATCTATGGAGTTTTTTTTATTTAATCCTATAATGACAACTAAATCCTATTACCTATGTAACATTCTAAAGGTATAAACGCGAAATTTTGTTACCTACTCTTCCACGCGAAAACTACCGAACGGATTTTAAATTAAACTACAATAATTAATCACTAATATAGCTTAATTAAGAGAATGACAGTAGTACCTAAGTCTATATAATATTATTTAAACGCGTCGTCTTTAGATGAGTAGGTACTTACCTATATACTTACATAATACTTGTATAGATCTATATGTTTACTGTTGATTGTACTTACTATTAAAACATCTGATATTAAAGTAAAATTAACTTACCTCAAAATCATTTTCATTTACTGATTCCGATTCAGAAAACTCATCATCTTCAGTGCCTTCTAGAATACGCAATAGTTCTTCTGTACTAAATAACTCTTCACTTGCCATTTTTGCAATTATAATATTGGCAGATCGAAAAAAATATCGAAAAAATATTTTTTCAACTTCCCAGCACTTAAAAACATGGCACGCGCTTACGACGTCACGAGTCCGACATCTATTCATGTCATTGGCGCAGAAGGGATTGCAATATCGGTACTGTGCTAGGGATGCGCATGATTGGCGAAAAAGACAATATTCAAATCAACAATATCGACAATATAGAAAATATGATATTATACCAAAGAATGTAGTATTTACCTTTTTTGTCAGTGACTAAGCTTATATATTTTTTTAATAGTTATTACAAAAATTAAGCGAATTTGAGTAATTTAGCTGAAATTTTAATGAAGTTACTTGAATATTACACCACATCACTAGTAGGCATGTATACATGCCATTGGCGCAAGAGAACATGTTTTTCAGCCATTAATTAAGTTATTTTTTATCATAAATATTTGAATAACTATTTTGCAATTTTGTTCATTGTGTACAATTATATGTAATAACTGGGGATTCAGTTCTTAAGATATATCAATAAAACACGTTAAAGTAATGATTTAATATGTTTATTTTGTATTTTTCTATGATCTGTTTCTTGGCATCTATAGATGTCGGTGGCGCACAGGGCACGCTTGCGCATGGCATCTATACATGCCATTGGCGTTCAAAAGGTCATTTTATGCAATTATTTCGCATAACCTTCGTAGGTCAGTAACTTCATACTTGTTAAAAATCATATTGAAGATTGCAACATGTTCAGCGACTTTCGTTGCTGACTGTAATAATAATAATAATAAGCAATTGATTATAGATAATGTCACAATGAAACAAGCACTAACAAGAAATAGGAATATACATACAATGTTTATAGACTATAAAAAGGCGTTTGATTCTGTGCCTCACAGCTGGCATCTATACATTCTTGAGTTATATAAAATACACCCTTCGATCATTTCTTTCCTTCAGGCAGCAATACTACAATGGCAAACACAGTTAAAATTAAACAATAATAACACTACACTAATTTCTGTACCGATAAAAATACAAAGAGGCATCTTTCAAGGAGACTCTCTTAGTCCTTTCTGGTTCTGCTTGGCGCTTAACCCTTTGTCACACCTGTTGAATGCTAGCAAACTTGGATTTCAACTCAAACACAATAATACCAGTCATAAGTTATCTCATTTAATGTATATGGACGATATAAAAATTTATGCGTCTAATAACACAGAGCTATCAAGCCTCGTAGACATCACACAAACCTTCTCACAAGACATTCATATGCAATTTGGAGTAGATAAATGCAAAATTCAATCCATTGAACGTGGAAAATTTCAACACAACACCTACACTTTAAACACTGGACAAACAATCGAACCAATGGATGAGGACACTACTTACAAATACCTCGGATTCCAACAAACAAGACAAATTCGACAAAAGGAAACAAAAATAGAATTAACCAAAAACTTTAAACACCGACTAAACCTAATCTTTAAAAGTCACCTTAACGCCCGCAATACAGTAAAAGTTATAAACACATACTCAATACCAATTCTCACTTATTCTTTTGGCATCATAAACTGGTCACAGACTGACCTAAAAAAACTCCAACGCACTATCAACACTCATATGACTACACACAGAAAACACCATCCGAAGTCATGCACACAACGTCTCACATTACCACGAAAAGAAGGGGGAATAGGCCTAATAGACATCCAAAATCTCCACAACAGTCAAATATCATCTCTTCGCAAATATCTATCCTACAAATCTACACACTCACAACTACATAAATATATTACTTCCATAGATAATAAGATGACACCGCTCAACTTATCTGATACAAATACACAACGCAACGAAATCATAACAACTCCTCAAAGTAAAATTGAAATGTGGTCACAAAAATCTCTTCACGGGAGACACCGTGCTGATTTATGCCAACCTTATGTCGACAAAGTTGCGTCGAACGCATGGCTTCAGCGAGGTGAACTCTTTCCGGAAACAGAAGCTTTTATGATTGCCATCCAGGACCAGGTAATGAATACAAGAAACTATCAAAAATACATTCTCCGCGTACCTAACTTACCCACAGACCTATGTAGACGTTGTCACAGCAGTTCAGAGACCATACAACATATCACCGGTGGCTGCAAAGCTATTGTTCAAACGGATTATAAATACAGACATAATCAAGTAGCCTCCATAGTTCACCAAAACTTAGCTTACAGAAACAAATTCATCAACGAAAAACTACCTTATTACAAATATCAACCTAATACAGTGTTAGAGAATAATAACGTCAAAATTTATTGGGACAGAACAATTGTTACGGATAAAACTATTCACTTCAATAGACCAGACATAACAATACTCGATAAATTAAATAAAATAGTATACATTATAGACATAGCAGTTTGTAACACACATAATTTGACTACCACTCACGCCGAGAAAATGGCAAAGTACACAGATTTGTCCATTGAACTCAGAACTCAGTGGCGCGTAGACACAGTAAAAATAATTCCCATAGTTATATCTACAACAGGAGTAATTCCCACAACGCTTAAACCGAACCTCGACCTCTTAAATATGCCATCATCCACAATATTTCTGCTACAAAAAGCTGCCATTCTGAATACCTGCAGAATAACAAGAAAATTTCTCGCTACCTCTTCGTCATCATCACTTACATTCACCGGTCTCACCGCATAAGCCTGCCGAGCTTGGCTCAGGCCCGCACGGCAGGTATTAACTTACCCTTCATAGAAGGGAGAAAAATAAAAACAAAAAATCAAAATAATAATAATAATATTAAACAAGGTGCGCGCCTTCAACGGTTGGGTCATGCCGGTATTGATGTACTCTTTTGGCATACTCAAATGGACTCAAACGGAACTTGACGCCCTGGATAGGCGGGTCCGTACACTGCTGACTGCATATCGAATGCATCACCCACGATCGTCTGTCATGAGATTGTATATCCCGCGGAAGTGTGGAGGCCGAGGCTTTTTAAATGCCAAAAACCTTCACAACCGCGAGATATGCAATCTCAGGGAATATTTTCTACACGCCGACGTGGGAATGCATCGAGATGTAGTAGCAGTGGATAAGGGACTCACCCCGCTCTCCTTGGCGAATGAGAACTGGCGCAAGCCTGTAGTGCTTGATACTAACGACCGCAGGAAGGTATGGCAGAGTAAGGAGCTCCACGGACGCTTTTTCCGGGCCCTTCATGGGCCCGATGTAGACCAAGCAGCGTCCGTAGCCTGGCTACGTTTCGGTGACCTCTTTGGAGAAACCGAAGGTTTTGTCTGTGCAATTATGGACGAAGTTATCATGACGAATAACTACCGGAGATTTATTGTGAAGGATGGCACGGTTGACATCTGTCGGGCATGTCACCGCCCGGGTGAATCGATCCGCCACATTATCTCTGGTTGTTCTCGTCTAGCTAACGAAGAGTACTTGCATAGGCACAACCTTGTAGCCAGAATTATCCATCAGCAACTTGCTCTGAAATACACTCTTGTGGCATCGGAGGTACCGTACTACAGGTATGTGCCCGACCCAGTTCTCGAAAATGGCAGTATCACATTGTACTGGGATCGGTCCATCATCACTGACAGGACTATTGTAGCCAATAAGCCTGATATTGTGGTGGTGGACCGAATCGAGAGGCGTGCAATGATTGTTGACATTACCGTCCCGCATGACGGGAATCTCGTGAAAGCCGAGAAAGATAAGCAAATCAAGTATCTTGACTTGGCTCGCGAGGTTGTCGACATGTGGGATGTGGACACAGCGATCATTGTACCGATAGTCGTGTCAGCCAATGGCTTAATAGCCACGAGCCTCGATCTACATCTTAGGAGGCTCTCGTTAGGCGGCTGGGTCAAGGGCTTGATCCAGAAAGCAGTACTGCTGGACACGGCTCGTATTGTTAGGAGGTTCCTCTCTCTGGAGCCCTGACCGCCGGTAGCTTGGACCCTGTTCCCGATACCGGTGGGCCTCTATTTTTATATTTTTAAATGTTTTTGTTTTATAATTTATTTTATAAAAATATTTAAAAATGTAAATAATAGCAAAACTGATGAATAAAGGAAATAATAATAAAATTTATTCGCAAAAAACACGTGTATACATACACACACACGTAGGTGTATATATGTAGGGTGACAAAATATGAACAAAGTAGTTGTGCTTAATACATGTTTGCCAAATGTCATGGCATGCAAATCTTTAGAGAAATTGAATTTAAAATACTTAATTTTCAAATAATTATAATTAACAGAATAGAATCTTTATATAAATTTAATTTGTATGTAAGTAGAATAAACATGTCACAGTCCAATTAGTAATAAAAGATCATGATAACATGTTAAAGTCATAAAATAGGAATACAATTATTAGCCAAAAAATCATAATAACAAGTTACAATTATAATTAATAAATTGAGATTGAATTCAATTTGGTAACTTGTCTGCTATAAAATCGGTTAATGAATAATAACATTTATCCACAAGTAATTTTGTAAGGTATTTTTTAAATTTATATAACGGTTTCTCCCTTATACTATGGGGTATTTTATTATAAACAGTGGGTGCCATACACATCACTCCCTTTTTTAACAGTGCTGTATTATATGCACCTGTGTACAATAAACTCTTATACTGGGATCTCATAGTGTTATTTCTTTTCCTGACGTCATTTAAATATGGAAGTAAATGTTTATTTGTTTTGACGAATATAGCTAATTCTAAAATATACAGACATGGAAATGTTAACAGTTTATTCGTTTTAAAGACAGGGACACAACTATCCGTTACTTTTAGACCAAACATGGCTCTAAGGCAACGCTTTTGACATTTAAAAATGCTTTCTCTTTCGCTGCAATTTCCCCAGAATATTATGCCAAATCTTAGGACCGACATAACCAGACCATGATAAGCCACTAGTAGTGATTTAGAGTTAATTTTTTTCGACATGTTGTGTAAAGCATAAGCGGAAGAGCTTATTTTTTTGCAAATTTCACCAGCGTGAGCTTCCCAAGTTAATTGGCTGTCAATTAAAATTCCCAAAAATTTCGCCACGTTTACTCTGTCTACCATCTGTCCATTGTAGTTTATGTTCATGTCTTCAGGATTAATTCTCTGGTAAAAGTGCATAATTTTTGTATTTTGTACATTTATGACTAGGTTGTTGTTATTAAGCCAATTTACAACTGTATTAAGCGCTTTGTTGATGTCACTTTCATATGACTCTCTGTTAGGGCATTCTATTGTTAATGTGCTGTCGTCAGCAAATAGTACCATGGGCTGGGCGATTTGACGTGGGAGGTCATTGATGTACAATAAAAATAACAAAGGTCCGAGCACGCTGCCTTGCGGAACTCCATATTTTATTTCTCTAGAAGTTGATATATATTTTATTTCATATTTAGTTTTTAGGCAAATTTTAGATATCTCTGTATATTGTTTCCGGCCGCTAATATAAGTTTTTATTAAATTAAGCGCATTTCCCCGTATTTCGTATGCATAGAGTTTGCCGAAAAGAGTCTCGTGATCCACACAATCAAATGCTTTCGACATATCAGTGTAAATTGCACATACTGGTCTTTTAGCGTCTACATTTGGCATTATTTTACTTATGAAGTCGAATATAGCTATGTTTATATTTTTATTTTTTCTAAAGCCATATTGCTCCTCACATAATATATTATATTTCGACAAAAAATTATAAATATATGCATAGATAATTTTTTCTATAACTTTAGAAAACACTGGTATCAAAGCAATAGGTCGATAGTTAGTCATTTCTTCTTTGCATTTCTTTTTATAAATTGGTTTGATTACAGTTGTTTTAAGGCGTTCAGGAAATATTCCGCTGTAGATACTTAGGTTAATAACATGGCTCAAAGGACCAGCTATGCTGCCAGAAGCAAATTTAATTACTTTAGTTGAGATATTGTCATAACCAACGCTTTTCTTATTTTCCAAAGATTTTATTATCCGTAAGACATCCTCGGGTGTAGTTGGGGACATGAATATTGAGTGGGGGTAATTCATTAAACCAGTTATATTTTTCGACTCATGTTTTGGTTTATTTACAGCTTGTTCTACAAAAAAATTATTAAATGATTCTGCTATTTCAGTAGGATTTGTTAATATTTTTCCGTGGTTCTTTATTTGAGAAATAGGTTCACAAATAGTTTTAGTCTTATTTATAATTTGCCAGGTTGTTTTTGATTTATTTTTTGAATTATTGATTAAGTGATTGTTTTGAACTTTCTGCGTCAGTTTTACAATGCTTTTAAGTCTTTTTGAATAAGTTATAAATGTATTTTTATTTTCTGTTGTAGGTTGGTGTCTATGTTTCCAGAGTAACTGCCGCTTTCTTTTACTGCAAATTCGTATGCCTCGTGATACCCAGTTTACCTTTTTTTCGGATTTCATTGTTACTATTTTGTATGGAAAGCATAAGTCATAAAGGAGTGTAAAATATTTCAAGGAAGTTATCGTAAGCTTTATTAGAGTCTTCTGAGCTATATACGTCAGAAAATGTTAAACTTTGTAGGTGTTCTTTGAATTTTATGAGATTTTCTGTTGACATATCTAGTAATTTTGTTTTCCATGTTTTTATTTTGCAAAACCTACTTACTTTAAATCTTATAATTTGAGCTGTATGGTCAGATAACCCGAAGTCCATGACCTCACATTTACATGTGTGTTTAGAGTTGTGGGCAAAGTTATCCAAACAAGTATTACTAATAAGACGGGTTGGTTCATTGATTCCTAGTTTTAGGCTGTAGTTCAAAAGAAAGCATTTAAAGTCATTGCTTATTCTATTATTTTTTAAAATATCTATGTTAAAATCTCCACATAAAATAATTCTCTTATTAGGTTTAGTACACATATTTCTTAAGATAGCATCCATATTTTCGTAGAATTTATTCAAGTTAGCTAGTTTAGGCGGTCTATACACACATATGATAATTGTCTTTTGATAAGTAAGTTCAATGGCACAACATTCTATAATTCCTTCTATCGAGAATCTCATTACGTCTGGGAGATCTTTAAATTCATATCCCTTTTTTACCAATATACATGCGCCACCGCGTTTAATACTTTTCCTTGCATAACATGCTGCGAGTTTGTAGTTTGGCAAACACAACACGTTTTCCTGACCAGACATAATGAAGTGCTCGGTTATACAAATAACGTCTATACTTATTTATTTGTTTGGCTAATAATTCTTGAACACTTATAGTTAGTAAATCTGACTTGTTTATAAGTCCAGCAATATTTTGATGCATTACATTTATATAATCAAAGAAAAAAATCAGTACATGAAGCCGAGGTGTTTGGATTATTATTATTTACTTCAAGCGGGAATGTGGTATTTGTAAACAAAAGAAGTAAATTTTGAAAAATATTTTTCATGCCTTTGTTGTTCAATTTTCCGCTGTACTTAGAGAACATGGTGAAGTCATAATATAAGTCTAAATTAGAGTCAAGCACTGTCACGTAATCGAACGTTTGGAGATCTAGATCAAGCAAATTATTAAATGTTTCTATGCGCCAATTGAACATTGTCGAATAATTGCCTAATTTAAACGTTGGTACACATAATATAACATTTGTGTGTTTTATTTGTTGCAATGTTTTCCTAATTTCAATGACTAATTGTACATAATTTTCTGTTTTTTTTAAATCTTCCTCTCCAATAAAAATTACGCAATAGTCGTTCATCGTATAATCCATACTTTCTGAAGTAGGTTACTGATTAACTGTAGTGTTCCACAGTTTGGCGATATATAGTGACATATTTGGTAATTCGGAAATGTCTCTTCGGCTATAGATAACACGCTGTTAGTCTTATTCGTACTCAGAATGCATAGTTTACTCTTCTTAGGTTCAAGTTTAGTGATTTGTATTTGTTTCTCATGAGTTATGTTGTGTGAAATTACTGTAGAAGATATTTTTGCTTTTTGTTGCGATGGCACAGGCGTGTGATGTTTACTATTTTGTTTCTTCTGTGACAGGGAATTATTTCGTGGAGTTGACATCAAGTTTTTCCTAGGACTCTCAGTTCCATTCGAGAGCAGTTTTGAAGCTTCTTTGATAATATTGTACTTAGATGTCAATTCATTCACAGTTTTTTTAAGTTCGCTATTTTCCATAGATATAATATTTATCTTTTCGTGAGCTGAGATTAATTTCGATGTGATGTCCTCTATCTGTTGTTTAAGTTCCTGTATTAGTAGTGAATTTTCGTTACTTGATATGTCAGGTAAGCTACTGGTGCTGCCATCTATCTTTGAGTTATGTATATATACTTATGTATATGTACTTCCGGTAGTTGTTCGTCAAATAACTTCGTCCATAATTGCACAGACAAAACCTTCGGTTTCTGCAAATAGATCACCGAAGCGTAACCAGGATACGTAAATATTTTTAAAAATGTAAAACAAAATATAAATTGAAAATCAAAAACATTTAAAATAGAGGCCCACCGGTATCGGGATACCGGTGGGCCTCTATTTTTATATTTTTCCTGACCGCCGGTAGCTTGGACCCTGTTCCCGAACAGGGTCCAAGCTACCGGCGGTCAGGGCTCCAGAGAGAGGAACCTCCTAACAATACGGGCCGTGTCCAGCAGTACTGCTTTCTGGATCAGGCCCTTGACCCAGCCGCCTAACGAGAGCCTCCTGAGGTGTTGGTCGAGGCTCGTGGCTATTAAGCCATTGGCTGACACGACTATCGGTACAATGATCGCTGTGTCCACATCCCACATGTCGACAACCTCGCGAGCCAAGTCAAGATACTTGATTTGCTTATCTTTCTCGGCTTTCACGAGGTTCCCGTCATGCGGGACGGTAATGTCAAAAATCATTGCACGCCTCTCGATTCGGTCCACCACCACAATATCTGGCTTATTGGCTACAATAGTCCTGACAACTAGGTGGCGCTATCGTCAAGTCTAAACGTCTATGTGATCGTTCCGTAAATAAAAAATCAGTAAAAATTTATAGATTACTTTATTAAACAGTACAAGTGTTAAAAGTGAGAACACATAGTATAACATGGACATTCTAGTGTTTATATTCTAGTAGTATATCGTTATATAGCAAAACTTTTAAAATTGCTGCAACAGTGTCCGTTGCTCACATCTCTTTTACTTGGTGCATAATCATAATTCTCGTACAGTGCAATTGTCAAGTGGTGGTAATAAGTTACAAGTGCATTGTGTTTTACATTATAAAGTGCTTAAAATTATTAAAACATTATAAAACTAAACTACCATTAAGTATATTAATGTGCTGTGGGCGTACAAACATCTGTGTATGGAAATCTACCTGAACAACAGATGTAAATCAGCTGATTCATTCAGCAGGCAATTAACGCTAATAGTGACATCTACAGCAACGTACACGTACTACCTGTTAACCCATTGACCATAATTGTTTCATTGATCGAGTGACAAAATGGTTAACTGAAGCGCTTGCGGTAGATTTATTTCCAAGGCAGATGGCGTTACCTGTACCACTTGCCCTCTTGTATATCACTACGCCTGTCTGGGGGGATCTAAGGCAGCAGCCAAGTTACCGAAATGGTCATGTCCGGATTGTTCCCGAAATAAACCGAGGGATAACGGCTGGGATACTCCGGTTAAGGGAGTGTTGGCAAAGCCATCTTCTGATGACGAAAAAAAAGATAAGTCGGACAAGGTACCTGATAATGTGAACAGCACTACAAAGGCTATCACGGCGGAGTATGAACACCTCGACTTAGGCCTAGAGATCCGTCTATTCCGAGAGCAGTTACTTAACATGCAGGAGGAAATAAAGTTACTGCGCCATGACGTACATGAACTGCGCAGCACCCTTGTTAGTAACAGTTTAAGGCTCGACACCATAGAAGGAAGAGTTGAGGTGCTGGAAAACAAACTCGAGAACAGGACTGATACCGCTGGCCACCTGGAGGCAGTCATGCAAAATCTCAGAACCGAGCTAAATGAAAGGGACCAACAACAACTTGGAAATGATATCGAAATATCAAACGTACCGGAGAGTGGTGGAGAAAACCCAGGACATTTGCTCACTCTGATCGCTACCAAGATAGGCGTCACTATCGATGATCGGGACATTGTCTGTGCAGAACGCGTCGGATCCAAGCAAGTACACGGCGGCGCGCACAACGCGAATGGGGGCAGGCCACGCCCTCTAGTGGTACGACTGGCGCGTAGATCCGTTCGCGATGATTTATTGCAAAGCATGCGTGTGCGGCGCGGAGCAAACACAGCGGACTTTGGTCTTGCCGTCGAATCACGCCCGTTCTATATGAATGAACGACTAACCAAATACAATCGCCAACTTCTGTACAAGGTACGTGAAGCCCGCAAGCAGCTGCAATGGAAATTTGTCTGGACGAAACGAGGTCGTATACATGTCAAACAAGACGAAGGGAAACCTACCTACACTATTCGCACTGAAAGCGATATTAACAGTGTTTTTGGCATTGGTACAGTTTAACTCTGCTGGATTATGCTGTCACTTTGTATTTGATGAGTCTAGGCACTTGATATACCTTATATTTACTATTATTATACCTAATCTAAATATAAGTTACATGTTTATCAATCTAATATACGTAAATAGATATAAGATACAAAAACAGCCTAAGCTAATTATATTTTACGCGGCTTATTATAACTTACTGCACAACTATGTAAATGTTTATAATTACCGTCTATTATTACAGCTATATACCATAATGTCGTGCCAAAAAATACATATTATATATTTCTTGTATAAGCGGGACTGGTGTGAGTTGTGCGTTTATCCGTTGTTACACCTGAAATGCTTTGTTTATATTGTGAATGCACAGTGGATGTATATGTTGCCTTTTAGATGTACATTGCATATGAAATTCCTAATGAAAGTATTGTCCTTGATATTTTTGCTTAAATGTATGCGGAACTTACACTTAAATTTAATTACATTTTATTATTGTATTGTTACATATCGCCTTAATCTTATCAAAGTAATGTCTAAAAATGAATAACAAATTTTTTAAAGTCGGATTATTGAATGCGGGCTCTCTGGGTACCAACCATGATAATTTCGTTGTGTCTATGAACCGTCATCAAGTAGACCTGATGGCTATTAACGAAACATGGTTAAGACAAGGAGAGGACGGAAGAGCACCTTCTGTTCCGGAGTACCGTTTACGACATGTTCCTCGTCCTACACAGGTGCGTGGCGGTCGGGGGGGAGGAGTTGCTTTTTACATTAGGTGTGGCTTAAAAGTGAACGTCTGCGCCCATCCGTTGCAACCAACAGTAGAACAAATGTGGCTCAAAACAAAAGTTAATAACAATAGAATAATTGTCAGAACTGCATATCGCCCGCCGTGGCTCGATGTACAAGTTTTTTTTAACGCATTAACTGACTCTATAGCTTCATTTCACGATTATGACTATCTTATTCTCTTAGGTGATTTTAACGTAAATGTGCTTAACATTGCAGACCGAAAAACGAGAATATTTAATACTTTTTTGAATTGCACGGGATTGGAACAGGTGATCTCGGCGCCAACACACTTTACCGACAGCAGTCATACATTAATAGACCTTGTTTGTACAAATGCTAATGTCCGTAATACGTCTGTGGACCCCATGGGGTTGATTGGTCATGCCTTTGTGGAATGCGAATTTGTATTCCGTAAGCCCAAAATCCCGCCAAAAATTATAACCTATAGGCCACTCAGGGACATTGAAATAGACACCTTCAATTCTGATTTGGACCTTATCAGTTGGGATAGAATGTTGTGCTCAAGGGATGTAGATGATATTGTCACAGATTACACAAAAGCGCTTATTTTTTTATTTGACCTACATGCGCCACTAAAAACAAAGATTATCAGAGAGCTGCCTGCTCCCTGGCTCACAGATAATGTAAGATTTATGATGGGTCTACGGGACGCAGCACTAAATAGGTTTAGAAAGACGAAACGTGATACACACAGGCAATACTATAAGGACTTAAAAAAACAAGTTGACACAGCAATATATAATGAAAAGAAATGCTACTTTAATCTAAATATAAATAATAATATTAAGGACCCAAAGATGCTTTGGAAGAACTTAAAGTCCAAAATAAGCAGTCCCAAACCCATGGATATTCCTTCGCATTTGAATGACCCCAACCGAATTAATCACCACTTCTTGGATGTCCCCGGTGAACTAAGTGTCAGTATATCTCGCCTAACTTCCTTCGAGTTTGATAGATATAGCAGCGCCACGTTCAGCCTACAACAAGTAGATTCTATGACGGTTTTAAATACTATCAAACAAATTAAATCGAATGCGACAGGTGTTGATGGTCTGTCACTGGATATGATATCAATGTTGGTTCCGAGAACACTAGAATTAATCACCTTTATAATAAATAAATCTATTTTGACTTCAAAGTTCCCTACATGTTGGAAAACGGCTATTGTCCGGCCTATTCCCAAAACCAATAATATTAAAGAAATTAAAGAGCTCAGACCAATAAGTATTTTACCATGTCTCTCAAAAATGTTGGAAAAAATTGTTGGTACGCAATTAAAAATGTACATGGAAAAGAACCATATTTTGCCTGACTTGCAATCTGGATTCAGAAAAAATCGTAGTACAACCACGGCACTTTTAGATGTTACAGACAATATCCTGACTGCAAGGGATGAAGGTAAGGGCACTCTGCTGGTCTTATTAGATTTTTCTCGTGCGTTTGATACTTTGAATGTGTCTTTATTGATTTCTAAGCTATCATACTACGGATTTGATATAACACATTAAATTGGTTCAACTCGTATCTGAGCAACCGTTCGCAATTTGTTGAAACTCGAAATATTGACGGATCTACCTAGCGTTCTACTCTAACAGCCATTAATAGGGGTGTTCCTCAGGGATCAGTACTAGGACCACTCTTATTCATATTGTACAGTGCAGACATCACAAAAGTTATAAAACACTGTAAATATCATATATACGCAGACGATGTTCAAGTATACATCTCCTTCAAAGATCATAAATTCCAGGACGCATTGAGCAAATTAAATGAGGATCTAAATAATATTTATAAATGGGCATGTCAAAACACACTCGTCCTGAATGAGGGTAAAACCAAATATTTAATCCTGGGCTCCAAACATCAAATAACTCAGATCACCAATATGAAACCTAAGATATATGTAAACAATATACTAATTGAGAGAGTATATGAAGCCAGGAACCTAGGGTTATTAATGGACGAGGAACTTCGTTTTGAAAATCATATTGCACACACTGTGAAGAACTGTTTTTATCGGCTTAAACTCCTCTATAAGATACGAAATTATCTTAAAGTTGAGCTACGCGTACAATTGGTAGATTCGTTAGTCCTGTCTAGGTTTAATTACTTAGATACGGTTTACGGACCTAGACTTTTAGCAAAAACGGCACACCTTATTCAAAGAGTGCAAAATGCGTGCGCTCGTTTCTGCTATGATATCCCACCAAGGACCCATGTCACTCCCTTTCTTAATAAAGGCAATATGCTAAAAATGAAATATAGAAGGGACTTGCACTTAGCTTCCTTGCTGTTTGGTGTTATAAAAGCGAAAACACCCGGATATCTGTATTCCAAGTTAGAATGGATAAAGGATTACAGCACATATCCAACCAGAGCCTCATACAACTCATTACATATACCAAGACATAGAACAACTGCTTTTAGGGGTAGTTTCAAGTATGCTGCTACTAAGTGCTGGAATAATATACCGCCCCCACTGCAGAGCCTAAATAGTATTTATAATTTTAGGTATAAATTAAAAAAAATACTGTTTGACCTCCAAAATTCCAGCTCTTAGTCAAATCATCTGTATGCATTGATCGTGCGGCTCATTGTGATATGTGGTATTGATGAAATGTTCCTGAATGGTTGTAATTGTAGGTGGTGGTTCTTAAGTTAATAGTGTATATACATAGCATAGGATAATAATGATAAGATTAAATAATGTGTTAGTGAAATAATAAGTTAATAATTTAATGTGTGTAAATGTATAAGTTAAAGATTAAAAAATAAGAATGACTGTATTGTTAGTAAATTAGTAAAAATCAGGTATGTCTTATGAAGTCTAATTCAATTTGTTGACTGCAAAACTATTGTTTAAAGCTACCAATGTGTCCTTAGGCTTCAGCTGAAAATCAGCGCTGTAGATATATATTCATAATATATATCCGCAGCATCTGCTGAGCTGTGGCCTTTTTAAACGCACAACTCCACACTAACCCTATACTGTTACGCTGGGATTGTACATCGACTAACTATATCGTATAAAATTGATACCTAATCATATGAGCGGGAGTTCCGTCGCATGGCTGCGAGCTGCCCTGGCAGCCAGTATTATTTGTAGTAGGTGACCTGCAAGGATATTGTTATGTTTATTATTATTCTGTTAAGTTTTTTTTATTTATTTTTTTAAGTAGCTAAGCGAATCTTACCTTGCTGGTTTGGCCATCGTGTGCGTAATGGTGATGTCTGTTTGGACGCGCAGCGATGCGTCACGGCCTATTGCATCTTTTTCTAGTTTCAACTTTCAAATCTGCCGGGTGGGTTGCAATATTGTCTGAAGGCCTATCTAAGCCTTCCGACATACCCAAATACTTATAGGTTTCGTTTGGAGAGAGGGATCTCAGGTTTATGGAATCCGCCAGTTGAAATCCTACGGATTCCACAATCTCCCATCGCTTTACATGCATGACCGCACATTTGTCCACACCAAACTCCATCCTGATGGCGCTACTAAAAATTTCAGTTACCTTCAGTAGCTCCATCAGCTGAAGATTGTTGGGGGCAAAGAGCTTCAGGTCATCTATGTAAAGGAGGTGAGATATAATCTGACCTCCTCTCTTCAACCGATAGCCCAGCCCTGAATTCTCCAGCAGCATGCTTAGAGGATTCAGGGCTAGGCAAAACCAAAGCGGACTCAAACTATCGCCCTGAAATATACCTCGCTTGATCCTTACAGGTTCGCTATTCCTCTGGGTATTTCGACATCCTGGATAGCGAAGGACTGTGCTCCATTGCCTCATACACGACATCAGGAAGGTGCGTAGAGTTATATCTATTTTATACAATTCTAGCACCCTCATGAGCCATGTATGTGGCACCGAGTCATAGGCCTTCTTATAATCTATCCAACATGTCGACAGATCCTTTCGGGAACGCCGAACCTATTGGCTAATGGCCATATCTATAAGGAATAGCTCCTTAGTACCGCGGGACCCGTTCCTACATCCATTCTGAGAGACCGACATGATGGAGTTATTGTCGATGTGTTTATTAATTTTAACTCTCAAGATGGATGTATAGATGGATAGACCTTAGAGACCGTTGGTAAACATGTAATAGGTCTATAATTTTTGGGTTCCGCGGTGCTACCAGACTTGTGGAGCAAGATGCGAAACGAGCGTGCGACCTTTGTAGCCACTTAATCCAGAAGTTGTGCAGCCCGTCCGGCCCTGGAGATTTCCAGTTTGGCAACGGACGGACTGCACGGGCTACATCTTGGGGGCTGATCGTGATAGCCCCCATTTCTTGTATTGGATCGCACGCTCGTTCGACCTCCCGAGTCCATTCACCTTCGGTGTGACTGACAGGCACCGACCAGATGCTGCGCCAGAATGAACACATAGCGTCATCATCCGGTAGGCACGTATCAGTCACACCTTGGTCGGGTCGCTGCCAAGCCCGATAAACCCACCTTTCATTACTTTGGAATGTACGATTCTGTGTGTGTCGCTCCACTCTCCGCCTGTACCTACGAATACGATTTGCCCATGCAAACACTTTTTGTTTCAGGAAGTCGATGCGCTCTGTGACATCGGATATACACGATGATTTTGTAGTCGTTTTGGAACCAAAAATTTTAGACTCTATATCAGTAATAGAACCTATTAAAATATAATTTAAATTAAATAAAAATATATTATTTTATTGATTATTAAAAGTAATGTCATATTCGAACAAAAAATGAGAACTCATGATAATTCCACTCAATGTTACGTACTACGATCACTACGATCGATGTCATTCAATGTTACACACAACACTAAGCGGTAAAACATGCCTAGACACGTTATCCGCCCATTGGATGCGGCGCGGCGCCCGCTGCCTACAATCCACGCACACAGCTGTAATGTATTATGTACCTACCCCTAGTAACAGGCTGCGCGGCGCCGGCGCACAGTGGGCTGAAACGGGCCGGTAAAGGACTTAGCATTTAAAAAAAAAAAGTTTCTTTTTCTGAAATTTTAAATATTGTGTTGGATTTTTCTATCGATTATAAGTAATTATTTCTATGAGGGTCGTTCAGATAACTTAGTATTTCCAGAGTTATAAATATCCAAAGTAATTTTTGTATGAAGCAAAAGAAAAAAATGTGAAAATCTCGAAATTCTCAAATTTTCTCAAAGAATTGACTCTACGTATGCATAGTACGTATATTTGTCCTATTTTAGCGCCTATTCTCGGGTTGCGATTTTCTGCGATTTGGTCGCAATTTCAAATTTTGTTCTCTATTCCACACCACCATAGAGGTTAAGAACTAGGCGCGTTTTTTTTATGTAGTGGTCTCCCCTTTAGGCCTAATCCACTAAGGACTAATAAAATAAATAAATAAGTAAAAATCACAATCACTACTGGCCACTGCACTGTTTTAATCTAATCACTGTCAAGGGTATCCACATTAACGAATGCAAAATTTTCGTATTCGTCATCATCAAATGTTTCCGCTTGTTCAATTATTAATAAACTTTGTGCTTCTACTGACAAAGTTTTATGTTTTCTGCGAAGTTTGTGACGTTTCGCTGAGATGAGTGGATCAGAGCTGGTCAATAAATTATTTAAAATGTCTTCATTTGTAGTTTTTCTACTGCATTTCCTGGAATGGTGTTGGCGGTATCTACGAAACTCTTTATTTCTAGCTTCAGCAGCTTCTTCAGATAGCTTTCCAATTGGTATTAGACCAAAACTTTCAATAATAGCTGCACCATGCATAAGAACTTTATGAACACTTGAAGGCATATAATACCAGCTATATTATTCCAAATACAGTTGCATGGTCACTTGAGCATATTCGTGAAATTTCGCTGTGTCAATGTGGTAACCTGATGAAATTGCCTCTAAAATGATTGCAAATCGCCTTATTAATTCTTCACTAACACCAGTTATCTCAGCAGTCATGTTTGGATATGCAAAAAATCTTCTAGCAGTATTTCCGTCATTCGTGGAGCCGAGCCGTGCCCTTGTTTAACAACATCAATCAGAAGTCCCATTCTATTTTTAAAAGCGTCTTGTATGTCTTTCTTTCTTCTTTCCATGATGCACTTGTTGTCTCCCTTTACTGTCCATGTCTGTATCGTTAATCTGTAGGCTATATGCAGAATGCATTCCATCATTCGTATCCAGGTATGCAATGATGACAATCCGTATTTACAGAGATCTGGATCAGTCGGTTTTGATGCAATTAAGGGCAAATTATTCATCTCTGTTGGAGTGGCTTTACAAATGTCGCATCTCTGAGATGAAGTATCACATAAAATTGATGTTGCTTTTCCGTCTATCATAGTCATTAATAAAGAGTGTGAAATTTTTATTTCTCCAACTTCTGTTTTCACTAAATTTACAATCTCTTCCTCAATAGCACTTTTTTCCCGCAATATCGTTATTTTATTTTCTTTCACAAATTCGAAAAAGATTGGACGACACCAGTAAGATGAATTTGGTGAATCGTTTTGCCAGATAACTTGTTCGCCGCACACTAATTTTATTGGCACTAAACTACCCATAAATATGCTTGAATCGTCAAGTTGACTTTCTTGTTCATCGTCTGTTTGCATTTTTTGTTTGTAATTGGCTTGATTAGAAGCACCGTCAAATCCCCACTTACTGATTAGTGTAAATTCTTTACAACCACTATCTATGACGAGTGACGTCATTATTCTTGTTGTCGTTATATCCAATAGAGCTTGTAACTTTATTTTAGCTGAGGTTTCTGTCACTGTAATAGCATCTTTTGGTGGATAGCATTTCTGTTTCGCATGTTGCACTTGATAATAAGATGGAAATATATTACTGTCTTTTTCGTTAACACTTTTTCTTAAAGTATTGTATTGCCACTTGGTCAGCTTAAGTGATAAAAATAACCCTAAAGCCTCATCCGGAGAAAACACAGGTTTTGTTTCTTTAACAGATATGCACTTTTTAACTTTTTTTACATCTAGGGGATTCTTTAGTAAATGTTCTAGTATTTTAGCAACCTCCTCATTCCCATCCGCTTTCAACTGCTCAAAATATGCATATTTTATTTCGTCCGAAGATAAATGAAAGTTTTCTGCACGTCTTTTTTTCTGTTTAGGCGCTAATTCACAAAAAGGTTTTCTTGGGGTTTGTTCGGTGGAGACACCGACAGAAACTTTTGATGGTGATACATACTGAGTTGATGTACTCGGTACTGGTTGATCTTGATTACTGCCTATTAAACACTTAATAATGTCTGGCCATATTATGTTTTCTTGTAACCATTCACTATTTTTAGTTCTGAATATATTTTCTTTACGATAAGCGTTTTCCCATCTTCTATTTAAATTATAACAAAATTTTGCACAAAACAACTTTAAGGTCTTTTCGTGATCATCACTTAATTCGACTAAAAATTTAGATCTTATCTCACTACACAAACTGTCATTATTTTTAATACTGCCACTGTTTTTTTAAATAACGAAAAGATCAAGGTTTGTCACTAAATTTTCAAACATTTTCACAAATACAAAATAACAAATAAGTAAGTAATGAATGTGTGGGGGTAGTGCGTCTATTATGGTGGGTAATAGAACACTGAAGTACTTTTGAATGCAACCGAACATTCCGTAGGTACCCTATCATTGTACCAATCACGTTACGACACGTCATAACTTGCTGTTGCGCTCGCGCACTCTTATCCCTTGATTCCCGGAAATAAGTCTCAAAACAAATTACGTCATACCTGCCTATGGTGGTGGAAAATGTCGAACATTGTTTTTTTTTTTAAGAACTAAGTAGGTATTGAGGTTTTCAGGCCGTTTAGTATACATTATTTTAAATTTCAATTTAATTGGAATAAATTGCTTAACTAAAATAACATGACTCTTCATACAAATTTGATATGGCTATATCTCCGAAAGTACTCGTTAAATTAAAAAAAGTCAAAGAATAAAAACGTTTTAAATTTATGCCTAGATACCAAAAAAATACATCTGATCTCTTAAGACCCAACCTTGTAATCCCAGCCCACTGTGCGGCGCGGCGGGCGCTACCGCGCCGTCGCCGGCGCCACACCCACCCAACCGACCCGCACCCGCCAGTTCGGCTGCAACTCGCGCGCGGTAAAGGTTGCATTGTTTACGTTTTACGTAGCCACGCGAAAATGAGTCTTCAGTAGTCTTCCGTGTGCCGGCTCACGCGCAAGTTCGAGGGCGCCTAAATGACTCGCAGGAGAACGAAGACGCTATTCTGGAGTAGGTACTTCGAGCGGGCTCCGCGGCTAAGCACGAGAATGGCGGCACAAGAATTTAATGTTAGTCAATGCTTTGTATGGAAAACATTAAATAATAATGGCTTAACATCCCTATAAGTTCCGTCGAGCTCACGTCATCAACAACAATGATGCACCGGCAAGAACTGCCCTATGTCAGCTGCCCGGCTCGTTATGCAAGTGTTGTGCGTGCTTACCCAAACAATCAGTTCCGTGATCGATGGATAGGCCACGTCGCGCGGCGGTCCCGTGGCTTGCCCACCACGGAGCCCCGACTTAACGCCCCTGGATTTTTCTTGTGGTCGGAAATAAAAAGACTCCTTTATACCCGTGAACATGAAAGTCTTAACGAGTTACGCAGTGCGATAGTGGACGCCTTTGATAAAGTGAAAAGTGATAGGCTAAAAGACAATAGCATAAAACGGGCACGTTTGTGTATTGAACGCGGCAGACTCCATTTCGTGTACTTGCTTCGGTACAGGGAAGTGTAAACAATTTATAAACTTTTAATAGGTAAGTACTTAGCTATGTACATAAGTTAATTATTTTGTAAATAGCTCAAATTCCAAAAATCCAAACGCCTGAAGTACCTACTCAGTTCATTGGCTCTCTGTTTCTAAATATTGATACCTACAGTAAAATAAAGATAAGTTCAATTCAAACAAAGTATTTCTGCCGGTCCTAAGCCCGTGTAAAGTATGAACGAGAAATTGTAGTAGGTACAATTTACGTAGTTGGCGTGAAAATGTTGATGCGCAGCGGCTGTGCGAGCGACTGCTGTGCCTGTCGCGGGTTCGATCCTCGCTCGGAACAAATTTGTATGATCTGTGGGTGAATGTTCTGGGCTTGCGTGTTTGTGTATGTGAAAATTTATGTTTGTAAATGCACCCATGACACAGGAGAAAATCCTAGTGTTGGGCAACGTTTTTTTCTTAAATAAGAACTACGATAAAACCTACCTACACACAGTCTTACTCTAATTTTTTTAGTAAGAATGTAGGTATTACGTTCGTGTCCCGTATCAGCTGATTCGCTGGGCGCCATACTTGTCCTATTTGAACTGTGATCCTAGGTACCTACCTAACATCAAATTACGTCGCTATCTGCATCGTAATGCAATTTATTTTAATAATAAAATGTACTTAACCAGCTACTAGCTATTAAATCACGCGTAGTAGGTACTCGGACGGATCATCCGACCGTCCGTCGCTTCCGTTGCTGTAGGTAGGTGACCAGCTGATGAGCTGACTCGTACCGCGCCGCGCCCGCGCCGCCCGCCGCGCATCATTGATAAAATATGGCAAGCTTGAGACTGAGGCGGTTTAAGAATGAAATATTCGTGCACTACTACGAACAAACTCGAACAAGTGAATTTTTTTTTTGAAATGCCAACCTTTTTATTATTAGCTGTACAGTCAACTTAATATTTTTTATTTGTACTACTAATTATCCTAAGTTACCACGTTGCGGTTCCAAAACGACTATAATTTCACGCTGTATAGTCTCGGGGGCTGACATCAGTCCCCGAAAATGCCCGTCTCACAAAGCGCATCACTCTTGGACGAGTATTTTCCTCCCTGAAACAAATTAGTTTGCCGATGAGTGCTCTGGCCCCACCAATACGACGCTCGATCCTGCACTGCCAAGCCGGTACGGCTGGTTTCGGTCGTGTAGCTCTGTCATCTGCAAATTTGACGTGGGCTACACGACATGCCGCTACAGCCGCGCAGTACAGTCAGCAACGAAAGTCGCTGAACATAACAAAATTTTGTAAACATCACAGCTCCAAAACTTGTCCAGAGGTTTTTTCTATTAAGGTAACCTGAATATTGAATGGTCATCTATGCAATTATTTCGCATAACCTTCACAGGTCAGTAACTTCACACTTACTAAAAATCATATTGAAAATTGCAACATGTTCAGCGACTTTCGTTGCTGACTGTACATGATCGAATGTGTATCAGTGAGGTCTTCGCAGTCATCAAAATAGTTTGACAACTGCGAATCCAAAACAGCCACCAGCGCCCTATTTTTGTTATGCATGGGCAAACGAGGTAATCGTGGCCTAAGTTCGGGCGGCATGTAGCGATATTCCCGAATAGCACACTCCAAAGCACTGCTTAATTCCTCACTGCACTGGGTACTTACGTTTGTAACCCTGTCACTACTCTCCTCGTCAGCGTGGCTAGAGGTATGGTTGGGCTGTGGTTGGGCCACAGCCTGCGACGATGGGGCAGTGACAGGGTTACACATTTCTGTTCGGAGGCGATCAAGCGCAGTATCATCCAACATACGATTACGCTGAATGACCCGCACCTGATCCGAAAGTCGTTGGGCCGAAACGTTGACGGCTGGCTCAAGCACCTGAAACAAAGAGAGCATCCGGACACGGTACGCGGTCAGGTTGTTTCCTCCCTCTGTAGCCCCAAAGTATGCGCGCATGACATTTTAATTGATGGATTGTGTCCATCTCATGCGCTGCACACTTCCGCCGGGTGCTGGGACCCTATCAGAGACCGGTAGGCCTCGAGGTCCTAAGCGGTCCGGCGGCCGGCGCCCTCCCCGTCGACGCGCAGGTGGTGGTATCGTCGGTGGCGAGAAGTACTCGTCGCTCGAGCTCGAAACAACTGCCCGGTGTCACAGCACTCACAATGGGGCTGGGTTCCGACGGCGGCGAGGCGGAGCTGGGCGATGAGGCCGGAGATGGTAGGCGTGCGTTTTGTCTTCTTGCCTGGCTTCTTGTCAACATTTTGTGTTCATTCCGTAATTTTTTTTATTGGTTTCCTCTTTTTTCTTTTATACAACCACGGATAATTCATTATTTATGAATATATATGTATGAATTTGCTTTTAAAATGGTTTGTATTAATTTAATTCCTTAAAATTGTTGGTGAGAAAATTTTTACATGTCAACCTTGACAAGTCAGACCACCAGTTATTATTATTATATTATTATAGATACTTTTGGCAACTACCAACATGGGACGCTAAAAAATCATACATAAACGGACTGATTCAGGCAGAAAGATATTACGACAACGAAAAACTTCTATAGATGTACAGAGAAAATGTTTTGGGTTTCATTGCTATTTACCAGGCTTCAACGGTGACAAGGTTCGTGTTTGTAAGGAATTATTTCTAGCGACGTTTGATTTGAAAAAAGATATGTTTCAGCTTTGGATTAGATCTAATATAAATATTTCAGAAAGTAGTGAAGGAACCCCAGAGTTCGAAGAATAGATAAGGTCCCTAACACACCAGGAACTACAACTAGGGCGCTCAAATCTGATTCTGTTCATAAGTGGCTTGAATGTGTACCGAAAGTTCCAAGCCACTACTGCCGAGCAAATAGTTCCAGGATATATGTTGAAAGTCTTTCGAGTCTGTCCGAAGATATTCGATTCAGAGCAGTACTATAAAATAAAACTAGCGCTACATAATTATACGTTTCATGTTAAAAACGACAAAAACGTATATTTATATGTGTGGCATGAAGGCGATGGAGGATTAACCGCAAACAATGTCACTAGTTGTATAATTGATTTCATAGAAAAATATTGTTGTCAATACAAAAAAGTAATTTTGAAATCCGATGGATGTGCATACCAGAATAAAAATAAATCACTTTGCAATTCATTATCTAATCTCAGTACTGCAAATGGCATTATGATAGAGTAAATTATCCTAGAAAAAGGGCACACGATGATGGAGGTGGACAGCGTACATTCAACTTTAGAAAAAAAATTTAGAGGCCCCATCTACTCTCCATCTGACTACATATCGCGGATGAGAGATGCTAGACTATCACAACCTTACATTGTCCATCACTTAGAGTACACATTTTTTAAACATTATGAGGATATACCCGGTGATTTTACAAGCATAAGACCTGGAAGAAAAACCGGCGATGCAACGGTAACAGACATTAGAGGACTTCTTTATTTCAATGGTGATGTGAAGTACAAACTGCGCCACAGATGGGTGGAACAATTTGCCGCAGAGGAGGACAAACACGGCACGGATAAGAGAACCAATAAGCCTTTATGATGGCCCACTAAAAATTGATTCTACCAAAGGTCATTGGGCATTTTTTTCGGACATTAGACCCATAGCGTACACAAACGAAATAGGGCAAGGCATAATATAGATAAATCTATCTGCACCTCAGTGGTATGGGTCGTATACTTGTGGGCCTTGGAAGAATTGAGAAAAAATATATTTTATTTATTATTATTAAGGCATTTTTAAATCATTTTTGTAACAAATTAACTCAAAACTACTGGACTGATTTCAAAAATACTTTTACCAGTTAAAAGCTAGTCATCCCTGAGTGGCATTGGATAATTTCCCATAGGGCAATTCTCACGGGAAAGAAAGTAGAATGTGCTATTTTTATCAAAAGCAGTTTTTTAAACTATTTAAGGGACATAAAAATAAAATCCAGTTCTACTTTGTTATTTCATCTAAAAAGGCTGCAGGTGCATCTATTACATCTTGATGCCTGGCCCATGATAAAAAGTAAACTAGGCTTACAACATGCGCACAGCTTCCAACGGTGCGGCGGCCGTGTATACATGAGCAGTAATACTGATCAATGCCATTTCTTCAAATTCGTGTGGGATCTACTTAAATATACGTATAATGATAATGATATTTATTTCTGTAAATAGATCTTTTAAAGACACTTTTACAAGTCAATATTTTACATATTTTTTTTAAGCTAGATGGCTCCGGCATTTCCTAGCTGACGACCTCTGAGAAGAAACGCCGAAACAAACTCAGAGAATCATAGTCTCTTTTAAAGTCCAGACAATGTATAGTAACAAAATATGTGTCTTACAATGTAGGGCAAAGTCTGAAATGGCCTTTTGAAGAAAGAGCCATAGCGGCTTTGAGTAGACCAGTCCCAACTGACGGCACGCAGGCATCAGTCATTGTGTAGCTCAACCATAATTTAGGGAGCTCAACAACCCGTCGCACGACGATACCAGATCAGAAGAACATTTGCGTAGGTCACATAAAAAAATAAAAAAAAGCTCAAAGCCACCAGACTGTTCAAAGCTAAGTATGTATATTTAGCCTACAAAGTACTCACATTTACATTTTATTGAGTTAAAGTATTAAATAATAAGAAAAAATATATATATAATCACAGTAACGATTTCAGTAATATCTAATAAATTAAAAAACATAATTGTCAGACTTACATGAGAGCAATGCAGTTTGATGTGTAGTATTAAATTAATTAAATTAATACAGTCTACTAAACAGAAAAGGAAAAATAATAATTAAAGAGATTGCCATTGACAGTAGGAGCTGACCAGCCCCGACAGACGGCACCCGTTCACGAGTATGACGTGTGTATCGACGTCGTTTGACTCAACCATGTTGTAGGGAATAAAACGACCCGACACACAACGCCACCATCAGCAGGACATTTTAGTGAGCATGACAAGCTCAGACCGCTAGGCAACTGAAGGGCACAATGTAATTTTAAGTCATTATAATGCATATCAACATATGCAACATCAATGGCTGCACGACTCTCATACTTTAAATTAAACAAATTATTTATAAAAAATGTCAGTTAATAGAAATTGCATCTATGTCAAATGCAGATAGATGATAGATGTCAATATCAATATAAAGAAGATGTCAATTAAGGTATGTATAATTATCAATCTATGTGCAACTGACTAAAATATAATTGTAATACATTAATAACCCGGTTCATTAGGGCAGCTCAATCCCAAGCATTTTTATCTTGTATGTAGTCGTTAACTTTACAGTAACCCTTTTTAAAAAGTCTTTGTTTAATAAATGTCTTAAATTTATTACAACTCAATTTTTGCACTTGACTTGGGATTTTATTGTAAAAGCGTATACATTGACACTTAAATGAATTACTGATTTTCTGGAGCCTGGTCGAAGGAACAACAAGCCTATCTTTATTCCTAGTATTAATATTATGGATATCACTATGTTTAGAAAAGAGATTAATATTTTTATGCGCATACATTAAGTTTTCATAAATATATTGGGAAGAAACAGTCATAATATTAATCTCTTTAAATTTTTCTCTTAGTGAACTTCTGGGGCTTAGATTATAAATTGATCGAATAGCTCTCTTCTGCAGCACAAAAATATTCTGTATATCGGCGGCATTCCCCCACAACAGAATACCATACGACATCACACTATGGAAGTAACCAAAATATACTAAACGAGCTGTCTCGACGTCAGTTAAGCTACGTATTTTTTTCACGGCGTAAGCTGCAGAACTGAGCTTTTTTGATAACTTATCTATATGTGGGCCCCACTGAAGCTTACAATCCAAAGTAATGCCTAGAAACACAGTGGAGTCTACAAGGTCCAACTCTTCACTATTTATGAGTACACTGGTTTTCACCTGTCTCACATTAGGCGTCGAGAACTTAATACATTTAGTGTTTTTTTTCATTTAATAACAAATTATTAACATTAAACCAGTGCACTACTTTGGACAGAGCGCTGTTTACGTCGTCAGTTGCCAGTTGCTGGCGTTTCAGTTTAAATAAAAGAGAAGTGTCGTCTGCAAACAGCACTACCTCATGATTGTCCCTTATAAGATAAGGCAAGTCATTCATATAGATTAAAAATAAAAATGGGCCAAGAATTGAGCCCTGCGGAACTCCCATAGTAACGACTGACCCGGGGGATCTTTTTCCATTGACGTCCACTTTCTGAATCCTATTACACAGGTACGAAGTAAGAAGATTCAGAGAAGCGTTCCTAACACCGTAGTGGTGCAATTTCCTGATTAAAGTTTCATGAAGGACGCAATCAAATGCCTTAGACAGATCACAAAATATACCCAAAGCAAAATATGAATCCTCCCAGGCACTGTATATGTGTCTTAAAAGTTCAACACCAGCGTCGGTTGTCGAACGACCCCTTGTAAATCCGAACTGTTTACTGTGTAATAATTTATTGTTAAGAAAAAACCTTTGCATTTGATTCAACATTCCTTTTTCAAAAATTTTACTAAACGTAGGTAACACTGAAATAGGTCTAAAATTAGTGGGGTCAGATGTGCTACCTGATTTAAACAAAGGTATTAACTTGCTAATTTTCATAAGATCAGGAAATTCACCACAGTCGATGCAGTCATTAAAAATAAGGGCTAAAGTAGGTGCTACAATATCGATTATAGATTTGGCAACGTCAACAGAATTACCCCACAAGTCTGTAGTCTTCTTTACATTTAAAGTATTAAAAGTTTTTATTATATCACTGTAATTAACAAGACAAAATTGAAATTCAATATCACATGAATCAACATTTTCTTTAAGCAATGATTCAGCAACAGCGGGGGACGAGTTCAGTAATTTAGTAGTCGAAATAGGGATGTCTGCAAAAAACTGTTCAAATGCTGAAGCTACCTGTGAGTCTGCTGATATTACATTGTCACCAATTTTAAGACTATAGTCGCTATTTCGACTGCTAGTTCTTCCTGTTTCATTATTAATAATTTTCCAAGTTGTTCTGATTACATTATTACTATTTTTTATTTTTGAGCTCAAATAACGGGACTTGGCTCTAAAACAAACTCTTTTAAATAATTTTGAATAATTTCTTACATAGAGATTGAAAACAGCGTTGTTTACATAAATTCGCTCATTATAGAGCTCATACAGCCGCCTTCTACTTCTATTTTATTTTATTTCATGCAGGTCCGCAGCTGCTGCTGTTCTCCGTACGTGAAGATTATTGGCCTATCGGTGGTAGACAGTTGGCGCGCAAGGTCACAAAATCCTGTGTTATATGTGCTCGCTATCGCGGTAATACTGTTCAGCCTATTATGGGCAATTTACCAGCAGTTAGAACAGAAGCTACTTTCCCTTTCTATTCGAGTGGCACTGACTTTGCAGGTCAATTTATGATATCAAGTAAAAGGGGGAGGGGTAACCGAAAAACAAAATGTTATCTTTGTTTATTTAAGGACGCTTTTACATTTTTCTACAAATAACAGTGCTTTTCAGGTACCATTTTAATATATAAGCAATCACAAATGTGAAGATATTATGGTCTCAATTTAAAAGTAATCTATTCATCTCCCGATTGGAATCATAAAAATTGTATGACATCATACAAAATTTTCGGATAAATCCGTTTTCACCATCACAATAATCACAGAAAATTTACAAAAATGGGGTCTGATTAGGTACCATTTTAGGTAAATTGACTGCATATTTTATCTTAAAAAATAGATTAGATTGCGGCATATATAGTCCTCTATATGTTCAGCTAATTATTTTGTACCTAAGTCATTACATTTTTCAATTATCAGCTAAATAAGAACGCTTGCAAATTTCTTCATACATATTTCACTCGCGGTGCATCATTCCGCGCTCAGACGCGCCTGTGGAAGGACGGGTGTATCGCTCTATCGCAAAAAATAAATTACGAAAAGTCGCGCGTCGTCGCGTAGAATCGTCGTTTATCGTGACCGGCAGGAGTTGATACTTTTTCGAACCGATATAAAAGTAAGTACTAGTTTCATACTATTATTAATTATTTTTAGAATGTAATTTAGAAACTGTAGATCGGGATTTGGATACGAATGGCTATGCAGTTGTTGATAAGGTTAAGAAATGGATGGGTGGCGTTATGCAGCTCTTAGTAAAGTTTAGATTTAGATTAGGTCGTGGGGCTTGAAAGTAGATGGGTGGTCTTAAGCAGCTGTTGGTAAGGTTAAGAAATGGATGAGAGAGGTTAAGCAGCTGTTGGACAGGTCAAGAAATGGATGGGTGAGGTTAAGTTTTACTAAATCAAAGTATGAATAAGTAGGGTTAAGCGTCTGTGGGTGAGTTCAAGAAAAGGATGGGTAGGGTTAAACAGTTGTTTACATGTTTAAGAATTGGTGGGGTGAAGCAGTTCTTACTGAGATAGTTACTTAGTTTTGAGTACCATATATATATTAGTGATGGTTGATATAGCATAAAGCATTATAAAGTAGCATTCTTATTGTATATAGCATATGGCAGATGATATCGTGGCTCGCACTTAATGCTATGATGGGAGTGTCGCGTAAGTCAGTACGATGTTTTGTTAAAATGTTCAATTTGTTTTTTTTAGATGCCCCGTATTCGGAAATTTGGTTATAGACCAAAAAAGACCTGCAAACTTAGCAGTAAATAAAAGTAATGTATGTAAGTACTTTCACTATGGAGTTTATTAGTTATTTGGAGTGTTAGTTTAAACATTTTTTTTTTATCAATTCCATCACGTTTCGTCAGGTTACTTATTTTGATGTATTTTTTGTTAACAGGGAGAGCAGCATAAATGTCTCGTTAGACCATGACGAGCAGTGTGAAATTTTATTTGAAAGTTATATAAAAGTAATCATAGGTTTTAATTTTTTTACCGTACTACTAATATTGTCGTTTTATTTTCAGGAGCAGGAATGCGTAGTACAATTTAAGGCAAAAGAATAGTTGACATTAATTACCTATTTGAGCAGATGATTCAAATAAAGTCACATTTCTCTTTTCGATTGCGGTATGAAGCATTTAGCGATAAATAAAGAAAAAAGAGATGGCAAAAACGTAATAAGTGAACAAAATAATGCCTAAAAGCTCAGTGTAAATAACACTAATGCTTGTGTACTTTTCTTACATATCTATATTAAATTTATTATACATTTTTACTACTTACGATGTTTTAATTTTTACTCCCAGGCTAGTATGTCTATGTCACTTAAGTGTTAGTTATGTTCAAATGAATACCCAATTCAAATAGTATCAGTAGTTTTTGAGAATATCTCGGATATAAAAACGTACACACGGGTCGATGAGAGCACCGCCTTCTTTTGAAGTCTGTTAAAATACTAACCTAATTATCACGAAAATAGTACGGTCACCAAATGCGCTTTCAAAGTTCCAACTTAATTTGCTAAATAAATTCAATAATTAATTTAATAAATAAAAATTAATTAAAAATTATAGCAAGGACCAATATTATTTAAGCGATGTATAAACTCGAGCGCTCTGTGGTTTCAATGTGTGCGTACGCGTAATGTTGCTGTGCGCGACTCTATTTACCTAAATTTGAGTTCGTCGAAATTGTAACAGCGTCCTTAAATACTAGAGCTGTGCACTTAGAGGTAGTGAGTGATCTTACTACAGATGCGTTTATTTTGTGCTTGCGTCGTTTTGTCTCGCGCAGGGGTAAACCTAATGTTTTATTTTGCGATAACGGAACCAATTTTGTCGGCGCAAATAATGAACTGGGAAATATTCTGCGCTCCAGTCGTGAGTCTGTCACAGATTTCGCAAGTTCCGAAGGCATAAAATTTGTATTCAGTCCAGCTTATTCTCCTCATTTTGGAGGTATATGGGAGGCAGGTGTTAAGGCAGCAAAGTATCATTTATCTAGAATTGTCGGTAATCAGTCATTTACTTTTGAAGAGTTAACCACATTGTTTACTCAGATAGAAGCCATTTTAAACTCCCGTCCTCTTTCTCCTATCTCTTCTGATCCCTTAGACTTGATTCCCCTCACCCCCGGGCACTTCCTCATTGGGCGGCCTCTGGTGTCGGTGCCTTCGCGTCCCGCAGACGATGGCCGGCCGCAGTATCATCTAATTGAGAAGATTCGTCAGGAGTTCTGGGTACGATGGCAGAAGGAATTTCTGGCTGAACTACAGAATAGAACAAAGTGGAGGATTTCGACTGATGGTCCGAGAATCGGAGAGATGGTTATAATAAAAGAAGATAATTCATCACCGCAACGCTGGCGTCTTGGGCGTATTACACGTTTGTACTCGGGACCAGACCATGTGTGTCGAGTGGTTGATATTTACACCGTTAGAGGCACGATACGTCGGGCGATTCACAACATTGTTCGTCTGCCAATTGAACCAGTTGAAAGCTAGTGTTTCAAGGGCCGGAGGATGTCTACGCCTGAACGCAGCCTTTTCATATTTACAAATTATTACGAACGCACCGTAACAACAACGCTCGCTGCGTGCTTCATGGCGGAGGAACTGCACTTACTTCGCTACGCACGACACGAGGATCTTGTTCGCACCGCCATTTTGTCTCGACACACAAATTGTATATTTTTGAACAATAAACTTTTTACAAACCATCGAGGTGTGATCTTAATTCTAATTGTATCGCCCACAAATATAATGAAATATAATATGGACTACGGACGTGTCGCGACTGAATTCGGCCTTTTATTAGTATCTTATTTTCGATCATTACTTGTTGTCGGTATATTTCGATATGGTAAACTCCATTCATACGCATGTGCTCGTGGCAATATGACCTCGTGATTCTCAAGTGGTACGATCCCAACGTAATTTTTCATATGTAAGGCGGAATTAAAATCCGGATCGTTTCCGTCGAGTCGCACGAACGCTACTCTCTGCCAGTTCAAATTATGCCTTATCACATAATCTAACAGCTCATTGCGTTGATTCATCCGCTCATTTATTATGGATATGAACTGTTCCGCATACATATGGTCTTCATATGGATTTCGAGTGGCATTAATTATTGCCGCAGTTATTCTGAAGTCGACCATCATATGTCTCATAGCAACATTAAAATATACATGGCGGAAGATTTTAAAATCTTTTTTAAAATCTGCTGTTAATAGTTTCTGCTAACCAACGGATCATAGTTAATAACATAGATTTATTGGCATCTAATGTCGTCAGTTGTTCTCCTATTGCTCTCGTTGGCGGCATGTGAGGATTATATCAGCATTCTTCAATATTATTGATCGAATCTCGAAATCCACGATCCAATATAAAAATGTCATCAGTTCTCAAAAACCCATGAATCGGAGAATCTTCTCGCATCAGGTCGAGCATAATTCTTGCGTCCGAAGTATTTGCTGTATATGTTCCCATAGCATCTAGTATGTAGCCATCGGTTAATACTACTAAAAATGGTTTGACTAAGTTCCGAAACTTATGGAGACTGTAAGTTTTCCGTTGAAAAAGGAAATTCGCACTTTTCTGCAGATAAATATATCGCTCATTCTCTACAAGGTCGACATATCTCAAAATCGGTGATTTTTTAGTTAATAACACAGCTGCGTTGAAAAAATCGCACTCCATTTACTGTAAAAACGTCATTTCTGTAAGCTCTATAGTTAGAGAGAGAAAGCAAATATTCACTTATGAGCCGTTATAGTATTGTCTCTTTCGTTTTCGTGACTTTCGGCAACAACGACATTATTTAGTTACGATGTAACAGTGCGAGCGGTAGGTTGTGGTTGTGCTCTTGAAGAACGACATTTTTGACGTAACAACGCTCTTGCTGGTAAGTTAAGTATAATTTATTTAAATAGTAATTCATGAATAACGTGTTTAGTCTAATTGTGTCGTTAATGCAGATACTATATGAATAAATCAGTATACGCATATTTCGTGCTATGACGATATTGCTAAGAAAATTAACAACCATTAAAGTATTATTACGAATTATGACGTTGTTGTTAACAAAGAAAACAATAAATAATACTACAAAAGAAAATTCAAACTTATGAAACTGCTAGCAAGAAAATGAAAGAAGGCAGAAACATGAAAGAGCCGTGTGGAGACAAATGTCGGTTACAATGTAAATCTAATCTATCTGAAGATGAAAGGAAGTTATTATTTAAGAACTACTGGGCGTTAGGTGACAACAAAAAACAATGGGAATACATTTCGAAGAGTATGACGAGTAGAGACGAGAGAGTTTGTAAAATTTTCTTTAAAAATACCTTAGGAATTAATGACCGGCCAATTCGCACCGTTTTAGAAAAAGAAGAACAAGTGGCAAATTGTCTATTGGCTGATGACAAACTGGTAAACATAACAAACATCCTCGAGTTGACGAAGCAATCAAAAACGGTATCCGTGAATACATAGACGCGATACCAAAAATTGAGTCTCATTATACAAGAGCTAATACAAGCAAAACATTCATAGATGGCAGTAAAAATATAGCCGACATCCACAATGATTATGTGACAAGTCAACAGAAAAAAAACTTAGCTTTCGGCAATTATGTCCTTTTTTACAAAATATTCACCCAAGAATATAATATATCCTTTTTTAGCCCAAAAAAGGATATGTGTGATGTGTGTGCTGCTTTCGAAAACTCTAATAATAAAGAAAACCTAAAAGAAGAATATGATAAACATGTTATGGAAAAACAATTATGTCGCGCAGAGAAGGCAAAAGATAAAGAAGATGAAAATATTGTTACTGCGGTCTATGATCTCCAGGCAGTATTTTAATGTCCCAAAGGTGATATATCTGTATTTTATTATAAATGTAAGTTGAATGTGTTGAATTTTACAATATGCGATATGAAGACAAACAAAGTAGAATGTTTTGTTTGGGACGAGTCCAATGCTAATAGAGGTGTAAATGACTTGGGAGCTTGCGTATACAAGTATTTAGAACAGCTTTCGTTACTTAATAATGATAGGAGTCTTGACATTGTCTTTTACTCTGACAATTGCGGAGGACAACAAAAAAATAAGACAATGATTGCAATATATTTATTCGCATTACAAAAGTTCCGTAACCTCCAAACGATTACACATAAATTTTTAATAAAATTATACTTAAAAAAATACCCAAAATGAGGGCGATGCAGCTCATTCACTGATAGAAAGACAGGTAAAAGAATTGCTTAAAGCTGGACCAATGTATTCGCCAGAAGCCTTTATTGGTGCTATAAAAATGGCTAGAAAAAAACCTGAACCATGTCATGTGAATGAAATGTGCACAGAGGATTTTGTTGATTGGAAAGATGCATGTACCCAAATGGGAGTAAATCTGACGAAAGATGAAGAAGGAAATTCAGTTAAGGTTGGAGATATAAAAGTTTTTAAGGTTGAAAAGGATAAGCCACGCGTATTGTTTTACAAGAATTCTTACGCAGAAGAATTTAAAAAAGCGGAAATTATCAGAAAGAAGAAAAGGATTGACGTAAACGTCAAGAAAGCTTATGATTGTAAACCAGGCATATCCGATCGAAAGAAAGCAGATTTGTTGGACCTGTTAAATAAAAACCTAATTCCACAGTTCTATGCTCGATTTTATAATTCTTTGTAAGGTCTTTTTTTCTACAATATTATGATAAATGATTCCTATAGTATTGTTACATTGGTGATTTTGTCCCTCTTATTGCCAAGAGACAAAAGCCCAGATGCAAGGTGGTTTGGTATTGATAAAAAGAAAACAACAAACTGTCTCAACTAACATATATTTTATTATATAACTATAAACCTCATTTAGAGTGACTGTAATGGTCTACTTAAATAAAACCGTTAAACGCTTATCAATACTACAAACCTTTTGATTTAAAAGTTAAATATAACCTAGTTAGGAATCTTATTCCTAATAATGCCAGCCAGCTTAAATTTCAGTGGAAAGAGCTATGGGCGTGGGGGGTTGGAGATAAAGCCAGTACCGTTGAAAATAAAACTTGAAATTAATTATTACTAGTGAAGATATCTAAGTCAATCCTTCCAATTATAAATTATTTAATTATACATTAAATGGGCGCCAGGAACTTTACAGTTCCGGATCCTAGAGCCGACGAGGTAGTCTAAGACACTCCTTGATGAACATAGATGTCGAACCCGAAGATCTTTAATTTCTTATAGGTTTAATACCAGTACAATATTGAAATCCGATCCGATCCGCACTAAGAATCGGTATTACCAAAGATAACCTTAACTACACCATGGTAGTAGGGTAATAAGATAAGAAACGTTATCTGAATAACAATTTATCCATATTAAAAATATGGTTTTAAATTTTGAAGTAAAATAAAAACAATAAAGAAGAGAAAAAAAAAAAAAAACCGTCAGCGCCTGCGTTACCGCTAGGCGGACTCGGCCAGCCGAGCAGTCAACTCCCAGGAGGCTTGAAGCGGACTCGAGGACGGGTCTCGCGTCCAGGCTTCGGACGCTCCTCCGAATCCTGGCGGCGAGACGAATCTCTCGAGATGCCTCTCCTGGAATCGACAATACGGAGACCTAATAAAACTAATTTACTTTCTTAGAGGTGACCGAGCCTGGCAATCAAAACTACAAAGTCAGCCGGACACAAAGTCCATTAACAAAGATATCACTTCATGAATTCAGGTGACCTAATCCTGCTTGACAGGATTAGAAGGATGAGGATGACCATTGCGACCTACGGGGCGTCTATCAACGCCACATGTGCCTTTGCTAAACAAGTAAACTTGTGGTCAACCCCTAGGGATTACTAACGGCATCCCTATCGTAAACAGACAACAAGGGAATACTCACAATAAGTTGGAAGAAGGAACACTTGTGACTGCTGGCGGCGTGGTCTGCCTTTGACGCAGTGAATCCTGCAAGAAATATCCACTTAACACGACAAATCCTTTCAACCACCAGAGAAGGGCTTACAGACCACTTCTTCACACTATTTCAACCAGATCCTTACCTTTAAATCACATGGAAATAAACTTGAGAAGATGCAACGCGCGTGCCGCGCGAGTTCTCAGCCGTCAGAGAGAAGAAAGAAAATTGACAACTCCCGATGAACTATGGATTTACTTGACATCGAACCTTCGAGAATGCAAGTCTATGATAAACTAATGAATTCATTTCCGCTTTTGATTATTACAATCTATTTTTTTCAAAAACTGAAGATTATTAAGGATTAATTTTTTATGATATTATTTAGAAGGTTTACAATCAATATTCCAAAAATTAAATATTATCGATTAAAACTACGATCTGTGAATAGATGCCACCAGATGCCGCTCGCCAACTGAAATTGACGTTTCTCATTGACAATCGACAAGTGACATCTGAGTGCCATTTATAATGTAAACAATCGTAACTTACTTTCCTTGTTTGATCTAATTAATTTCACAAACCTAACAGTATTTTGGATTAAATAGTGGTTCACTGTTATAAAGTGTAAGATAAAGAGTCCAGTAACGAATGGCAGCTGAAGGAACGATTCAATTGCACAAATTACAAATAAATACCAAACTCGGAAACTTCGTATTGTCCAACTTATGTTTTCAGGTTAAAGTCACTCGATTTATTAAAACGAAACTGTGTACTACCAACGAGTGGTAGGTACAAAAAATACAACGTAACAGTATTTAAAAAAGTTTTGAATTTTATGTGGGTATATTTTGCGTTACAGAGACTTTTTATTTTTGATACTTATTTTTTGATAGCAACATTATGATTATATTATTACTAAGTTGTCCCAAAGTATTATAAGTGAGAACTTAATAATTGAGGCTGATTTTGTGATTTTTATTTTATAACGATAATTTTAAGTATTGTGAGTGACTTGATTTATAAGACTGACGGTGTGCCTTTTCAATTTGATAACTTTGTTAGATTTAAAATTGAACTATAACTACGACAATACCTTTAATAGAAAAAAGACATTTTTAAAAATGTGACTACGTTTTGTGAAAAGGAATAAAATTAATGAAACGTGTCATATTTGGACAAATGACATTTTTCTACATAGTTTTTCACATTTAGTTGCATGAAGTTCATCAGAAAAATGTCACAATTTTTAATATGACTGTGTGTTTATCAAAAACATTTTTTCTATGGATTTTGTAAAGTAATATCTTGTATAAATAAAAGCATTTTATGAGATCTTAACGTTAAAAGTACAAAATTATTTATAATAATAATAATAATAAATTTGTTTATTAATGGCAACTAGGCCCAATTGTTAGTAACAGAGTTCTTAATAATTTGTTAGTAATCAAAACATAGGTACAACAAATACAAACACAGACATCAAGTTTTAGGTCTTTTGACCAGCACATCCATCGCGTGCAACAACCAAGGTGTGTCGTATTTCTCTACTAACATACTTAGAATGCTGTTGGAGCTAGACCGGGCCCTTGATAAAAGAGAATTCGTTTTGTTCCGAATTATGGCGTAAAAGTCATTGGTATGCGCATTCGCAAACATACTGGACGCACTACAATAACGCGGTAGTCCCAGCAGCATCCTGAAGCAGTTATTGTACTGTACACGCAGGGAGTCTAACGACCTCCTGGTATACTTTACCCACAGGCCGCTCGTGTAGAACGATTGGCAATACGCCTTGAACAAAGTTATTTTAACCTCATTGCTGCAACGAGCAAACCTGTGTATCAACATATTGGCTCTGACTGCTAGCGCTCTACGCTCCCGGTCTATGTCCATTTCATCTTTGAGGTCACTGGTTAGAAAGTGTCCTAGGTATTTAAATTTGTATACTCTTTTGAGAGGCCGACCGTTTAGATTTATCACCGGCTCACTTTTTATACTTCTCCCAGCGGCCTCAAAGACCAAGTATTCACTTTTGTTTACATTATAAACAAGCCCATGTTTTGCGTCATATTGCTCACAAACATGTAACATTTCCCTGATCGAGCCAGCCGTTGGCCCCAGCAGAACCATGTCGTCAGCATAACTCAAGTTGTTTACACAAACATTATCTACCCAGCATCCGACACGCTTACTGCTGAGTTCAGCGATCAGGCCATTTATGTACAGGTTGAAAAGTTTAGGTGAGGTCAGGCCACCCTGCCTCACCCCACATTCCAGCCTGTACGTTTCGGACAGAGTTCCTCCCCATCGTACACAATTAAGCTGGTTACCGTACCAATATTGAAAAATCCTTAAAAGTTCAACGGATATTCCCGCTTCCTCCAGCTTACCCCACAGGACATCATAGGCCACCAGGTCAAATGCCTTAGAAAGGTCGAGGAAGCAGGCATATATTGGAGTGTTTCGTTCCGTGTAATATCGGACAGTTTGCTTGAGGGCAAGAATTGCGCTCTCAGTAGAAAGTTTGGGCCTAAACCCAAACTGCGCGTCATGTATTTGTAAAATATTACTTAGCTCTTTATCAAGCAGACTGTCCAATACTTTTGATATTACGGTAGCCAGTGATATTGGTCTGTAGTTGGAAGGATCAGCGATATCACCAGTCTTGTTCTTTAGAATAGGAACCACTATTGTTTTCATCATGTCTGGCGGCAGGTACGAGTGACTTATGCAGAGTGTAAAAAACATAGCTAGTACCCTTGGTAAGTGTACGCCTGCATGTTTTAGGTGCTCAATACTGAGACTGTCATGCCCGGGTGATTTGCCTCTAGACATTTTATTTATAACTTCCGCCACCCGCTTGCCAGAGTAACAAGAAAGACACTTACCATGACCAGTCCCAGCATCGATTCCCTTACTTGTTGATCCCATTGGTGATGACACTACAAAAAGGTCCTTGAACATACTGGCAATATCTTCCGTAGAAGCGCAGCCCCCGACATTCACAGGAAGACCCAGCTTGAGGTTAAGCTTATTGGTGGACTTCCAAAACTGAGCAAAATTGTTTAATGACCTTTGCGACGCCAAAATGTCCATTTTGATTTGGTCTTGATGTATCTGGCACCATTTAAGCCTGCCCCTAAAAATTTTTTGACTTTCTCGCAATTTATCCCACAACAGACCGGAGTGCGGTTTGTTATGCTGTTCCCAAACTTGATGCCTCAGCTGAGCCTCCCTGTGGGCATCGTGTACATGCTTATTCCATCCAACGACACGACCTTTCATTTTTGTTTGTTTCTGACCATAGGTTTGAATAGCTGACTCCGTCAATATCGCCACGATGTCACCATACAACTTGTCTAGCCTTAATCTATGGGCAGTGTTACTACACATTTTATCAGCACACGTCATAAACTGCTCGGGAAAATTAATGTTTCTGAGCTTACTATTACAAAGGTCATGGTATCCTCTGATGTGACTGTCGTTTCGCACACGCCACAGCACTTCGCTGTGGGTTTGTTCTGCATTTCTTTTTATTTTCGGCACTACAGTATTCAGATTACATTTAATGGTTAAAGGTAAGTGGTCCGACCAGAAGACACCATAATCTATGCTTACACTGTTAACGGATTGCCACGCGGCATCAGTAACAATACAGTGATCAAGCCAGCGCCTGCTTCCGTTAATATCACTGATATAGGTATAGATTTCAGAGTTACTACGCAACTTTTCGCTATCAGCGCATATCCATTGCTGCTCATTTATGTTTTGATTATTAATTATTATACTATTTATTGATTCTATTATTTGATATTTTTTATTTCATTTTAATATTTATTACTTTTTAGGGTTCCGTAGCCGAATGGCAAAAAACGGGACTCTTATAGGTACGTCATGATTGTCTGTCTGTCCGTATGTCACAGGCGTTTTATTCCGAGACTAAGGATTACACAGTTGAAACTTGGTAGGTAGATGTATAGGTTGTTGATGGATAGGTCTTTAAAAATTACATGGAGGTTCCTTCTTCATGGGCGAGTCCGGCTCGCACTTGGCCGGTTTTTTATTTATTGTTTGTGTCTGTTTTATTATTATAATCAGACGTGGTATCAAAACGTAAATCATATTTTACTTGATTAGTTTAATTCTTTGTTTTAGGATGAAGCGTGGTGAAAAAATGATAAAAATTATTATGTCCAAGGGACTTTGTGAATAGAATCTCGAGAAGATTGAAGAAGAGATATCTAATGTATCTGAAGTAGTTGTCCAGGGCCATATCTCAGCTACAGAGAATATAGAACCATCAAACAAAATATCCACATCTATATTTTGTGAGATTTTTACCGTTGAGCCACTGCAAACTAATTTAAATTCCATACGCACTCCATTGACTAATTTCAATAACAATGTTCAGACACCGAATCCTATTAGCAACAATTCTTTTCCGCATTCACAAATTACTCCATACCTGCCAAATAATCAACCTGGGCCTGGTAGGATTATTGTGCGATCTCCCGTAAGTGATTCAGTATCAGAACAAAGTACTGACGTTCTTCACTCAAATCATTCTAATATTTCATGCAATATAGTAATATCGGAATCGGATATATCCTCTGAGGATGATGACGATGGTTGTTCAGCGGTCTACACACCAAAGCCGCTGACCCGGCGGCACGGATCGCCGGCCCAACCCGCCGGCCTTATTTTGTACAATCATGCCGCCGGCTTGCGCCCGCGCGCGCAAGCCGGCGGGGCAGCATGCCGATGCCGACGGCATCCCTCTCCACTCACTCAGTCAGTTGCCCGCCGGCATAGAGTAGTGACGTATCACTTATTCATTCTCTGTTGTTGTGAAGTGTCGGCACTTTTATTTTTTATCAACTAACCAATATGGAGTGGGACGATGCAACAGTTATAAAACTAATAGACCTCTATCATTTAAAAGAAATATTATGGAACCCAAAAAACCGTGACTACAAAAGCCGGCCAAAGCGTTACGACGCATTTAATGAAATTGCCAGTGAATTTGCTACTGATGTTCCGGAAATCGAGAGAAAGATAAAAAATTTAACTAGTCATTATTACCGAGAGAAAAAAAAGAAGATAATTCAAATAAGTCTGGTGCGGGTACTGATGATATTTATCATAGTAAATGGTTTGCCTACAAATCACTAAATTTTCTGCGGAACAAAAATGTGCCTACTGGAACCACCGATACTGTAAGTAAAGATTTTTTTTTTTTATTTATAATCAGGCAACTAGGGCCCCATAGACATATAATTATATTAGTTTATTTATTAGTGTATCTTTGTATTTACATTTTAACCCTTTCCCGGGCATTGGCAAAATAGTTGCCACTCAGGTAAAAAAAAGTGTTTAAAAAAAAAAAAATTGAAATGTTGAAGACTTATTCAGTGCCTTTAATAAAAACCATAATAAAAAAATACACAATAAATGTTGATTTTGACTAGATATACTTATTTATTTTTTATTAAATAAAAGTAAAACGGCTAAACGGGCAGTCTTTTCGTCTTTTTTCGCAGGACACACCGTCGACGAGCCACGATTCACAACGAGATTCACAATCAAATCAAAATGATTTACCACAGATGTCGCCAGGTGATTCACAATCAAATCAAAATGATTTACCACAGATGTCGCCAGAAAATACAACTTGGCAACGAAATAAACGTCCTAAAATCAACCCTAATAAAGAGTTGATATCCGAAGCATTGAATATTATGAAGAATGTCTCCCAACGACCAAATGTGACAAAAGATGAGGATGGTTTATTTGGAGATTATATTGCGGGTCAGTTAAGACAAATGGATCGACAAATGAAAGCTATTGTGAGACATCGGATCAACAATATAATATTTGAAGCCGAAACTGGATATAGATCCGATACATTTACGGAATTTGCAAGACCGAGTAGTGTTTCTAGTTCACACAGTCATCCAGGATACTATACAGCATCTTCACTTCAACAGACGGTTGTAAGCCCTTCTACAAATAACTTAACTTCTTCTGAATACTCTGCCCAAACAAACCCAGATCCACAAACAATTCAACCTTCGTCACTAGAAACATTTGCTGAAGAATACCTAGCTCTAAATCCTTCTGATAGTGTTATAAAGTAATCTTCAAAATATGTTATAAATATTTAATTTTCTTTTTGGTATAATAAAGGTAGCTATAGGTAGCCCCATTAAAGTTAAATTTAAAATTAGTGTTGACTATTCCCTTCACACGAGTAGAGCTTGACATATGTGCGAAAGGAATAGCAAGGTTTTAATTTTAGTTTAGTGACACTTCTACTGTTACCAATAGTTAATATCATGTTATTGGTTTACAAAAACACATTTCTTATTTTGTTTAAAACTTTATTATACGAATCACAATAAAAGTGTATCTCACTATGTGTAATTTACGATTTTAGATTTAATGGATAATACATGGAACTACTTTAATGATTAAAAATAATATTGATTATATGAGTTGAGTTATTGGTTATATTGCCATTCTAATCCTCCGACACTAGAAAGAAAATAATGAGTCAACTCCACTCTTGTATCCTCAGCGGTCACTGTAGTATCCGAGGTTTGATTGTCTTCTCCTGACATATTATCTAAGCAACTGTCGTTTTCAAGATGTCTACGCCATTCACCGGGAAAGACTTCTCCTTGATTATTTTCAGTATCGTTTTCGTTTTGCTGAGTTGCAGCGGTTCGTTTGATATAATTAAATAAATGTATACACGCCAAAGTTACAGTAGTAGCTTTTTCTGGGATTAGCTGAATAGGTCTATGAAAAATCTTAAATTTGTGTGTTAACTGCCCAAACACGTTTTCAACTACTCTTCGCCCTCGACATACGCGATAGTTAAAAACCCTCTTAGATGATCCCATTGTGTGATTACCATCATAAGCCTTTATATTTAATATGGGGTTGCAGAGGAAACGCGTCATCACCCAAAAAAAATACGGTACTGGTAGATTCCTTCCGGGTAAAGGGGTTTTATGTGGTATATTCAATTCATTATCATTTAACAATCGACATAATGCTGAATTATTAAAAACCCCACCATCTGAAATCCGACCCTGACATCCCACATTAGCGTACAAAAAGTTGTAATCAGCATCTACTAAAGCAAAGAGCACAATACTGAAATATTTTTTATAGTTTATATAATCACTTCCACTTTTTGGGGGACATTGAAGTTTTATGTGTTTCCCATCCATTGACCCAAGACAATTGGGTATTTGCCATCTTTTTAAATATTCATCTGCAATTTCTCTCCATCCTTCCTGACTTCTTGGAATTTTCACATAATCTGAAAGTCCTTCAACTAAAGCATCACATACTTCAGGAATAATGCTTGAAATTAGTTGAGGAGATACTTTAAAGACGTCGCACAGGCTACTAAAAGAATTTCCTGAGCTTAGGTATTTTAACGTTATTGACAATCTTTCCACTGGTGAAACTGCTTTTCTGTAATTTGTGTCTTGTTTAGCTATTTTGTGTCCAACAATATTCAGTAAATATTCAAAGTCGGTACTGGTTAATGACAGGAAAGTCTTAAAAGAAATGGGTTTGTATAGAACCAAGTCGTCTTCCTTTAAATCACTTAATCTTTGACAAGTACTGTATTTATTGCGACTCATTAAACTTGGCCTAACCCAACACTTTCGTGTGTTGAGGGATCCACCGATAATAACTCCACAAACTGCTATTATTAAATCACTGTTATCGTCCTCCTCCATGTCAATCTGAAAATACTACTTCTGAATTATTCGAAACACACACGTCCAATCTCTACGACTATTTGGAAATTACTAGAACACCACATGCCGCGGCTGTCGTGCCGCCGGCAAAGTCATTCGGCTTGGACATTCTGAAGCCGCCGGGTTAACCCGCCGGCACTAAGCCGCCGGGCTGTGCCGCCGGGTCAGCGGCTTTGGTGTGTAGACCGCTTTCCAACTCCATACCTGACAGTGAACTTGACTTCTCGCCTGACGATACAGATAATGACCCGGATTTTTTTACTACGCGAAGACCTTGCACTGTCATTTTCGGAGGATGAAACCGCTACAATAAATGAAATCAAAGAAAATACAGTTCAAGATGGAAATGAGAAAGCAAAGAAGGGCCGAAAAAGAAAAGCTGTACCGGAAGGAGAAAAAATAACGCTACGCTATTAAGAAATTGTGGAAAAGCGTATATATCGACATCGAAGCCACAAAAACAAATGCCAGAAAGACAAATGAAACCAACATGTACTGAAAAATGTAAAATGAAATGTTATAACAAGATTAGTGAGGAGAAGAGGCAACTTATTTTTATGAATTTTTGGAAAATGGGAGATTTAGATAAGCAACGTCAATTTATCAATAAACATGTAACTGCAATTAAACCGAAGTACAGATATATTCGCGAAGGAAGTACAAGAAAAGATTTTAACCATGCATTTAATTTTGAAGTTGACAGAGAGATAATTCATGTTTGTAAGACTTTTTTTAAATATACTCTAGGTATATCCGACAGACCGATAAGAACAGTAATTTCAATGCAAAACTCTATAGTTGGGGGTTTTCTGAAAGATGACAAAAGAGGAAAGCATGGTAAACACCATAAACTTGATATTGCAATTATTGATGGGATTAAAGAACATATCAATTCTATACCTAGAATTGAAAGTCATTACTGTCGAGCTAGTACGAGCCGGGAATACATTGAAGGTGGTCTCTCTATTGCACAATTACATAGAGACTATGTTACTAAATGCCGTACAGAAAATGTTCCTCATGCTGATTATCAAATATTTTACAATATATTTACCAAAGAGTACAATATTTCATTTTGGTCTCCAAAAAAGGATCAATGTGAAGATTGCGCAGCTTATAATAATGCAGAAAATAAAGAGCCGTTAAAGACCAAATATGATTCTCACCTAGAAGAAAAAGATTTGGTAAAAAAAGAAAAAGAGTTGGATAAAGAAAATACCAATGGAAAATGCATAACTGCCGTCTATGATTTGCAAGCCGTAATGCCGTGTCCAAGAGGTGATATATTTCAAAATTAATTGTACTGAATTTATTGATTTCTAACATTTACGCGAATATTATACATTGAAATAAAACTACTTTTTACGGATTTTATCGCGTATATTGATATTATTAATCCCGACGTTTCGGACCCTTTACAGCGTCCATGGTCACGGGTAGACTGAGGTGGTGGGCGTCTTGATGATATAATTACTGACAGCTACCCTACATTTTTTATTGTTACATGATCAATGACATTTATTACTAATTATTAATTAAAACTAGATGGAGCCGGCATTTCCTTGCTGACGACCTCTGAGAAGAAACGCCGAAACAAACTCAGAGAATCATGGTCTCTTTTAAAGTAAAAATATTCAATGATCATGTTTTAGTTGTTAATTATTGGCAATCCGATTCACGCAGAACGAGCTCACAGTATCCTTTGGTCTTGCAGTTGTAGGCCTGGATTTTGGTTTAATAGAATCTATAACAGGATTCCAAGCAGGTGGTAAGACCCAGCCATCTTCTCTATTGAAATTTGGATGTTTTTTAATTTCAATAGCCTCACGAATCATCCTGGGTAGGTATCGACTTTCCTTCGCAAGTATTTGTGGTTTATCAAATCTGATATAATGCTGGGCCTTGTCAAGAGTATGTTCACAAACTGCTGACTTCTTGGAACGGCGGTGTTTGACATGGACGCTGTAAAGGTCTAAAAGGTCCGAAAAGTCGGGATTAATAATATCAATATACGCGATAAAATCTGTAGTCATTTCTTTCATAAATATTGGCTGTAAACACTTCCATATTGCATCGGAAACTTTGGATACAATTTTTGAAACTGTAGGGCCCGCTATTTTAAAATTGTAACCAATTGTAGTAAATGAACTACCTGTAGCCATGTACCTGCGAATTAATAAATAATATTATAATAAGCAACTTCAATTCTTTCCCACTAAATATTCACTAAAAAGTAATGAAATAATTAATTGACTGACTGGCCTGGTGGCTCAGTTGGTAGTGTGTTTACGTCTACCTGCTGAACTGAAAGGTCGTGGGTTCAATCCCCACCCAGGGCAAACATTTGTGTGATGAGCATGGATGTTTGTTCTGTGTCTGGGTGTTTCTATGTATCATATGTATATATTTACAAAAAAAAAAAAAGAAGTATATATGTATTCTATCAGCCATCTAGTTCCATAGTACAAGCTTTGCTTAGTTTGGGCTAGATGGTGTTGTGTGAAATGTCCACAAATCTTTATTATTATTTATTAATTAACTAAGTATGTCAAGAACTAGTACTTTGATTCTATTTAAAAAACTATGAATTAAATTGAAAGTTCTAGCTCTTGACACACTTAGATAATTAATTATTTCATTACGTTTTAGTGACTTGTTAGTGGGGAAGAATTGAAGTCGGTTTGTTATTTTTTATAACAAACTTATCTCATATTTTTTGTGATAAATTAGTAATATTATTTTATAATTATGTAGTGATGTATATATATTTATTATTTGTTACAGCCAAAGTAGCGAAAAATACTTGGAAAAAATTGCGAGACAACCATAGGGAAGCCTTAAAAAGACAGAAGGATGGAAAAAGTGGTCAAGCTGCCAACAACACGCGTCTTTGGAAATTCCAGAAAGTTATGGAATTCCTTGTTCCATACATGCAAAATAGGAACACAACTGGAAATTATTCCCAAGATGATTCACAGGTGTCTCAAGAAAGTAATCGTACTCAAGTTTCGGAATTGGACGAGGACAACTTTGAAGTAGTAAACGAAAGCGCTCATGGTTCTGTAAACGAAAACAGCCAATCTTCTAATACGACTGCTGCAAGTTCCGAAACCACATCACAAAATACAAGCACACCTTTAACACGAAAACGTGTACATAGTGTTCAACATGAAATTTTAAATTTTGTTAAGATCCAGCAAACAGAGCGAGAGAAAAGAAAAACAGAACGTGATTTGAGAAACCAAGTAATTGACAAAATGGACGACATGGATCATTTTTTTCTTAGTGTTTGTGAAAGTATAAAAAAAAATACCCAAACCGGCACAGCTTCATCTTACGAGAAAGATTTTTAATTTAGTTACGGAAGAAGAAGAGTTAAAGATTTACAATGATATGTATGCATCTGAGAGTCATAATAGTGCCTTAACAAGTACTCGAGGGTATACAACAGCTCAAGGTTTCCAATCCTCAGATACATCTCTGTTTACATCTCCAAGTAGTGCATCAAATCAATCTGTAGGAGGATATACAGCTGAACAAGATGCCAATGTCCTTCCAGTCGGTGGGAACACCGTGTTCGGACCGTATGCAAGCGAGGAGGCCAATGCTACTTCGCTAATTGATTAGGGTTATTGGACGATTCGCACTATTTAAAAATTCTAAGGGGTACCATTTTAATTTCATGTTTGCTAAGTACTTGTTTTTTATATAATGTAACATTAAAGTTAATGAACGTTTTTTACCATTGTTTTATTATATTGACAAGTCACGCACGCACTACATATGTACTGCCGCATTGCATGTAAAGTTTTGAAAAGATATGTCAATATAGGTTCACTATCTTACCATGTCAATTTTTTATGAATTATTATCTACATACAAAATTAATTACTAATACATACACGAGGGAAAATGCAAATAGAAAATTGCCTTATCTTGTGCATTCAAATAATTTACTTACCTCAAACAGATTGCTAATTTCTCTTCTGTGCTTATGGCTTTCTTACAGTCAATTTTGCTTTTTATATATGAACTTATTAACGAATGTAAATAATTAAAATGATTTTTAGTCATTCGCAAATATTTAAAAAAATCGTCTTCAGTGGCAATACTCTTTAGAAAATTAAATTCTCCGTATTTTTCACGTATGGTGTGTGGTAACAAGCTACCGTGACTGGACTCTTTTAACGACAAAATAACACATAAAATATCCATATCCGCTTCTTCTTCACTTTCATCTTCATCGGATTCAACTATGTCGTAATGTTTACGTTTTTTTGAAAATAGGGTCATATTTGACGAGATAAACGACTACACGAGCTGCTGATTACTTTATACTGAGCTAGATTGTTAAAAAAACGTAGCTTAAGAAACACAGCACAGCACAGCGCAGTACAGCGCAGCATCGTTTAATTGTTAAAAAAACGTAGCTTAAGAAACACAGCACAGCACAGCTCGATGTTGATTTGTCACCCTAAGAGCTGACCAACCCCGACAGACGGCACTCGTTCACGAGTATGACGTGCGTATCGGCGTCGTTCGACTCAACCATGTTGTAGGGAATAAAACGACCCGACACACAACGCCACCATCAGCAGGACATTTTAGTGAGCATGACAAGCTCAGACCGCTAGGCAACTGAAGGGCACAATGTAATTTTAAGTCATTATAATGCATATCAACATATGCAACATCAATGGCTGCACGACTCTCATACTTTACAATTCATGTTTTTACAAACAAGGATTATTAAATTGTATAACGTACAGTAAAATTATTGAATTACAAGATGTTCATCTTGTGGAGCTGGACCAGCATTCCGCCAAACATTTTTATCTAGAAGATAATCTTCCAATTTATAGTAAGCACAGGGTAGACTTAATGAATTTTTTGAATTTGTTTTCTGTAAGTTCTAAAATTGCGTTCGGAATTTTATTATAAAATCTAACGCAGTAGTACCCTCTAAAAGAAGTATGAACTTTAGCTAGACGAAATTGTGGCTGCATTAATTTTGATTTATGTCTAGTATTATAATCATGCAGTTTACATTTTCTGACGTATAAGTGCAAATTTTTTCTTACATATAAAATATTCTCATAGATGTACTGAGAAGGCACTGTCATTATATTTATTTCTTTAAAGATTTCCCTGAGTGAATCTCGACTACGTAGGTTATAAATAGCTCTAATAGCTCTTTTCTGCAATATAAAAACAGATTCTATGTCTGCAGCGCGGCCCCATATTAATATTCCGTAAGACATAATGCTATGAAAACAACTAAAGTAGACTAGTCTTGCAGTTTCTACATCTGTAAGTAGTCTGATTTTTCTAACTGCATATGCAGCTGAACTCAGGCGTCCTGCTCAAGTTCTAATGTGTGGACACCACTGAAGCTTTGAGTCTATCCTGATTCCCAGGAAAACCGTTTGGTCGACAAATTCAAGTTTATCATTATTTAGTATAACATCGCATTCCATAGATCTTACGTTAGGTAGAACAAACTTTATGCATTTGTTTTTCTGCCCATTTAATACTAAATTATTAGCTGTGAACCACTCATGGACCTTAAGAAGTGCGTTATTTACATCGTCAGTATTAGGTATACGTCTGTTTAGTTTAAAAATTAAAGAAGTATCATCCGCAAATAACACAATCTTCGATTGATCCTCAAGCATGTAGGGTAAATCATTTATATACACTAGAAATAAGAATGGACCTAGAATGGAACCCTGAGGTACGCCTATTTTCACCTGAGTGCCGGGCGATTTTACCCCATTTATTTGAACTTTTTGTTGTCTACCTTGCAAGTATGATTTGACAAGTTTCAAAGTTTTATGCTTCAAACCATAATGCTCCAATTTTAATAACAGAGTTTCATGACTTACGCAGTCAAAGGCTTTTGAAAGGTCACAGAATATACCGATCGCATCTTGAGACTCTTCCCAGGCATCAAAGATGTTTTTGATAAGTGTGATACCAGCGTCAGTAGTATTACGTCCTTTGGTGAAGCCATATTGCTGGTCATGAAAAAGCCTATTTATATTGAAATGCAATAGCATTTGATTGAGCATGATTTTTTCAAATATTTTGCTAAGCACAGGCAGAACAGAAACCGGCCTAAAATTGCCAGGATCTTGACTATCTCCAGATTTAAATAAGGGTATAACTTTGCTGTATTTCATTAGATCTGGGAAGGTTCCTTGGTCTACACACTCGTTAAATATTATCGCTAGGTTGGGTGCTATAGTGTTAATAATACTTTTACAAACATTTACCGAAAAGCCCCATAAGTCTTCAGTTAATTTAATTTTTATTTCTTAAGTTTTAAAAATACAATTGGGGCTTACATGCTTAAATCTGAACGTTACAGGACAGGTAGCTACATTTTGTTTCAATAAAGCAGCAGAGTGTGCAGGTGACGAGTTTAAAGATTCAGTGATTTTCCAGGGAATATTGGTAAAAAATGTCTCAAATTCTTGGGCTACTTCGGAATCTGCGTTTATGAGACCGCGTACTGTTTGAAGAGCGACATTTTTATTCCCACCTAAAAACACATTCCGTAAGTCGCAGACATGTACAAGTACCTTCTGACATTGAATCTAAAGCCGGACCTTCTTCTAAACCATCTCGCGGGTCTCACACTTCACGTAGACGCCCTGCATCACGTCGCCCAGCATATCGTCGCCTTGCATCTTCTCAGGGAAGAAGTCGCGAAATCGAAAGCAGTGCTGGTCATATTTATGATTCTTCGAGTAGTTCCGACAATTCTAAAAATTCAGATGAAGACGATCTTCCATCGAAAAAATCCAAAAAAGCTTCTCGAATCTGGATAATTGACGACTTACTTTGCCAGTCTCCTATATTTCTTGAAGAAGATTTTAGTTGCTATAGAGAAAAATGGGCTGTGGAGATGCTAGATTGTTTTTGGGAGAATCCTCTTAGTAGATCAATCACAAAAATATGCAGCTTTTCTTAACTGCCCTGACCATAAAATTACTCGTGAAGATATGAAGGCTTTCATCGCGATTCTAATTTTATCTGGATATAATACTGTTCCTTCTAAGAGAAATTATTGGGACCAAGGTGAAGATATGAGAAATCTGATGGTTTATAATTGCATGCGACGAGACAGATTTATGACAATTATGCGTTTTTTGCACTGTGCGGACAACAATAATATTGTTGCCACGGACAAGATGTGGAAGCGAGTGAGACCGCTTATCGATATCATCCAAAAAAACTTTATAGCAAATTATGTGCCATCTGCTTCACTAAACTATGATGAGTCTATGATTGAGTATTTCGGGAAACATGGATGCAAGCAGTTCATTCGTGGCAAACCAATTCGTTTTGGTTTTAAAAACTGGTGTCTGAACACGCCTTATGGGTACTTAGTGGACTTTGAAATATATCAAGGAAAAAGTATTCAGGAAAATCCGGAATATGACAAATCGTTTGGGAAAGCGGCTTCGCCCCTTGTGAAGATGATAGACAACTTGCCCGATCCTATAAAATGCTTGCCAACAAGTTTCTATTTCGATAATTTGTTCACCAGTTTTCAGCTGCTAGCACATCTGAAACCACGCGGATATGAAGGGACGGGAACTGTTCGTGAAAACCGTCTTCCCAATGACATTCCATTGACTAGCAAGAAAGATATGACAAAAGCTCAGCGTGGCACTCATATCCACTCAAAAAGTAAACAGGAAGACAAACATAAACACCTATCGTATAGGAATCAGGGGTAAGAAATGGTGGTGGCCTATCTTCATCTATCTCATTGACAAAGCCATATGCAATGTTTGGTATTATCAAGGAAGGCAGGTACAACACTAACTCAGTTGGCTTTTCGAAGAGAAATCGTCCAAACGTATCTTTTGCAGTTTAAAAATGAACCTCGTGGCGGCGGCCGTCCATCTGTTTCAAAATCATCTAAAACTGGCCACAGAGTCCAGGACGACGTGCGTTATGATGGTCGTAATCACTTATTGGTTCCCAGCGAATCTCGTCGCAAAAGCCTGTAACTTAGAATTTCACACCTAAAAGAAATATTTTTTTAGAAAATATATTTACGTTTCCTGAAAAAAAAAAATTATTACTTACCTTATTCTTTAATTATAAACTAGTAAACCCCAAATACAGTTATATCAGTAGCAAGTAATGCCATAGGCTAACAATGAGCATATTATTTCAATCAAGTTTCATGACACCTGAGACATCATAAGAGCCTAGCGGTGCCAAACGGCACCCGCTGGTTTTTCCAGAAGTAGAAGTTGGACCAAATATTAAACTGTCAGAAATGATTAAGTGGACCTATATCAACAATATACTAAAATATTAAGCAATTCTGGAACACTAAAATAATTCAGGTCATAATGGGTTAAAAAGAACGAAACGAGAAGTGCCATAAATCAGAATAGAAAGATACGTAAGGTAAAGAGCAAGCAGCTATGGGCACAGCAAGTGCCGGTTTTAGCACTACCAGCACCCTGGGCGAGATTTCTACGGTGCCCTATTTAATTTCAATTGGAGATGACCACAGAGTTTGACAAGGTCTGCCTACGTCGCCCCATTTTGTCCGGCGCCCTGGGCGGTCGCCCAACCGCGCCCTACCCTAACGCCGCTTCTGGGCACAGCACGTGCATCTATGCTCTTACTGATTCGTTGGATTGAATTGAGCGAAGCGAACGACCATAGACTACTATTATATACTAGAGATAGACTGGCAACTTATGCATTTCTTTAGCAGCGCCATCTAGTTATCAGGACATACACTACCGTAAAACGGGGTGAATAGAAATCACGGGGTGAATGAAGACAAAACCAAGAAGTTTTTCTGCCCTGACCTCCAGTCTTTTAAAATAAAACTGTTGCTATGTTTAATTTTTTTGTAAAACGGCAATTTTTTTTTTATAAAATGGCAATTCCAGTTCACCGTGAAGTTAGGTTAAAAAGATTGTAGCTGAAAAGTACAATATAGATAAGTCAGTCTTGTATAGTACAAGGACAGTGCGAAAACAAGGTGGACAAACCATTTTTTCGGAAGAGGAAGAAAAGAATATGATAAAATATATAAATGTATGTGCAGAGTGGGGCTATCCTCTAGATTCTGTAGATTTAAGATACCCGGTGAAAAGTTATTTGGACAATCAAGGAAGGACTGTACTGAAATTTAAAAATAATTTTCCGGGACCAGATTTTGTTGCAAGCTTTCTCAAAAGACATAATACGGGTTGCAGACCAAGAGCTAAGCTAAGTTAGTTTAGCTTAGCTCGCATAGCTGACGCAGTTTTCCATACTTGTGTGCAGACCGCAAACTATGCGAACTAAGCTATGTGAGCTGATTAAAATATGCGAAGCTAAGTTAGTTGTGTATAGTGTTGGGTAGGACATACAAGAGGCACTTCAAATGTCCCATACAAAACGATTGAATGTCCCAACACCTCAAAAAAATATTTTGTACCGCTTCACTGTGACATACAAATGAATGAATCGAACTAATGAGTGCAAGCGAGCGAGGTGCTAGTGTTTGTCGTTGTCGCTGTCTTGTCAGTTGTCGGTCGAATTCGAATGACGTCTTATCTTTTGTCACAGTCGCACTTTTCGCCCACGAAGTCTCGCGAGCGCGACTCGTATTAGTTTAGTTCACCTTCCGCCAAGTGAGTGAGGAGTGAGTGAGCGGGACAGCGGCACAGCGCGGTCGCACGAATGAATGTGTACGGTTGAGTAAGTAGTAGACCTTTTATGAGTACTTGAGTACTACTCTCCTATGACAATTGAATGAAATGAAAAGAACTGTGAGCTGTTTAAGGGTCTCAGCACACATATGGGATCGGAAAGGGATCGTCACCGTATCGCCTCGAGCCGTTCAGAATGGTTTGTATTAAACTCCCTACTGCAACGCACACTAATCGGAATAATAACGTAATCGCCTCGCCTCGGAACAGGCTCCGAACTTGAATTCCCGCGCTTACGGCTCATCGTCCCCGCGCTTACGTTTCTCCGTCCCCGCGCTTACGTCTCTCCGTACCCGAGCTCACATCTCTTCGTCCACCCTTTCCCCTTTCCCCTCCCGCGACTTGCCTGCTAAAGACGCCGCCATTCGCAAGGAGTATTTCATTCGTGTTGCGCGTATGTTTTATTTAAAATTTTAAGTTCGATTCAAACACAAAATAACGATGCAAAGGGAGAAACTTATTGAAGAAGTGAGAAAATATCCATATTTATATGACTTAAGTGATGCTAAATACAGCAATACTATAAAAAAGGACGAGGCTTGGAAACAAATAAGTATTACTTTAAAGCAATCTGGTAAGTACCTACTCCTATTTAATTATTTATTTAATGTTTTTCGCGTATGTAGGTATGTATGGGAAATAAAACAGTTGTGATTAATATAATTATAATGAAAAATTTAACTGGAATATCCATTAAGAATTAACATTAATATTTAAAGCTAAAAGCTACTGCCATGGAACTCGTCCGGTAGAAGTTTGAAAATATGTTTTGAACTTTTCACGTACATTAAAAGCGGTAAACTTATATTTCCTACGCACTACAGGCCGTGAACTCAAATGTACAGGTGCAGAGATCGCTAAATTATTTGCAGCATATATCATCATGGGCTGCATTCCCTTTCCTCGACTGCCGATGTATTGGAGAGCTGGTACTAAGTTAGTGTCAATTCACACGTACCACAACCACACCACAGCCACAACGACGCCATGTGGTCGGGCGTATATTTTGTATTGAAAATGAATATTACAATTTACACGTACCACATTTTGCCGTTGTTATCGACCACTTGTGTAATACGACCACATCGCAACCACATCGCGACGGCAACGCCGCCACGCGGCGGCGGCACCGCGGCCACATCGCCACGACATGACGTCATCAACAGCGCGCGCCTAGCTGGCGCCTGCGCTCCCCTCTTTCATTCTGCGTTGTACTGAGTTGCCGCGTGGTTGTGCGAAAAATTAAAATGTCCGACTCCGAAACTTTTGACACGGATATGTTTATTGAGGAGATTCGCAATTCGCCATGCCTTTGGGATCAAAGGACAGAGGAGTATTCCAATCGCATTTTAAAAAACAAAGCATGGGAAAACCTTTGCATGAAGTTTTATGAAGATTTTGATAGTAAGGAAACAAAAGAAAAAAACAAGTGTGGTAAGTTTATTAATTAAGTACTATTTATTTATTAAACCGAGTATAATACCTAACAACACCATTCACGCTTTATTGTACTGCCACGGTAATTCACCTTCAGGGCTCACAGAATAGTCGGCAAATTCATTTCTAACAGAATCTGCTCGAATGCCGTCATGATTTTGATCAAAAGAAAGCATTCGTAACAAATTTGAAGTTATCGATAAAGTGTCATCGAATTTATAGCCATCTCGCTTGCGTACTATATTATGTAATACGACACATGCTTTCACTATGTCTGTTGCAAATTCAACTGACACGTTAATTGGCCTATGCAATATTCGCCATTTGTTTGTCAAAATTCCAAAGGAACATTCTACATATCTTCGTGCTCGTGATAATCTATAGTTAAAAATACGTTTTTTCATTGTTAATTGCTTGCCGCTGTATGGTCGCAGCAAATGTTTGTGTAATCCAAAGGCTTCATCGCCAATGAATACCATAGTCAAGGGCCTACCTACAGGGGTAATTGCTTGCGGTCCAGGTAGATCTAAATCATTTCTTTCCATTGCATCATATAAACTGCAGTCCCTCCAAATAGTTGAATCAGAAGTTTTACCGTAGGCTCCTATATCAACATACACGAATAAATAATCGGCGTCACATACGGCCATTAAACCAATAGAAAAGAATTGTTTATAATTAAAGAATAATGAACCACTGCGTGGTGGATGAATAATTCTAATATGTTTCCCATCTACAGCCCCTAAGCAGTTTGGAAAATTTGCTTTCTTTTTAAATTTGTTCGCAATATCAAGCCACATTGTTTTATTACATGGTGGTAAATGAATAGGCTGTAATTTATCCCAAATCAGACGGCACACGTCGTGGACAATTTTGCTAGCAGTTGAAGTACCACATTTAAAAAAATCGGCGAGATCTTCAAACGAACATCCCGTTGCCAAATATCTGTAACAAAAAAAAAAAAAAAAAACAAATAATAATGAAATGGTGTTACAGGGTGATACAGGGTGTTAGTTACAAAAGGTTGAAATAAATAACACTGGATGGAAAAATCTGCTGTTTCATACATTTAGGTCATGTAGGTATCTTTTCTACAAATTTTAATTTAACTACTATTTTTTCAGCTGCTAACTTACAAAGAAAATGGAAAAGCTTAAGAGACTCTTTCAACAGAGACCTTAAAAAACAAAATTCACAAAGAAGCGGTTCAGCAGGTAGTACGAAGAGATACTACTACTTTAGTCAATTATTATTTTTAAAGCCATTGTCTGAAAATCGAAATACAACATCGTCTCTACCAGTACAAAACAAAAACGGTGACATTGAACAAATCGATAATGAAGACGATAATACTACTGAAACGAGTGACTCTGAAGTTTGGAAGAGACCAAAATATATCCAAAGAAAAAAAGATGATGCAGAATATGGGTTAATAAAAAAAATAACAAGTCATTTGAGCGATCAAGTAACTGCACATACTCGTACACAGGAACCTGACAAGTCCTGTGACAGTGATATGCATTTTTTGCTATTTTTATACGACAGATTTAAAACCATTCGCGATGATTGGAAACTGAATGCTCAGATAGAAATATTGAATGTAATTCAAAAATATCACACACCTACACGTAATGATAATTACAGTGAATATGGACAGGGGTATACGACACCAGCGTACCAACCGTACGAGCGACCATCAACGTCTGGGTATCGGCCGGATGTGGAAACAGGCGGTCCACAGCTTCGCAATTTGCGTACTACATCCACACCAAGAGATGTTTCAGTGCCAGCATCTCCACTCAGCGTTTCTTCTCAGGCTTCAAACTATAATGATCCGATTATAACGGATATTTTCGGAGATTAATTACCTACCTCTGTTGATTTTTGAATGACAAAATAAATAAAAATATATTAAGTATGCTCTTTGTTATCGCTTTCTACCACAGTTAGGTAATAATAAAGGCCTGAGCAGACCGGATACGTGGCGTATGCGTAACGTACAGTCAGCGACATATTGACCTACGAAAGTGAAAAAACCACAGCTAATGTTGATCTCTATACGTTTAAAATTCAGTTGCAGAAATTTTACAGATAAGGGTAGGTCGATATGACGCTAACTGTACATGCATACTGTTGTAATAATAGGAAACTATATGAAACGTGCCCACAATCATAATCTTACTTTTTATTGTTAATGAATTAAGAGGCCGTACATGGTTTTACTCGCAACACTAGCGCCACTTTCATAAAAATAATAAGATATTTTTATTTATGTCTTAAATAAAAAGATACATTGTTTTTAATGAAAGTGGCGCTAGTACCGCGAGCAAAACCAGGTAGGTACGGCCTCTTAATTTGCATCTGTATTTTATATTTTATAAATTAATTTCATCAGCCCGGTGAGTCTGTCCCGGTAGATGGAACTAATTATATTTTCTAAGCACTTAAAAATATTTAACTATAAAAACAATTACTCACCTCAATGTCATTGCCAGACGTTCAACAGATGGTATGCTTTTTCTCATGGCCGTGTCTTTTTTTTGCAACTCACTATTCAGTTCGTTTAACAAGTAGTCAAATGTATTCTTGCTCATTCTAAATTTTTTATAAAATTTCATCTTGAACCTTCGAAGTTTAGGATAATCAGTACGGAATTGGCTTTGACTTTTGTTTTCCAATAAAGGATGTACCCAATAAATTCTATTTCGACGAATATGCTGATTTCGTCGTCTTCTTCTTATTAATAAAAGCCATAACAAGGATAGCAACAACAATCTTTCCTCCATGACTACGTTCAGTCAAGCCGTGTTACCTCTATTAAAGCTGGAGTATAACTGCACATGACCACGTGATTACCACATCGCAACGACTGCGACAACGCAACCACATCGACATTTTGTCGGTACCACAACGCAACTGCAAAAAGCCGCTGCGACACTATTCACACGTAACCACAGCTTGACCACATTTTGTCGCTGCGACGTGGTGTGGTTGTGGTACGTGTGAATTGACCCTTAGAGCTGGTATCTAGTCTTATGTCACGAGACAGGTTCCTTGTCCTTCGTAATGCACTCCATGTTATTGATTCTGACACTCCGGCTGCAAATAATACAGGTAATCCGCTATGGAAGGTACAACCTATGATCGACAAGGTAAAACAAACCTGTAACAAGGTGGAAACAGTGCCGGGATTTTACTCTATTGACGAACAAATGATCCCGTTCACAGGGCGCTGTCAGCTACGTCAAGTGGTAAAAAATAAGCCGCGACCTGAGTTATGTCCTCGTAACTATGCCCTTACACAAGGATCACCTTTGTTACTTAGAATAATTAGGTAATAAGATTACTTTACACATATCTTCCTGGTACTTGATAACAGGAAGACATTATCATTAAGTTTATAGCCCTTTGTTATTAGAAGTAGAGATAAGCCTTTTTATAATCTAAAATATGAAATAAACGTTAGTCTTGCTCTGCTCTTCAAGCAGAACACATCAACCGCTTGTTTTTAAAAACCCTTTTGCCTTCGCTCACTACCTAACCTACTAACTGGCGCAGTCGGTACGTCGTGATCTAAGTGGTAGAAAGCTTTAAGCATATATCTTAAAGCAAGTATCCGCGACGCGAAAAAGAACCTACAGTGAGTGAATAACGTGGCAAAGCAGCACCAGCAGCAGCACCAGCAGCAGCATCAGCAGCAGCAACACCAGCAGTTTGAAGAACAGGCAGACTCAAGCCTCAAAATTGGCAATGCTCGTGGGGTAAGCATATACTCTGTTTATTCCCGAGATCGCTTAACTATTTCCCTATCACACTCCAAGCATCTTAGGGTGTATCTAGTGTGAAGGTCTAGTGTTATATTAGTAACACACCTTATCGCTGATTTATTGCAAATTCGAAAGGAAAGAGTATGGTTGACGATAAGTCCATTATATTTGAAGAAAAGAAAATAGAGACGGAGTACTCTGCTTTCGCAAAACTCTTACCCACATATGATGGGAATAGGAGAACGTTAGCGTTCTATATTGAAAACGTAGAAAATGCATTAGAACTTATCCATAACACCGATGACATGAGCATCACTTGTTTAATTAGGAATAAGTTAAAAGGTAAAGCCGCTGAAGCACTTTCGGAAAACCCACATGCAAAATCCTGGCAAGAAATCAAACAGGTACTTGTTAGAAAATTCGGTGAATTCAGAACAGCAACTCAACTGGTACATGCATTAACGCATGTCACAATAGACAACACATCGTTAGACGCCTTTGGCGACAGAATTAGGGTTCTAATGACCGCGCTCATTACAGCCGAACCTGAAAAACAAATTCATTATGAACAACTTGCATTAGAGACTTTCCTAAAAAGTTTAAATCCTATAACATCTTTATCTATTAAAATAAAACACGTAGAAAACCTAGATCAGGCAATCATACTAGCGAAACAAGAGTAAGTAGACCTCAGAGCTAGACGATTACAACAGAGTAAAGCCAACCCCTCTAAAGTTTCTAATAATAAATTTAATAATAAGTCAGGCAATTTTATCAAAAAGGATAAAGATAGCTTTAACAAAAATAAAACAGTACAGAATAACTCTGAACAAAATAAAAAGAAAATTCACTTCCAAAGCGAATTAGATGAGGAAAACGACGACGAGGAGGAAGAAGAGCAGGATAATGACGATAGCGAATCCGAAGACAGCGACGGAAATTTTCAACTAGATCTAATAAAACAACTAACAATATAGTATTCATGAATAACATAAAAAGCTATAGTAAACTCCCCTACATTTACATAAGTGAACTAGGTGGCAGATTCTTACTAGATACAGGCGCTTCACAGTCATTAATCAATCCAAAAGTACTACACAAAATTTCAGATATAGATTATGGGATCAAAAAAGAGTCTCACTTAATTAAAACAGCTCACGCAGTATCAAAACATAATGAAGTAGTATATATCACACTACCAGAAAGGCTATTCAAAGAAAAAATAACACATAAGTTTCTTATCTTTAATTTCGACTCAGATTTTGTAGGATTATTAGGACTTGACTTGCTCGTCCCACTAAATTGTAAAATAGACATAAAAAACATGAAACTACACACAGATAAAACCGAAATACCTATTAGAGACGACATAAAATCATATAGTAAGATAGAACCTAAGTGCGAACAAGTCATAAACTTGCTATGCAACTACAAAGAAGGCGAATATTATTCAAAAGGTAAAACTACAAAAAATGGCCTAATCTTCCCACCGGCTCTAGTAACGGTCAAAAAAAGTCAAAAACGGAAATGCCTTAACAACGGTGATAAACACATCAGAAAACGACATTATCTTTAAAAATAGTCACCACCTAAATTTACAACGCCTCAAGGTAGAAAAGAAAGACCTAAACATAAAAATAAACAAAACAATGAAAACACAGATAAATTCCTAAAACAAAATCTAGAAAGACTTAGGACGGCACACATGAATCAGGAAGAATACCGCGAAATTAAAAAACTTTGCTATAATTATAGAGACATATTTCACTGCGAGGAAATCCCACGAAATAAAACACCAACTAAGATTATCCGATAGCAAACCAATCTATGTTCGTAATTATAGACAGGCACCAAAACAAAAAGAGGAGATAAAGAAACAAATAAATAAACTCCTCGAACAGAATATAATACAGGAAAGTAACTCCCCATGGTCCTGCCCAGTACATACACCGAGAATTTCTAGTCGTTTTGGAACCGAAAATTTTAGACTCTATATCAGTAATGGAACCTATTAAAATAATTTAATTATATAATTATAATTTAATTTAAATAAAAATATATTATTTTATTGATTATGAAAAATAATGTCATATTCAAACAAAAAATGAGAACTCATGATAACTCCACTCAATGTTACGTACTACGATCACTACGATCGATGTCATTCAATGTTACACACACAACACTAAGCGGTAAAACATGCCTAGACACGTTATCCGCCCATTGGATGCGGCGCGGCGCCCGCTGCCTACAATCCACGCACACAGCTGTAATGTATTATGTACCTACCCCTAGTAGCAGGCTGCGCGGCGAGCGCTCCCGCGTCGTCGCGTCGCCCGCGCCGCTCCCCGTTACCCTGCCTCGCACGGCCGCACCCGCCAGTTCTGTTGCAACTCGCGCGCGATAAAGGTTGCATTTTTTACGTTTTACGTAGCCACGCAATACAAACCCACGAAAATGAGTCTTCAGTATGAATACTTGAACGCGGAGTAGGTACTTGACAATGGTTTAGCTGTACGCTGTTGCCAGTTACAATTTGGAAGAGGCCAGTCGGTTGTATTCCCGGCCAGAACATTTCACGCGCAAGGTCGAGGGCGCCTGAATGACTCGCAGTAGGACGAAGACGCTATTCTGGAGTAGGTACTTCGAGCGGGCTCCGCGGCGAAGCAATGCGCGTATGGAAAACATTAAATAATAATGGCTTAACATCCCTATAAGTTCCGTCGAACTCACGTCATCAACAACAATCATGCACCGGCAAGAATTGCCCTATGTCAGCTGCCCGGCTCATTATGCAAGTGTTGTGCGTGATAATGATAATGATATTTATTTCTGTAAATAGATCTTTTAAAGACACTTACAAGTCAATATATTACTTTTTTTTTTTAAACTAGATGGCTCCGGCATTTCCTAGCTGACGACCTCTGAGAAGAAACGCCGAAACAAACTCAGAGAATCATAGTCTCTTTTAAAGTCCAGACAATGTATAGTAACAAAATATGTGTCTTACAATGTAGGGCAAAGTCTGAAATGGCCTTTTGAAGAAAGAGCCATAGCGGCTTTGAGTAGACCAGTCCCAACTGACGGCACGCATGCATCAGTCATTGTGTAGCTCAACCATAATTTAGGGAGCTCAACAACCCGTCGCACGACGATACCAGATCAGAAGAACATTTGCGTAGGTCACATAAAAAAATAAAAAAAAGCTCAAAGCCACCAGACTGTTCAAAGCTAAGTATGTATATTTAGCCTACAAAGTACTCACATTTACATTTTATTGAGTTAAAGTATTAAATAATAAGAAAAAATATATATATAATCACAGTAACGATTTCAGTAATATCTAATAAATTAAAAAACATAATTGTCAGACTTACATGAGAGCAATGCAGTTTGATGTGTAGTATTAAATTAATTAAATTAATACAGTCTACTAAACAGAAAAGGAAAAATAATAATTAAAGAGATTGCCATTGACAGTAAGAGCTGACCAGCCCCGACAGACGGCACCCGTTCACGAGTATGACATGTGTATCGACGTCGTTTGACTCAACCATGTTGTAGGGAATAAAACGACCCGACACACAACGCCACCATCAGCAGGACATTTTAGTGAGCATGACAAGCTCAGACCGTTAGGCAACTGAAGGGCACAATGTAATGTTAAGTCATTATAATGTATATCAATATATGCAACATCAATGGCTGCACGACTCTCATACTTTAAATGAAACAAATTATTTATAAAAAAATGTCAGATAATAGAAATTGCATCTATGTCAAATGCAGATAGATGATAGATGTCAATATCAATATAAAGAAGATGTCAATTAAGGTATGAATATCAATCTATGTGCAACTGACTAAAATATAATTGTAATACATTAATAACCCGGTTCATTAGGGCAGCTCAATCCCAAGCATTTTTATCTTGTATGTAGTCGTTAACTTTATAGTAACCCTTTTTAAAAAGTCTTTGTTTAATAAATGTCTTAAATTTATTACAACTCAATTTTTGCACTTGACTTGGGATTTTATTGTAAAAGCGTATATATTGACATTTAAATGAATTACTGATTTTCTGGAGCCTGGTCGAAGGAACAACAAGCCTATCTTTATTCCTAGTATTAATATTATGGATATCACTATACTTAGAAAAGAGATTAATATTTTTATGCGCATACATTAAGTTTTCATAAATATATTGGGACGAAACAGTCATAATATTAATCTCTTTAAATTTTTCTCTTAGTGAACTTCTGGGGCTTAGATTATAAATTGATCGAATAGCTCTCTTCTGCAGCACAAAAATATTCTGTATATCGGCGGCATTCCCCCACAACAGAATACCATACGACATCACACTATGGAAGTAACCAAAATATACTAAACGAGCTGTCTCGACGTCAGTTAAACCACGTATTTTTTTCACGGCGTAAGCTGCAGAACTGAGCTTTTTTGATAACTTATCTACACGATAATTTTGTAGTCGTTTTGGAACCGAAAATTTTAGACTCTATATCAGTAATGGAACCTATTAAAATATAATTTAATTTAAATAAAAATATATTATTTTATTGATTATGAAAAATAATGTCATATTCGAACAAAAAATGAGAACTCATGATAACTCCACTCAATGTTACGTACTACGATCACTACGATCGATGTCATTCAATGTTACACACACAACACTAAGCGGTAAAACATGCCTAGACACGTTATCCGCCCATTGGATGTGGCGCGGCGCCCGCTGCCTACAATCCACGCACACAGCTGTAATGTATTACGTACCTACCCCTAGTAGCAGGCTGCGCGGCGCCGGCGCGGCGAGCGCTCTCGCGTCGTCGCGTCGCCCGCGCCGCTCCCCGTTAACCACCCCGCACGGCCGCACCCGCCAGTTCTGTTGCAACTCGCGCGCGATAAAGGTTGCATTTTTTACGTTTTACGTAGCCACGCGTGACGCGATACAAACCCACGAAAATGAGTCTTCAGTATAAATACTTGAACGCGGAGTAGGTACTTAACAATGGTTCAGCTGTACGCTGTTGCCAGTTACAATTTGGAAGAGGCCAGGCGGTTGTATTCCCGGCCAGAACATTTAAAGGCGCTGCGGCTACGAGGGATTGAAAGTCCTCAAGTACCTTCAAGCCCTACCAACTTGGCTGCAACCCAGCGCCTTCTCGATCATGGACAATTCCGTGTGCCGGCTCACGCGCAAGGTCGAGGGCGCCTGAATGACTCGCAGTAGAACGAAGACGCTATTCTGGAGTAGGTACTTCGAGCGGGCTCCGCGGCGAAGCAATGCGATTATAATGGCGGTAATAATGGCTTAACATACCTATAAGTTCCGTCGAGCTCACGTCATCAACAACAATGATGCACCGGTAAGAATTGCCCTATGTCAGCTGCCCGGCTCATTATGCAAGTGTTGTGCGTGCTTACCCAAACAATCAGTTTCGTGATCGATGGATATGCCACGGCGCGCGGCGGTCCCGTGGCTTGCCCACCACCGATCCCGGACTTAACGCCCCTGGATTTTTTCTTGTGGTCGGAAATAAAAAGACTCGTTTATATCCGTGAACATGAAAGTCTTAACGAGTTACGCAGTGCGATAGTGGACGCCTTTGATAAAGTGAAAAGTGATAGGCTAAAAGACAATACCTAGCATAAAACGGGCACGTTTGTGTATTGAACGCGGCAGACTTCTTTCGAGCAGTTGCAGTACAGGGAAGTTAAACAATTTGTAAATAAACTGTTAATAGGTAAGTACTTAGCTATGAACCTACATAAGTTTTTTATTTTGTAAATAGCTCAAATTCCAAAAATCCAAACGCCTTAAGTACCTACTCAGTTCATTGGCTCTCTGTTTTTAATTATTGATACCTACAGTAAATAAAGATAAGTTCAATTCAAATAAAGTATTTCTGCCGGTCCTAATCCCGTGTAAAGTATGAACGAGAAATTGGAGCAGGTACAATTTACGTAGTTGGCGTGAAAATGTTGACGACACGCAATCGTATCGTCAACAATGCGCAGCGGCTGTGCGAGCGACTGCTGCGCCATCGCGGGTTCGATCCTCGCTCGGAACCAATTTGTATGATCTGTAGGTGATTGTTCTAGGCTTGCGTGTTTGTGTTTGTAAAAATTTATGTTTGTAAATGCACCCATGACACAGGAGAAAATCCTAGTGTGAGGCAAGGTTTTTTTCTTAAATAAAAACTACGATAAAACCTACCTACACACAGTCTTATTCTAATTTTTTTAGTAAGAATGTAGGTATTACGTTCGTGTCCCGTATCATCAGCTGATTCGCTGGGCGCCATACTTGTAGTATTTGAACTGCGATGTAGGTACTAACCTAACATCAAATTACGTCGCTATCTGCATCGTAATGCAATTTATTTTAATAGGTAATACAATGTATTTGTCTAGCTACTAGCTATTAAATCACGCGTAGTAGGTACTCGGACGGATCATCCGACCATCGTCCGTCGCTCGCGTTGCTGTAGGTAGGTAACCAGCTGATGAGCTGACTCGTACCGCGCGATCGCGCCACCGCGCCCCGCGCCACCCGCGACCCGCGCCCGCGCTGCCTGCCGCGCATCATTGATAAATGGCAAGCTTGAGACTGCGGCGGTTTTAGAATGAAATATTCGTGCACTACTATGAACAAACTCGAACAAGTGAATTTTTTTTTTGAAATGCCAACTTTTTTATTATTAGCTGTACAGTCAACTTAATATTATTTTTTTGTACTACTAATTATCCTAAGTTACCACGTTTCGGTTCCAAAACGACTATAAAGTCACGGTGTATATATGGGCCCCACTGAAGCTTACAATCCAAAGTAATGCCTAGAAACACAGTGGAGTCTACAAGGTCCAACTCTTCACTATTTATGAGTACACTGGTTTTCACCTGTCTCACATTAGGCGTTGAGAACTTAATACATTTAGTTTTTTTTTTCATTTAATAACAAATTATTAACATTAAACCAGTGCACTACTTTGGACAGAGCGCTGTTTACGTCGTCAGTTGCCAGTTGCTGGCGTTTCAGTTTAAATAAAAGAGAAGTGTCGTCTGCAAACAGCACTACCTCATGATTGTCCCTTATAAGATAAGGCAAGTCATTAATATAGATTAAAAATAAAAATGGGCCAAGAATTGAGCCCTGCGGAACTCCCATAGTAACGACTGACCCGGGGGATCTTTTTCCATTGACGTCCACTTTCTGGATCCTATTACACAGGTACGAAGTAAGAAGATTACCCAAACAATCAGTTCCATGATCGATGGATATGCCACGGAGCGCGGCGGTCCCGTGGCTTGCCCACCACCGATCCCGGACTTAACGCCCCTGGATTTTTTCTTGTGGTCGGAAATAAAAAGACTCGTTTATACCCGTGAACATGAAAGTCTTAACGAGTTACGCAGTGCGATAGTGAACGTCTTTGATAAAGTGAAAAGTGATAGGCTAAAAGACAATACCTAGCATAAAACGGGCACGTTTGTGTATTGAACGCGGCAGACTTCTTTCGAGCAGTTGCTTCGGTACATGGAAGTGTAAACAATTTGTAAATAAACTGTTAATAGGTAAGTACTTAGCTATGTACCTACATAAGTTTTTTATTTTGTAAATAGCTGAAATTCCAAAAATCCAAACGCCTTAAGTACCTACTCAGTTCATTGGCTCTCTGTTTTTAATTATTGATACCTACAGTAAATAAAGATAAGTTCAATTCAAATGAAGTATTTCTGCCGGTCCTAAGCCCGTGTAAAGTATGAACGAGAAATTGGAGTAGGTACAATTTACGTAGTTGGCGTGAAAATGTTGACGACACGCAATCGTATCGTCAACAATGCGCAGCGGCTGTGCGAGCGACTGCTGCGCCACCGCGGGTTCGATCCTCGCTCGGAACCAATTTGTATTTATCTGTAGGCGATTGTTCTGGGCTTGCGTGTTTGTGTATGTAAAAATTTATGTTTGTAAATGCACCCATGACACAGGAGAAAATCCTAGTGTGGGGCAACGTTTTTTTTCTTAAATAAAAACTACGATAAAACCTACCTACACACAGTCTTACTCTAATTTTTTTAGTAAGAATTTAGGTATTACGTTCGTGTCCCGTATCATCAGCTGATTCGCAGGGCGCCATACTTGTAGTATTTGAACTGCGATCTAGGTACTAACCTAACATCAAATTACGTCGCTATCTGCATCGTAATGCAATTTATTTTAATAATAAAATGTACTTGTCTAGCTACTATCTATTAAATCACGCGTAGTAGGTACTCGGACGGATCATCCGACCGTCGTCCGTCGCTCGCGTTGCTGTAGATAGGCAACCAGCTGATGAGCTGACTCGTACCGCGCGATCGCGCCACCGCGCCCCGCGCCACCCGCGACCCGCGCCCGCGCTGCCTGCCGCGCATCATTGATAAATGGCAAGCTTGAGACTGCGGCGGTTTTAGAATGAAATATTCGTGCACTACTATGAACAAACTCGAACAAATGAAATTTTTTTTTGAAATGCCAACTCGTTTATTATTAGCTGTACAGTCAACTTAATATTTTTTATTTGTACTACTAATTATCCTAAGTTACCACGTTTCGGTTCCAAAACGGCTATAAAGTCACGATGTATAGTACCAAAAAAACTAGACGCAACAGGCGAACAAAAATACAGACTTGTAATAGACTACAGAAAATTAAACGACAAAACAATTGAAGATAAATATCCATTACCAAACATAGACGATATATTAGATAAACTAGGACGAGCCCAATACTTCACTACCCTAGACTTAGCGTCAGGTTACCATCAAGTGGAAATGCACCCTGAGGACATCGAGAAGACTGCATTCACAATTGATAGAGGACATTACGAGTTCCTCAGAATGCCGTTTGGTCTAAAAAACGCCCCTAGCACGTTCCAAAGACTAATGGACTCAGTCCTAAGAGGCATAGATAATGTACTAACATACCTCGATGACGTAATAATATATTCCACATCCTTACAAGAACACCTAGATAAATGTAAACAAGTATTCGAAAGATTCAGAGCTCACAATCTAAAAATACAGTTAAACAAGTCAGAATTCTTACAAAAACAGGTAAAATTCTTAGGACACACCTTGACGGACAAAGGCCTTCAGCCAAATGAAGATAAAATAGCCGCAGTAAAAAAATTTCCGGTACCAAAAACACAAAAACAAATTAAATCATTTCTAGGACTAGTAGGTTATTACAGAAAGTTTATACAAGATTTCGCGAAATTAACCAAACCTTTAACCAAATGTCTAAAAAAGGGTAGTAAAATCAATTTAACCCCCGAATACATTCAAGCATTCGAAAAATGCAAGGACATACTAATTAACGCACCTATATTACAGTATCCAGACTTCGAAAAACCTTTTATACTCACTACAGATGCATCAGACGTAGCAATAGGCGCAGTACTTTCGCAAGGAACAATAGGAACAGATAAACCAATAGCATACGCTTCTCGCACGCTGTCAGACACAGAACAAAGATACTCTACAATAGAAAAAGAACTCTTAAGTATAGTCTGGGCAATAAAATACTTCCGCCCTTACCTATATGGGAAAAAGTTCACCATTTACACAGACCATCGCCCCCTCACATGGATTATGTCCATAAAAGACCCAAACTCAAAACTTACACGTTGGCGCTTGAGACTAGCAGAATATAACTATGACGTTCAATACAAAAAAAGGCAAAGCTAACACAAACGCAGACGCTTTATCAAGAGTACAAATAATACACCATAATGAACTAGGAACACACACTGATAACCCCCAACCTAGCACATCAGCGGACGACATAGACCTAGCAAATATAGACATTAGAACATTACTGGACATGCCAATCACGCCCGATAATATGAACCAACCCCAAGAGACCGAATCACAACCTAACACTTCAAAACCGAATCAAGAACAAACACAACCTTCACAAACAGAAATTGCAGTGAACCCAAGTAGCGATAATATACCCAAAATAGACGATGCCATCGATAGACAATTAAAACAATTCCACATCAGGAAAACACCGGGAGATACGTACAGAATAGACGATAGGTCAAAAGGGAAAACAATAATTAAGGATGTATGGATCCCAATAAACAATACGAGGGAACAAGTCATACAATTCTTAAAAGAACACACCATACCAGATAGAATATTTCACTGTTACTTTCAACATGAAGAATACTTTCCAATATTTTGCGAAGTATACAAAACAATATTTAGCAATCGTGGACCAAAATTAATTAGATGCATGAATAGAGTTACACTAATAGAAAACATCTCCGAGCAAACCGAACTAATTAGAAAATATCACGAAGGTAAGACAATACACAGAGGTATTCAAGAAACATACAAACACATTCACAGAAACTATCACTGGCCTAATATGCTAACCTCGATTCAAAAGTTTATTAATAAATGTGACAGCTGTCTGAAAAGCAAATACGAACGTAACTCGCTCAAACTACCCCTATCCTTAACAGACACACCCCATAAACCCATGGAACATATGTTTATGGACCTATATAGTAGTGGAGGTACAACGTTTTTAACTATCATAGATAACTTCACAAAATACGCACAAGCTATACCGTTAACCGCTTCAACCAGTATACACATAGCCTAAGCATTACTAAGCCTATTCTCAGTAGTAGGAGTACCCAAAAGGATAACAACGGATTCTGACTCAAAATTCGATAATGAAATAATAACAGACATATTATTATGTGCTATTCATAATATACACATACATTTCACCACACCTTACAATCCCAATTCTAATTCACCAATAGAAAGATTACACTGCACACTAGCAGAAATCATTAGAATACAGCGTTTAACAGACAAAGACGAATCCATCAACCTCATGAAATACGCGATTATAGCCTATAACAACACTATACATTCCGCAACGGGCTTTGAACTTCTATACGGGCATACAGACAGCAGAAATCCATTAGAACTACACTGTCCCAAAGAATTCTATCAGGAATACGTAAGTAAACATAAACAAATCATGGAAAACACTCAAAAACTAATAAACACTAAATTATCAAACGAAAAACAACAAGTTATAGAAAAAATCAACAAAGATAAAGAAGCAGCACAATTCAAAGTAGGTGACATAGTCTATAAACAGGTAGTTAAAACTGCAAGAAACAATAAACTCGAACCAAAGTACCTAGGACCCTACACAATAGTACGCATACACCCAGAACAAATCGCAGAAATCGTAGGAAAGCATGTGAACGCTAAAACAATTAGAGTCCACTTCCGCTTATTAAGGCGCCCTGAAAATGTTTCAGGAACGCCATCGCCTGCTTCGCAGTGCTCCAGCTCGCCGCAACAGCAGCGATCATACAGCCAATAGACAACCATAATGGCATTTTGGTATTAACAGAAGCAAAAGCCCAATATCAAATTGACACATATCATCTAGCCGTTATATACAACACCACAAAACTTAGAGATATATACGTAGATATATGTAGTAACTACTATACTATAAAGCTAAAACAAAATAGCTCATTGGATTTAACAACTACATTTAAGCAAATATACTACCTTATAGATAACATAGAAAGTAAGTTACTTTATTTAGGATTCGATACCATAGGTTTTAAATCAAGTTACCGCCAAAAACGTGGCTTAATAAACGGTTTAGGTTCAGTAATAAAATCAATAACAGGCAACCTCGACCAAGAAGATGCTATTAAACTTGATAACGAAATAAAGTCAATAAAAACATCGCTAAATAACAATAGAATAAATCAGCGTAAAAGTATAAATATTATGCAGACTTTCATGAAAAACTACGAACGTAATTTAAATGTAATCAAAAATAATCAAATAAAAATTTACAGGGCTATAGATAGATACTCAGCACAAAGAACTGAATTCGAAACCAATTTTTTAACAACAACCATATTCAGCCAAATCGAATGCACTTCAGCAACTTTACGACAGATTAGAAACCCTTGAAAATGCAATAACATTTGCACACCTAGAAAAGATGCATCCTAGCATAATCGACTTTGCTTATCTAATCGAAGAACTCAATCAAATACAAAACGAAATTAACGGTAATTTAGCATTTGCCCCAAATATGAATAATATTCACCTGTGGGAAAAAACAATTAAAGTAAAAGCATATAGCACTAATGAAACACTGAACTTCATACTAGACTTGCCTATAGTTGCAGAACAACCATACAATCTCCTACACCTATATTCTATCCCTAACAACAACAACACTATCCTAATACCCGAAAATCCTTACCTCATCTTGGGAAATAAAGAGTTTGCTTATCCCCACGAGCCCTGTGACAGCATAACAGAAGATGAAGTAATCTGCACACACCTTGAATGGAAAACCTTACTGCACTCCAACGATTGCATAGCTCAACTTATTCAACATCAAGAACCACATAATTGTACGTACGCCACAGCAAGCTACGAGAACAACATCATACAACAAATCAAGGACAATAGCTGGACAGTAGTTATGAAACAGGAAGAAGTCATAAAAACCATATGCAACAAGGATGTTCAATACCAACGCAATAAAAGCGTTTTCCTTATAACAACAGACAATAGCTGCAAAATACAAATACAAGATAGAATCCTATCAACTCACCAGAGATACATCAACATTAGAGAAACTATACCTCTACCACGTGCATATCAAACACCGAACGTGGCATCAATCAAGTTAAAACTAGATATCATAGATCTAGACAACCTAAAGGACGCTCTACACCACTCAGAAGATATTGATATCCCCGAAGAGGACACAATAACTATACCATCAACACCTAGTTGGCCATCTATAACAATGTACACCGTGGTACTCTTCACTGGAGTCGGAGCAGCAGTCTACAAACTCTGGTGGAAGCCTAGATCGGCGCAAATCACAGCTCAACAACAACCTGAACCTGAAGAAATCCAGCTTCGGTCGCAGCCGCCATTGCGCCTCCATCTTAAGGGGGGAGGAGTTATGTCCTCGTAACTATGCCCTTACACAAGGATCACCTTTGTTACTTAGAATAATTAGGTAATAAGATTACTTTACACATATCTTCCTGGTACTTGATAACAGGAAGACATTATCATTAAGTTTATAGCCCTTTGTTATTAGAAGTAGAGATAAGCCTTTTTATAATCTAAAATATGAAATAAACGTTAGTCTTGCTCTGCTCTTCAAGCAGAACACATCAACCGCTTGTTTTTAAAAACCCTTTTGCCTTCGCTCAAAAACTTTGTTCTGACTACATCTGAAGAACTCATGCTAGATTTTGAGATCTACAGAGGTGCTAGATCTACAATTGGTGATTCAAGTCTCGGCCTCGGTCCCTCTGTGATCTTACACTTGGTACAAAGGATTCCTCCCGGCAGCTGTGTGTACCATGACCGTTATTTCACCACTGTTGCTTTGATTGAGGAAATAGACAGGTTAGGTCTGCATTGAACTGGAACTATAATGCAGAACCGGATTCCCGATCGAGCAACACTCAAATTCAAAAAAGATTCGGAGATGCAACGTGGAGAGACTCAGCAATTTGTTTGTGAGCCCACCGCAATAGTAAAATGGAAAGATAATAAATCCGTTTTACTAGCGTCAAACTGTACTGCTGGCGAAGATCAATCAAACGTTAAGAGATGGAATAAACAACAAAAAACATACGTCGATGTTCCAGCCCCAAAAGTTGTGAGAAATTATAATCAATACATGGGTGGAGTTGACGTACTCGATCAGCAGAGGGAATATTACCGAGCTTTTATTAAAACCAAAAGGTGGACGTTGAAAGTTCTCATACACTTTTTGGATCTGGCGCTGGTCAACTCTTGGAGGCTTTACAGAAACGATTGTTTAGCCAATAAGATACCTAGAAAAGAATCACTGGCTCTGCTTGATTTTCGTTTAAATGTTGCCGATAGCTTATCCTGCATACCAGATCGTCCTCGTAGAGAAGAAAATGAGGATGATTTACCATCAGTTCCTCGTCGGCATTATAAAATATTCAGACCAGCTAATGCTCCATCAGAAGCAAAGAGGTATGACGGATATGAACACTATCCTGTCTTCGATGACATTAAAGCACCCAGATGCTGTCGAATGGAAGGTTGTGGAAGTCGCTCCAAAATTAAATGTGCCAAATGTGATGGGTATTTATGTTTGTCTCGTGACAAAAATTGTTTTATGTCCTATCATGTTAAAAATATGTAGTCTTTATCTTTATTAGTATCTACTAAGGCTGATTATTGTAATAATTATGGTTCCTATTGTACTTGACATTACAATTACATACTTTGATCTCTTAGAAGTTAATATTTACTATTAAGTTTGATTTTACTCGTTATTGAGTCTTGAAGAGTGATTAAAAATTATAAAAGAATGTTGAATTTGTGTTTTTTTATTAAAATAAATATATTAAAATATGAAATTTTCTTTTATTAATCTATAAATAAATGTAAATAAATCGATGAGAACAAACACTCACGATCATGTGACCTACAAATTATTCCTGAGACTCACGATCGTGAGGGTCTGATTGCTGGAGACCAGCACCAACAGGATTTTTTAAAATATTTTTCTTACATTATAAAGACCATAAGGAAAGGACAGAATAAGATTTTAACTGGTTTTGACAAAATTTTTGCTCCCGGTTGTAAAGGGGTATTCATGCCTAATTAACATACTTATGGCGCATTTACATTAAGTCGGTTAGACCGTATTCGGCTGCAGGCCGTATTCGGTCACCGATTAATATAAACAGGTATTCGTTTGGCCGTATTCGGTTTGGCCGTATTCGGTCGAGCCCGTTGTCGGTGTCGAGTGCGCCGTGCCCCGCCCGTCGCCCGGCGCCCGCAGCCCGCAGCTCAGTTCGAAGACCGCGAGCCAGTCCGCCGCACGCGCACGATTGTGCATAAAATGGCCTCTCGAAAATTAAGTGACTCGGAAATGACGCACTTGGTGGAACTGTATCGGGAAAACGAAGTGCTATGGAATGTTAGACATAAGTCGTACAGAAATCGAGACGCTAGAGATAACGCCTATGAAAGAATCAGAGACTCGTTGAATATTACGCCATCACTTTCATTGCAAGACATAAGCAAGAAAATAAAAAAATTACGGTCTACCTACATAAAAGAAAGAAAAAAAAATGACGCTAGCTTCCGATCCGGTGCCAGTACACAATCTGTTTATAAACCAAAGATGGCGTGGTTTGAAATAGCTGATGGATTTTTGAGGACATATACAAGTAAAAGTCATACAAATACAAATATGGTAAGCAAGTTTATTAACTTAAATTAACACAGTAATTACATATTATTTATTTATTTATTGAAGACAATTTGTTTGCCAAGAAACAGCGCCAGTATCACTGTTAAAATAATCACGTAAAGCATTTCGTTTTTGTCTTGCTTCACTACAGTCCATATTGTTTTCTTCAACAAATGATAGAAAATTAGATCTCCAGGTATTTGAATATTCAAAGTGTGCATGTGCAGGGGATGTTTTACGCAGCCAATTTTGAAGACAGCAGCATGTTTTCACGACTTTCTCCGTATTTTTAATATTTAAATTGATATGTTTTCCAAATATTTGAAATCGCGAAGCCAAAATGCCAAAAGCGTTTTCGACAATCCTCCGAGCCCTCGATAGTCGATAGTTGTATATTTTTTCAGCAACAGTAAGATTATGACCCGGGTAAGGTTTCATTAAGAATTTTTTGAGTGGGAATGCAGCATCAGCTACCATCCAGTACGTAATTTAAATGTTTTATATTTCAGGATGAAAATATTGATTGTGCTTCAACAATCAGCGATACAGGCAGTGATGTCACGCAAACTACCTTTTTAAGTACATCGCAACATACAACTGATTTTTCTGATGATTCTCGAAACTTACCTCAAAAACCTAAACGCAAAAGAAACCATGTGGTGGGAAATAAAGGTAACGAGACTTCTAAAGACGTGATTGCTGTGGCATTGGAGAAATTGGACAACTTAAGAAAAGAAGTTGGAACTATGAAGGATGATGAATATGATATATTTGGCAAATACATTGCGTCTTCGTTGCGACAAATGCCGAAAATACACTTTACTTCAGCAAAATCAATAATTCAACAAACTATTACAGAATTTGAGTTGAGGATTTTATCTGAGGAATGTACAACATCACATACTACAAGTAATTATCCAGTACATGAATATTTCACACCCAATTATACTACGAGTACTACTATGAGTACTGGTAGCCCAAGTAACATAGCAGTTGAAAACATAGAGCTAAATACAAGCAACGATTCAATCTCAAATGTGATTGGTGTTCTTTCGAACCTAGAAGATTCTCAAAATGCATGATCCATTAACTTTAAGATCACGTTTCGTAATTTTGAAATTATATTAATTGTAAAAAAAAATGTTGTTTTACTTACATTAACTATATTAAAGTAATTACTACATAAACCACTTACCTCGATAAATGACTTTAATGTCTCAGAAATGGCATCGCATACTTCTGGAATAAATAAACTTATAGCACTGTCAGAAACTCTAAAAAAGAACTCAAGACTTTTGTAAGAATCGCCTGTTGCTAAAAAACGTAAAGTTATTTGTAGTTTTATTCTAGGGTTTAAGCACTTTCTAAATGCACTGTCTTGTTTTTCTATAATCGGAGATATTTCATTGGTCTAATTGAAATAAAACATTTGACTTTGACTTTGACAGTAACCATTCGAATTGGTTTCTATCTATTCTAAAAAATAATAAAAAATCATCATCAGTTTTGAATTCATTACACAACAACACTGAAGCTCCTAACAAAGACCGTTGACTTAATAGAGGTGTTATCCACACTCTCTTTCTCTTTGTACTCCTATTTTTAAACTTTTTCCTCAAAACTTCTTGTATTACATCGCACACAGTTAAAAATCCTTCTAACACAAGACTGTTCATGACGATGCTTGCAACCTGACTGTTCAATATACAATCGCCGCATCAATCAAGTCGCCGAATTCGGTTAACCGACCAATGTAAACAACTCAATTTAGGTAAGCGTTTCAGTTAAACCGAATGCGGCCGCCGCCTTCGGTGACCGACCTCAAACCGACCTAATGTAAATGAGCCATTAGCGCTCCATATTTCTTGATGTATTTGTATCCTTATCAAATCGTTTGAATTTAATCGTGGTAAACGGTGCTGGTGCCAAAGTTGTTTATCTGATTATGTAATACCCTATGATTAGTTTTTACTTTGTTACTGTTTGTTTACCCTAATAAATTAAAAAAAATAACATAATTATATACTTTAATTCTTGCTAGGCTTAAACATTTACCCAATCCCCCATTAGTTATAATAATAACAGTTTCTTTCCCCTCAATAGATACCTCAGTTCATTATATACACAGTAAATATTAAAAAGTTACAACCGTATTCTTAAACGCTTCCTCAACCTATCCTCGACTCCACTCAACCTCACTCAATGATATTGGTATTCTTAGTAGAAAAAAAATCCTCCACTCGTGTGTTCCTCAACTGATTTCCTCACTCGAGGTTGAGCGATCAACTGTCAACTCAAGGTACGTCGCGACCTACCTTGAGGTATCCTCAAGACTTTAAAGTGACACTTGTGAGTGTTTTGGTTGTTGAAAATAATGTCTGATTTTGAAGAATTTGTCGATTATATGTCCGATGAACCATATAACTATCCGGCGCGCCGTTATTTACGTGACGCTAGCAATCCTCTCTCCTTTCTTTATAACGATAATGATTTTCAAAGAAGATTTCGTTTAAATAAAAATACTATTGTTAATGAAATCCTTCCATTGATAACTCATTTATCGTGCGGGCAAGTAGAAATCTCAATAAGTTATGCAAAGAGTTCACCCTTGATCCATTTGTTATTAAAAGCTCTGCGGTAAGAAAGATGCTCAACCTTAAGTTTTTTTAATAATTAATTAACTATCACGTAAAATGTAACTTGTAGTTGTGTTGTATAAGTGTCCAAGTATTTTTTAAATTTAATGTCTGTCACTAACCGTGAAAACCTGTAATTGGCTTTATGACACTTAAATGTTTTTCTCTCTTAGTCCATTGTATAGCTGTTGGTTTTCCAAAATAAAATAAATAAATAAATAACATTGACACCAGCTGCAAATAAAAAAGGTCTACCTGTGCCACCGCTGATACAACTGTTTGTGGCTATCAGATTTTATGCTACAGGTTCGTTTCAGGTAAGTCGTATTTTGATGAGTTATCATACCTGTATCTTTTTAACCATGAAAATGCCTTTATTTTTATGTAATTGTCTTTATCAACATATTTATTTTCCTTGTAGATTAACTGTGGAGACCTGCACCAATTGAGCCAAGCTACAGTATCGAAGATTGTGGCTAGGACTTCGAAGCATCTGGCCCTGAAAATACAGCAGTTTATTCAGTTTCCACCTAATTCTGAATTGACTGATATCAAGTGAAAATTTTATCAACGAGCAAGATTTCCAGGTGTTGTGGGCTGCATAGATTGCACTCACATACCAATTAAAAGTCCTAGCAGACAGTATGGTGAAGTTTTTAGAAATCGCAAAGAACATTTCTCCATAAATGTGCAATTAGTATGTGGTCCTAACATGGAGATATACGATATTGTAGCACGTTGGCCTGGATCTGTGCATGACTCACGCATATTTACCAACAGTCGTTGTTGCATGAGATTTGAGGAAGGCAATATACAAGGGATTTTGTTAGGTGACAGTGGTTATGCCCAAACTACTTATATGTATACACCTGTGCTTAACCCCAGACTCATCCCCAACAGCGTTACAATCGGGCTCATATTAGCACCAGAAATATTATTAAGCGGCTAAATGGTGTACTCAAACGAAGGTTTGCATGTTTGGCCAAGACATTGCAGAACAAGTTGAGTAATATCCCAAATATTATAGTTGCTTGTGCTGTTCTGCACAACATCAGCATACTTTATAATGAAGATGTCTCTGATGATGTATTTGAAGAGGAGACAATTCCTGTCGCCCCAGTTCATGATAATGAAAATACATGGCTTAGTGGTCAAAGCGTCTAGTGTACCGAACCAGAACACGCAGGTTCGAATCCTGCCCGCGGTCGTATTTTTCCTTTTCTAAATAACTTTAAAATCTTAGCATGGAAAATGCCAAAAATATACAAAAAGATAGTCATTCTAGTATATCCAAAAAACTTGTCTTCATACTTTTTGAGCTCTTCGAAAAACAATTCGAAATGCTTGCTCTCGTCTCGAGTTTGCAAATAAGGATGCACCCAGTACCTTTTTTTGTGTTTCTTTTTCTTTATATACCGCGAGTAAATATAATAAATAGCTGCGACTTCTTCGACGTCCATCTTGGAAATGAGTCGATCCAACCGCAAAACCACGACGGTTTCTAACCGCACGTTCCGGTTGGGTTCGCGGCTATCCGCGCCCGGCTAACCGCAAGCGCAACCGCGTCCTGCGGTTAGCCGGACGGCTGATCGCATTCCGGCTAACCGCATAGTGCGTAGGAGCCCTTATTCTCTTTCCAACTCTTAGCTGCTTCTTGTTACTTTGCAGAAAGGTCCAAGATGATGACCCGCAGAACTACATCACGCGATTTGGAGGACAAACTGAGGGCAACACTAAAGGAATTGGAAACCTCAAAAAACCTCTGCAACCAGCTACTGCAAGAACGGGATGACAGTGAAGTACAGGTCAAGAAAATAATTGTCAAAAACACCAAACTTAAAAATGAGTCGGCAGAGCTGCATACCCAGCACATGGATATACTCGACCAACATCATCAACTTCGTCAAATAGTGTTGGATGCTCAACAGTGCAGGGACTCTCATGAACAAGTATTAAAACGCATTTCCCAGCTTGAGTTGGAGCTCAGTGGTGCCCACAATTCATTGTTGTTAGCAGAATCACAGCAGTTTAGTAAACAGGATGCAAATACCAACTGCCTGTACATGGAGTTTGTCGAGAATTCCAGTGCAGGGTCCGCATTGCCAACAGAAATCATAGACCTGACGGGGGACAATACCATTACTACACGTCCCTTGCTATGTAGTCACAATAGACTTAAGAGATATATTAAGATCAATAAAACTATTAAAAAATTTAAAAATATTCTGAAGAAGAAAAATGTATACAAAAATAACATTAACCTTAGAAAGGAACTTCAAACTTGCTTGCACAGTTAAAAAATTGTAATTATACTCTAGAAATAACTAATCAATCATATGAGCCTGAAATGAAAAACCTGCAGAAAGAATTGCTGTGTAAGGAACTTACTCTAAGTGAAATATTCAATAAATATGAATATAGTCAACAACAGTTAAGTGAGCGCATGTTGGAGGCAAGCGAGCTGCTGGATCTGGTAAAATATAATGCAGAGAGATATTAATCACTAACCAACAATATCTCTTGTGATGTTACCTTCTCACCACCTCTCCCGCCTCCTTCTCAGCCCCAGCATGCTACAACTGAAGCTGTACCCACAGTAATTCAACCTCCTCAGAGTGCCACCACCAAACAATATAGAAAGTTAAGATGCAGAAACGGTATCTGAATGCTCCACTAAAGATACTTTATCAAAAATTTCTATCTCAAGTTGGTTTAAAAATAAGTTACTCGACCTTTTGTAAACTACGACTCTTTTGGACAGTTTTTCCAAAACCTACCAATAGGGATACTTGTCTCTGTTCACGACATCTTAATATGGAGTTATTTATACAAGGTTTGCATAGAGCTTGTGTAGTAAATGTAAGAACTTGTGAGCAATTACTGTCAAAACTGTGTTTTGACTCGAGGAATTTAGATTGTTTAAATAGGAGTTGTAGTACTTGTTCGTCAAATCATCTCGAATATTTAAATGTTTCCGATAACAATGTATCATTTTACGAATGGCGAAAAACAATCAAAGAAATTACACTGAAAAATGGAACTAAGAAAAAACAACAGTTGACTGAAAAAATAAAGACTACAATTAATATTAATACAGCAATAGCTAAATTGGAAGCAGATGTATAGCATTCTTGGATCATGTTCACAAAATTAATTTTCAATATAATGGCATAAAAATTCTTAAAAACAACCTGTCGGTTCAGGAAGCATGTCTACATGTGGATTTTTCTAAAAATTATGCTCTAAAATTTGCCCGAAGAAGTCCAGTCTTTCCATTTCGTTGGCAGCCGCCAACAAGTGTCTTTACACTTCTGTGGCATACACTCACAATTTTACTTTTGGTGTCGTTACTCCGATTTCGTTTTGCACAGGTAGTGATTGCTTGCGGCATGATGCCCCAGCTATTTGGGCACACTTGGTGCCCCTAATTCAGCACATTGTTGAAGTTAATCCTTTAATTGAAATCCTACATTTCTTATCGGACTCACCATCTTCCCAGTACCGAAATAAATATATATTTTTTATAATAACACAAATATGTAAAGATTTTCATCAAATTAAGAAAATAACATGGAACTACTCTGAAGCGGGACACGGAAAGGGTGCTCCTGATGGGGTGGGAGCAGTTCTTAAAAGAACGGCTGATCGTATGGTTCTTTTTGGTAAGGATATTGGCACTTATGATAAGTTTTGTGATACTTTAATGCAAACTGTTGATAATGTTACTATCAAGAAGGTGGATGAACAGGAAATAATAACTAAAGAAAGATTAATTCCAAAAACTTTGAAACCATTCAAGGGTACTCTTTCTGTGTACCAGGTCCTATGGGACATAACTGTTCCAACGACAGTTCTTCGACAACTCAGCTGCTTTGATTGTAATGGCGATAAGAAATGTATTCATGGACTTGACTTAGGATGTCTACCAAATTATAGCCATGGAAACATTGAAAACATTGATCCTAATACTAATTACGTTGCTCCATTGTCTAAATTAGTAAATCGAAACCAAGATAACCGTAAGCAAAATCCAAATCAAATAGTCGTTCTTTCGGATATTAAAATAGGACAAACCAACTCTTTTTATGGTGATTATGGAGTACCAAAACCCTGGATATCTAAATTTTAATTTAACTACTATTTTCAATCATTATCTCAATTTTTTCTCGATTGATGGACGCTTTTATTGTTAAAAAAGTTCATCAAGTACCATACTTTATATGTTAGTTAAAAATCATCAAAATTATTGGAAAACTGCTTGTATGATAAACCAGAATCACATTAAAATGATGTCACGTGTAAAGCGCTCGTAACTCAAAGTCGCGATCAACTATCACCGAGATCACCAAGATCTAGCAATAGACCAAAATATTTTATATTCTACACCGGTTGATAATGATAATTCAAATATTCTGATTTTACAATGTGAAGAAACTGTCGTCGAATCTAATGGTTGCAATAATACAACAGCTTAACATGCAGATTTCTTATTTGAAAACCAATTTACAACGATAGAAAATGTTGACGTCGAATCTAATGATTACGACCAAACTACAACAACTGCAAATGTTCCGTCTGCATCTAATTTACCATCAACCACCAAAGAACTAACTAGAAAAAAAAGGCGACATGAAGAAAATTGGGCAACAGTTTTCAAAATTCAGGTAAGCTTGACCTGAATTCTTTTGTTTTTTATTCTTAACTGGTAGTAATTCGAAAAAAGTTTGACTCCAAAACTATGAAGGATGCCTGTAAATGTAATAAGAAATGCGGTGAAAAGATTTCTCAAGTGAAACGGCAAGCTATATTCGACGAATTTTGGAAACTTGGTGATCACTTTGCTTTTCTTTTTTTCTTTGCTTTAGGCTCTAGCCGAACTAACAGCGGTTTACGTTCCCCAATTCGGCGAATGGCTGAATCTTACAACCAAAACTTTGAACAAATAGATATATTTATATGCCCTTTGACAAGATTTCGTAGACTTGTATATGAGAAACTTTGATCATAAATTATTATTATTATTTTTTAATTATTATTATTAATTTTTTTTTATTGAGTATTTTATTTAGATAAAATGAATGGATATATGGGGTATTGTATGAAGAAACAATGCTTCATATATATCTATTCATTTTCTTTTTCATTCTTTAGTTCTTTGTTGTAATAAATCATGCATGAATAACTGACTTTTCTAGCGTCCTTTTATTTGATATTTAAATAGTAATCTGTGAACAGTGCTGTGGGCTACATTATTATTAATTACAACTATGTACCCTATTATTAATATTTTGTAGTGTAGCTGTTTGTTGTTCTTATGTAATAAAATAAAATAAAAATCACGAGGATCAGTGGCACTATACACCGAGAACTTTTAGTCGTTTTGGAACCGAAAATTTTAGACTCTATATCAGTAATAGAGCCTGTTAAAATATAATTCAAATTAAATAAAAATATATTATTTTATTGATTATTAAAAGTAATGTCATATTCGAACAAAAAATTAGAACTCATGATAACTCCACTCAATGTTACGTACTACGATCACTACGATCGACGTCATTCAATGTTACACACACAACACTAAGCGGTAAAACATGCCTAGACACGTTATCCGCCCATTGGATGCGGCGCGGCGCCCGCTGCCTACAATCCACGCACACAGCTGTAATGTATTATGTACCTACCCCTAGTAGCAGGCTGCGCGAGCGCTCCCGAGCCGTCGCCCGCGCCGCACCCGCCCCCGTTAACCATCCTGCACCCGCCAGTTCTGCTGCAACTCGCGCGCGGTAAAGGTTGCATTGTTTACGTTTTACGTAGCCACGCGTAAATGAGTCTTCAGTATGAATATTCGAACGCGGAGTAGGTACTTGACAATGGTTCAGCTGTACGCTGTTGCTAGTTACAATTTGGAAGAGGCCAGGCGGTTGTATTCCCGGTCAGAATATTTAAAGGCGCTGCCGCTACGAGGGATTGAAAGTCCTCAAGTACCTTCAACCCCTACCAACTTGGCTGCAACCCAGCGCCTTCTCAATCATGGACAATTCCGTGTGCCGGCTCACGCGCAAGGTCGAGGGCGCCTAAATGACTGGCAGGAGAACGAAGACGCTATTCTGGAAGTAGGTACTTCGAGCGGGCTCCGCGGCGAAGCACGAGAATGGCGGCACAAGAATTTAATGTTAGCCAATGCTTTGTATGGAAAACATTAAAAAATAATGGCTTAACAAAAACAACTTGAAATAATGACGTAAGCTCGACGGAACTTATAGGGATCTATAAGTTCCGTCGAGCTTACGTCATCACCAACAATGATGCACCGGCAAGAACTGCCCTATGTCAGCTGCCCGGCTCGTTATGCAAGTGTTGTGCGTGCTTACCCAAACAATCAGTTCCATGATCGATGGATAGTTCACGTCGCGCGGCGGTCCCGTGGCTTGCCCACCACGGAGCCCGGACTTAAAGTAGTCACAGACGATCGAACTTGGTGCGGAGCGCACCACGAACATGTCGGTTTAGTCGCTATTGTGCTATCGTACGCGCAACACGTCGCTGCGCGTTTACAAAAATGGATTCGGAGCGACGCCAAGAACACATCGTTAGTAACGAGAAAAGAGCGATTATAGAGCTGTTGGAGTTGTATAAAGACTTTCCATGTTTGTGGAATACCACTCATAGCCTTTATTGTAATAAAAATGCACGCAATCAAGCATTTGAAATACTTTTAGAAAAGTGGAAGACATATTACCCCCTTGCAACTATTACCGATATTAAGAAGAAAATAGAACATCTCAGAGCTGCCTATAGACGAGAACGGAATAAGGTGAGAAATAAAATAAAACAGATGATATTTTTATTATTACTTTTTATTGGGTAGGTACGTACTTAATAATGAAGTAGGTATAATATTTATTATTTATTCGTCATGATATTTTATTTTAGGTAGAATCTAGCAAAACTAGTGGCGCTGGAGTGGAAGATTTACATGTCCCGGCATTGTGGTACTACGAATACCTAAGTTTTCTGCACGAAAAGACGAACCCGACGTCTGAAATACTAGACAACTTTGAAACTACTAATAATCCATCTATTGAGGTAAGCATTAAATATTCAGTAAATTAATCATTCTTTCTTGAAAATTAACACGCCCTTGATTGTTAAAGTATTCTGTAAATATTTGCCTAACAGAATTACCATCTGCAGTGCGTTGCCTTTCTGTTCTATTAACGCTCACAGAGTTGTCATTTTGTCGCCAGTCTCCTGGCCGGAATGTATATTTTTCAGTGTCCTCCAAATCGACACAATTCCTTGTCATGTAGTTGCAAGACTTTTTCCTCAAATAATTGTGTAATGCGCATGAAGCCATTATCACTTTTGGTACATTTTTGACATTTATTTGTATGGGTTTTTTAAATACTCTAAAACGTTCAGCTAAAATACCAAATGTATTTTCGACAATTCTTCTAGCTCTGCATAATCTGTAGTTATAAATTATTTTGTCATGTGTCAAATTTCTCTGTGGGTATGGTTTTAAAAGATTTTCATTAATTGCGAATGCGTTATCTGCAACAAAACAATATGGGGCAACAAGATCTGATGCGGGCAAGGCAGGTGTTGGTAAATGTAATTGATTATTCAGTAATTTTTCGTGAAAAACTGTATGTTTAAATACTCCGCCACCAGAAACACTGCCATTTGCTCCTGCATTCACGTAAATAAATTCGTAATTGGCATTTACGATACCAAGTAAAACTACACTGAATGTTCCTTTGTAGTTGTAATATAATGAACCAGTCCCTGGTGGCTTTTCGATGATGATGTGTTTACCATCAATGGCACCCAAACAATGACTGAACTGCCACTTTCTTTCAAAATCTGTTGCTATTTCTAACCAAGCATCTTCTGTTTCAGGGACCTGTAACAAAAAAGGAAAAATCTTCAATTAAACGACAAAGTGCTATCTTCAAGAAACAAGAAGAGCTATTAGAGTCTGCCAAACAGTTAGTGAATGCCAACAGCTCATCGGAATTGACGTCAGCTGATGCTTTTGGACACTCGGTGGCCTCCCAGCTTAAGGAGTTACCAAAAATGCAAAGATTAATTTGTGAGAAATTAATTGGAGAACTGTTTTTTTACGCAAAATTAGGCGAACTTAATTTAGAAACTTCAATATCCATAAATTCACGTTACTACTTAACCCCACGACAGTCGCTATACCAACCATCACCATCGCCATCACCATCACCACAGCATTCCCATCCACATCCATCTGAATACCAACCTTCATCATCGCCATCACCACATCATTCACAAAGATCTCTATACCAACCATCACCATCACCACAGCATTCCCATCCACATCCATCTCAATACCAACCTTCACCATCGCCATCACCACAGCATTCACAAAGATCTCAATACCAAACATCACCATCACCACAGCATTCCCATCCACATCCATCTGAATACCAACCTTCACCATCGCCATCACCACAGCATTCACAAAGATCTCAATACCAACCATCACCATCACCACAGCATTCCCATCCACATCCATCTCAATACCAACCTTCACCATCGCCATCACCACAGCATTCACAAAGATCTCAATACCAACCATCACCATCACCACAGCATTCCCATCCACATCCATCTGAATACCAACCTTCACCATCGCCATCACCACAGCATTCACAAAGATCTCAATACCAACCATCACCATCACCACAGCATTCCCATCCACATCCATCTGAATACCAACCTTCACCATCGCCATCACCACAGCATTCACAAAGATCTCAATACCAACCATCACCATCACCACAGCATTCCCATCCACATCCATCTCAATACCAACCATCATCATCACCATCGCCATCATCACTACAGCATTCACATCCACATCCACCTCATTACCAACCATCATCATCACCATCGCCATCACCACAGCATTCACAATCATTACCCATAGATGAACTATTAGAATATGCCATTGTTCCACCACCTTCAAATAACAGTCCTTCTGAGATGCGCCAGCAGAACGTTTTTAGGGGAAAAGGGGCTGACATTCAAGAATATTTGATATTTAAAAAATAAAAATAAACTTTAAAAAAATGTAACTGACTTAAAAAAAAAACTACATAACCTACAAAAATAAATAACTTTGAATTAATAACCTCCTTTTTTTAAGTCGTTTTAAATAGTAGTAAGTACCAACTTTTCATGTTTATTTTTTAATTTAATGAATAAATAAAAAAATGTGATTGGAGTTATGTTAGTATTATTTATAAAATATAAATTATACATACCTTCATATAGTTTTTGAGCACTGTATAGATTGCTTCACAAGTCTCTGGTATTATCTCTGATAGTAACTGTGACGATATACTAGTGCTGAATTTAAGTTCTCTGAATTCTCTACCTGACGCTAGAAATTTTAAAGTAGCCACCAATCTCTCTTCAGCACTCACAGCTTGTCGCATAACTGTATCGGATTTAGTTATATGCGATTTCACAAGATCCAACAATTCAATAAATGCTTCGGAACTCATTCGAAGATATATACGAAAATCTTTATCATCGAGATCTTTGATGAGATTCATATGACTGTACCGTTGTCTGTTTCTGAGATAAAATTTTGCCCATTCTTTTCTTCTTTTTCGTTGGTTATATAACGGCGATGTAGTAACGATAGCTGCCGCAACTAAAGCAATTTTGGCTTGTTTTGATAGAATGGGCGGCATTTCGAGGAGACGTGTTCACGCAACGCTAGCACGATACGACTGGACGGTTCGAAGTCTGGTGCGATCGTCTGTTGTATAGATCGCACCGTGCGGTTCGTGGTGCGCTCCGCACCAAGTTCGATCGTCTGTGACTACTTTTAACGCCCCTGGATTTTTCTTGTGGTCGGAAATAAAAAGACTCGTTTATACCCGTGAACATGAAAGTCTTAACGAGTTACGCAGTGCGATAGTGGACGCCTTTGATAAAGTGAAAAGTGATAGGCTAAAAGACAATAGCATAAAACGGGCACGTTTGTGTATTGAACGCGGCAGACTCCATTTCGTGTAGTTGCTTCGGTACAGGGAAGTGTAAACAATTTATAAATAAACTGTTAATAGGTAAGTACTTAGCTATGTACACAAGTTAATTATTTTGTAAATAGCTAAAATTCCAAAAATCCAAACGCCTGAAGTACCTACTCAGTTCATTGGCTCTCTGATTCTAATTATTGATACCTACAGTAAATAAAGATAAGTTCAATTCAAATAAAGTATTTCTGCCGGTCCTAAGCCCGTGTAAAGTATGAACGAGAAATTGTAGTAGGTACAATTTACGTAGTTGGCGTGAAAATGTTGACGACACGCAATCGTATCGTCAACAATGCGCAGCGGCTGTGCGAGCGACTGCTGCGCCTGTCGCGGGTTCGATCCTCGCTCGGAACAAATTTGTATGATCTGTGGGTGAATGTTTTGGGCTTGCGTGTTTGTGTATGTGAAAATTTATGTTTGTAAATGCACCCATGACACAGGAGAAAATCCTAGTGTTGGGCAACGTTTTTTTTCTTAAATAAGAACTACGATAAAACCTACCTACACACAGTCTTATTCTAATTTTTTTAGTAAGAATGTAGGTATTACGTTCGTGTCCCGTATCAGCTGATTCGCTGGGCGTCATACTTGTAGTATTTGAACTGCGATCTAGGTACTAACCTAACATCAAATTACGTCGCTATCTGCATCGTAATGCAATTTATTTTAATAATAAAATGTACTTGTCTAGCTACTATCTATTAAATCACGCGTAGTAGGTACTCGGACGGATCATCCGACCGTCCGTCGCTCCCGTTGCTGTAGGTAGGTGACTAGCTGATGAGCTGACTCGTACCACGCCGCGCCGCGCGCCCGCGCCCCCGCCGCCGCGCCCGCGCCGCCCGCCGCATCATTGATAAATGGCATCATTGATAAATGGCAAGCTTGAGACTTAGGCGGTTTAAGAATGAAATATTCGTGCACTACTACGAACAAACTCGAACAAGTGAAATTTGATTTTGATATTGATATTTTTTCAAGATGAATGGATCAGAAACAATTGACGTCTGTAAAACATTTTTTTTTAATACACTTAGTATAACCGTAAAAACTGTTTACACAGCAATAGAGAAAGGAAAATCTGAAGAGGTCAAAGAAAAAAGGGGCCAGCATGATAACAGACCACGCAAAATGAATGTTTCAACCGAGGAAAGTGTTATTGCACATATAAAACTATTTCCAGTTAAAGAATCACATTATGTGCGAAGAGATACTAAGAAGTTATACTTAGAAGAAACACTAAACATTTCCAAAATGTACAGGCTGTATTCTGATGAATGGTTTAAGGGTGAACATTTTCCAAATGATATAAAGAAGGCACAAAACGACAGTATGAAACTGTCTTTAATACAAAATTTAATTATTCTTTTCATAAACCTAAAAAAGATATGTGCGGCCAATGTACTTTGTATCGTCAAGCTGATGGTGAAAGAAAAACCGAACTCCAAGAAGCTTACACAAATCACATAAGAAACAAGGAATGTGTTCGTGAGCTCAAAACCAAAGATAAAATAGAAGCCGAACCTACAACTACTGTCGTCGCTATATATGATCTGGAAAAAGTCCTGACGATTCCTCAATCAGAGGTAGGAATCTTTCATTATAAGCGCAAGTATCCGATATATAATTTTACAATTTACAACGCATTAAGTGGAAGAGGTTACTGTTATCTTTGGCACTATCAAGTCGCTAAAAGGGGTGCTAATGAAATCGGCAGTTGTGTCCTAAATTTCATTGAAAATGAATGCCAAAATGGTATTAAGAATTTTATATTTTATTCAGATGGTTGTGCTGGACAGAATAAAAATAGAATTATCTTTACTCTTTATTTATATGTGGCTAAAAAGTATGGAGTAAACATAACTCATAGGTACTTTGAAACTGGCCACAGCCAGTCTGAAGGAGATTCTATGCATTCTCTTATCGAACGCGCAAAAAAGAACCACACGATTTATACTCCTGATCAAATGTATGGAATAATCATGAATGCCAAAATCAATGGTGAAAAATTTCATCTTAAAGAAATGGAACAAGGTAATTTCTTCAATTTAAAGGAGATAATGGACAAAAGATACTGGTTGCGGGCAGACCAAACTAATGAAAAGGTTTCGTGGACAAAGATTCACGAAATCAAAATTACTCAAGCACATCCAGATGTTATTTATATCAAGTATAACTTTGACGATGAGTGTATCCTTTTCCGAATATCGCCCCATATCCATTTTACCCTTCCTATCTAAAGTTCTGGAACGACTGATTTACGATCAATTGAGTACCTTCCTCTCTAAAAACAATCTTCTCAATTCCTTCCAATCGGGCTTTCGTCCAGGACATAGTACAACCACAGCTCTTGTGCATATTACGGATGATATCAGGTCAGGCATGGAAATCGGTAATCTTACGGTAATGGCGTTACTGGATTTTAGTAATGCTTTCAATGCCGTTGATTTCGATATTTTGCTTGGCATACTACGCTCTCTTAACATATCTCCATCGGTGATTGACTGGTTTTATAGTTACCTGTTCGGTCGTCGGCAACGTATCTGCGTCGAAGATAATTCGTCTTCTTGGTGCAGTACCTTGGCCGGTGTACCACAGGGTGGCGTTTTATCTCCTCTACTCTTCGCAGTTTTTATAAACTCTATCTCTGAACGACTTCTTTCTTCCTACCATCTTTATGCAGATGATTTGCAGATTTACTGTCGAGCTCCTCTCGGCAATTTGTCGGACGCGGTCCACACTATAAATCAAGATCTGGCTTGTATCTGTAACTGGAGTAAGAGATATGGACTTACGGTCAACCCCACGAAGACGCAGGTTATTGTCGTTGGTAGCTCCAGATCCATCTCCAAGATTGATTGGTCGACTCTTCCCCAAGTTTCTTTTGATAATATTGTTATACCTTTCAGTGATAAAGTTAAGGACTTGGGGATATTTATTGACCGAAATCTTTCCTGGACGGCTCAATTAAAGGAAGTGAGTCGCAAACTGTTTGCCTCTGCAGCGGGTCTGAGAAGACTACGCAACTTCCTGCCAACTGCGACCAAAGTTGCGCTTGCTCAATCACTTCTTCTTCCCATCCTTGATTATGCTGATGTCAGCTATCTTGACCTTACAGAGGAACAACTTGACAAACTTGAGCGCCTTCAAAACTTTTGTATAAGGTTCATATTTGGTTTACGCAAATATGACCATGTTTCTGAATTTCGTGTTAAGCTCAAGTGGTTACCAATCCGACTTCGCCGGAATGCTCATATTCTTTCACTGCTTTATAATGTGCTTTTCCTTCCCTCTACCCCTTTTTACCTTAAAAAACGTTTTGAGTTTTTAGGCGATACCCACACATTATTCCTGAGGTCCTCGGATAACTTGAAACTTAAAATGCCAATGCATTCCACAACATTTTTTGATAAATCCTTTTCAGTTCAGGCTGCTCGGTTGTGGAATGCGTTGCCAGTATCAATCAGGCGTGCTCAATCACTCCCTGTGTTTAAAAGGTTAGTGAAGGAACATTACATATCGCTATAATCCTAATACAATTCCTTACCTCACCGTCGTTATTATTATTTTTTATACAGGTCTTGTTGCATATTATAGTATATATATAGTATAGTATATAGTACGATATTATGTATTAGTATATAATATATTATGTATTTAGTATATAATTATATATGTGTATATATATATTTATTGTGTTATTATGTATCTATATAGGGATGTGCACCGTGGTCAACCCCCAGTTTTAAGTTCAGTTCAACTATGTCCATCCTAAGGTTGCCTGGAAGAAATTGCAGTTAGCGATAAGGCCACCCATTGTATGTTTTTTTTTTACATTAAATACTTAATTATATGTATCATTATGGTGTACAATAAAGAATATATAAATAAATAAATAAATAAATAAATAAATATTTCTTTAAATACTGCACCAAACACCAGATCTTCAAGAGAAAGACCCAAAAAGACGCCAGTGACTGATGTTTGAATTGAGAAATCTGTACACAGAGCCAATCGCCTTACCAAAACCACTTTACGATGATTTGATGGGTCTCTGCAGAACAGAAGCAATCCCGAGACATTATCATGCATTTTATAATAATTTACATTTTGTTAGGAACTGTGAAGAAGAAATCGATATTGAAAGCGAAGATTCAAATTAAAGTAGCATTTTTTTTTTCTTTTTTAAGGACTTGACCACTTTATATCTCTTTCCAAAGTATAATCAATAAAAATTATGTGATTTTGTTCAATTGAAGGTACCATGTTTTTCTTTTTTAAGGCTTTGTCCGCTTTATATTTGTTTTCAAAGTTTAATATAATACCTTTTTAATAAAAAATATGTTATTTTCAATGTTTTTTCTTTTACAAAATAATAATAATTTTCAAATTAAATAAAACACAAATATTTCATTAAATACAGTCTGAAATTGCAACGACAAAATAAATTACAATAAAAGGTTAGTGTGTTACGATGGTAACATAAATATATTTTTCATTGATAGGACTATATACAAGGTCATTATTAGTATAGGCGAAACCTGAAACACGTGTCTAGTATTTTTATGTAAAGAATCTATGTACAATATTTCTAAACGGTATCATGACAAAATCACAAAGTTATAAGCATGTTATGTTACCTCGCTGTCCATGCAAAAACATGCGCACCGCGCGGCACGAGGCGCCCACGCGCCGCCGCCCGCGCACAGTGGGTTGAAACGGGCCGGTAAAGGACTTAGCATTTAAAAAAAAAAAAGTTTCTTTTTCTGAAATTTTAAATATTGTGTTGGATTTTTCTATCGATTATAAGTAATTATTTCTATGAGGGTCGTTCAGATAACTTAGTATTTCCAGAGTTATAAATATCCAAAGTAATTTTTGTATGAAGCAAAAGAAAAAAATGTGAAAATCTCGAAATTCTCAAATTTTCTCAAAGAATTGACTCTACGTATGCATAGTACGTATATTTGTCCTATTTTAGCGCCTATTCTCGGGTTGCGATTTTCTGCGATTTGGTCGCAATTTCAAATTTTGTTCTCTATTCCACACCACCATAGAGGTTAAGAACTAGGCGCGTTTTTTTTTATGTAGTGGTCTCCCCTTTAGGCCTAATCCACTAAGGACTAATAAAATAAATAAATAAGTAAAAATCACAATCACTACTGGCCACTGCACTGTTTTAATCTAATCACTGTCAAGGGTATCCACATTAACGAATGCAAAATTTTCGTATTCGTCAACATCAAATGTTTCCGCTTGTTCAATTATTAATAAACTTTGTGCTTCTACTGACAAAGTTTTATGTTTTCTGCGAAGTTTGTGACGTTTCGCTGAGATGAGTGGATCAGAGCTGGTCAATAAATTATTTAAAATGTCTTCATTTGTAGTTTTTCTACTGCATTTCCTGGAATGGTGTTGGCGGTATCTACGAAAGTCTTTATTTCTAGCTTCAGCAGCTTCTTCAGATAGCTTTCCAATTGGTATTAGACCAAAACTTTCAATAATAGCTGCACCATGCATAAGAACTTTATGAACACTTGAAGGCATATAATACCAGCTATATAATTCCAAATACAGTTGCATGGTCACTTGAGCATATTCGTGAAATTTCGCTGTGTCAATGTGGTAACCTGATGAAATTGCCTCTAAAATGATTGCAAATCGCCTTATTAATTCTTCACTAACACCAGTTATCTCAGCAGTCATGTTTGGATATGCAAAAAATCTTCTAGCAGTATTTCCGTCATTCGTGGAGCCGAGCCGTGCCCTTGTTTAACAACATCAATCAGAAGTCCCATTCTATTTTTAAAAGCGTCTTGTATGTCTTTCTTTCTTCTTTCCATGATGCACTTGTTGTCTCCCTTTACTGTCCATGTCTGTATCGTTAATCTGTAGGCTATATGCAGAATGCATTCCATCATTCGTATCCAGGTATGCAATGATGACAATCCGTATTTACAGAGATCTGGATCAGTCGGTTTTGATGCAATTAAGGGCAAATTATTCATCTCTGTTGGAGTGGCTTTACAAATGTCGCATCTCTGAGATGAAGTATCACATAAAATTGATGTTGCTTTTCCGTCTATCATAGTCATTAATAAAGAGTGTGAAATTTTTATTTCTCCAACTTCTGTTTTCACTAAATTTACAATCTCTTCCTCAATAGCACTTTTTTCCCGCAATATCGTTATTTTATTTTCTTTCACAAATTCGAAAAAGATTGGACGACACCAGTAAGATGAATTTGGTGAATCGTTTTGCCAGATAACTTGTTCGCCGCACACTAATTTTATTGGCACTAAACTACCCATAAATATGCTTGAATCGTCAAGTTGACTTTCTTGTTCATCGTCTGTTTGCATTTTTTGTTTGTAATTGGCTTGATTAGAAGCACCGTCAAATCCCCACTTACTGATTAGTGTAAATTCTTTACAACCACTATCTATGACGAGTGACGTCATTATTCTTGTTGTCGTTATATCCAATAGAGCTTGTAACTTTATTTTAGCTGAGGTTTCTGTCACTGTAATAGCATCTTTTGGTGGATAGCATTTCTGTTTCGCATGTTGCACTTGATAATAAGATGGAAATATATTACTGTCTTTTTCGTTAACACTTTTTCTTAAAGTATTGTATTGCCACTTGGTCAGCTTAAGTGATAAAAATAACCCTAAAGCCTCATCCGGAGAAAACACAGGTTTTGTTTCTTTAACAGATATGCACTTTTTAACTTTTTTTACATCTAGGGGATTCTTTAGTAAATGTTCTAGTATTTTAGCAACCTCCTCATTCCCATCCGCTTTCAACTGCTCAAAATATGCATATTTTATTTCGTCCGAAGATAAATGAAAGTTTTCTGCACGTCTTTTTTTCTGTTTAGGCGCTAATTCACAAAAAGGTTTTCTTGGGGTTTGTTCGGTGGAGACACCGACAGAAACTTTTGATGGTGATACATACTGAGTTGATGTACTCGGTACTGGTTGATCTTGATTACTGCCTATTAAACACTTAATAATGTCTGGCCATATTATGTTTTCTTGTAATCATTCACTATTTTTAGTTCTGAATATATTTTCTTTACGATAAGCGTTTTCCTATCTTCTATTTAAATTATAACAAAATTTTGCACAAAACAACTTTAAGGTCTTTTCGTGATCATCACTTAATTCGACTAAAAATTTAGATCTTATCTCACTACACAAACTGTCATTATTTTTAATACTGCCACTGTTTTTTTAAATAACGAAAAGATCAAGGTTTGTCACTAAATTTTCAAACATTTTCACAAATACAAAATAACAAATAAGTAAGTAATGAATGTGTGGGGGTAGTGCGTCTATTATGGTGGGTAATAGAACACTGAAGTACTTTTGAATGCAACCGAACATTCCGTAGGTACCCTATCATTGTACCAATCACGTTACGACACGTCATAACTTGTTGTTGCGCTCGCGCACTCTTATCCCTTGATTCCCGGAAATAAGTCTCAAAACAAATTACGTCATACCTGCCTATGGTGGTGGAAAATGTCGAACATTGTTTTTTTTTTAAGAACTTAGTAGGTATTGAGGTTTTCAGGCCGTTTAGTATACATTATTTTAAATTTCAATTTAATTGGAATAAATTGCTTAACTAAAATAACATGACTCTTCATACAAATTTTATATGGCTATATCTCCGAAAGTACTCGTTAAATTAAAAAAAGTCAAAGAATAAAAACGTTTTAAATTTATGCCTAGATACCAAAAAAATACATCTGATCTCTTAAGACCCAACCTTGTAATCCCAGCCCACTGTGCCGCGCCCCGCGTCGTCTTGTGCGAAATTGAAAGAAATAATTTGGCAGTAGTACCTAACCATACGGCGATTTTATTGCAATTAACTGGTGATAACATTTTTCATCATACTTGCAGGTTTTGGACTACCGCAATGGTTGTGTAGGTTGATATTATTATGTACTTTATTCGTAAATACGGCCGTAAGTGATAAAATTTAGTCAATGCGATTAGTGCACCTTATGCCAACCACTTACAAAGTTCAAAGTGGATGAAAAGTGTTAAACATCGCATTACTTAACCACAGCAGGTTGTAGGTGTAAATAACAACTTTCTACATTTAACCGTTTTGGCTAGGCATGGCATGTTTAATCATTTAAATCACCACTTTTTACAATGATTGACTTTAAAGTTATTTTAGCGAAGCAAAAATCCGACCGCGGGCAGGGTTCGAACCGACGTCTTCTGTTTAGGTACACCAGACGCTATGACCACTAAGCCACCGCGGACGTAAATTTTTTTGTTGTTGAAATAACTTTAAAATCTATCCTAATTGACTTGATTGTAAATAGTGTTCAACAATGTTTTCAATATCTTAGGTACTTATCAATGTTTGTGTATGAGAAATACATTGTTACACGGCACTTTTTACTCACGTTTTGTACACACGACACTTTTTACTCACGTTTTGTACACACGACACTTTTTACTCACGTTTTGTACACACGACACTTTTTACTCACGTTTTGTACACACGATACTTTTTACTCACGTTTTGTACACACGACACTTTTTACTCACGTTTTGTACACAGTTACACACGATCAACCGAAACACAACTACCCGGACGCGCGCTCGGGACATGTAGGTACCTAACTAAACGGGAGCACGATACGTGCACAGTGACCTGTAGCATCCGGGCGACTGAAGGGATGGATTAGCCCCTGCCCCGCGTGCGCCCGCGCCCGCACAGTCCTGCTTCGACCGTGGCATGTGGCACGTGGCATGCCGCGTGACCTGTGTTGCGCGCATATGATTGCGGATAGGTACTTAGTGTCGCTCGGTGTCCTACTCGTAACATTTTTTAAATATTTTTGAGACAAAATATAACATGATTTAAAAATTATTGGAATCGATTCAGTTACTCATTCTGAACAAACTATATTCAGGTTTCGCATATACTAATAATGACCTTGTATTAGCGATAAGTGAATGATGCAGCTAAGCTTTGACTATAGAATTTCCCTGAAGAAGGTGGTAATCGGCTAGTACGCTCAAGATCTTAAGTGGAAATAACGTCGTATTATACACTTACATTACTGAATCTCAGTGGTCAGTGTGTTTATAAAGTCGTTAAGGATGTTGCAATTGAAACGGCAGTGTCTATAATTTGTATTATACATTTTTTCTATTATTTTATAAAATATTTATATAATTCCAATTATTTTCAGTAGGTAAATTGGCGAAAAAATTACTTTAATTTGACATATTGAACACTCGTTTTGGACCACTGTACGTTGAACTATAAACAAATTAGCTTCTTTTATTTCTCCTGTAAAATTATATTTTTGATATTACCGCTTTATTGACCGGGGCCAACGAAATGATAAGTTATTATTCGTCACCACGCAAGTCAATACGATGGTATAAGAAGGTTTTGTTCCACATGCTAGACATCGGTGTTTGGAATGCTTTTTATTTATTCAAAAAGTATGTAAAAAAGATCCAAAATACGAATACGTTGATTATAGAGATCAGTTGATAAAAAATCTATTGCAACTTCAAACAGATGTGATCGGAAAAGATTTACTTCAAGAAGGGGGGCTACATTGGCACAAAAGAACGACCCAAGCGAATCCAACTGAGCCACAACCAGGTACTTCCTTACAACTGCAAAGCCATTGGCCATCGCGTATACCAGCGAAAGAAAATTTAAACAAATAATTCTTCTTTTAAATTGCCGAGTTTGCCATCAAAAAAAGATACGCCGTGAGACCAGTTATAGGTGCAAAGGATGTCCTAGGTCACCACCACTTTGCCCAGAATGTTTTGAAGAATGGCATAAACAGACATCTGACTGACTACTATTTTTTTGTAACAGTGTTCTGACTAATTATTATAAGTTTCGTTGTGTGTTCTGACTGATTATTATTTTTTGAACACAGTGTTCTGACTGATTATTATAAGTTTAGTTTTATGTTCTCACTGTTTTTTTTCTTTTTTTTTTTAATCCTGAATGGATAATGGTAATAAAAGTTCCTATGATAAAAATAGCTGTTTTTATTTAACCCTTACAAACAAATGTTCTTTGATTTAGATGATTATACGATTCATATCGTGAGGTGAGTTGTATTGCAAGTTCCAAGACATATTTGATTATACTATCCGGCTACAGACGATCCGCCTATGGACGAAAGGTCATACCGTAGACTAAACTAACTCCTATATCACGACAATCCGCCTGTGGACGGATCGGCTATGGGCCGACCGCCATATACCAGGTAAACTAACACTATTGATACGACAGTCCGTCTGTAGACGGTATCGGCTATAGGCGGATCGCCATATACCAGGTACACTAACTACTTCGATACGACAGTCCGCCTGTAGACGGTACCGGCTATAGGCGGATCGCCATATACCAGGTACACTAACTACTTCGATACGACAGTCCGCCTGTAGACGGTACCGGCTATACACGATATCTACCCGTGTGCTGTTCAGCCACGTCCCCAGTATTGCGATAACGTGACCACAACCTTGATATCACGTTTTGGCTGGTGTGTAGGGCCTCAGCAACGACACGTTGAACAGCACCATTTTCTAACATGCCCACGGCTGTTTCACATTTCATCTCGACTCAAATGACGACGTAACATGACAATTAAGGCTCATACGGCACGTTAAATTAAAAAAAATATATATCCCTTTTCATTCATTAATATTAATAAAACAATTTAAATTTCCCATATCGTAAAGAGTTATTAACAATTTTGCCGCCGTATTTTTTTTTCTATTTTGTTTTTTTTTTTTATTTAAATTATCAAATTTTGGAAATAGAATAAAAGAGATTTCAATCTGTATATAAACTTTTTATAAAAACTAATAAGATTTAAAACTAAAAAGCCGTAAATAATTTAGGATTAAGGTATCCCTAGATTCTGTTGATGTGTGTATATCTGTTTCTAATCTATTTAAATCTAGCTATATTTAAGTGACAGTATAACATTTTGACAACTTGCAAAGGGCCTTTTTTCATACTACTTTTTTTTCAACTTCAATTCATATAGTGTATATTTAGTGTTTATAACAAGGTTAGCACTTATCATTCACTCCGAACATCGTAAAAAAAACGATACGATAAACGATATACGATATCGGATTCGAACATTTGTTAGAGTAGGGTAGATGCGATACATTCGGAGTAGTATCGTATCGTTTCGAATATATCGTTTTCGATTTTAAGAGTAGACCTACTGGTATATGGCGATCCGCCTATAGCCGGTACCGTCTACAGGCGGACTGTCGTATCGAAGTAGTTAGTGTACCTGTACATCGCCATATACCGGGTAGATATACGCAGCGACAGGATCGATTTCTCCAAAAGACCGCCAGAAGACAACCCAATATCACAGCGATGCAACTAGTACAAAGGCTCCAGGAGGATCACCAGATGCTGGTAAGTGACCAAACCGTGCGAAGGAGGTTGCATGAGGTTGGTCTTCATGCTCGAAGACCGCTACGTGTTCCAGCATTGCGGCGTTGCAATCGCGGCCGGCGGCTTTCGTGGACTCAGGAGCATTTATCATGGAGTGACGAACAATGTTCTTTGGTGCTGTTCACCGATGAGTCCCGGTTTGGGTTTCATCCGGATTCACGTAGAACACGCGTTTGGAGAACACCAGGGAGAGTAAGCCGTCTACGGCACCCTCAGGAGGTCCACTCATACCAAGGCGGGACAATCATGGTGTGGGCAGGAATTCGTCTTGGCGGACGAACCCAGCTCGTTTGGATCCAAGGCAGCATGACTGCACAAAAATACCACGAGGAGGTAGTAGAACCTGTTATTGTCCCACACAGAATACAAATGGGCCAGGAATTTCTACTCATGCACGATAATGCTCCTTCCCATACGGCGCGGCTGGTGTCGGCAGCTCTCCGAGACCGGGATATTCAAGTTTTGGATTGGCCTGCACAGTCGCCCGACTTATATCCTATCGAGCATACCTGGGACATGCTACAATAAAAAGCTCTGAGAGATTTCCCGCCAAATTTGACAACGGAACAACTTTACGAACACTTGCAAAGAACATGGGACCTCATACCACAGCAACACACTGACAATTTAATTTTAAGTATGAACATTCGATGTGAATGTGTAATTAATGTAAGAGGTGGCAACACTGATTATTAGTAATTAGATTTTATTTATGTTTATTTAAGTTTTTTTCCATTAAAATTAATGATTTTATATGAAGAAATGAGGTTTTTGTATCATTTTCCATGGCGATTAAAAAAGATTTTTATTTATTTATAACAATAAAATAACGAAGTGCTTTTATTTTTTATTAAAGACCTTAAAATAACCTATCATTCTTCCATACACTATATCAGAAAATTCTTCATAGATTTTTAGATATTTGATGAAATATAAAATATCCCTAGATTCTGTTGATGTGTGTATGTGGGTACTGTTAAAATTTTGTAAAGAATTTAAATTAGAAATTCATTGGTAAGTATATATTTGTAATCAATTGTTATTCTGTTTTACAGAATATTGATAAAGAGGTGGCTCAGTATGAAGTACCTACAGTCCGAAGTACTATCTTCCATTTCCTAATGAAAGTTTAGGTTTGATTGGTACATCAGACAATCTTGGTGGTAACTCTAGTGCAACTACAGTGGAGATTTCTACTGAAGATGCACAAAGAGATAACCCACCAATATTACCAGAACCATTGAGCCTTACTTCACAACAGCTAAATAGGCAGTCAACCCCTGCATCATCTCATATTAATATCCGTGAGTATTTTTTGTTACGATTTTTTAAATATTATATTTGAAATTTTCAGCTCTCTCAATCTTTCAGCTTCACATACTTTTTTATAAAATAATACACCTCAATATTTATGTCACCACCTGACGCTTTACCAAAACAAGTGACGTAACCACCCCATAAAGGGCCATTGATTGTTAAATTCCATAGTCAAGTGGCTGCGACAAACCCACATACTTGACAACTTTGGCACTGATAGGAAAAGTTTAACTGCATATTTTTAGTTTTAAAGCGAACATTACACACCAGATAAATTCTAATTATAAATTTCTTGTTTAGGTCCATCTTGGCGTATAACCAGCCGCCGCCTAGGGAGCAATATCAGTGACCATTTGATCCGGATAGAAAATGAAAAAAATAGTATATTAAATAGCATTAATTCACAGCTTTCTGGTATAGAAAAAGCTATACTAGAATTAGTCAAATAAAAACAGATTAATACCAACAGCTAACTGTTGCTGTTTGTATTATTCTGTTTTAACTTATGATGTAATTATTGTTAATTTTCTGTTTTTAGTTATTGAGTTTAATAGATTTATAGAGAGTTAAACTATTAAGTAAGTATTGTAACAAATATTTTTTTTCCCCCTAATTTAAATATAACGTATACTTGTACAACAATCGCCAACTGTTAAGGAATATATGTATTAAATTAGTACCGCCTCTCGGCGCTAGATGGCGTTGATCGTGTGACGTCACTATCTGAATCGCGGTGTTAAGAGTCTCCGCGACTTAACGACCTCAGCTAGTATCTTAAGTTTTGTTACACTGCATTCACGGTGCATCTGCGGGTCACACCCTACTTGGGACGGCTTCACAGAACTCTCGTTGAATATTAGTGAACCATACTATATACCTATATATTCTCTTGGATATATATATATTTTTTTGGATTAGAGGTCTGCAGCCCGCCACCTTCATCCGAGCGGAAAAGGCTGGTTGGGTTTGTGCCTATATTTTTGTTTGTAAAAAGTAACAGTATTTCGAGTCCTGGCCTGTAATAAATACTTCGACCACAACTCCTGGATTTTTTTATTGCAACGAGTGACGTCATCGACACACCTCCTACAATCTGGCGACCAACGTGAAGGCCGATACTGAAGAGAAATACGTCACGATTGCTGGCCGCACTACAACGACAGCTGTGAAAAGGAAGAAAGCAGAGATGTCCGTTAACCTGTCCGACGCTCAGTTCGAAGCACTTCTGGCACGACTATCGCCAGGGAGGCACGGCTCCTTCTCTTCCTGCAATGCTGAATTCAGCGGCACAAAGAATCCCGAAGATGTGGAAGCATTTTTGGCGGCAGCGAGTGTCTTCAAACAAATTGAAAATATCAGTGACGAGGAGGCACTTACCGGGGTACCGCTACTTTTGAAAGGCGAAGCTGCAGTCTGGTGGCAAGGGGTGAAGCATCAAGTGGTCACCTGGGATACCTTTAAGGATCGTCTTCGCTATGCCTTTGCCCCGAAAAAGCCCGCATTCGTCATATATCAGGAGATAGTTGAAATCAAACAGAGTTTTGATACTCCGACGGAGACATTTGTAGCCCAAAAAAGGATGCTATTCGCACAACTCCCGGCTCCTGAACATCCTGAATCGCATCAGTTGGATATGATTTATGGTCAACTGAAACATAGGATACGCGAGAAGATTCCGCGCAATTCAATTCGCAGTTATGATGAGCTCTTGGAAGCTGCTCGCAATATTGAACAGCTGTGGATTGATACTCCCAAAGTACCTGGTGCCAAGCAGAAATTAAAAGCTAAACTAAAATGTGGTTACTGTCACTTCCCAGGGCACGAAACAGATCAATGTCGAAAGCTGAAAAAGAAACAGCAGGAGTTAGGCATAGAAGGGACAAAGGAGGTTCCTGCGACACAGGCCCCTGCTACGGCATCTACAAAAATGAAGTGCCGTCTTCACCAACACCGCGCGTGTCATGTTATGGCTGTGGAGCACCTGGAGTAGTTCGCAGTAGTTGCCCAAACTGTACTGGAAAGGGTACTTCAATACAGGCGGCCGATCTTGGGTTTTGTCCGGTGAGTGTTCGCGCTATTACAAAGAGCCGGCCTATAGTATTTATTGAAGTTGAAGGCGTTAAGGGAACTGCATTTATTGACACTTGTGCGAAAACCAGCGTGGCCTCCTACTATCTTTACATGCAGTTGCTGAAAGCAGGTCATAAATTTAATGAAGAAACGGTAAAAGTTACGCTGGCAGATGGCATTGCAAAGAAGCAAAAAGTGTTAACCACGACTGCATCTGTGAAGCTGGAGGGACGAGCAATTTCAACCAGTTTCGTCATCCTACCTGAGTCCAGGGATAATCGAACCTTACTGGGAGTCGGCTTCATACAGGATGCTGGGATGGTAATAAATCTGCCACAATTTACCTGGGAGTATCTAGAGGACAGAAGTATTGCTTATGAACTGTACAAGGAAGACTTCGTCACCTTCGAAAGCAACTCTGTCGATTTGGTGGACATACCAAAGATTGCGTCGATGGCTTCTACTACATTCGAAGAAGCCGCCCTTCCCGAGGGCACATCAAAGTATAAATTGATCCCAATCGAATTGTCCCCACAGAAGAAGCCGAGAGTGGTGTTCGACGGATACATTCCTGCCTTTGCCGAGTTTATGATGCGAGACGCAGAAAGAAACGTCGAAGAGGCCGAAGTCACTCTCTCACCGCATTCAAAAGAACTTTTTCCTGACTCGCCTCCTCATATTCAATTAAACAGCTTAGATATAAAAACTTCTCATTTAAATAAACTTTTATTAGAGTACCAGGATGTTTTTATAGAAAATGATAAACCATCCCTACTTGGAGAGCACAGTATTATAACTAGGAATGATATTCCAATCTCAGTGCCTCCTTACCGCTTATCTCAAGCGAAGAAGGACATCCTTAAGGCTGAATTAGACATGATGATAAAGAAGGCTATTGTTGAGCCCTGCTCTTCACCCTGGGCTTCGCCAGTGGTATTAGTACCCAAGCCTAATGGAGATATGCGAGTATGCGTCGATTATCGACGCTTGAATGCCATCACCGTGCCAGATACGTACCCTATTCCCCGAATAGACGACTTGCTCCATGCTGCAAAGCCTACTCCATTTATGACGTCGTTAGACTTGAAATCCGGCTACTGGCAAGTTAAAATCAGGCAAGAAGATGAAGAGAAAACGGCGTTTATAACCCCGTTTGGTTTATTCAAGTTCAAGAGAATGCCATTCGGTTTACGGAATGCGCCCGCTACATTTCAACGATTAATCGACAGATTTCGAATCACCCTGGAACATGTGAATATGCTCGCATACCTTGATGATTTGCTCATATTTTCGGCGACATTTGAGAGTCACCTTACTGACTTGAAGGATGTACTACAAAGAATGAGAGAATATAACATCATTGTGAACAAAGATAAATGTAAATTCTTCTGTTCCTCAATTAAATATTTGGGTCACATAATAACACCTGAGGGTCTGAAACCTGATCCAAATAAGACAATAGCAATCTTAGGAAGGCCTGTCCCTAGGAATCTCCAGCATCTAGTGTCATTTTTGCAAATGTGCTCATGGTACCGTCGATTCATTGATAATTTCTCTGCTATAGCTCAGCCTCTTACAAAACTAACTAAGAAAAAGGCCCCTTGGATATGGGATACAGAGCAGGAGGATGCATACAATACCTTAAAAAATCGATTGAGTACTGCACCGGTACTACGACAGGCAGATGGGTCCAAACCATTTATTATAAAGACAGATGCCAGTAGTTATGCCCTCGGAGCGGTTCTAGTCCAGGGGGAGAGGGATGATGAACATCCTGTGGAGTATGCAAGCAGATTGCTCACCTCAGCTGAAAGGAATTATTCTACTACCGAACGCGAAGCTTTGGCTGTAGTGTGGGCGCTGAATAAGTTTCGTGCATACATTGAAGGTCTACCAATCACTGTGGTAACAGACCACCAAGCCCTTAAGTGGCTGATGAATTTGAAATCCCCAACTGGACGTTTAGCAAGATGGGCATTACAACTTCAATCGTTTAATATTAATATTAATTACCAGCCCGGTAAATTAAATACTGTGGCTGATGCGTTATCACGACCTCCGTGTTGTGAAGACACCTCAAATTGTAATATATGTTCAGTAGTGATTGATATGCCTACAAGGAGTACAAAAGAAGTCAGAGAAGAACAAATGAAAGACGCCAAAATAAAAAAAAAATAATCGACGCTCTAGAAGAATCAAATGGATCAGAAGGTGCTACTTATTGGAGTAGCAAAGGATACTTAATGAACAATGGTTTGCTATACCGGTTACATCCTGATTCCGAAGTTGATGATGCTCAACTCGTAGTACCCAACCACGAGTGGGGAAATGTTTTAAAAGCCTATCATGATGACCCTTTGGCGGGGCATTATGGCGGTGAAAAAACTTATAAGAAGATCGCTAATAGATACTTTTGGAGTGGGATGCGTAACTATATCACCAGCTATGTGAAGAACTGCTTGGAATGTCAACGCTATAAGCCCACGAACCAGAAACCGGCTGGGTTACTTCAAACCACTACCATGTCCCAAAGATTTGAAGTTATATCCTTTGATTTATTTGGACCGCTTCCCCCATCTGAAGATGGAAAGACCTGGATCTTAATCGTAGAAGATATAGCCACACGATGGGTGGAACTTTTCGCGTTAACCACGGCAACCGCCGAAAACTGTGCGTTAACTTTAATCAATGAGGTTTTCTTAAGATACGGAGTACCTCGACGTCTCATTAGCGATAATGGTACCCAGTTTGTGAGCGCTGTTATGCAACAAGTTACATACAGTTTACACATAAAACACCATTACACGCCATTGTATCATCCTGAATCGAACCCAGTAGAGCGCCGGAATCGAGACCTAAAGACACAGCTAGCTATATTAGTACAAGGGGAAAAACATAATCGATGGTCTGAACTATTACCGATAATACGCTTTGCCATGAATAGTACCAATTGTTCGGCAACAGGCAAAAGCCCGGCTTATCTCACATTTGGAAGAGAACTAAGGTCTCCCCGGGATAACGAAACTGATTTCCGGAATATTATAGTATCAGAAAATATTATACCCGAAATAACTCCAAAGCTTATACAAATGGCTGAAACCTTGGTAAAAGCTAGAGAAGTGCAAGAACTGAAGGAGGAGACCCGTAAGGAATATATTGATCGCCATAGGCGTAAACATCCCCAATATCAGTCAGGAGATTTGGTACTGGTCAATGTACATCCTATTAGTAAAGCGGCCCAAGGAATAAGCGCCAAATTTGCACCCCGTAGAGATGGACCTTATGTCATCAAAGAACAGCATGGTCCAGCCTCATTTAAAGTGGCTTCACCAACCGACCCCAATACTTTAATTGGAGTGTATCATGCGTCCGCATTAACACCCTATAAGGGTAGCTCTACAACTGTTCCTGAGCCCGTCCAGCCTATCCGGAGAAGAGGTCGACCCAGAAAGGAAGTTGACGTCAAGAAGCCTTCATCTATCGGTAAACGCGGACGTGGACGTCCCAGGAAACATTAATTCCTCACCATCCAGTCTCTCTCGCCGAGACGTCTTCAGAGACTGAGGGGGAGATTGTAACAAATATTTTTTTTCCCCCTAATTTAAATATAACGTATACTTGTACAACAATCGCCAACTGTTAAGGAATATATGTATTAAATTAGTACCGCCTCTCGGCGCTAGATGGCGTTGATCGTGTGACGTCACTATCTGAATCGCGGTGTTAAGAGTCTCCGCGACTTAACGACCTCAGCTAGTATCTTAAGTTTTGTTACACTGCATTCACGGTGCATCTGCGGGTCACACCCTACTTGGGACGGCTTCACAGAACTCTCGTTGAATATTAGTGAACCATACTATATACCTATATATTCTCTTGGATATATATATATTTTTTTGGATTAGAGGTCTGCAGCCCGCCACCTTCATCCGAGCGGAAAAGGCTGGTTGGGTTTGTGCCTATATTTTTGTTTGTAAAAAGTAACAGTATTTCGAGTCCTGGCCTGTAATAAATACTTCGACCACAACTCCTGGATTTTTTTATTGCAACGAGTGACGTCATCGACACACCTCCTACAGTATTAGATATTTTAGTATAAAGTTTTAAATAAATTTAAATAATTTTGTAGGTCTATGTCGAAGTTTTTTTTATTAAAACGAGTTTCATTTTAAAAGTATTTTAATAAATTTCATATTACCTACCATGTTCTTCATTTTAAATGTGCCATTTTTTATTTACAGTCATAAAACATATATAATATACCTAATATTCATATTTATTTTATGTATTATCGGTAGGTATTTATAAAAGGTCGTACAATGATCCCTTGGATGACTTCAACTGTGCAAAGTCCTCGACATTGTTTGGAACTGAAATTTTTACAAAAGTTAGCGCAAGAGCTCATTGGTACACTTGATATATTAAATAAAAAAAACACTTGAAACTTTTTTGTTCTCATTTTATCACTTACTTTTAATTCGATTACAAGCACTGTGCAAATGAGCAAAATCCATTAATTTTGGGTCTTATGCATGTCCAGTATGTGTTGAGTGAGCAGTCGATGTCAAAAGATGAATTTAAAGAAAATTAACTCCACAATCACTTAAAATCACAAGCATAATTCAAGACGATAATGCCGACGACGTCCTAGGAGGTATCGTTGAGTTTATCGTAAAATGTACATTTTGGTCGTTGTCAAATTCGAATGTTCGTTACTGACATTTACAACTAAGAGTAGGGCTACGATCGATACTCTCGAATTTTGTATCGTTCGTTCTCTCATCGTTACGACAATCGAAACGATGTAACTAAGAGTAGGATTCGACTCGACAAATGTCACGACATATCGATTATCGATTTTACGAGTAGACCCCCAGGTACACTAACTACTTCGATACGACAGTCTGCTCGTAGACGGGACCGGCTAGAGGCGGATCGCCATATACCTGGTACACTAACTACTTCGATACGACAGTCCACCTGTAGACGGTACCGGCTATAGGCGGATCGCCATATACTAGGTACACTAACTCCTTTGATACGACAGTCCGCCTGTAGACGGTACCGGTTGTCGACGGACCGTCATACTACAGGTACCCCGGGTTTTTTATGACGGCAGTCCAACTATACTAGTGGTATTATTTTATATGAAAATGTTTAGTGTCACTTTCAATATGTCAACTTCATCTGTGTCCGTGAAAGTGTTAAATCCCTATGTCCAAGAAATCACTACGTCGTAAGTTTTTTTGGAAGAAATCGCCAAGTCCGTTTAATATTTGTTTAAGTCCTAATGGCAACGTCGTTATGTATTATATGACAGAATTTTTTCATAACGGTTTTTATAACTTGTCACCGAGAAGGTTTTGTTGCGATTTTGTTTAAAATCTTATGTGTAGTTAAGTTAAAATGAATCCTGAAGACAAACTGAAGAGGTGAGTGTTCTGTTTTACTAACTAGATGTATTATCAAAAGGGTAATTTGGCTAAGACAGTTAGGTACCGATTGCGAAATTGTTTTTTCAATAGGTTTATTATATTATTACAGAATAATGCAACAAAGCGGTCTCTTTGACTCTGGGGAGAGTACCACCAGTGATATTGGGGATTATTCTGCTTCATCTGAGGATGAATGGGTGTCCAAAAGAACTCGTGCTTTCAAAAATATCGTACCCGCTTTGAATAACGAACAGCCACTGCCAATAAATTCTCCACAACTACCCTCATTTTCTGGCATTACACCAAAACGCATGAAGCAGAATGAGACAGATAATGGCAATAGTATTGGCGATTATTTTGATTCATCTGTGGACAAACAGACACCAGATGATTCAAGCCGAAAATCGTCCATTACTATTTTGGCTGATGTACACCTACCTGCTTTCTCTAACAGGTACCTATCTTAATGTTTCTTCTACCATACGTACTCGTAGTGCATGAGACAAATAAAATTAAATCAATCAAAACAATCAATAGTAAATTTTACGATATCTACATATTATGTTACCGTAATTTATTTATTTATTTGTCGTCGATTACGATAATTTTACAATAATTAGTACCACAATTGATATCGTTGTAACGGTGGGCGTGAACGCCGTGTGAGTCACGTGATCGGAATCGTTTGGAGGGGGCAACTGTTACATTATAAAAACTGAGAGCGGCGAGTCGGGGGCTCAATCGATTCGAGAGATCGATACAGTGCGGACCTTCCAAACGGGACCGTTGGTTTACGCAACTCTGAAGATCTACTTTGTAATAATTTGTGATTACTAATTACCTACATAGAATACAATAATTATCATACTGTATCTTTGTGGTTTAACTGTCTGAGACCTACGCCATGAACCCTGTACCAGGAGCTCCTACCGATGACGAGCCTGCCGCTAATCTATCGCAATCGCCGTCATCAGAAGTGGGATACACTCAGGCATCACAACCACCAACTACCCTCGAAAGTCAATGGCAGACAATGTTTGAACTCCAACAACGGAATATGGTGCAGCTTATTGAAGCTATGAAATCACGTCGAGCTGTACCAACACTCCCAGAGTTCAATCCTGACTCCAATGATGCTGATGCACGTGCCTGGTGCTCGACCATTGACATTTTTATGACAGAACAAGCACTGGAAGGAGGTGCCCTGGTCATTGCACTTAGCAAGTCCTTGAAAGGCAGTGCTTCGTCGTGGCTGTCACAAGTATCACATTCTGGTATGACGTGGACTCATTTCAAGGAGCTATTTCTTGCTCGTTATGATAGTGCTGAAACCGTCGCGGCAGCTCAAAAACGTATATATATAAATGTATACATATAAACATCAACAACGGTCGACCAAAGGAAGGCGAATGTATGGCTGCATATGCAAGTCGGCTGATGACATCACTAATAGCGAAGTGGAAAAACCTAACTGCTGAGGAAATCGCTATATCGTATGTACATACCTTGCGCATACCTCGCAATTCGACACTAGGCTGCATCGTTTGGCATGCACTACCGAAATTTCCAACAGAAGCAAGTTGCTGTAAGAAATGAAGTCATTTTCTTATTTGAAACGCAAACTACATGGTCAAGATAACAAAGTGCTGGATAACAAGCGATTCAAACCTTCAACATCTGCACCTTTAACGTGCAATTATTGTGGCAAAGTGGGTCATAAAGTAATCGACTGTCGCAAACGAAAGTTTAATGCACACCAAACTCAGAGTGCATCGACAAGCTCTTCAACGATAGCCACTCCTAACATGAAGAAAAATGTCATTTGCTTCACTTGTGGCGAGAAAGGACATATCGCCACACACTGTTCAAACTCCGGCTCTCGCGGAAATAGCAGCACAAACGGAAAGGCTGGTAGCGGTGGAGCACAGCGTCGTGTGGACTATTGTGAGATACAAGGCGTGACGGGCCAGCTAGAACACTCCGGTGAGTCGTATTCATTTTACTTTGATTCCGGTGCCGAATGTTCTCTCATGAAACTTAGTGTAGCTCGCGAATTTTTAGGTACACGTTATTATGCCTCTATTCACATAACCGGTATTGGTAACTCCACTCTGTGTTGTACCGAACAAATTCAAAGTGACGTTGTTATTAATGGGAATTGTTTGTCAATTTTATTCCACATTCTGCCCGATAACTCTTTAAGGCAAGATGTTATGATAGGTCGTGATATTCTCAAACTAGGGTATAGAATTACGATGACAGATGCTTGTTTGACAATTACAAAATTTAAAGAAGTTGATTTTTGTGAAGTACCGTCGAATTTTAATTTCCATAACGTAAATTCAGATATTTCCTCGGAAAATAAACAAAAATTAGTGACGTTGTTAAATGACTTTTCCGATTCGTTTGTAGACAATTTGCCAAAAACGCGTGTTACAACTGGTGAATTAAATATTCGTTTGATAGATCCAAATGTTGTTGTTCAGCGACGTCCGTACCGATTAAGTCCAGATGAAAGGCAAGTTGTGCGTACCAAAATTAACGAGTTGTTACAAGCAAAAATTATTCGTCCTAGTTGTTCCCCCTTTTCGAGTCCTATTTTATTAGTGAAAAAGCGTGATGGTAGTGATCGTATGTGCGTGGATTATCGCGAGTTAAATTGGAATACTGTAACTGATCGCTTCCGTTTGCCTTTAATTTCCAACCTGATTGCAAGACTGTCTGGGGCTAATTTCTTCTCCTGTCTAGATTGTGCAAGTGGCTTTAATCTTATACCTGTAAGTGCAGAAAGTATTGAACGTACTGCATTCGTTACCCCAGATGGGCAATACGAGTATCTGACAATGCCTTTCGGTTTACGTAACGCGCCAAGTGTTTTCCAACGTGCAGCATCAAATGCCTTAGGTAACTTAGTATATTCATACGCGGTCCTTTACATGGATGATATTTTGATTCCTTCACTCGACGAAAACGAGGGTCTAGAACGGTTGCGTGAGGTTTTGGTAGCCCTGACCAAGGCTGGTTTTTCCCTTAATATTTCGAAATGTTCCTTTTTAAAACGTCGCGTAGAGTTTCTTGGATATGAATTTAGTGCTGGTGAAGTCAGGCCTAATCCAAGAAAAGTTGAGGCTCTTACCAAGTTACCACCTCCTGAAAATGTTCACCAACTTAGGCAATTTATTGGCCTTGCCTCTTATTTTAGAAAATTTATTTCTGACTTTCCTCGAATTATGACCCCTCTTTTTCATCTCATTTCATCTAAAGGGTTCATTTGGAAGCCAGAACACGAGAAAATTCGAGAGCAAGTAACTTCTCTTTTAACTAATAAACCAGTTCTTATGATTTTTAATCCTGATTTTCCCACGGAATTGCATACAGATGCCAGTGCGGAAGGTTATGGTGGTATCCTCTTTCAGAAAGACGATAAATTACATGTAGTCGAATACTTTAGCAAGCGCACCACGAATGCCGAGTCAAAGTACCACTCTTACGAGTTGGAAACCTTGGCCGTGGTGAATGCTGTAAAACATTTTCGACATTACCTACATGGTCGTCATTTTACCATCGTAACTGACTGCAACTCCCTGAAAAGCTCTCATAATAAACTCGACTTGACACCTAGAGTACACCGATGGTGGGCTTTTCTTCAAGCATTTGATTTTGAAATAGTCTATAGACCCGGAAAATTAATGAGTCATGTAGATTTTTTATCTCGGAATCCTCTCCCTACTACTTCAAAGGTTACAACCCAAAAGGTTGAGCAGAAACGTGTCGATATTGCGACTTTGTCTGAGAATTGGCTTTTGGCAGAACAGATTCGTGATTCAGAAGTTCAGTCTATTGTTTCCAAGCTTAAAAATAATGATCTTCCATCTGATGATTCTAAAACTTATGAGATACGTGCCGGTGTATTATTTCGTAAGGTTCAGAGAAATAACCGCACTCGCTGCTTACCCATTGTGCCGCGTGAGTTTCGTTGGTCTGTGGTGAATCATATTCACGAGGCAGTCATGCATCTTGGTTGGGAAAAGACGCTTGAGAAGCTTTACGATCATTACTGGTTTGATCATATGTCGAAATATGTGCGCAAATTTGTCGAAAACTGTATTACATGCAAGGTCTCAAAATCTAGCTCTGGCAAAGTACAGGCTGAACTCCATCCCATACCGAAGGTATGCGTGCCATGGCATACCTTACATGTAGACATAACAGGAAAACTTAGTGGGAAAAATGACACTAGAGAATACGTTATCGTTTTCATAGATGCCTTTACGAAGTTTGTTTTGTTATACCATACACTGCGGATTGATACACCGAGCGTGATTAAAGCACTCAAATCTAGTATTTCCCTTTTCGGTTCTCCTAATCGTTTAATAGCCGATCAAGGACGTTGCTTTGCAAGTAAAGATTTCAGGGACTTCTGTGAATCTCATTGTGTTGCTTTACATTTAATTGCTACAGGATCTAGTCGTGCTAACGGACAAGTTGAGAGGGTTATGGGAACATTAAAGGGTATGTTGACGTCTGTTGAAGCTTCAGATAGGTCATGGCAGGATGGTTTAGAGGATATTCAGTTAGCGTTAAACTGTACTGTTAGCCGTGTCACAAAATCGAGCCCTTTAGAACTTTTGATCGGTAAGGTAGCAAGACCCCTTAATCTTTTGTGTGCAGATGATAGTGAGAATGTAGTTGATATAGCAAATGTGAGAGAACAAGCGGTACGGAATATAAAAAAGAGTGCCAAATACGAGGTCTCGTTTTGATAAAAATAAGGCTAAATTAGTCAAATTCGTTGTTGGTTATTTAGTCCTAATAAAAAATGAAGAACGGAATCAGGTGAAGCTTGATCCAAAGTATAAAGGTCCTTTTAAAGTAATAGAGCTTCTTAATGGTGACCGGTATGTTTTGAAGTCTTTAACCGGTAATAGGACATACAAATATGCCCATGATCGCATAAGAAAGATGCCACAAGACCAGGTTCCGATTGAATTAGACGTACTAAGTGAAGAGTTAGACAAAGAGGATGCGGGTGAAGGCCCATCCACCTGTACAGACTAGTAGATTATTGCACAAAGTATAGCTATAGCTTACCAGTAAGAAGGACTGGTAATGTCTATTCTGTTTTTGGGGCTTATCAGTGAGAAGGACTGATACTGACTTACTATAGCTTATCAGTGAGAAGGACTGGTAATGTCTATTCTGTTTTTGGGGCTTATCAGTGAGAAGGACTGATACTGCCTACTTATATCGGACTTGGGTACACGTACCAGAGAGAAGGACTGGTACTGTCCCTTGTTATCGGGCTTAACAGAGAGAAGAACTGTTATTGACCCATCTGCTATTTCGGGCTTCCTGGCAAGAAGTGCTAGTAATGTCTGTTGCTGTCATTACTTGGTGCAATAATTATTACTTTGATTTAACTTTCAATGAAACTTGTGGTATCCTTTCGAATGTGACTTAATTATGACCGACTTTTCTATATAGTCAGGTAGGCCGAGCTAAGAGACTTCTACAGTTGTATTTTGTTTTGTTACCAGATACAAATACACACGAGGACGTGTGACTCGTCAGTATGGCCGTGTCGTCGATTACGGTAATTTTACAATAATTAGTACCACAATTGATATCGTTGTAACGGTGGGCGTGAACGCCGTGGCGTAGTGAGTCACGTGATCGGAATCGTTTGGAGGGGGCAACTGTTACATTATAAAAACTGAGAGCGGCGAGTCGGGGGCTCAAAGGATCGTTCGTAACTTCGCCGCGCGTCACCTGAATACAGTCGAGAACCTTCTTGCAAGTGCCACTCCTGTGTTCCGTGTCGCGTACCGCCGTTCGGATCGTTGTCCAGTTCGCGTCGTTGGGTCTACCGCCGTGTGTGCGGCAGTGTCCTTCTCGGGGCATTGACGCAGGCACGGTGGGACAAACGTCGCCGGAGCCGCTGCCGCCGTTGTGCTTCCCAGCACGCCGCACGGTCACGGCCGAGGTTACGCGTCCCACGCGATGCCATCGCCCGGATGCCGCGGCCCCTCGCGGGGCCCGGTGTCAAACCAAAAAGGCCCTTCTCAGGGCCAAACCCCGCCGCGCGCGTCACCGCAAGCGTCCCCGCCGCCACCAACGGTAGCCGCAGGCCCGCGCCGTACCGCGTCGAACCCGGACTTTCGAGCCCGGCCCGCCGTGCCCGCGCCGACCGCGCTACCCGCAATTGGTGCATCTGCGCCAGAAGTGACTCCGCGAGCGAATATTAACGTTGCGCCACAAGCGCCCCCCGCGGACAAAAGTGGAACCAATAGTGCTAGTGCTAGTGCCAGTGCCACCGCGTCCCGCGCCCAGCCCGCAACCGCCGTTCGCCCTCCGTCGTTCCGCCCTGTACCGATGGAGGTGTCGCAACCCCCTGTCGCGCGCCGTGCGCCCACAGCGCCCGTGCCCCGCGCGCCCGCGTCCCGCGCCGCCACCCGCGCAGCTCCATCGTCCCGTGCGATGTCGAGCGCGCCCAGTGCCGCCGTTAAGGACAAACAGTCACCGCGAGTGTCAGTGCCAGTGCCACCGCGAGTGTCAGTGCCGGTGCCCAGGCCGACCGCAACCGCGATTGCGTCGCCGCCTGCCCCCCGTGGATCTGCACCCTCTTCACCGGCGTCGCTGTCGATGTACTCGCAGCACGCCGGCTCCAACTCATCGCTGGAATCGGAGGCCAGCAGCAGCAGCGCGCACAGGGCTGCGCTACCGAAGACCCGACCCAGCCTGGGAGGTGAGAAGACTCCCTCCCTCCCCAACCTTAACGCAGTGAGTACCGCAATATCCTTTGATCTGGATTACGATTTCGGTCTGCCGAGACTCGCGCAGCGGAGGCAGCGCAGCCCCGACGATGAGGCTGACGAAGAGGCCAAGCGCCAGTGTGTCGACGCCGAGGCGCCCACCTTCGCCAAAGCCGTCCAAACACCGAAGTCTCCGACCGGTGCCGCAGCCCCCGCGCGTGTTGCTACCTCCAGCAACGCCGCGCAGGGAAAGCCGGAGAAGAAACTCCGCTACCCACCGCTGGTAGTGGAAAAGATGCCGGACTGGGCGCGCCATTTTAAGGCGCTCCGGGCCAAGCTGGGTCGGGCACCGAACGCGCGACCCTTCCAGCAGGGGGTGCGCTTCACCCCCCAGAATGACACCGAGTTCCGTCTAATACAGAGCTATCTGACGGAACTGGAGAAGGAGGCCAAGATCTCTTGGTTCTCCTACTCCCTACCAGCCGACCGCAGTGTCAAGGTGGCCATAAGGGGGCTGCCAGTCGACACGGCGCCCGAGGACATCGAGGAGGATCTCCGCGCGCTCGGCTATGAGCCGGAGTACGTCCGCCACATAAAGGCCAGACAGGGACGACCCGGCTGCATATACCATGCCGCCCTCAAAAGGACCCCCGACCTCACCCCGGGAATCTACCAAGTCACAGAGTTGCTGTGCATGCCCGGGGTAAAGATAGAAGCCTGGCGAGGGAAGAAGGGGCCCACGCAGTGCCACAGATGCCAGCAGTTCCGGCACTCATCCACGCAGTGCCACCGCCCGATCGCCTGCGTGAAGTGTGGCGAGGGCCACCGCGCGAGCGAATGCCCCCGCCCGAAAGAAGAGCCCGCCACCTGCGCCAACTGCGGAGGGGCACACCCGGCGAACAATGCCAAGTGTCCCGTCCTTATGCGCGAGATGCGCAACAGGCGAGCGGGCACGGTCGCCATCACCGGGGACGCACGCCGGCCAGATAAGGCCACCGAATGGCAGACAGTCGCCAAAAAGAATACGACAGAAACTCCCTCCACCACCCTGATGGCGGCCGCAAACGGCCCCTCAGCGCGCGGAACGGCCACCACCTCCTCGGGGCGGAGGAAAAACAGGCGTGGAGGAAAACGGACGAGGAACAAGAAATCCCAAGGTGACCAGGAGGTTGTCACCGCCGACACACGAACTAACACAATAGTTAGTGAACAAGTGGGCGGTGACAAGTCACGCCACGCCCCCACGGGCGACCAAGCGCAGCCGCCGGCCAATAAGAAACAGGCTGGCGCGCGGTCTGTCCCGCCAGCGCCGACTGGCGGCAACCGCGCGCAACAATCCCACGACAGCGGTGATAACACCCTTCACGCGCACGCCAAGAGGGGCCGCGCAGCCGACGCTACCGCGTCGACCATAACAAGCCAAGAGGGCAGGAGGGTGTTATTGCCGACACCAACACCGATGCAAGCGCACAGCCGCGGCCAACAGCCGGCGGCGACCCCCGGGGAGGTCACATACACCCAGACACCCGGAATTACAGCGAACACAAACTTGGACGTCATAGAGGTCGCGATCCGGGTCTTACAGGACGTACTGCTCGCCCTGCGCAGAGGAGAAGACCCGGTGCGCGCTATCCTCAACGGCATGGCCACCCTTATCGGTCATGTCTAAGCCGTTGAGGATACTAAATTGGAATGCCCGCGGCCTCCAAGACAAGGTCGCCCTCCTCCGCCCCCTCCTACAAGAACAGGACATAGACGTGGCGCTCATAAGCGAGACACTCCTGGGACCAGAGGACAGGGTACGCTTCCCCGGTTATCTCGTTTATAGGAAAGATGAGCGGTCGGAGCACTGCAAGTACCGCGGTCTGGCGGTACTTGTGCGGCGAAGAGTCGTGCACCAGGAGCTCCCCATCCCCACCCTGAGCGGCGAGATGTACGCGCTGGGTGTTCAACTTGACACTGGAGCGGAGCACTTGTGTGTGTACGCGGCTTATAAGCCACCGAGCGCGCGGCTAGAGCCGCGCAACATACACAAGTTGCTGGAGGCGCCTCACCCTACCATCATAGCAGGCGACCTCAACAGCAAACACCCAGCGTGGAATTCTACGAGGAGCAACACCGCGGGGAACAGGCTCTTCGCCGACGCGGAGGCCCGAGGTTACGTGGTGTCCGGCCCCGAGGCGCCCACCCACTACCCCCATAACATCCAGCAGCTACCCGACGTACTGGACATCGTCGTGCACAACGGCCTCAGCTGCCAGATCACGCAGCACGTGCTGGATGACGAACTGCGGTCCGACCATCAGCCCGTATTAGTCGTCATCTCAGCACCGACCACCCGACTCGCTCATCTAGCGCCACGTCGCCGCACGGACTGGGAAGCCTTCGCGGCGAAGTTGGAGACCACCACGCCTACTCGGCCTATCACCGAGGGCAACGACGTCAATGAGCTGGCGGACGAGCTCACCGCCTGCATGAAGAGCGCCTTGGAATCGGCGACCACTTCACTTCCCGCCCCGCAGGGGCGTCGCGACGCACTACCCACCCGCATAGCGCGCATGATCGCCGCGAAAAGGCGTCTACGCAGGCGGTGGCAGGAGACACGTTGCCCTACACTCAAGACCCAGCTCAACCGATTGACGGATAAGGTGAAGGCCGAGCTCCAGGCACACACCACCGAGAGCTGGGAGGACTACATTCACTCTGCGGACAGCGACTGGCCGTCGGTATACCGCATATGCCGACGCCTGAAACATACCCCAGCTCCGGTGCGCCCGCTCCTAGACAGCGGCGGGGCGCTAAGATACACTGCCGCAGACCGGGCAGAGATCTTCGCCTCTCACCTGGAGCGTCAGTTCACGCCGAACCCGACCGACGACACGGAGCACGTCGCAGCAGTCGAGAGGCACCTTAGAGAGTACTTTAGTACGCCGATAGCCCCCGAGGAAGAGCCGGTCGCCATCTCCCCGGGCCAAGTGAAGCGGGCAATAGCCCGAACGAAGCCCAAGAAAGCCCCCGGTGCGGACGGAATTACGAATACCGCGCTGCGCCACATCCCCCACCGCACGGTGGCGGCGTTAGCGCGCTTGTACACAGGCATACTCCGCACGGGGGTCTTCCCCGACGCTTGGAAGCAGGGGAAGATTATCATGATCCCCAAGCCCGGGAAGAATTCCCGAAAACCGGAGGGCTATCGGCCGATCACGCTGCTGGCCACCACCTCTAAGGTGTTTGAGGCACTCCTGCTGCGACACCTGATACCCCACATCACCCCTCGGGCAGAACAGTTCGGGTTCCGTGCTGAACATAGCACGACGCTTCAGCTGTCGAGGGTACTGCACCTTCTCACGGCGGCCGTGAACAGGCGTGAGTACGCCGCCGCAGTATTCCTCGACATGGAGAAGGCGTTTGATAGAGTCTGGCATACCGGTCTGCTCTACAAACTCTCCCTCACCACCACGCCCCGCCGACTTGTACAGGTGGTCTCCTCCTTCCTACAGGACAGACGGTTCAAGGTTGCGGTGGAGGACCAGCTCTCCGATGCGCGCCCCATCTCCGCTGGGGTGCCGCAAGGCAGCTGTATATCGCCTGTGTTATACTCCGTTTACACAGACGACATTCCCGCCACGCACTCCGCTACGCTCGCGCTGTACGCGGACGACGCCGCGTACATCACCACCTCGCTCTCGGCGAACCACGCGGCCGTCAAGATGCAGCGCGCGCTCGACGACCTCCCCGACTGGCTCCGCAAGTGGAGACTGTCAGTAAACGTGGGTAAAACACAGGCGATGATAGTTACAGGACGCGGTAACTTTCACCCACCCAACCTTGAGCTAATGGGAGCCGACATCACCTGGACCCGGACCGCCAAGTATTTGGGGGTCAAGCTGGACCATCGGCTCACCATGGGCCCGCACGTCCGGAGCGTAGTCGACCGAGCCAGGACGACTCGCAAACTGCTCCGGCCGATGCTCTCCTCCCGCCTGCCACTACGAGTCAAGCTGGGGGTGTACAAGACGTACATCCGCCCGCAGCTGACATACGCTGCCCCAGCCTGGCTCGCCCTCACGTGCGAGTCGCACAAAAAGAAGCTTAAAGTATTCCAAAATATAACACTCCGCCAGATCACTCACGAGGCTCGCTACGTGAGGAATTCTGTGATTCACAGGGACCTGCGCATGGAGAGCATCGAGGACTTCGTCGTGGGGATGACGAAGAGGATGTTCGCGCGCGCCGACGCCTCCGCCTGGACGCACATCAGGGGCATGGCGCCCTGGCACGCGCGCCCCCCTGACCACAGGCGCTACCCCCGCGACCTCCTGCCCGCAGACGACAGTGCGGGCCCCCCACCACCGGACTTGACGCCTGAACGGCGAACACCCAGGCTACACGCGACCCGCTCAAACAATGAGACTCCACAAAGCTCATAACACACGCCCGCCGCGCGAGTTGCTGTCTAAGTTAACATAGGCGCAACGCCCGCGCGACGCACACAAAGCATTACTCCGCATTCGCGACGACTCACGCGCGGCTACCAACGCGACACCCCCCGGGCTAGCGCTGGTACGTCGTAGCAACCACTGAGCGACGCACACACACTCACAATGTCGTTCAGAACACCACCTCGTCCCGGTTCTTGCAGCGTATTTGGCTCGCTCTGAATCCGTTGCAAAAACTAGGTCAGACACCGATTTCACAGGGGGCGCCACCTAAAGTCGCTGCCCGGCCGCTTGATCGGTCTTCGCCGGGCCTCCCCCGGGTAACCGGGGGTCTCACCTAGCGGGGATCTTGATCGCACGGGCAGCGCGAAACACTTAGGGCGCTCCTGTAGAAAAACACACAGCAATGACACCCGGCGATGCGCAAGCAAAGCCGCACCGAATAGGCGGTTTTAGCGTGCGAGCGCACCCCCTATAGAGAGGCTTCGCCTCCATCAAATGACCGGGCTAATTTATTAGCCCGCGATTGAGACCTCGGGCAAGGGGCCAATGCCCCGTCACCGACTCCTCGCGCCCCTTGCGGGGCGATGAGAAGACTTGAACAGCGGGGGCTCAATCGATTCGAGAGAGCGATACAGTGCGGACCTTCCAAACGGGACCGTTGGTTTACGCAACTCTGAAGATCTACTTTGTAATAATTTGTGATTACTAATTACCTACATAGAATACAATAATTATCATACTGTATCTTTGTGGTTTAACTGTCTGAGACCTACGCCATGAACCCTGTACCAGGAGCTCCTACCGATGACGAGCCTGCCGCTAATCTATCGCAATCGCCCTCATATTTATTTAGTGCATGGAGAACTTACAGCTAACAAAAGTATACTAATACAAAGGAAAAGCATAGTCTTCAGAAAGCCAATTACAAATCCTCACGTATAGACTTAGAATAATGACTTTAAGGTGTGAGTACAAAAACAAACAAACAAAAAACATCACATCACCTTAATTAAAGTAAAACGCATTACCTAGATGCTTGGCATACAATTATATGGCTGAAATAAGGAAAAATAATAATAGCAAATACAAGTAATATAACCAACAACTACTTAAAAAATTTCAGGGTTAAGCACGTTCTGGCCGAATTGACACTAATTGTGAATGGATCAAAATCATATTCCTTGCATATATCATTAAAATTTCTGCTTGCGCGCACAGTAAAACTGTTCTGCCTAATTCGAAGATGAGCGAGGTACACTTAAGGGTGGATTAAAACGAAGTACTTTACATGACACATTAAAATAAAATTTTGACAATAACTCAGGGTTATCGATATTGTTATTTAGAATTTTCAACAAGAATAAGCAGTCTGCAATTTCACGTCGATCTACCAGTGGTAACAGATGATGGCTCTTACAGAGTCCAAGATAATCGGTTGAATGATATGGGATCTTTTGATGAAAGCAAAGATATTTTATGAACCGTCTTTGGATATTTTCAATGCGGTCAATATATTTATGATAACGTGGATTCCATATCTGAGACGCATACTCAAGCTGACTTCTTACAAAAGTGCAATACAGGATTTTTAGTGTTTTAACATCAGTAAAACAATTAGAGAGACGTGTTATAAATCCAAGCATTTTAGAAGCTTTTTTAACAATTTTATCAACGTGTGTGTCAAAAAGTAACTTACTGTCATGATGGACACCCAAGTCACGAATAGTATTGCACCTCGGCAAGACCTGGCCCGCCAAAGTATAAGTAGTGGCTAGGACTACACGTTTTCTAGTGTAAGTTATCACCGAACACAGATGGGTTGAGATCAAGTTTATTAGCCCGACAATACTCTTCAAGCCGACACAAGTCGGCCTGAAGTGCTAGTTTATCTTCGAGTGTTGAAATAGTGGCAAAGATTATGTAGTAATGTAGGCCTTATTGTTTTTCTTTTTATAGTTTTCAGTTACGGCAAAGTAATCGTGCTTTCGAGAATAATGTACCCACAAATTTGAACAACGAACAGCCATCTTCACCAGTTGATACTTTACCACCAATAGATTCTACACAACTACCCCCATTTCCTGACATTACACCAAAACGCAAGAAGCTAAATGAAACAAGTGGTTTATTTGAGTCCGAATCAAATTCAGAACAAGATGATATCGAAAATTTCATATTAAACCCTGAGTCTGGTTTGTTTGAACCTGTAGAAACTGAAACTGTAAAAAGTACAAGTTTAACTCAATTGGCAAAAAGAGAATTTCTAGACAAGACCGACGGATTGCCGCTGCAAGTGTAAAGATAAATTAAGTAAAAAGGAGGTTGAAACAACATTTAATAAATTTATTAATCTCGCAAGCCACACGGAACAAAATATTTACCTGCAAGGATGTTTACAAGACTACACGTTTTCTAGTGTAAGTGATCACCGAACACTTAGATGGGTTGAGATCAAGTTTATTAGCCCGACAATACTCTTCAAGCCTACACAAGTCGGCCTGAAGTGCTAGTTTACCTTCGGGTGTTGAAATAGTGGCAAAGATTATGTAGTAATTTAGGCCTTATTGTTTTCTTTTTATAGTTTTCAGTTACGGCAAAGTAATCGTGCTTTCGAGAATAATGTACCCACAAATTTGAACAACGAACAGCCATCTTCACCAGTTGATACATTACCACCAACAGATTCTACACAACTACCCCCATTTCCTGACATTACACCAAAACGCAAGAAGCTAAATGAGACAAGTGGTTTATTTGAGTCCGAATCAAATTCAGAACAAGATGATATCGAAAATTTCATATTAAACCCTGAGTCTGGTTTGTTTGAACCTGTAGAAACTGAAACTGTAAAGATGCGATTCCACCAGTGTGCAGAACTGTGCGGCACTGCAATGCACATTGTGCGACACAAATGTTTATTCTGGTCGACTCACTAAAGCAAACAATGACAAATTGTGCGCGAACATTCTAGAAATGTTCGCGCACATCTGTATACTTTTGTGCGCGCACACATGCAGGCAGTGGACTCGCGTCGACGTGTACAAACCTGTTGTGCGCGAACTCAGTCTTGCTTCCGCTACCGGAGTGAAAACATTGATTTGTGCGCGTACATTGTTAATTAACCAAGCTAAATATGGATTGGACGAATGATAAAATTATTAATTTTATTCAAGCTATTGAAACTTATCCTGTATTATGGGATTCTAAAAATAAAAACAAAAAACACGACGCCACTCAAGAGTTGGCGCAAAGTTTCAATTGTGACTCGACTGAGGTAATGAGAAAATGGAAGATTATTTTGGCTCAATACCGAAGAGAAAAGAAGAAAATCGCGGACTCAAAATCTTCAGGTTCTGGGATTTTAGATATATATAAGCCGAAATGGTTTGCTTATGCATATTTGAATTTCTTTCATGGAAGGGATGAGCCGAACGTCAAGTGCGACAACGCGCGAGTGTACGTATTAGGAATGAGAACTATAAACATTGAGTGGATGGTGCAGTTTTAAAGACTTATTATAATGGCATTTGATTCGAACTCTTCGTTGCCAAGCGGCATATTGTTATTAACTATTCACTTTTGTGCAAAAAGTTACAATTATGGGCAAGCCTCAGTCTAAGGAGCAGGAGGTCATTATAGCCCAAAACGGTGCCGGAAATGCGGCTACGAGTGACCAACTACTAAGTCATGTCAGCACGTCGAACTATATGTTGGGTGCAATTTGCATTGTTTTGTTGGTTGGAGGAATGATATTGTTGCTGAAATTCTATCGAAAATGTCATGGAGATTGGATTCAAAGGAGCATCAATGAGCACGAGCTGCGAAGGGCGATGAGCCTGTACCGTCGGCAGCAACGAGAGGCAATTACTGCTACAGGAGATGCTGCGGTGTGAGTGAATTGAGTTAAAAAATCGTGTGCGGTAACAAGTGCGGTCAAGGTTAACATGCAGTAATTAAGTGTAAGTTAAGTTTAAACTCTAGGAAGTATATTTGTATTTTCATAAGTAATAATGCGTTATACACTTGCATTGATTTAGTTATGATATGATTTATGTAATCAATTAATAATCGTATTTGTATTTCCTTATTAGTCGTCGTCAACCCATTTTCATACGTCATACGTCACAGGCTTTATAGTCCTGTTCTTGTTTAGTACTGTTTCGAATATTGATAATTATGATTGATGGCAAGTGAGGCTAAGGAAATATTTGAAAAACTAAGATATATCAAAGATTACCTTACAAAGTTAGGTCCGAGTAGAAGGTCGCTTAGCGTAAGAGAGGCAAAGTGTGCTGAAGCGAAAATTTTATATAATCAGTTTTGTTCTATACATAAGGTAGTTGAAGTTCAGATTAAGAATAAGGACATTAAAAGTTGTGATATACAGGTTTTTAATGAATTATTAAATAATATTAATAAATTGTACGCAAAAATTGTTCAACTTTGTTCTGATAGTACGGAGGATACGATAAGCACCATGGAGAAATTCGAGTTAAAAACTGCAATTGCTTTGCTACCTATAATGACAGGTGAGGAAGAAATAACAAAACGATTAATCTCAAATATCGAAATGTATGAGTCTATGATTGATGATGGTAGTAAAAAACAGCTTATCCAGTTTGTTTTAAAATCTCGGTTGTCGGAAAGCGCTAAGTTGCGCATGTGTACTAACTACTTGTCTGTTGCAGATTTAATTAAGGATATGCGTTGTATTTTGTTGCCTAAAAAATCTGACACAGCGATTCAAAGTAAATTGCAGCGTACGAGACAAGATAACAGGAGTATCGAGGATTTCGGTAAGGAGATAGAACAATTATTAGTTGATTTGACAATTACTCAGGCCAACGGAAACTCCAATGCATATCAAGTGTTGAAACCAATAAATGAGCGTGTAGCGATAAAGCGCTTTTCTGATGGCCTGCGTAACAGTCGCCTTAGTACGATAATAGCGGCAAGAAATTATGACTCGTTGAAGGACGCAATCCAAGGTGCACTGGACGAGAAACTCTCGAGTGGTGGAGAAGAGCGAGTGATGAATTTTCATCATAGCAGAGGTAGACCCAATCGTGGTCATCAAGGTAATTATAATAATAATTTTAACAGGGGTGCTACTAGATATTTTTCCAATTCTCAAAATTATTATCGTGGTCGTAGTTATAACAATGGTTTTCGCAGTGGACAAAATATTAATACTTCGTCTCATAATCGCGGGCGCGGCGGTTTTCGTGGCCGTACAGCTTTTCGTGGCCATACGAGACAACATCAAATAAACACAGCTGAATTAAATAGTAATGAAAGCGTGAATCAAAATCCTGAAATCGACAATACAACTGAAAATAATAATTGGTTTTTTCGGGCATGAACATTTTTACTGTCAAAATATTAACTCTGTTTATTTAAATGTTTTCCAAGAACCTCGTAGTTGGCTAATTGATACCGGTGCGTCATTGTCCGTAGTTAGGCAGGAGATATTAGAGAACTTAGACATTCCATTCCATATAGAGCGGATTAAAATAAACGGTATAGGTGGTCATGTTTTTTGTGACGGGTTTGTTTATCTTACATTACGTTATGATACGTGTCATGAGTTCATGCATAAATTTTATGTTTTTAAAAATTTCACTTGTAGAACAGATGGCATTCTAGGTCAAAATTTTTTAAGTAGATTTAATTGCGTTTTAGATTTTGAGAAAAATTTTATAACAATTAATCACAATGTTCCTATTAACATACCACTACAAATGGGGCAACTTGGGTATAATAATTATATGTCAATACCACCCAGGTGTGAAGTTACGTATTTAGTACAGACAAATTTAAAAGATGAATGTGTAGTTATGCCTAAGCAGTTAAGCGAAGGTGTATTTTTAGCATCTATTATAATTAAGCCTTACAATGGTAAAATTCCGCTTAAATTTTTAAATACTAGAGAGGAACCTATTACTTTAAGTTATTTTACCCCAGATGTAGTACCTTTAAAAGACTATTTTTTATGTTCGTTTGATAGTAATAATTTCAATGCTGAGCGTGTGAAAAAGTTATTTACGGTTTTGAACTTGAAACATTTAAATAAAGAGGAGCAGATTACCATTGAGAACATTTGTGCAAAATACTCGGATGTGTTTTTATTGTCAGGTGACAAATTAGGTGTCACTAATTTATACCAGCAATCTATACAATTAAAAGATAATACACCTCCAGTACATAGTAAACCCTATAGACTTCCTAAAAGTCAAAAAATTGAGATTGATAAGCAAATCGGTGAAATGTTGGATAACGATATTATAGAGGAGAGTAGGAGCGAGTGGTCTAGTCCAGTCCTTCTTGTTCCTAAGAAAACCGACAATAGCGGTAATAAAAAATGGCGTGTTGTAATTGATTATCGGAAATTGAATGACAGTCTTAAAGATGATAAATTTCCTTTGCCAAACATCACTGATATACTCGATTCTTTGTCAGGGGCAGTCTATTTCAGTCATTTAGACCTTAGCCAAGGCTATTTTCAGTTAGAGTTAAGCCCTGAAAGCAGGAAGTACACTGCCTTTACCACTAATAAACAATATCAGATGAAACGACTTCCTATGGGTTTAAAAGTTAGCCCTAGTGTGTTTAGTCGGTTAATGACAGTAGCAATGTCTGGTTTGAGTCATGATAAGTGTTTAATATATTTGGATGACCTGATTTGTATGGGGCGAAATTTGGATACACACAATAAAAACTTAATAGATATTTTTGAACGACTTAGGAAGGTAAATTTAAAAATTAATCCTGAAAAATGTCAGTTTTTAAAGAAGGAGTTATTATATTTAGGCCATGTTGTTTCTGCTAATGGAGTCTTACCCGACCCTGAAAAAACAAGAGTAATGCAAAATTATCCAATACCGAAAAATAGTGATGAAGTTAGGCGCTTTGTGGCTTTCGCGAATTACTATCGTAAATTTATTCCACATTTTGCAGAAATAACAATACCTTTAAATAAGCTATGTAGGAAAGGTGCTAGGTTTGATTGGACGCCAGAATGTCAAAATTCATTTATGATATTGAAACAATCTTTGGTCAACCCTCCTATTTTACAGTATCCAAATTTTGAAGAGGACAATGAATTTATATTGCACACCGACGCCTCTGGTTTGGCAATTGGTTCCGTATTAAGTAATAAAAATGGGTTACCCATTGCTTATGCAAGCCGACCCCTAAATAAAGCGGAACTTAACTACCCCACAATAGAAAAAGAGCTTCTTGCTATTGTTTGGTCCGTAAAATATTTCAGACCCTACTTATTTGGTACAAAATTCATAATTAAGACAGATCATAGACCGTTAGTTTATTTATTTAGCATCAAAAATCCCTCAAGTAGGCTACTAAAGTTTCGGCTGACTCTAGATGAGTATGATTACGTAGTTGAATATGTTAAAGGAAAGAGTAATGTGGCTGCAGACGCGTTATCTCGTATTATTATTACATCTGACGATTTAAAAAGTATAAATAAGGATGTAATAAATGTTATGACACGGCGAATGGCAAAAAATAATTCAAGTGACAATTCTACGATTTCTAAGAACGAGACAGACAATTGGTCTGATCAACCGAAAGTCGTTGAAATTCTTAGTAAACCGAATAATTGCACTGAATTAATATTTTCTCAATATAAATTAGGAAATATTACTGATTATGTTCAAGTTAATGACCTGATATATATACCATCTAAAATGTCAATTTTTGTTGATCCACTTTCTCGATCATGCTCGGCGCGAGACGCTTTCGTGAGAGATTTGGAATCAATGTGTAAAAAAATAAATATAAATGAAGTTTATATAATAAAAGATGATAAAAATATGAAGTTTATAAGATGGTTAACCAAGTACTATAATAATAAAAATTGGACCGGTCCACGAATTTATATAATAAAGAATGTAACTAGAATAGTAAATGATGATGACAAACGAGTAATATTAAATGACTTTCACCTGCTTCCCACTAGCGGGCACGCAGGTATTAGACGAATGATTAATAATATAAAAAGATATTATTTTTGGCCGAGAATGGCTGAGGATGTGACCAGTTTTGTTAAAAAATGTAGCAAATGTCAGAAACAAAAGCATTCGTTGCATACAAAACAACCTATGGTTATAACGACGACTGCGCAGTCAGCTTTTGATAAGATTTTTTTAGATATAGTTGGGCCCTTAGATAAGGATTACTATTCTTTCTCTTATATACTCACACTACAATGTGAGCTAAGTAAGTATATAGAGGCATATCCATTAGTTAGAAAAGATAGTGTAAGTGTAGCTAGAGCATTGGTGGACAACTTCATTCTCAGGTATGGTATCCCACGCGAGATCGCCACTGACAGGGGAACTGAATTTATCTCCAGTACCATGTCTGAGGTATGTAAGCTATTGAATATTAAACAAACACTTTCTTGTGCCTACCATCATGAATCCATTGGATCATTAGAAAACTCCCATAAATCATTAAATGCATATTTAAGAATACAAACCGATAACAACAGCAGATATTGGAGTGATTGGCTTCCGTACTGGTGCTTTTCTTATAATACTTCCGTACATTCAGAAACAAAATATACACCCTATGAGCTTGTATTCGGAAAAACTTGTAATATTCCTAGTAATTTTAAAAATTGCACCACAGTTGAACCATTATATAATGAAGAAAGTTATCCATTAGAATTAAAATTCAGACTACAAAAAGCGTTATGTGAAGCACGACAGAATTTAATTAAAAGTAAAACACTAAGAAAATGTAAATTTGACAAATATGTTAAACCTGTAATGTATAAAAAAGATGATTTACTATTGGTTAAAAATGAAACTGGAACTAAATTTGATGATGTATACCATGGTCCTTTTGTAGTTGTAGAAGATCTTGACCCTAATGTAAAAATTTTACGCAATAACAAAGAAGAAATTTTACATAAAAATAGAACAAAATTATATATTACTTAAAAAAAATAAAATAAAATTGTAATTTCATTTTTTTTTGTGTTGGTAGGGCGTATAGTGTATGATGATGTCATAGCCTAGATGTAATAGTACCTATATAATCATTGTATTTAATTAGTATTAAGAGGAGTAATAAAAGATACATGTAACCGTCAACACGTATTTATTTCGCTCCCGAGTCAAACCCTTATAGCTTGAACTCACAAGACGAAATAAATGAACAGGTAGGTACGTCTTAAATGTTTATTTTCTTACCTCTAATATTATTACTTAGATACCTATACTATTTACGCCAGTGTTTCTTGCCATGGCACCATTCCGATGTCAGTTTGGAAATAATGTGCAAATTCTTCTCTTATGTTTTTCGCATCGCCAGGGGGTCTTCTTCCAACATGTCTTAAAGGCAGTAAGTTTGCCATGCCTGCATCACGCCGCCAACTTCCATCGATAGTGCAATGAGTAATTTGGTTCTCAGTATCAAAACAGCCAGCAGAAGTATAAAGTTGTGAAGACGATTTTTGTGTTACCAAAAAATTATGCAAGTAACAACATGTCAGTGTTATCAATTGTGTCTTTTCTGGAGCTAACAGAATAGGTTTCCTGAGTACGCGAAATACACCGGACATAATGCCGAATACGTTTTCCACAATACGTCTCGCTCTGCTCAACCGATAATTAAATATTCTCTCTTTTGATCTTTTGTCATGTTGACCGGGATATGGTTTCATTAAATTTATATCTAACGCAAAAGCATCATCTGCCACAATGACATGTGGAATTGGTTTGTTCCTTCCGGGTAACGGGTAGGGTTCAGGCAAATTTAATTTTCCTTGCTGAAGATTAGCATAGAAACCAGTATTTTTGAAAACACCACCATCCGATATTCTTCCTTTACAACCGACATCTACGTACGTAAACTTATAATTTGCATCAACCAGTGCTAAAAGCACAATGCTGAAATCACCTTTGTAATTGAAAAAGTCGCTTCCAGTATTACTTGGAGCTTGAATAACAACGTGTTTGTCATCCATAGCCCCAATGCAATGAGGGAAATTCCAAAGATGGTCAAATTGGCGCTCTAAGATCATCCATTCTTCTAAAGTGTTAGGCATCTGAAAAAGGAAATTTTATAACTATTTCAGGTATCACAAGATATTATTATCCAGAATGACACAGTAAATGAAGATCAAGAGTCTCTTCATGAAAGGGCAGTCGAAAAGTTTAAGGCTCCGAAGAACTCGCTTAAACGCCGTATTGCCGATGAAGACCCGAGAATCGCCCAAGCTTTGTCCATTATGAATAACGTAAACAAGCAGATGGAAGCAAAAAAACCTGATGACGAAGACATTTTTGCTGCAGCCGTCGCAACGAAATTAAGGAAAATTAGAGATAAGCGAACCAAGATTTTAGTACAAAGGGATATAGATAATTTATTGTATGACGCTATTATTGGTACTGGAAAATATGTTACAACTCCAATGCCTTCACCGTATTCAGATTCGTCAAATTGTCAGAGTCAAGGACCGGCTTCAAGTTTTCAGGTCCGCGATAATGATTATTCAGATCTTTTACGTCAGAATGATGGCGAAACAATATCTTGGCATGAAATGTAATGCAATAAAAGTGACTAAAATAAAATGGTATATTGTTTTTATTTTCTTACCTTAATATTTTCTTTCAACACGCTTATCAACGCCTTACAAGTCTCAGGTACAATCCGAGCAATAATCTCTTTTGAAACTTTAAATAAGAACATTAAACTTGCAAAAGAATCTCCAGTAGCAAGATATCTTAAGGTGATTGCAAGCCTTATTGAAACAGGGACACATTTTCTGTAGTTGGTATCTTGCTTAGCAATAAAAGGACTAGTTACATTAACCAGCAACTCAAAATCTTCGCAAGATATACGTGTGAAGTTTTTAAATCCACTCAATGGATCTATTTTTATTTCTTCTAGAAATTTATTCGTTTCTTCATTCCGTCGCTGTAGTAACGGCCTCACCCAACATCGCGGTTTCTTCCTTCGTTTCTTTTTAAGGAGACTACATAGTAAAACACATGCTGCAGCACAAAGCACTACGTTTTCCTGCCCGTTCATATTAACTACTGAACTGTCTCGGCAGAAACTCTGCTCAGTGAACATGTTGGCGCACAAGTGTGCTGAACTGTGCGCTTACAAAAGTTACGCACAGCCTTACCAGTGGAGACAGAAGCCAAATGCGACACCAGCTTAGTACCTGCACTGTTGGAGTTTTGCACAAAATGTTTGCAAGCAAATGTGCTGCACACTATTTTGGTGGAATCGCACCTTAAAAAGTACAAGTTTAACTCAAATTGGCAAAAAGAGAATTTCTAGACAAGACCGACGGATTGCCGCTGCAAGTGTAAAGATAAATTAAGTAAAAAGCAGGTTGAAACAACATTTATTAAAATTTATTAATCTCGCAAGCCACACGGAACAAAATATTTACCTGCAAGGATGTTTACAAGAAGTAAATCCTAAAAGATTTCGTCCACGGAGTAAGAGGAGTGAAACGACGTCTAGGGCAAGAAGAGTGTTCAAATATGTTATTAATTTACCAAAGAGGCCCGTTAAAGTCTGCCAAAAAGCATTTCTGGCTATACACGGGATTAAACGAGAAAGGTTGGTATGTAAAGTCCAACATCAAGAAAAAGAAATTTCTGATGGGAGAGGGCGCCAAAGCAATCCTAAGATTGATGTAGAATCTGTGAATAAAGTTCATAAATTCATTGAGAGTTTACCAGCCCGAAAATCACATTACTCTCGTGCCTCTAGTAAGCATAGAAAGTTCTTAGATTCGCACTTAAGCATTGCTGAATTGCATCGAAAATTCAGTCTTGAATATCCTGAATGCATTGTGCTTTATGAAAAGTTTCGATGCATATTTAACCAAGATTTTAATATATCTTTTGGACAACCTAGAAAAGACATTACCTCTGCTGAATTCGCGAAAGATACAAATAAACAAAAACTACTTAAAGCTGCCCATGAATAGCACCTGAGAAAAGCAGAGGCATTCTTAAAAACCCTGTCTAAAGTCGAGAAAGAGAAACCATCAAACAGTTTATCGCTATGCTTTGATTTCCAGAAAAATTTGCCTCTCCCTGTAACTAATATCACAGATGAATACTATTTAAGACAGTTATGGCTGCATAATTTTGGAGTGCATAATTTGTGTCAGAATACTGCAGCAATGTTTCTGTTTACTGAGAATTACGCACACAAAGGGCCCAATGAGGTCATAACTGCACTGGAATATTATGTTACCAAAGAAAAAACGCAGAGTCAACACCAGTTAGATCTTTACTGTGACAACTGCTATAGTCAAAACAAGAATAGATATTTATTCACCTTTTTGGATCAACTGTGCGCAAAAGGAGTTTTTGAGAAAATAACAGTCTCATACCCGATACCAGTACATTCAATGATGCCCATCGATCGTAATTTTGCTTTTATCGAAAGAAAAAAGAAGAAGTATGACAAAATATATACACCAGAATATTATGTTCAGCTCAATAAAAATAGTAAAAATACGAACAAATTTGAAATAGTGTTCTTAGAGAAATGAAAGTAAAAGACTATAAAAAACTGTACGACGGACGAATAAAAGCGAGTCTGCCTGGAATATCTAAATGCCGAAGAGTTATTTTCAAAAAAAGTGGTAAACCGGAGTTTGCTGTGTCTATGAAAGGTGAAGATTTTAAACCGTTTTCATTATACATATAAGGTCGGTTACAGCAGATTAATCAATGAAACGCCCGATGACTGCTACGACGCACCCTTAACTATAAAGGCTGCTAAATTGCAAGATGTAAAGCGGTTGCTAGAAACTGTTCCTGAATCGGAAAGGTATTTTTATGAGGATTTATTTAATGAAACTCGGGACCCCATAACTGCAGAATTCGATTCTGAAGAAGAAGTGGAATGATAAGCTGATTTTGTTTGAACGTTGTTCTGGGTACTGCAATGATATATCTAAGTCCACCATTTATCACTCTAATATGCCTAAGTCCAGGGATTAGAAATAAGTCCAATTTTTTTGTAATTTTATTAAGAGACTCCAGTTACGTAAATCATTTTGATTATTTCAATAAATAAAACTACTTAGTTTGCACTATAATATGTATTTAAATTGTTTTTTTAACCAACGCATGTTATTTCAGCTTACATTTAAAACATAAAATTATAAATATATCAAATGTCACTTTTAGGACTTAGTCATTTCTTGAATTGGGTCACCCATTGTAAATTGTACCATAATCAAATCTACTTGAAACCGACATTATTTTAAAATTATTTCAAGGTTATCCATTTGTAGTGGTACCATGCATACTCTTTACCTTACCTCCTTCACAACCGTTACCATACCAATACCAACACCAATACCTTCACGTTTTGACAAACCAAGAGACAAGAAATAAACAGTACGTTTTGACGGTTGGCGAGAGACAACGCCCGTCTTGATAAAGACGCTTCCGCGGCAGCGACGCAGTGCAACATCGACGCGGCGCCACATCGATATCACGCCACGCCGCCACACGCGTCAGATCGCTCCGAAAAGAGCGTTTGGTAGCAAGAGCAAGCACATGCACATTCACAATAGGACTTCAAGACAGCAAGCAACACGATGGACAGCAGAGATGGTGACACAACTAAACACGACGTTGGCGCCCGGCGAAATGGCAGAGTCCGCGCGTCGACCCATATTTATAACCTTCCGCGCGATAGTGCCGTGTGCAAAACCGCGTCCCGTGCCCCGCAACCCGCGGCGCGCCGCGCGCCCGCTATCTCAATTGTGATTGGTGCAAATGTTGTAAATATAGGTTTAGAATATTAGCTACCTTTAGGACGTAAGCTGTAGATATAAGTAGGGCATTTTTCATTAAATAATATACACATTTTTTACATCGACACATGTGTTTTACTGTCTGCCGACCTCCTCTCCCACTAAACATTAATTACCGGACACCCTATAATTCATAAATCTTGGTGACAAGTTTTGTCAGTTGCTTTATATAATTTATTAGTTTCTACCGTTTGTAAATGGGAGAACTGTTTAGAACTTTCTTTTATGCCTAACTGTATTTTATATAATTGTAATCTTCGAAACATTCCTAAATTGTTCTCTCATGTAAGTATCCAATCCAATTTATAATCCCTCATTGTACAATACAAAACGATATTTTAAAAGAGTAACCATGGAGTTTCTTGCCGGTTCTTCTCCATAGGAAACGACTACTTTGGAACCGTGCACCTAGACTCGACTTTTCATAAGTGCCTTTAGATGGTTTATATATGAAAATAAAACTATTTTGATTGATTTTGATTTTGAGTACGAAGTAGCGTACTACTTCGTTTACTGCGCACCTTTCCGTATTCGTTCGTGTTGATTTCGTACTAACAACCTTATGCTTCGTTTATTGGACCAGATTGCTTGTGATTTGGATTTGGACTGTTTAGTTTCTCTTTTTTACGACCTTTGCTTTCCTTTGGACTATTGTGATCGTGTTGTGACACCATGTCTGTGTTGAACGAAAAATTCAATTTAACTTTTAATATGGGAATAATGTGTCATTTTCTTTCAAAATTAGAGCAGTTGGGTTAAAATTTTAGACTACTAGCTACACGAGCATTAGTCAGGGTTACAAAAAAAAAAAAATAAAATAACTTGGAAATTTGTAAAAACGGGAAGTGAAAATGCATCATGGTGCATATTTTTCGGTTTTTTTTCCAAATGGTCCTAAATTTTAAAATACATGACAGATTTTTTTTTTTATTTCTCTGATAACTGTTATGACCTGGCCTATCACCCGGTACCGGCTTGACGTCGCATTCCCGGACACCATGTATACAAAACTAGACATAGGGACATCAACAGCAACCTCATCATACTTTTAATCTGCACAAGACATGTAAAATAATGACAAAATACTGGCTATAAGTTCACAAAAATTCATCTGCAAGATGAAAATGTCATCTTAATTTTGCTAAGTAATAAATTACTACTACCTAAATTGTAGCAGACAATGAGTCAACTAGCAAATGTATTATGTTAAGTACAAAGATTACGAGGAGCACTACTTGCGCCTCTCAACTTGAGCACTTAAGCGAGGGCATTTCACTAGTGCTGTCTATTAATTCGGGAGGCACTACTTGAAGATAAAGGGAAGCAAGAAAGGACCCAGAAGAACTGAACTAGCAGTGAAGACTTGAAGCCAGAACAACATACCGGAATGAATACACAAGTGATCTAGTTTTAAAGTTAATAAATACTAGATTAATTTAATAGTACACATCAAAGTGCATTGTTCTCATGAACTATTCAGATTTAGACTGTAAAGCAAGATGAACACTGTAAACATGATTTTTTTTAAAGTGTGTATGGAGTTTTATGCCAGTTCTTCTCCATAAGACCCACTTTTTGGAACCATGCAACTAGTTTTGACTTTTCAAAAGTGCAGTAATGGTCTAATTGAAATAATATGTTTAACTTTGACGGCAAGTTCCTTTCAAAGTAAATGTGGTTTCACTTGTCTCCACAGTAGGGACCCCCTTCATAATGAATAGGAAAGTAATCTTAGAACAAGGAAAGAGTATGTATTATTACTGGATTACTGGACTGATAATTTTACCACACAATCATACACTTTATTATTTCCCGTAGGCAGGAACTACCACTTTCTTTGATTCATGCATCCCAGGACGACCCTCAGATGAATAATATATTATTACCACCCACTTTTTGTTTACATAAATCCTTGCAATTTTTTAACACACAATTACTCTGACTCAGACCCTAAACAACACTAACTGACCTAAGTTTACAAGTTCAACAGCAGACAGCATAGCTTTGATTGAAGCTAGACAACTGGGTTAAATTGATGTTTGGGATAAAGGTTACATAAATGTACATTATTTTACAAAGATTTAAAATTATTAAATCTTTGTAAAATAATGTACATTTTCAGCAGAATAGAACTACTATTGTTTATAGGTACCTATTTTTACACTGGTTAATCCACATCACCTAAGGCAACTCCGTGACCAGAACTTGCAACATGTAATAACCAAGCTTTTATACAGTATGCCACTCTTTGCTTTTATCACCACACATACCATCACATAGAAATAGAAGGTTTAACAACGAAGCGAATTACTGATTATATTACGACCATCTAAAGACTCAGCTGCAGGTACAAGACACAAGTAAAACAGGAAAACACCACGATAGACCAAACACGACAGATAACCGAGGTACTTTATTTAATTTAAATGTTTTGTACATAAAATAATTGTCTGTTAGTTTTTTAGATAAAAATAAACCAAATAAACAACAAACTTCGTTTGTTACCTAGCTTGGTACCAAAAAACGAGGTTCACTACACTACATAACATTAATACCATCTCATCTCAAAACAATTTAGAACTTTTTTTACTTAATTATTGTAAAAGAGCGTGAGGAAGAGAACAATCAAACCGAGATCAAAACTATCACTATCAGATCAGATAAAAAATTATACAGAAACCGACAAGACAAAGTTGAAAAAGATCAAAAAAATATGGAATGTGTAAGAGTGGCAAACATGAAACAGGTAAACTCACAAACTCAAACTGGCAACTGACAACAGACAATTTTTTTTAATTATTTATTTTTCGGCCCTGGATACATGTCCTTTAAGCCTTGACAACAGACAATGAGATGCAGTGTGACCAGATTTTTTTTTACGAAAAATACTGAGGAACCTCCAAAAAATACTGATATTTTAATATACCGACTTACGCAGGGCAAATATACCAATAAAAATACTGATTTTCTTGGGTAACATGTTTAGTTTAATAATCATCATCAATCATCGCTATAAATGTTACGAGTTATATTTCAACATTATTTTCGAGTGAGTAAAACATTGATACAACCTCCTACACCTTGCTATATTCATAAAATTGTTTTTTTTTATAATAACATCTTGCGATCGGCTTTAAATGCCCATAACAGACTTGTTGTGGATCTTCATTGCCAAGAGAAAACGGTTCCTCCAGTGAAATGTTTTTTTGAATTTCACTGAAATGAAAAGATATAAATGTGTCTTTTCCTTCTTTCCTTGGGTAACAAACTCTTTTGACCCGGTGACAACATCGCTATGCTGTTGGTATAAAGTTTAAATTCCATAATCCTCCTCCTTCGTGTTTCGTTTGGGTCGTTCTCGTTCCCGGCCGGTGGACTAGGTACACTGATATAAAGATCTATTTGAAGTACAACTGAACTAGTGGACGAATGACGAGACCAACTGAAGTAGTCCATTTGAAGCATTCATTCGTGAACGACTCACCTCTACTCCAGTGAAGAAACTGTCTCTTATTAAGTTAAGACTTGTTATTGAACAAGATCCCACTTTGCCAAATAACTTTGCTGAAAGACAGACATGCTGTCCGGAGAGATGCGTCAAATAAAATAAAAACAAAGAAAAAACGCGCTTTATTATATCGACAAAACGTATTAATATGGGGAAATTCACGATTTTTTGTCAGAACATCCTCAAAGATTAAGTAACTTCACCTAAACAAACCGTAGGTATGTATGTACCTATTGGGCGAGTCGATACTATTTGTAATTCTTATCTGAAAATATAAAATCTACCTATCTACTTACCTATTCATACAACTAAAACCTAAGAATAAACCTAAGAATCTATATCCATTCAAAGTTTTCAGTTTTCTGAATATCTTATATAAACCTTGTTTTGAAAATTATAGATTATTTATTGCATAGTTTAATAATAGTCCTACAATGGCGGTGGCGGCCCGCCTGTCATATCCTACGAGTATCTGTAAATTACTGATCTTTGCTCCCAAAGAAAACGTAGACTGAATCCGGGGACTATTTAGATACTTGGTGTTCACGAAATTGCCCAACATTGGTTTGCAAAGTTCGCGAGGACGATTGCTTATGATGTTACCAACTTCTTAACCAAAATATACTCAAAAATACCGACTCCTGGCAATATACCTACAAAAATACTCATATTCGAAAAATTCGTTAAAATATACTGAAAAAGTATTAAAATACTGAATCTGGTCACACTGATGAGATGAGACAACTGACTGACTGACTAGTAATTGTAGTAGTGTTCCCGGGGCCTATAGGCTTTTAGGCTTTTTTTTTAAGGCTAACCTATGAATTAAGGGGCTACAGCGGGATAAAAGCCTAAAAAGACTTTTAGGCCTTTAGCCTAGGCTTTATTCATAGCCTTTTTTTTGTCTACTAGGGAACTATAGGCTTTTAGCCTTTTTGTAGGCTAGGCGCATATTAAAAGGGCTTGGAAGGTTAAAAGTCTATAAAGATTTTTAGTCCTTTAGGCTAGGTCTTTTTTATTTATTGTTCGAGTATAATAATCGGCAACTAAATTACACAATTTTAAATATTCCATATCATGGAGCGACGCTCTTTGACTGCTGATGAAATGCAGACAGCAGGCTGTAGGAATGGTAGATACAAGCGGGAAGAAATTAGTCCTATGTATCTCGGCATTTTGTTGGAATAAGTAGGAGCGTGCAGCAGTGATAGCCTAGTGGTATGACCAGTGGACTGCTAAGTCGAAGGTCTCGAGTTCGAACCCAAGGCACGCACCTCTGACTTTTCGAATTCATGTGCGTATTTATAATTAATTATCACTCGCTTAAACGATGAAGGAAAACGTCGTGAGGAAACCTGCATATCTTAGAGATTTTTCTCGACGGTTGGTGAAGTCTGCCAACCCGCACTAGGCCAGCGTGGCCTAATCCCTCTCAATATGAGAGGAGGCCCGTGCCCAGCAGTGGGACACGGGTCATATATGGGTTGATGATGAAGTAGGAGCGTGATGTCTTCTTTGGCAGCGTTACGTATTATACAGGGGATCCTGGTCCTGGAAGGAGTACAGCTGCTCGACAAAATCGAGACTGTAAACAACTGACTGCAACACGTCAGCCGATGTTAACCGCCAGGAGATAGGTTAAAGGCTACAATTTTCAAGCGGTTTTGTTGTTAGCCTCCAACTGTAACAAATAGGCTGCAATCTGTACAAATACAGCCTACGAGCACGACGCCTAATTACGTACCCACCTATGATACGCCATGGCAATCCGGCCCCTTGAAACGAATAGTGTAGGAAACGTATACGTATTATAAACTTTTTTTTTTGTAAATAAATAAGTGATATTGATAATCGATTAAACGATTATTGATAATGGATCGAAACAGGTAAAAATATCTTAATTATCTCACTCAAATAATCAATAACCGTGAATGAATGAAGCTAAACATACAGGGTGAAAGGGACATCGACGCGCAAACTTCGTGAAAAGTAAATAAAATTACGGAAGTCATTAATCTCGGTAATGCTTGGTTATAGAAATTGATATTTTAGAGCCTGCAATGTATTTCAAACAACGCGATCACCACCAAAGCTGCGCTGTGAACATTAGCGCGCGCGTGTGTTATGATGTTATCTAACTACCTACTCACACACAGCAGTGCCGCCAGTCGCGGCTGTTGGGTTTTCGTGATCGTCCCTACGACATATCGCTTAAACATAAATACCTAAAATCACTTTTAATTTGTCTTGATAACCGATGATAAGTACCTGACTTATAAGGTAACAATTATGAAGAAAAATAAAACTAACAATACGCTTATTCCTATAAAATTGCGAGTCCGCTGCTTTATTATAAAAAAACATGTTTGCAAGTAAAGCGATTCAGTAATGTAGGTAACTCACTTTAAGCTCGCTCATACCTGATGAGGTAGGGTTCGAAGTGGCCATCGCCAAGTCGCTCGCAAATCTGAGCGCGGCGCAGTTTCAGCGTGCACACGGGGCAAAAAGTTCCCCCTGAACACACTCCTCACGCAGCGTCGTAAATTAATACGTTTACAATACGAACTCTCATGTCTGCTGAAAAAACCCTATCTGCGTTTAGTTTGTGACTGTATATGTAAATTAACACAAATATCGAAACGATAATTAATTATTCAGAAATAGAAATAATGATCGTGTATCGGGAACAAGATCGTGGAGATCTGATGCACATTCTCCGAAATGTAAGTATCCGACAAAAACCGATAAGCTAATAACATTTTGCGGCGATATTCCAGACTTCATCATTATCAACCTGTGCACTGCAAAGTCCACTACAGCAGTGGACTACAAAGTCCACTGCTGGAAATAGGTATCTCATAATGCACCCCACTGAGTAGGTACGATCCTCCATCTCAATCTACCTTACTTAATGGTATGTAAAACACTACAAAGATAGCAACAAACAATTTAGAACATTTACTTGTATCACAAAAGCAATGTTTATGTACCTCTATTAACCATCTATATTGGTACACTAGTACATAACCTTAAAAAATTAAACTGGTTATAACTTTTACGTCCCAAGTTCTAAAAATCTAAGAATTTAAAAAAGCTTGTCTATCATATTCACTACCAATTAAAACAAATAATATCCCAAAACACGAAATTTTATTACCGGTACGAAATTCCCATACAAACCTGCCATTCTCCTGATCGTTGGCGGTTGATTAATTTTCGACCCTATTTATTTAGTAATAAAGGTGAAAACTGGTCAACCGCGATGGTTTCTTTACCAGACCGCCTGCCGCCTCGCGGCGCCGCCGCAGTCCTTTGTCGGCCGCCTTTGACATGAAATAAATTCGGTGACGATCGTTGGCGGTTGATTAATTTTCGACCCTAAACATTTTGCAATAAAGGTGAAATCAACCGCCATGGTTTTTTTACCAGACTGCTTGCCGCCTGGCGGCGCCGCCGCAGCCCTTTGTCGGCCGCCTTTGATATGAAATAAATTCGGTGACGATCGTTGGTGGTTGATAAATTTTCGACCCTATTTTCTTAGTGATAAAGATGAAAACTGGTCAAACGCCAAGACTTTGATTGCATCGCGTGTGCATGTACTAGGCCGACGTTGACCTCGCAAGTGAACTCTAAGGAATCAGCTGACTAGAAGATCTTTCGAGTTTAATTTACAATGCTGTTTTTAGAGAAAAAAGTGAATTTATGACTTTTTAATTAAAATTCTTATTGAGTTAGATAGAAATAATGATTCTATACAGTTTAAAGTAAAAAAAAACTGCAAAAAAAACGTAAAATTTAAGAAAAAGCCGACGAAATATTCCAACGCAGGGGGTCCAGAATCATGTACTGAAGTCATGGTAAGCCGTTGTGCGTCGATGTCCCTTCCACCCTGTATGGACCACCTTTGCTTCCTGTTATCTCAATTCTCAATGCTGTGATAGTGATGTTGATAATCGATTATCAACAACACTACTTATAATACATAACAAACACCCAGAGAAGAGAGGTAGGGCATAATGGGAGTAATTCCACTCAAATTGGAGCTGCCCGACTGGGGAAGTATATCCGCCTTGTAGAAAATCGAAGTAAAATAACACTGCTTTGAGCTGTGTCGTGTTTCTTATGGTGAGCAAGGTTGCCAGTGCTCCACGGGGAAACGTTGGCCAACCCAACTATTCCTCTTTAAATACAGGGTCGGCAACGCGCAAGTGATAGGTACTCCTGGTGTTGCAAGCGTCTATAGGCTACGGTAACCGCTTACCATCAGGTGGGCCGTATGTTTGTTTGCCACCTAAGTAGAATAAAAAAAACACCAGACAAACACAAACAATGTTCATCACATAAATATTTGTCTCATGTGGGAATCGAACCCATCGATAAATTACTGAACCTGCAAAGTCGAAGGTCTCGAGTTCTTATTCTAATCCAAGGCACACACCTCTGACTTTTCGAAATCATGTGTGCATTAATAATTAATTATCACTAACTTAAACGAGGAAGGAAAACATCGCGAGGAAACGTGTGTGAAGTCTGCCAACCCGCACAAGGCCAGCTTGGTGGACTATAGCCTAATCCCTCCCAATCTGAGAGGAGATCCGTGCCCAGCAGTGGAACAGTAAATGGTTTGATGATGTTTGAATGTTAGGTTTGGAAGAAAGAGAGGATTGGAACATACTATCATGGTATCAATTCTCTTTCCATGGACTAAATAGTTCCGTGAGTTAGATATTCTTTGATACGGGTACCTTTTTGAACCTTTCTACCCAGAACTCTAAAAACTGTTCATACGAAAAAAATACATCACGTGGAGTGGTAAAGGCATGTTGTACCTAAATATTATGTAAGTAATTTTAATTAATCCACTCTATGACTTTCCTTCAAACGTGGGGTTTTATTTATTATTGATCGCCATCCGTAAAATAGGTACCGGCCTTAAGTTCACCAGGTACAATTTCATTGGATTTCTCATTGTGAAAGTAGGTACTTACACAGAATACGGAGGCTTCTCCTTATTCGCGTTTCCGTCAAAATATTCAATTAGGTACGTTATATGTTAGGTACTGCAAAATTCGCCATTTTGAAGTGCAACGAAATGAATAGGTACGAGTACCTGTGCATAAAACAATGCAGCTAAAGGTTCACGTTCACATCTCGTCCGAGACCGATAACATTCGACCTATACATTAATCCGACTACATCAAAAATATCTATCTAACTGGAACATCTTTCGTACCAGACAGCCTGTCGAATTTGGACGGGTTACAACTGTCTGACGAGCCTTCACTGCCTCCAAAGTGAATGCAAAGTAACGATCACAACCGAAATTACCCGAACTACATCGGACCCCAGAGGTTATAAATAGACCCCACTTGGAAAATGACTTCAGTATTATTGTATGCGCGACAAGGGAGAACGCTTTTCACACGGTCGGCGCGCCCGCCAACAATAACATTGCAAATTGTTATGTGAATAACGGATAGTAACCAAAACAATAAAAATGCCTACGGACATAATGTCAAGCTCATGTCGCGGTGAGAATTTTGGCAAAAGTTTCAGTAAAAAAAGTGGTGAAAGTGAAGTAAAGTCTGGTTTTTTGGTATTGTTGGGTCCCGGCGGGATGCGGCAGGATGTAAGAGTAGTCGTGTACAAGACCTCTTTGGAGCATTTTGCAGTGATATATCCTAGAAAAAGGATAACAAAGCCCATTGGAGTGGTTAACCTGAGGAACACAGCTGTCGAACAAGCCGATTCAAATCGCGGCTTTATTGTCCGACAGAAAGGCTACGACAATACAATCTCTGCTAAGTTTGTATGCTCTGAGCGTGATATTGAATCTTGGATGTCTGCGTTTACATCAAGAGCGTCGCCACACTGCGTTCACACCAGCCTGCCAGTTCTTGTGGAAACAGAGGAGAGTTAAGAACATATAATATTATCTAACCGCCAAATGGTCTGAGTTATCTTCCTAATTTTGGCGCGCCACGTCAAAACGAGGTTATGTTTGTTTTGCAATGGGATGCGAAAGTGAAAGTAGCGGATTTTTGCAAACGCTCGAAAGTGTCTCGGCTACGGAGCTTAATAAAACAAGTGCTACCTACAGTGTTCGGTCTGACTCATCTAGGTTACACCATGTTATTGTCTGGTTCTTAGAAGCCGTGTTATTTTGTTTTGCAAATGAGAATGCGATTGTGTTGGAACAGTTACGTTGGATAAGGAAAGAATGTTTCGTGAGGTTGTTCACCTTGCACTCCAGGAGCCGTATCCGCTGCGTTGTACGGAGTCTCCAAAATAACTAAAGATTTTTCGAAGAACATAACATATTCGTCGCAATCGTCACAACAGACATGGTCCACCGAACTTGTCCATGGTCCTTTCAATAACCGGCATTTGATCCAAACAGGATAGAAACGCAATCAGATCAGAATGGTCCCAAATTTAATCAGTTCCTTTTATGCATTATTATCTGTAGACAGGTACTTAGTGCCTACTTTCTAAGAAATTTATTTTCTAAGTTTTATTATAATTATTGTGTCTTGAACCGTTGTTCCCACAGTTTTTTATTTTAGATTGAAGTACCGATGTCTGTTATACTTCTTACGAGAGTTGGATAAAGCCAAGTCTACAATGTTTCCGCCGCTGTATAAAATAACTTTATTCTGATTCGTACTGTGTTACCGATTATCAGAATTAAGCGAATTGAAATGATGACGAAATTAATTAATGAGCTTATGAATACCAATGTTGAAATTTAGACGTTGAGGTTGAAATACGTACTTTATACATTTGTATATACATTAGTAGTTATAATTATGTAATGGTAGCATCTGTATAATGCTACCAACTTGAGCCTTTTGAGCTGGAATTTCAGGACGGAAACTATATTTCACTTTCAAGATCTACCTACAAGACACCTTTAGTAGATGAACTATGGATAGAAATAAATATATGTATATTATAGAATTGTAAGTATAGAACTGAAGGCAGACATCGAATCCTTTGGCTACTTTTCCCTAGTTTAGATTGTACCCGCAAATCCATCTCAAAAACTCATTCGCTGTTAATGATATAATTATTGTGGACAACATAAACAATTTGGTAGACCAATTAATCTAATAGGTTTAGTTATATATGAATACTTGTTGAATAAGGAAATGTTGTATGGCCTAAATATTTGATCTCGAAGCGAAGTCTAGAAATATGTAAGTATGTGATGTATAAGATGTCTGAAATTCAAGACATTTCTTTACATTTTTTTACTTTTGATAGGAACATTAATGAACTGAGGAACTTACTATACGAAAATCGTGATACTTGTAAGTTTAAGTTAATAACTTAGAAAGTTGACTTTACAGATTATGTTGCGTTCTTAATTATTATTAATGTATACACGACTACATGTCCTACAATACGCTCACAACTTTTTGTCACAGTATAAGGCAACCCTTCTTAACACGGGCACCCGGCACATTGACAACGTCAAGTAGGTAATAGGTATTAACCATTTCGTCCTATTACTTTACATTTGATAACTGCAATTGTTGCAAAATGCAATCGTTAAGTGCAACTTGTACTTACTCCAAATACCTACTTCTCATTTGAGTTGAGCGTAAGATATTTTTTATATAGTTTTTGTTTATTATTACAGTTTCGTCAGGGCTATTTGGGTATCAAAATATTTAATGTTAGCCTACTCAAATAGAGGGTAGGTAGGTACCTACCTACTTTATGATTAAGCTGAATATCGATAGAAATGTTCAAGAATTAATGTTTATCTAGGTACTTTTTACAATATCCTTAAAGATAACCTGTTAAAATTTTGTTAACAGAGGATTTTGTTGAACGTAAATAAATAGGATAATTAGAAATACTAGGTATTTCTAATTGGTTGTTCGGCTAAAAGCTTCCTTTTATAAGACCTACATTGTATAAATGAAATAGTTTTGTTTGTAATGACATGCTTAGAATTTTATGTACCTATACCTAATTTTATGTGTACCTATGCTCCTTTACTTAGAATTGTGTCGGCCAACTTTATGATCCTTTACGACACTTGATCCTTTTACAAAATGTTTTCATTTTTGTACTGACAACTTCGTTGAGGGCCTTTTATAGTAATAAACAATAAATAGTTTGACAAACTGTTGTTTTATACTTAATCACTTTTATAAACCCATTGTCAACATTGGAAAATTTCTCACGATTATCAAATGTTTTATAGAAAAGAAGAGTTACTTTCGTTATGGATAAATCTACCAACGCATTAGACATAGAATAACCTTATCATTACCAAGGTAGTATGTAAGTATCTCATGTAGTGTATGTAGAAAGTATGTAGGTATCTCAACATTATGATAACTTTGCCGGATTGATCTGATTAGAACTTGCTATAGCATAATACATAATATAATAACTAGGTAATGAGAGTGTGCTCGATATGAAAAAATCACCCCTAGTCTTAAAACAATACACCATGACCAGTCGAACGAGGCAAAAAGAAAGTAAAATCGTCCATTACAAACTGTAAGAAACAGTTGTGAACCTGCGACTTATATTCCATGCCGTCATCCGTCATCCACGAATGGCGAGTAGTTTTAGCCGTGTTTAAGTCTCTCCAACAGTCCATGTACCTGTTAAGAAGGTGGTTACGAAGACTAGCTTCGTAACCACCGAGGTCGATTCCGTGTAGTTCTGGTATTTCAGGGATGTTTTTCGTTGCCAACCATGTTGCACCCCTTTCTTTGCAAGAAAGTGCAAAGTGGTATCTCTGGACTTTGCGTGTTCTCTACGGGCACATCGCATGTAAAAAAATATTTTGCCTAACAACAAAGTTGTTGTTAGGCAAAATGGTTACATTTTGGACCCTCCAGAAGGCCATTACAAATGTCTTTCTATTGTGTCAGCTAATTGTTCTTTGACTGGTTTTAAATTATTATTAGATACTTTTATGATTAACTAAATTGCTTCTAACATATCTAGTTGTGCCTAAAGCTATATTTTACCGATCGAAGTACCTACCGATTCTTGCGTGCAAAATTGACTCATTCGAAGCATATCAACCAAACTGTAACGTAATGCCAAAAAAACGTGAACACCGCGAAACACTTTAATATTGTAATTCTATTTTAAATTGCAAAGCGCACGCGGTCGTTATGCGGAACGGCCTAAATTGTGGACCCGACTTTATCACGTAAATACTAATTCATCTTCGTTCGTTAACTTGAATAGACATTTTGCTGAATTTATGGAAATTGTATGATTAAACAGGTAACTACAATAAGAATTAAGAAATTATGTCATAAGTTTCCATTATTAATTTCATCGCTCGATTCCAATTACAATTTGTACGCACAACACAACAATTTATATTTAATAGAGGATTGTTCGAAGGATGGTAAGGGTAGGAAAGGAGTCAGAGAGAGACAAACCTAAGACAAAGAGATAATGATGTAGGTAGGTAACTAACCCTCCGTCGTGGTAAGTTCTCGACACTTTAATAGAATTCCACCGACTCGAAAGATACCTGTGAAGGAATTCTTGCTCGCATGACGGATTCTGATTCGACGCGGAAGGCATTAAATGCAACTACATAAAAAAGAGATAAGTACGTATGTATAATCCTCTTAAATTAAATTGCATCATCAAACATTGAGATGAGTTCTAAATATATGTAAATTCAATGCCATCGCCATGTTAACATCATAACTACTTGGTTATGCAAAATTTGTTCTCATTTTCAAATACATTAGGTACCATCGCATGGTGCTCGTTGAGGAAAAGTTTCTTTAGTTTTTCAGGATACATGGCGAATTCGTGGCAAATATATTATTGACATTAATAATTATTTTTTGGGACATAGAAGCAAGGCGTATCTAGGATTTTGTTGAGGGGCAGATAAACCAGGAATTATATATCTAAGGTAAATACTCCATGAAAAACGAGTGTACTTAGATTCAACCATTCAAAGTATACTCATTTAAAAAAATTGCCTGTCAATTGAATCAACTTGGTTTTTGTATATTAATATGCTACCTACGTCATATTAAAATACGATTTGTGAGCATTCCTGCATCTTCTAGGGGGAGGGGGAGGGATAGTAATTATTTAAATAGTAAATACATGTTATTTTAAATAGTAAAAAGTTAAATAAACAAAAGTATGTACCTACTTCATTTTCTTACAGAAAAACACTGTTTTGAAGCAATCGTGCAATTTAGAATTCAGAAAGTTATGTATGTGATTGCGACTTTGCGATATTTAATCCCAGGATCTCAAGAGAAAACGATCACACTTCTCTAATTTTATTTTTATAAGTGCAAGTATCGTGTACGTCAATGCTGTTGAAACGAACCCGTGGGCGGGCTGTGCTGTGGGTCGTACATAGGCGAGTGCTTACGAACGTCTGTAGGTGTATTGGTACACAGAGTATCTTTTTCTACGTTTGTTTAGAATTTTTTTTCGGTGGCAATTATTACGAGTATGTACAGAGGCCAGCACATCAAGCTACCACAATCTATAAAATTTCTTTGATTGATTTTCAACTTTAATACAAAATAATAAAGTTCATATTCAATTGGGAAAATTTGACAGTTTTGTATAGGTTGACCGGTGTCTGTACCTACATCAGCTTCTGCCCCTCTGATCTAGCAGTCTTAAGCTACAGCTAGGTACCAAGTGATTTGTTGCGCATATAATAGTAAAATTATCATAGAATAGTCCAATAAATAATCGACCCGAAGATCGAACCCAGAACCTTCGCGTAGCAGCCACGCTTGAGACCACTAGACCCTTACAACTTCACCATGGTCTTTTACACCATTGACTTTTAAAAGCGTCTAACTTAAAGAAATAAATAATGTGTTATTATCTACGTCTCCTTCCCATTCGAATGTTACTTTTATAATTTAGTGTGCACAAAAAAGTGAGTCATATTAACTTGGCTCAAGTTACTGAATACAATTTACAAGCCGACTGTCTATGCCAATATTGGCACTGACATGTCCCATACATACCTAAATATTTGCAGACCCGATTACTTTTGGCAAGGAGTCAAGTAAGTTTCTAATAGGAATGTGTAGGTACCTATACATTACATTATAAGGGCGTATAATGTAAAATGTTTTATTATCATGAGATGTTTATGCTTTCACTTATTTAATATGTGCTTTCACTGCAAGTTGGAATCAGAATATGTATAGGTAGTCGTTAGTGGTAATGAGGTAACACCATTACGAATAATGATATCTAATACTGTGTAGATCGGTGTAGGTAGAAGATAATATTACAGAAAATCCTTGCAGAAAAACGAAGTGAAATAACACTGCTTTGAACTGTGTTGTGTTTCTTACGGTGAGCAAGGTTGCCAGTGCTCCACGAAGGAAACGTTATGTTGGCAGTGGGAGACTTGACCCTTGTGCTGCTAACTATTCCTCTTTCGTTTTACATTTTGTTACGGGGTAGCTATACATTTGTTGTATACCAAAACCGTCTTCTGAATATAACAAATACTTTTCTGAAAACCGCATCAAAATCGGTTCAGCTAAACGCGAGATAATCGCGGGCAAACATACTGTATACATACGGTATAGACGCCAGCAGGTCAAGCTATTCAAAACTGTCAAATTTTCCCAATAGAACATGAACCATATTTTTTTGTAATAAAGTTGAAAATCTATCAAAGAAATTTAACTGATTGGGGTAGCTTGATGTGCTAGCCTCTGTACATACATACTACAGACAGCAATTTAAACTAACAAATTCAATTCGCAAATTGTTTTTTTGTGTCATGGACTCGTATTTGTACCCATCGTGTTAACAATGTTTTTCACGCTTTATTAAATCGTATTAGGTATCGTCCATGAAACGCCCTATCGCGACTTTTAAATGATCTTTGTCGCTTTACCGCGAACGTGGCGGGCCCAGACGGAGACTACTGGGATGACAAGACAATCCAAAGAGACAGATAGCAAAGTTGAAGAAGACTGGGGAACCAGGCCGGACCGGACACAAATCTTAGCTCCGACCTGCTACTGAGAATTTTATATATAAAAAACCAATAACACTGCTCGACCTGGGAATTAAACCCAAGACTTCCAGCGTAGCTGTCGCAATTAGGACTACTAGACTATCGAGGCAGTTATAGAATAGTATTATTTTCTTTCTTTCGTCAGTTTACCTACCCTACTACAGCAACTACCTATCTATCTATTGCTTTGTGTAGCGGCAGGTCATGAGATGGAGGTAGCCGTTGTAGTAGTCGTAGTACCTATAACATACTCAGCGATTACATATTTTAATAATGGTCTATTATATTAAATAACATATAAGTATATTCACACACAGATGAAACGTGTTTTACAAATGTTTTTCTCTGCGTGTTGCAAATACAAATGTATTTACAAAAGAGTATTTAAGTATTCTATTTTTTTCATTGTCTAGTAAGTACCTAGGTATACTTAGTACAAACTGCTTAATTTGGGACTAGTTAGTGCTGCGTAAAATGTTCAAATATTTAATTATTTATTTATTATTGTTGACTTCGCGCTTTTGAAATTTTGATGCAACTTAGGTAAGTGTGATTGCGAAAAACGCTCCAGTAATCTGGAGCGCCTGAAGTTAGGTACTGAATCTAACAAAAATAAGTTAATAGGTACTTATTTGAGTTAGTTTCAGTATCTTCAGGCTCCTTCGTCAGTTCTAGTTCGTAGTCACAAAAATGAAAAGTGGAATATAAACAGTAATGGCCTCGTTAGCGGCGGAAGTCGGTTTCTTAATGTGTAACAATTAAAGTATCGACTCGGGCGCTACATCCAGCACATACAAGCTACCTATCGCGAACACGAGTGGATTTACTACCCACATAAAGATTGTTAACTGCCTCTCAATTGTGCAACTGTTCTATGTTTTGTAACACGTCATTCTTATTTCTCGATACTATGCTAGTTTTGTGGATCCGTTTGAAATGTTTTCTGGAAAACAATAAGTACCTACAGTATCTACGCGCGGCATAACCTGACCGGACTGAAGTTAGCCGTTTGTGAATGCACAATTTGTATATTAAGCAACCAAACAGCCAACTTCAGTCCGATCAGGTTATACCGCGCATACTATAGAATCTATAGATACATAAGAAAAAAGTACTTACCGTGTTGTTTGTCGTCATGAATGGCGTAGGTACCTCACGTTGGACATTTGAGTCACATATAAATGGTAGAAACAGACTACTCCGACGTACGCAATCTATGCAACGCATTATGGCATCTGGACTCTAATTTTATTTGAAAATATACGCATTAGAAACACACAAATGAGATTGCGTTTTGAAGTTTTTAAAATCAAGATACTTTTTTTTTTATAGTACGGAAAATCCTCATGGATCCTCCGCCACCCGGGGAGATGGCAGGACATGTCGGACTCATACCGACTAAAGGCCCAAGTCTGCTACTGCAATTCAATTGTATCAGAATGGTCATTCAATAGTACCTACCTATTCAATGACACAGAATGACAGATTTCGTAGACGTAACTATAAAAAAATTACGACTATAGAATATATACCTACATTTACTTGCAATGAAATGAATGTAGGTACAAAAGTCAGGTGTTACAAATTGTTAACGGATCCATATACACTACCGTAGCATAGCATGCAAATTTACAAGTTGGTTACAGACAAACTTAATAATATCATAATGCAATTCATAGTAGCGTATCGGTCAGTCTGTTCTCAGCCTTACACGGTCGGTTTTTTTTATTAATACTTATTAATTTAAAAAAATACTTGCATCCCCAAAAAAAGTGGGACATTATAATAGATTAAATTGGTTTACAATAAATCTAAATAAACACATATATAAATTCAACACACAGACTTAGTTACCACTACAGTTATGTCAGAATTATAAAACAAATTACCACTATACCGCTAACAACCAATTAATCACCACAACCGTTTACTATAAAATGAAAATTAAATCGAGACGCACGCGGTATTTGGCGCGCGCGAAAATGCATAATTACACATCCAACCTCTTTGCAAGTGTACTGTTCGTGCTTTTTGCGTTCGCGTTCTATCTCACTATATCTTTTACGCCGCTCACTAAAGAAGAGCAGATGGAACGGTACAACAAGATGACTGAAGACGTGGAACCGTTCAGGAAAAACTTGACAGAATGTGCGCGACAAGTTAAAGCTTCTATGGTAGACGTCGAAAACTTTTTAAAAAGGATCCCGCAATCATCGATGCAAGGAAAGTGTTTTGTTGCATGTATATTGAAGCGTAATTCCATAATAAAGAACAATAAGATTTGTAAGGATCACTTGTTGGAAGCGAATAGAGCTGTTTACGGAGAAGACAGTGAAGTAATGGCTCGGCTGAAGCAAGCTGTAGGGGAATGCACAAAGGCGGTTGAAGAAATCTTCGAAATTTGCGAATACGCTTCGGTGTTTAACGATTGCATGCATATCAAGATGGAGCACATCTTGGATCAGGTGACGATGGAGCGGCGCATGGAGGCGATAGGGAAGATGACGTCGAACCCTGACCAGTGGGGCGAGGAAGAAGACGAAATCTTGAAACTGGTGAAAGATGAACTTTAGTTTGTAAGCTTTAAAAACTGCGATTATTTTAATGTTACCTACTGTTAAAGAATTTACCTGTAGTGTCACAAACTTACGTGACATGGTAACAGCATTAAAACCGTTGCCATTAAAAGTAAGGTGTAAGAAATGATGCAAAATAAAATAGTGAAACGATTGAATAATTCCAGGCTTAGATTCTTCCTGATCAATATTTCAGGATATACAATGTGCTAAAATTCATTTAAATTCGTGGATTGATTTTGGTATGATTGAATAAAAAACATTCACATACTTAGGTAATAAAAATAAAAGTACTATATAATTAAAATATTTGGCCTATTTGACATTAATTCCAATTACGGTCACACAAGTTGGCATAGCATTGTAACATATAAAAGTTCTATCTCAATATGTCATTTATGGGCAATAATAATGCTTTACCATTAAACATCTTAAAATATTTGTGAGCAGCGCGTGAAGATTTTTGTGTAATAAAAATAAAACAAAGTTTGTTACGAAGAAATTTTTATTCTTTTCGAAATCACCTAATTATAACTTCGATATGATTCACTTAAAATTTATAATAGAAGCGCACATTTAAAAACAAATTGGACACAAATTTGCTCCACTTTTTGTCAAATAGTCACTTGGTGGGTACATCGCATACTGGGGGCAATCAGACTCAATATTCTACAGTAATGTATGCTGACTTTTTTATTAAAATGTTTTTTTTTTTACAGAGAAGGAATAATAAGGAAAGATATCAGTTGACAACAAAATTGTCACGTTAAAAAATTACAAAATATTGCTTAAAACCATCAATACATTGAACGCAACCGAAATTTCCGTACAGTATAAGTTGGAATAAATGAAATAAACAATATTTGTGTCCCAGTTTCAGAGAAAATCGAACAAACTTCGTTGTCACAAAAATACTTAGTATCTAAAATTACAGGTTATAAAAATAAAATAAATACGTTAAAAATCAGTTCACAACAAAGTTTCGTAAACAATCAATGCTCACTACAAATACTAGTAAATTTACAGTTTCACTAAAGTTTTCCTACGACACCAAACCGACTACACTGGAAATAAGGAGGATTATACTTTAAAGGTATAGTCGACAAAAAGGTTAGATAATATGCAGGCAGCGAACGACATCTGCGTTATGACACATACTGCGCAAACTGCTATTACACAATCTTTGTCTAAACACAAATTTCGTTGCTGCCTGTATGCCTAACATTTTCGTCGATTGTACATTAGAATCAATAATACAAAAACGTATCAAATTAAATGTTGGTATTATACTCGCTCCCGGTGTCGTAGTCGAAACCTAATAAACAATTCGCTATTAATACTTTCCGAATTACTAACTTAACACTAATTAGTTTGTCATACAGTATGGAGTGCATTGAAAAGGTTATTTCGTAAAGATGACATGAAAGGGGATGATTATAATACTTTTGATCTACATTTTTTTTAATCACCAATAAATATATCTTGTCAAGGTGAATAGGAAGATAACAAATATTAAAGAAGTAAGCGCTAAAAATGTAAGCGTAACTTAATTTTAGTTAAATTTCTGGTGGTGTAAACTCTTATTAGTTAAGTGATTCGGAAAGATAGCGAATTGCGATTTTCCTAATGCCAAACACAAACATCACTTTCGGTAAACTAAAGGGCTAATATAGATACCTGTTTCATACACTCCTCTTTATACAAATAGACAGAAGACATCGAATGTACAATTGTTCCTACACTAAGACTAAAACTAGACCCAATGGGCAGTTGAGCTGTTGTTCCAAAGACAAAAATAAGACCATTATTCATATACACCATTTCTATCGAGGACTGATGTTCTGTTTTTAAGGTAAATTAAAAATGATGTTTGAATTTGAAAAAATCTCAAATATTTTAAAATTTGGAATAGAATCGTATTAGCTTTGTCGGGTTAAAGTTGATCAAATACACAATTACAGATATTAATAGCATAATACTTTCTATGTTCCCGTGAGTAATAATAATTTATTTTATGTATAAAATATGTCACCTCGAACAAGTATAATTTAGTTATAAATTTTCATAGACAACATCAGACCATAAAAATGGGTACAATAAAGAACATTTTAATATTTTTACCTTAACTAAATTTATAAAACAATTGATCCATACGAAGATGGTTAAATACACTTACATTATTCCCAGATGATACCTTTCAATGTTACATACTAAGGTATCATACAGTCTTAATTTCATCAAAAATTTATTTAAAACCCAAATTTAATTTTTATATAAATTACTATTTTCTATGTAAATAGTTTAACTAATCATTTTTCTTACCTAAAAAATATATATGTATATATAAGTAACCCTATTCATTGAAGTCATGTATAGTATTTATAATTAATATCGTTGAAAGAACATCAAAGGTAAAGAAAACGATAATATGGCAGTGTCTTAAAACCAAACAATAATATAATGTTGTTAAAAATAGTAAGCGTATATTGAATCCTAACTTTTAATTGTAAAATTATAGTTAAAATAATATTAGTTAGTTCATTTAAGGTAGGTTATTTTAAGCTCAAATATATTTTATTCGTTTCGTTTGTATTAATGATACTATTTTTAATTGGACAAAAGACAAAATGTAACAATACCAACTACTATCTAGTTTCATAATAATTCATTTGCTGATAGTGTAAATTACATATCACATGCATATGACCACATTTTTCCTCAGTTGACTTGGCTAAACACAGTGGACATTTCGTTAATATTGCCATTTTAATAAAGTGGTTAGTATTTTGATTACAATTCGTCTTTTGGATTCTCGAATACAATATCTAGTATTTTAACAATTCATTCAAAATCATTATGGCTAATTGAAATATTTTGTTAAACTATTATGCACGATGCAGTTTACATGCACGCAAGTGTATTTAAAGCTAAAAGTGTTTTATAATTAGAGACATGATATTATAAAATCATTATATAAAACGATCATTAATTCTTAAAGAACCACACTAAGAACCAAGTGGCCTTACGCCGAGGAACTAAAAAAATACAGTTTATAATAATAACGATTATTGAAACACATCGTTTGTTCGCGATTACCATAAATGAATGAATAGCTGTCCTCTTGTCTATTGCCTGTTTTGAAAACAAACTATGATGGACCATGGATATATACTATAGACTATAGGTAGTCTTAAAAAACTTCGGGATCAAAAGAAGTTTTGTAATAAAATTCGTATAACTAGTTTCCAAATCGCATTTGCAATTTCTGACCGGTTTCCTTAAAATATACAAGTTGTTTTATTGATGTTATTAGTAAGTATTGGTTGTAAATAACATATTTTGATGTGACTTCTTCATGTTTACATAAAAATATATTTAATGCAATACCGGAAAATGAACTGTTCTATCCGACCATTAAAAACGAAAGAGTTCTTGTCACTTTAACTTATCTTTATCGATATCCCGTCAACGGCTTTAATAATTATCTTATCATTCGCCGTATAGAAATAAAGTTGTACTAAAATGTTATAAAAAATAACACGTTTAAAAATATTTCTATTTCAAAAGGTATGTCTCTAATTGCAAACACCTACTTACTAATGTAACAGCTATACAACTAAATTAAGATCAAAATGTACACACCACGGTAAGCTGCCATTATTACCGATTTAACTTTAATACTACAAAAATACTTCATTTTATATCATGGACTCTTTATTTGGCCCACATTGTTTGTTTAAAAAATATTTATTTCCAAATTAAAACGGAAGAATATTTACACAAAGTTTCGGCAGTAAGATTCAGTCACGAGTGATTTTTAACAAAACTAAATTCTACACCAAAGAAGGAATAAAGTAAATCCAAAATGTTTAAAAAAGGTAAAATGGTCAATAACGTATTGGAACATATAATATATACGTATTATCAGCACAAAATTCGAATATCTCCACCAATAATTTAAGGTATAATAAATACATCATTCAACAATCACTATTGATGCTAAAATAAGTATATTATAAATTTTGACGTAATATTTGAAAACTACTATAATTATGAGCACACACTTATAAATATTATATTGTGACATTCAAATCATTCTCCGTTTGCTTGTGTAATCTTTACCGGCGGCATTCCTTACTCAATTTATGGTAATAGTTTTATTATTGGAATTTCAGGTATTTTAAATATTAAGACATCAACAAAAACAGACAACAATCTTAGTCTGTTTCAGATAGGAAATATTCCTTACAGTTTATCGTACATTATCCTCTAAAAACGTGACTAACATTTGTGTTCAAATTAAATAAAAAAACCACCCTTAGTTTTAAGACGCGTCAAGTGTGTACAAGGCTTTACTTTATCAGAACCTAGTTGTTTGCATACTAAACAATTTTGCTTCATGTCGAGCGGACCAGACGGCATTCATTGCTGATTCTTTATGCGTTAAGTGTGTGCTAAACACTATTGCTGTGTTTTTGTTCTACGTGTGATGTTATAAGAGCTAAATTGGGCCATTCTAACACCTGTTCCCATCACAATTATGTACTAAAATAGAGTCCCAAACCTCGAGGGTGTAGGCCTTTGTCATTCTTGTGGGCAGCTCTGTACAAAGGAGGCTGGGAAGAGGCCAGTTCGACCAGTACGTTGAAGGGTTCCTTTGTACCAGCCGTCCCCTCTCTTTTTCGAAACTATCACTATGTCATCCACTTTTAGCTCCAACTCGTATTCTGAGTTTGGTGGGTAGGGGACTATGCATCGGAATCTGTGGAGGGGAATGACAATGTTAGTTTAAATTATAATTATGTTATTTAATTTGAAATAAAATCCCTCATATGCACATAAATTCTCATATGTTAAGGATATAATAGTTTACAGCAATAAAGATGTCAATAGAGTAGATAACACTATACTGTGACCGCATAACTGGCGTATCGCTTGTTGGGTAAGAGGCCCACGGTAACAGAGTGAGGCAGGGAGTTACCGAGTTACGGGGTTGTAGCGCGGTCGCCCGGTAAGGACCCGTTATCTTGGAATAATTAACTTCGTGCGTGCCGATACCTTTTTGACGTCGGGGTGTGTCGGACTCGGCCCAGAGCGGGCGACTTACCGACCGAAACCACAGGAGGTGTTCGCCTCACCACCAACGGTCGGGGACGCGGGAACGAGTTGTTATTCCTCCGCGAAGTGCGTACCAAAACCTGCCCCCACCCACCTCTTGCCAGACTTAATGCCAGGAGATACGCTAGTTATGCGATCGCAGTATGGCACAGAAACCCCTAAATGTTTACCCCTGTATTACAGGTGTTGTTACTACCTACCACAGGCACCAGCGATCCACAACCAAAAATTGTGCAATCTTAACTTTCTTTTGTGACTGTCTGTCTGTATATATTCTATTTTTTTGGTTTGTGGTGAGAAATAAACGTTTTTATTATTATATTAAAAAATAATGTTACCGACACAGACATTTAAACATAACTAGCTATATGTATATGGAACATCACGAACAAAATCGTAATCTATTACTTATTTCCAAATTGAGGGGCTCGTGGTAAGTATCAACTAAGCTAATCAACCGATCTGCAAGGTTAAGCTGCACTAGTCGCGGTCAGTCTGTGGATGGGTGACCATACTTAACTCATTAAGACCCCTCCGTGCATGGAACAGCTCGTAAAGCCATCGGTCCCGGTTGTCATACGAACACTTATGACAATCGGTAGTGGTAGTCAGAATCCCGAAAAGCCGAACAACCAGTCTATCCTCAGGATATAGGTGATACCTACCCAGAAATTGGGTTGCGCAGGTCTGACGGCATTCGCTTCGTGTAAAATATTGATATTTAGCTGCATCTGGTTAGACTGGAAAGCGCCCTAATATAGTTGGGAAAAGGCTCGGAGAAAGAAGATAACCTATTTACAATTTGAAAACAAATCAAATCGGGATGAAAATGTTCCGAATTCCGCTCTTTATCCTAATAAAGTAAAAAGTAATGCAATATAATAGCTAATCTAATCTTACCTACCTCTCTTTAACTGGTTGCGAGTGGTGTCTGTCTCTCCTGGAAGCGGTGACGTCTAACGACTGTGATTTTCGATGTTGGGACTGCCAAGGGTTTTCTGTGCCCGCTCTGTAAATTAATCCACCCGTTATTATAACGAGCTAAGCCTTTTAATGAGTTTCTTATTTTTTATCCCAAGAAACACACTTGATACATACATTATCCCTTATAGTGATAAAAATATGTAAATGAAAGTGAAAGGAAGCAACACTACAAACATCAAACACATACTCACAAAACCATGTACAATACTAAATTTGGTGTGCGTATTTGTATAGTGCGTTCACGAAAGGTGTTGCAGGCAGCCAGGTGTCTCAGCGTGTTGGGTGTGTGTATGTGTATAAACCTGTGCAAATGATGACGGTGGATGGCGCCTCGAATCGTGAACGAAGCGTTGACTATGCGTGCGCGTGCTTGTGTGTGTGTGTGTCTATGTCTGTGTGTGTGCGTGTGTGTGTGTATGTGTCTGTGTGTGTGTCTCTGTGTGTGTCTCTCTCTGTGTGTGTGTGTGTGTCTGTGTGTGTGTGTATGTGTCTGTGTGTGTGTCTCTCTGTGTGTGTCTGGGTGGGTGTGTGTGTGTGTCTGGGTGGGTGTGTGTGTGTGTCTGTGTGTGTGTGTATGTGTCTGTGTGTGTGTCTCTCTGTGTGTGTCTGGGTGGGTGTGTGTGTGTGTGTGTCTGGGTGGGTGTGTGTGTGTGTGTGTTCGTGTGTGTGTGTGTGTGTGTGTGTGTGTGTATGTGTGTGTGTGTGTGTGTGGCTGTGTGTGTGTGTTGCGCGTGGATGAGCGCGCGTGTGTGCATTTGTGTGAATGTGTAAACTAGCTCACTAGTGAAAAGGATGACGTTGTGAGTGCATTGCTCCTCGTGCGTGTTATTCGTGCGTGTGCGTGTGATTGTATGTGCATACAACCTGTGCAGATGATGGTGGTGTTCGTGCAGGGAGGCGGGCGCGGCTGTGGCGGCTGTGGCGGCGGTGGAGGCAGGCGCGGGTCGCTCCTTGTGCGGCGCGTGAGTGCGGGCGGCGGGCGGCAGAGCGCGCAGCAGCTGGGACGGGCACGAGCCCGACCTGTACCCACACCGTTAGTACCACACAAGCCAATGTCGATTATTAAAAAATAACGTACAATAATGTCTAATGTATTTTACAGGGTGTTATCGTATACCAAGAGATCTTTTTGCCAGCACGCGGCGTGTGCAACCTATTGCACACACATAGAATAAAAACGTTTTATAAATCTTCTTATTTGTAACGATATTTTCTTTCAATTTTAAGGTATACAATACGAGGACATGGAACGCCGTATCTGCTCATATTATATAGGTATAATATGAACAGATACGGCGTTCCATGTCTCGTGTAGCACACGTCCTAAACAAAGTGTCTCACTAGAATCAATTTGGTCTTTCGTCGCTAGTGGTATATGGCTCTAATTTGAAGTATTTTTTAGTCGGGGTATTTTATACCTTAAAATTGAAAGAAAATATTATCGTTACAAATAAGAAGATTTATAAAACGTTTTTATTCTATGTAACGTGAATAATTTGTAATACATACATACTCTCACGCCTATTTTCCATAGGGATAGGCAGAAACTAAAAAACGCCAAGATTCTTGATAAGGATAAAAAATAATTGGTAATTCTGATATTTAATTGGTAATTGACACCCAGAATTAATTTATAACACATTAAAAACTAAATAGTATACGTGTTTTAGAAATAAAACAACTGTAACACGTATCGGGAAAACTTCAAAAATATACTAAATAAAATATTCGAAATTGGCTTGTCACACTGAACACACGTGAAATAAAAAACCAGTGCTGTTAGAACAAAAATTACACACTCAAGCAAACACAATATATTGGCAACACTTAATGGTTATGTTAGAAACACACATATGCATGAAAATGATGATAAAAAGGTGTACAACGGCCCGATTTTTTTTTCAAGAAATTGTGTTGTTTGATATATATGTTGATCCATAAATCCACCAATGAGGAACCCACATTATTCAATAATTTATTGTGCATTACGGAAATTATAAAATATATTGAATGACAGAGCATTTTAGAGGTTTAAAACCACATAACTAAAACTTTTTAAAATATTATTCTGTTCTAGTCTCTATGTCGTTTAAGTTACAATCATAATTCGATGGGCATTTGAGATTGATAATTAAATTAAAAGGTGGTTTTGTAAATTGTATTACTTGAATTAGCTTCAGATCGCAAGTTTTTTTTGAGAACATGATCAAAGTTATTATTTCTTTAGGAGACTGACCTGACATGCACAGGATGATGTTGTTGCGTATTGAAGGCGAGCATCAGGGATGTCCCGGGCCCCTCCTCAAAGACAGGGTTGTCCATACTGTAGCCAGCGGGTGGTGGAGACTTGCACTTTTTCATTGCGGCGAGGCGTTTCATCAAACTGACGCCCGTTGATATTGACGACTTCTCTGGTTTTGATTTCTCTTTTGACTGTTAATTAATTATAATAATTAATAATCCAATAATTATTGGATTATTAATGCCAAAAAGGCAAAGCCCCCCCCCCCCTCCTAGTGCGGTATTACAGAATTCTCTACCAGGGTAGAGACTTCTTCATGCCACGTTAACCACGTTAGTAAAAATATGTTAAGGAAGAAACTTTAAAACAACAAATACTGCCCACTATTATGCAATGTTATGTGCCGGGTTAAACTCATCGAGTAGTGTTATTAGTCGTCCGGCGTACGCGCTCGCGATTTTAAAAGATTTACTCATTGGTAACCAATTTAAGCGCATTTCTTTTATGTACACAGATTTAGTTAATGTATTATTTGACCGCTGCTAATTTTGTATCTAACCTTTTCAGATCTGGGTGTGTTTTGTTGCGTCTGCGCAGGCGAATTCCATGGATAAGTCAGCGGTTGAGCTGTAAATAAACGATATTACATGTAAGTTATTATTCATTGTGTTTGCTAATAATGAAAATGGTCGTTGATAATTTAAAAAGTGTTCGGTTTTACCCATGAGTAGTGCGGGGTCTCGGTCGCGAGGGGGCGCGTCGGGCGCGGCGGGCGGACTGGCGCCGCCACTGCCCGCCCCACTCGCCCCGCTCACCCCGCTCGCCCCGCTCGCTCCACCCGCCACCGCCGCCGTCGCCACCACACACGTTGTCTGTGTCATTTTAGTAATAATTATTTATTTGTGTCTGTCTATCTAGCAAGCGACGGGTCGTTGAGCTCCCTAAATAATGGTTGAGCTACACGACGACTGATGTATGCGTGCTGTGAGTAAGTACTGGTCAACTCAAAACTGCTATGGCTCTTTCTTCAAAAGGCCTAGTTCAGATTTGCCTATATTGTAAAACATCTAATTTGAATACTGTTACTGTCTGGACTTTAAAAGACACCATGATTCTCTGAGTTTGTTTCGGCGCCTTCTAGTATTAAAAATTAAATATTGACTAGTAAAAGTGTCTATAAAAGATCTATTTACAAAAAATAAATATCATTTATCATTCAAGCCCAAGCCACATTTCTTGCCGAACAAATAGTTTATCATTAAAACCTGATTTGTTCAAAGGAGTATCGGAGAAAATGGTCCACATGACAAATAAGGACCTCTAAGGGAACTCATATTAGATCGCTGTTTGATCAAAGTCAATTCAAAGTTATTAATAAATATATTTATTATACTAATTCTTTTGGTATGTTGTCTTTTACGTATCTTATGTTTGCTTTGCTTATCTTAAGTTCGTTTTGTCAAGATCGGATAAAGTTTTTGGAAGTATAGTCTCCAGAATGAAATTTCTTACGAAAAATAATTATTGTTCGTAGTATTTAAACCCTAAACCACTGTAGTGGTATTTAAACTTTGAAATAGTTTACCTTATCGTGCTTGGGCCGGATGTTAGAGGCAGGCGCCACGTAGTTCCCCGGGAACACGCCGCAGCGCTGCGAGCGCTCCGAGCAGCCCTTGTACCAACCGTCGCGGCACCGCTCCGTCACCGTATAAATACCTGCACAACAATGTACTTCATAAATGTAAGAGTTATATTTACGTTAAATGTAAGAACGTGTGTGAAACGAAAGGCAAGATGTATGATTCCGATTTTAACAGGATTTTATAAGGAGTAAATTTAGGCTATACTATTTTTTAGAGAAAAGAAAAAGTCCGCGATCATATATCCACCCGTGCGAAGAACGGGTCGGGCCGCTAATAAAAAAATATATTGGGAAGAAAATCCCGATTTAAATATTAATTTAAATCCTGTTTAAATCTTACTTTAGGTACTACACGCTGTATTTATGGCAATTTTTTTTTTTTAAATAGCGGTGTATAATTTACCTCCTTTCTTGAGCTCGAGCTCGTCAGGTTTCTGCGGCTTGTAGGGGTAGATAGCAACGTAAGCTGCTGGCAGAGCGCGCTCAGAGCTGCGCTCACGCCGCCGACGTCGCTCCGCCGAGCGCTCCGGCCGCTCCGAGCGCTCCGAGCGCCGCGACTCGCCGCGCCCGTCTCCGCACTGGTCTAGCAGACTCGTAGCTAGAATTTCCGCCGAGTGCCTGCATACATCAATATTATAACTATACAAGATGTATATTAAGAGAATCTATGGTTTGCCGTTCTCGAGCTCTGTATGTACAGAGGCCAGCACATCAAGATACCACAATCTGTCAAATTTCTTTGATAGATTTACAACTTTAATACAACACAATAAGGTTCATATTCAATTGGGAAAATTTGACAGTTTTGGATAGGTTGACGCGCGTGAAAAAAAAAACTAAGTAACTGGGTAAGTAAGTAAGTAAGTAGGTAAGTAACATGCGAGTTCCTCCAAAATAACATAATCATAAACCATTAAATAAAAATATAATCTCACCTGTTCTGCGTTGTATGATTCCCCTGTAAATGTGTTGAAGGCGTCAAGCTATGCCTCTTCTCTCTATCTCTATGATGGTGATCTCTATGTGCTCTCGTCACCATATAGTTCCCATCTTTGCCGTGAGAGGGCGACAGCGCCGCCTGTAGCCCTAACCCAAAGTTCAACAAAGAATCGGGACCACTCGACCGCATCACGTTTTTACTAGACGAAGGGGCTTCAAGCAGCGAAGCGTCACTATTACTCGCAACTTCTTGATTTTCTACTTGAGTTTGAGACGTGTTACTTGCACCAGATGCATTTAATTTTGGACTTTCAGACGGCGGCAAGCTGACGTTCAAAGATGTATTTGTTGCCGTCGAACTCTCGTTCAAACTCAACACTCCCATAGAAGTGTTGAGAGACTCATCGTTGTTCGTTTCTTCCTCGGGCTGGGTCTGATTTTGATTCTGGTTGTGATTTTGATTTTGGGTCGTATTACTAGCTATTACGGTCGCATTTCGCTGGGTATTATTGTCGGGGGAACTCGGAAGGCTTGGTTCTGCGCTTTCACAAGTACTTGTGTTTGAGCTTGTGTTTGGAGTAGTCGTTGAACTGACTCCGACTGACGGCGTGTTCATACTCGAACTAGAATCGGAACTGACATTGTTAGTATTAAAATTGGCCACGGATACGGGAAAATGTTCGTGGACTCTTACATTTTGATACGTAGTCTCGACCTTATGTACCGGCGTTGAATTATAGCTATCGTATTTCACTGTCCGTAATCTATCGTAATTTTCTCCTATCCGCGACACGCTTTGAATTCCCATAGTTCCCTGTTGCTTGTTATGCATGTTCGTGAATTGTATAAGGTCTAAAGAATGTTTTGTTTGGGTTGGTTCCATGATGTTTCTGGGTACTGCGGTAGTGGTGACGAGGCCGCCGTGGGAGATAGCGGTGACGTGTTGGTTGATGGGCTGTGGTACCAATATTTGCGCTTGTTGGGCCAACATTGTTTGGGCAGCGTGATAGTTGGGATGTGACTGGCTCATTGTCGCCATATTTTGGTAGTTACCCTGTACTGTGGCGGGCGTTGACATGGACATTTGTTGGTAGCGGTGAGAGTGCTGTAATGAAAAATAAAACATTTAACTAAATTTTTTTTAATACCACTAAGGTGGCAAATAAGCATACGGGCCACCTAATGGTAAGGTTATTATCTCTAATATATAAAATTCTCGTGTCACAGTTTTCGTTGCCATACTCCTCCGAAACGGCTTGACCGATTTTGATGAAATTTTTTGTGCTTATCGGGGAGGTCTGAGAATAGGCCAACATCTATTTTTCATACCCCTAATTTTTTTTTTTATGGCAAAACAACGTTTGCGGGGCAGCTAGTTATATTATATATACCAAGACCCAGAACAATATTTGCTCCGTGTGGTGATCGAAGTCACAACCCGTTTGTAGAAGCCGCTCAGACGCTGCACCAAATGTGTGGTCCAAAAATTTTCGTTCATGACATTGGTGACGTCACCGCGTACCAACGCATTTAAGAGTTACTTGGCGTATATACTTCTACCTACTTTTCTATGGATATCACTAATAAGTAACCTGTGCATGATGTCTGTGATCCGAGTGTGACGGTCTTACGTGTTCTGGTACGGGAGGCACGGGGCGGTTCAGCGGCACACTGCAAGTATACAACGAGTATTAAAACACACAAACTCTCTCTCTGTCTCTTTCTTCCATGATATTTTAATTTTTGAACACAGCATAGCAGTAGAGGAGGAGAGGAGGGATGAAACGCTATGAATATTAGATTATGTATGACACTGAAAATAAACCGGATCTCTATTTTGGTCACTTTTTCATCATCGTCCTGCCCTTGTCCCAATTTATTTGTGGTCGGCGCTGCACCTATATCCTTTTCTTCCATTCATCTCTGTCAGCCGTCACATCATCATTCACTCTCTTTTCTATGATGTCTGCGTCATTCCTCTTTCCTTTGGCCTCTTTTTACATAAAAAAATTAATTTGGTTATATATGTAAGTGCTGACCTGTTCATGAGCTGCCTCGCTGCCTGGTTGAGCTCTACGAAGGCGATGGGGAAGATGCCCACGCGCTGGTCCAGCCTCCCCTCCGCCCAGTTGTCGTCTACGCGACGGTGCACCGTTATTATAGCACCTACAAATTTAAATAAATTATAAATTATTTTGCATCCTGTAATACGTTTCATAAAATTTGTTATACCTAATATATTATGGTTCTCCTCTCACAGCGAGAGAAGTTCTCTGAGAGGAGACCCGTGACATGTGGTGGGAAAGTCAATGGGTTGATGATTTGGTTTCAAGAAGAAGTAGCCTTCTACTTTTCTACTGTTATTGAAATGTAAACTTACATATTTAAACGTGTTTGTTTGGAAAGCTCTTCAATAAATTTGATACATGGGTTGATGGGTGACATGAAAATACTCTTAAAGGCCCCAGGATATCATGGGACACAAACAATAGAAAAATAAAAGCCTTTAGGGTCTGAAAAAATGAAACAAAACAAAGCTCCATAACCTTGACCAGCCTTTTAAATCATTGACAAATCACATTGTCGAATTATATCAAAATTATAATGCGTTTTCTATTGAACAAACAACCGACAAACGCCAACGGAAAATCTTAGTTTATCAAGGTATGGGTATCTCATACCTTTATCAAACGCCAGACAGCCTTCTTCGTCAGGAGCGGACATCCGAAAATCGTACAACGCTTTACACAGTGCAGTGGCGACCGGCAACGGTACCACGACCTGCAAATATAACATTAAATTATATTAATTCTGAACGGTAGTATCAGGAAAGCATTAACCAAACACTAAACAACAAAGTCTTCCCGTAGACTGCTGATCACGAGGTCGTGGGTTCGTGGTATTACGATTTTTAAAGTTTCATATTTCATTGAAAAGCCGGCACTGTAAACTGGATTTTTGTACCTACTTTTTTTTTGCTTAGCGTGTGGAAAATCCTCATGGAGTTCCGACACCCGGGGAGGCGGTGGGGCGTGTCGGACTCCACCCAGAGTGAGTGACCTACCCACTAAAAACCACACGGTGTTCCTTCTCGCACCTGCTGCGTCGGGGGCTACGGGAACAGGGCATTCTTCCGCGGCCCCCGACTGGTGATGGCTATTCACAATATTTAAGAAACGTAGTAACGCTTATTAACATACCCCAAAAAAGGAAAACAACATTAAGAATGAAAAATAGAAAAACTATTAAAGTAGACAAATATTAGTTAAAATAGGTACTTAGGCATTTCTGTTAAATAATCTGGTTCCCTGACATGACAGCTGACAAAATTTTTGGCTTTGATAATTAATTATATTTTTACGGGGTATTTTGTAACACGTTGTATATTTTAATCAACATACCTGTAGATAGGTGATAGGGAACATGCCAGTCCTGCCGGAACATTCTCCCTGATACCAGAACGGGTCCAATTTCTTCTGTATTAGTACTGTTTCACCTTTCTTGAACGACAGGTCCCTAAAAAATAAACATAATAATCTGATACTCTGGTTTGAGATAATAAACAAATAGTAAACATTTTATGTAGTCTTTAAAGCTTTGTTAAATAATAATGCATTACTTTTTGCGCACATCTGTCTCAAAACAATCTTAATAAATACTAATATGGCGACACGTTTGGCCTAGCGGCTGAGCAATCGGCTTCTGCGACACGGGTTGTGGGTTCCATCCCCGCACGGAACGAAAAGAAAAGAACGGAAGATACGTATGACATACAGGTAGTTGTTCCGGGTCTGGCTGTTTGTGTATGTGATAATTTGTGTTTTAAACGCACCCACGAAACAGTAAAGTCCTAGTGCGGGGCAACGTTTTTTATATAAAAAAAAATTGAAGTACGGTAGAACCAACCCTAACGAGTCATATTTTAAACGTTATTATCAACTAGCTACATGGTTCCATGCCGAGAGAGAAATATTAGTAAATGACCTTCAATTGTCTAAAAACAATGTAGGATTATTTCACGAAATTTTGTCTATGCCGTTGTCTGATGCTGCTAAAGATTTATTTAGATTTGTAAGTCTTCGCTTTATGTAGTTAATTTTGTAAATATTATGTTGTTATAAGGTACGATGGGACTGTCATGTATTGTATATAAAAGTCCCTAATTAAAATAAAGAAAAAAAAAAATAGCTATGCCCAGCTATTTTAATTTATGATGTAATAAACTCAAAATAATTCAGGGATAGTGCGGCTTTGTATCATATAAATAATTTTCAGAATCGGTTCAGTAGTTTCAGAGTTACATGAAATATATAGGTAAGTAGAATAAGTAAAGATTGAACACGTTTTACCACAGTAGATTTACTAATTTCATATACAACAACGCACTTCCACAATATTTATGTATGTTAGAATATGTATACACGAGGATTTAGCACACTAAGCGCATACTGCATACTGTTGTGAGTCATAGGCTACCCATTCAGGGTAGCCTATGACTCACAACAGTAATGCATCAAGTTCAATGATTACTAATTGAAATCAAGTGGTTCACACAACTTGTCGACTTTACCAACGCGTCTTATTCATCATTGTCTTTTCTGACTCATTTATAATTTCGGATAGTTTGTTTTTAATTAAATTTAATTAAAACACACCCAGAATCTCTCTGCCACTGCCTGTCGCATGCCCAAATACTTATCCTAGAACAACAATCATTAAGCTTATTAGCGTGCATGTAAAGCGCGGGAATCGAATAAAATTATGCAAATATATGTTAGCGTAATGAAATTGTACAATGTGTACTGTTCTTTCGATCTAACTGCATCGTTAGTCTAGTTGTCATAAGCGCAACTGCTACGCTAGAGGTCCTGGGTTCGATTCCCAGGTCGAGTAAAGTGATATAGGTTTTTTTATGAAATTCTCAGTAACAGCTCGGAAATTGGATTTGTGCCCGGTTTATGGCAATAGGCTTGCCCCTTGCACATGAGACCGAACTGTAGGTTTACAGCAGTACCTACAGGCGTGATGATGGTATGTTCTGTTGATGTTCCTTTTTAAAAAAGAACGTTTCCCATACAAACTGAACAATTCAATCATTCGTTTTGTATTGAAAGCTTTTTAGTGTTATAAATGGATGACTTGTAGCACAGTTCTCTGTGCCTGTATGGATGGATGACCGTAATGTATTCTTACCGAAAAATATTCGTGCGGCAAAGATACGTCCTAGTCTTATAAATTAGAATTGGGTTTCAGAATTCGGACGTATTTAATAGTAAAATACTGGAATTGTTACGCAAAACGTGAACTACATATAGAACAACATTTATCATGAACTCTTACATTATCTCAACAAATAAATCAATCATTATTTACAATCACAGTAAACAATATGACTCATTAGTGCTAATGAATAAATAAGCGGGAATCTTGTTTACTAAAATAACGATGCTAATGTCAAATCTTTATGTGTAGTTTATATTGAGGTGCTCTTAATAACTAGACTGATTCAACTGATCTGCAAGGTTAAGCTGCGCTAGCCGCGGTCAGTCTGTGGAGGGGTAACCATCCTTAACACATCGAGACCCCTCCGTGGATCGGAGAGCATGTAAAGCCGTTGGCCCCGGTTCATGCTAACAGCTATGACAATCGTGAGTTGTATTCAGAAGCCAACAACAACCAACCTATCGTCAGGATATCGGTATTGCCCAGAAAGTGGGTAGCACAGGTCTGATGGCACTAGGTTCGTGTTAAATACTGACATTCAACTGATTTTATTTGTACCCCATACTCAACACAGTTAGGAAAAGCGTCAGAGGATGTGAATATGTGTTTCATGCATTTGAAATAAGGTTGTTTATACATATATTATACATATATGTCACCGTAAACTTGTAAAATAAATAGCGTTGGATTATAATCCATCTCGCGGCATTGTAAACTGTTGACAACCATACAATTTAACGCATTATTTTTCGGTAGATTATAATCTATCGAAGCAAAACCGTCAAATTATGAAATGGCATGCGTCGGGACGCACCTCGCGCGCTGATTGGTTGAACGTCATTTGCCCCACGATCTGGCGAGATAGATTATAATCTAACAGTATTTACAATTTTACGGTGACATATTATATTATCTTCATGTGTTTCATCAAGGGTGCACAGTCAGCCTTTGTATAATGAATAATCCAGATTTATTGATGATGTCGTACTTTTGTTTTGCTTAGACCAATCTTAATTTCACGCTAATTATCGCGGATAAACTTCCTAACCTCATCTTCGAACCTTTTTTTACTTTTAAGTATAGCATTCATGCAATTCTTTAAATGAGTTAAGAAAAAATAGCTTTTTCCCACTATTCTAACACATGTCAGTATCAGATAACATTATCGAGTTGCTTCTATGGGATAATTTATGATAGACGAGTGGGTATTCAAATGAACACATTCATAGTTTCTACGGGGACAATACTTAGTTAACTTAGTGCAAGCTTAGCGAAATGGAAAATGATTATCATTGACATACATAGTTCTGTAATTTCACACGATGCAAGCTGTCACAGTAAAGGGATAGAGATTTTTTTAAACGTGACCCACACTAGGATTTTCTTCTGTATCCTGGGTGCGTTTACAAACACAAACACCCAGATCCGAAAAACTACCTGTAGGTCACACAAATATTTGTTTCGTGTGGGGATAGAACCCACAACCCGTGGCGCAGAAGCCGATCGCGCAACGGCTGCGCCAATGGTTTTTTTTAATTCATGCTAAGCCTACGCTTGACTGCTACTTCGTCTGATGTTAAGCGACATTACGATCTACGATAGAGCACGCTTACCTTAAGAAACCGATTCATTCGAGATTTAAAGACACCCAGATTAGGTATAGCTATTGGGAAGACCCACTCGGGAAGCTCATTCCACATTTCAGTGGTGCGTGTCGTCAAATTTATCATATAAATCTCTTGCAAGTATAAAATATATCTACAATCCTTCTAAATCATTCTTGTGACAACACCATAATATAAACATAATAATCTAAAATATACACATATCAAAAATTGTTAAGGAAATGCCGTAGATTAACATATAATTCAAATCATTAACACTCCAATTTAAAATTATCATTAAGTCGTATGTCTAACCCTTAAATTAAAAATGCATGATGAGGTAATCTCACCCCGCCTCTTTAGAAATGAAGTCGTAGAGAGCTCTCCCGTGCGGTGGCAACTGTTTACCGCCTGCCTGAACACCCTGTAGCGGCTTGAACAATACACAAGAACATAATTAGTTCAACTTCAACAGTTTCATCTACTACTAATTAAAATTATTCACTGATTTACTTTTGCTGCGAAAAATATTCAAATTTTGTACGTGCTTGGTGGTTTGAATTGGGGTTTTGTAAAGAAACTTTCATTAAAAGTTCTTCCTTACAGTTATCCAGGCTTTTCTGGTCTTATAACTTGACTTCACGGACCAGGGACCACTGTTGATAGATGACCTATATATATAGTCCCACGACTATACATAAGTATAGGTTTTGTGATATAATATTATTTGACATGTTAAACATATCTACCCGAGACCATGGACGCTGTAAAGGGTCCGAAACGTCGGGATTAATAACATCAATATAACGCGATAAAATCCGTAAAAAGTAGTTTTATTTCAATGTATAATATTCGCGTAAATGTCAGAAATTAATATTTTGTGACAATTTTGACCCCTTACTGGAATGTCATATTCTTACCACGAGCTAAGGACGCGTAATTTGTAAGCGCTAGACTATGCTACGCTGCCTATAACCTACAACTACATCTTGCAGTTACAAGAAATACAATAGTGATACTGATAACTGAAAAAGGACTTGATAGTTTTTGTTTTGTTTTTTGAGACATTGTAGAATGACTCTTTAAAAATGCAGTAAGTATGTTTAGGGTAGGTACATTAAAGGGTGATGACGTCACTATTCTTCTTGGCACCATGGGTAATCCAATAATCATCAACATGCCAACTGAGCTTATATTTTAGCCACCTGCCTGATGTCGACACGATGAAAGAAATAAGTCTTTGAAATTACCTGAACATGTCCAGTTCTTGACGTCCGTTGTCCAGTTAGTATTCTTTTCGGCGCAGAGTTCTTCATGCCTTCGAGGATCCTCATGAGCAGCACGTTCGGAGGCAGCTCCTCCACTTTCGCTTCCACCAGGATCCTGCATTCTGGACATCGTAGCTCCTTGTGGGATTCTACTATCACCTGAAATATAAATAGTTTAGATCGGGATCAGAAATCGGACCAAATATTTGTATAAAAATTATAAGTTTAATGTCGAAGAAAACTTTGTGTCAAAGAGGAATTTTAAGGTAAAGAAAAACCTCGAAAAATTTAAGGGTCGTTTAGGTACATACTTATAATTAATGCCCTTAGATTTATTATTATTATTAATCAGGGATAGCTAAAACAAGTCAACGTGTAAGATAATGATAAGTATGGTAGAACCTTACGAACTCGGATAAGAGGGCCTTACATTTTCAGACCTCAGTGGATTCGTGAAACGACTATTATAGGTACCTATATGACATGGAAATAGAAGCCTAGCAACAAGATAGACCAACCTTGAAACATTGCTTTGTTTGCGTTAGTAAAACAATTGTAAACTTTCGTGTAGTCAATTATTTATTTTGCGAAATATTTGTATAGATACGCCGTATCAAATGCCAAAAGAGACACATAGTAGGTACCTATGTGTCTGCGGACTCCCATAGGTTTTAATTCTTGGATCCTTATGAAATAAGTCGAAATGACCGGATTTTGGTTTAAACGAAGGGCGTTGACCATCCTACGCTTGTGACGTTACTAATAGAAGGAAACAAATAGTTCTAATGGTCGTAGGCGATGGGCTAATTACATCATATACTTTTTAGTATTAAACTTTGAACCAGAACCTTTTTTCATAAAACAGGACAAATGGTTGGTTAAATAGTAAAGTGTAATTTCTCAAAATTTGGTTCTATTCAAGAAAACGACTGGCAACATTAACAGCTGGCATTCTACCGGCTGGTGTTTTTGCACTTGCTACATCTAGAAAATATGATGTATTATCTTATAAATGTATTTTATCAATAAAAAATATACTAAAAATAAATAAATATTTAATTTAAATAAATTAAAGTTTGAGAAATGACTCTTTTCTATTTATTCGACGATATCACCCACCCAGTAAAAATATATGCACATAGTAATTTCCCACAATGTTTGTAAATGGAGATTGTCTCTAAGAAAAATGGTTGGTTCATCAACCACGTTATGTTATTAAAACGAGAACTACAAAATGGAATGGAAAATTAAATTACTCATATCTACGTTAGTTCTTTTTTGAAGACGACAGATGATATGAGAGAATCCGTACAAAATAATATTATTGGACGTAGGAGGACTCCTTGAATGCAGCGAACAATGTTTTAAAAGGACAAACAATTGAACAGCCAGCTGCAGATTGTTCACGGTGAAATTAAAATAATCTGTCCCTTATACTTAAATGTTACAGATTCGGTAACGTTTAACGATTTTTTCTTTGGTAAAATTACAAGCTTCAGTACCCAGTAATTGATAGTGTAGGTATTATAGGAAGGCATCCATATTCTATGAATGCATCTTAGCGGCGCAGTTTTGACAGCTCTCGTTAGCTGTCAAAATGTCGATTTTATTAACAGAAGTTTTTTTTTATCAATTCCTCATTTTTTAATTTGCTTTGTTTTGCCCTGGACCATAATATTACAGCAGATAGTATTTCCTCTTCCTCTCTTAGCACTGTCTAGTTTCATATGAATTAGTTCAATAAAAGACTGAACTCACTTTCGCATTGTCGTCGTTGTTACTAGATATCACTTTTTTTTATAAAAGACGTGTACTTTAATGTTTAATAAGCTATTTCTAAAAAAAAAATACACTAAACTACCGAGAATATAGTAGCCAGTGTGTCAACCTGACCAATTAGCTAATGTGGTCGTGTTTGCGACAAAAACGCATATCCATTAGCTAACGTAGGAGTTGTTGCCAAAACGGTCGAGATCAATGTGACATTAATAGGAATGCAGCAATGTAACGGTACAAATCGTTTCAGTTGAAAGAAGGAGATGCGAATCATTAGAATCCTACGTAAAATAAAGAATGTACACACCGCAGGAAATTATTGTTTTAACTTTAGGCTTACGTTCGAAGGTTAACTATGTAACTTACAATGGTCTATTAAAAAAAAAACAATTTTCACCATCTAGAGTCACAATATGTATTGTGTAGAAGGAACCGTGACCCTCCAGAGGGTCGAAACACTTGTTTTCAGTTTGTTAAAATGCTTAAAAAACACAAATAAAGGTAGGTACATAACTTAATACATACCATCGTGCCTATATTCCGGCAGGTGTACTTATGTACACCTACAATTCACCGGTATTTTAGGTCCCAAATAATAGGGCCGTCTATTTATATATTTTTATATACATATATTACTAGAAGTTGTAGGATTACACCGACAGTGGAAGTAAAGACCTCAATCGAGAGTTCCCCTGAAGCTTTTTTAGTGGCGAAAAATTCTCAACGGAATAAGAGTACTCGGCGGAATACAGGCGCTCGATGCTAATAGATACCATGTAATAATACGGTATCGGATATTATCGGCATGCGCTAATCTAACAAGATTGTTTGACAGATAAAATTTCAAGGTTTGCATAATCAATGCACTTATGAACCTCTAATATTGACCAAAGGTTTGGTAAATAATACAATATACTTTTAGTTTTAGCCGACGTGAGTTCGTTGTATCCTTTTTAACGTTATTCAATTCCTTGGGCGTCCGGTCTGCATTATTATCACATAAAAACATTAAAGGCGAAATTAAAAAAATATATATACTCTTAATTTATTTTTATTTTAATTACGTATTTTGTTTGTACGGGTATTAAATACAAATTGGCATTTTCACAAAAACAAACGCTATCTAATAAAATATTCATAATATCACAAACGAAGATAATCTTCGACTTTATCTAATCAATCAACTATCAACAAGTTTTGTAAGTCAAGGTGGAACGAATTGACGTGTATCTATAATAGGCGTGTTATATGTATAAAGATTTAAAAATATATGTTTAAAAGATAACTTTGGTTACGTCCGCTTCGCTTTGTCGTAAATTAAAACTTTGCACAAAACTTACAATATTGTCCCACTCCGGTCTCCCCCCATTTTTTCTACTTTACTCTTTGTTGCGTTACTTTCAGTAATAAAAACACTTTGGTGTAACTTTTGGATTGTGAACTTTGTCACTTCGAACGAGGCCAGCGTGGTGGATTACTAACCTGATCTCGTGAGCTGAGAAGGAATCTATTACCAACATATACCACGAAACATACAGAGCGATTCTATTGTGCAAACATCGTGCATAAAAGCTAGTTTGTAATAAATATGTATAAGAAATAATTGTCAAAAGTAAACTATTGAACCTGATTGCAAAACTTGAGCAAAGAATACGGCTGAAATGAAAGGTTTCTTTACAAAATAAATCCTACTTTATGTAAATCTCTTCCGACCAGTTTTTTTTTATATTTTAAGCCTGCTTATTTACGATCATTGCTTACTTCAATCAGTCATAACACAACATATCAATAGTGAAAACAGAAACTATATACATAAAGATACTGGACTCGTTTATCTAGTTAATTGTTGCTGATGACTCATCAACTCAAACGATATACCTCTAGTCTGTCTATAATTAAATAGCCGTCAAGACCTTAAGTTGAAGATCTTGGAGCTTTTTTAGGTCCGACATAGTTAATAGTTCGTTCTTGGAGCTTAGAGCGACAATTACAGCTTAAATAAGTTCCTTTGTATGCTTACCATGTGCCAGCAGCATGACCTCTTTGGCACAATTCACATTCGTAATAGCTGCGGTTAGTAAAAAATATTAGCTTACGCTGTATCGTGTCTTATCCCAGCAAAACAAATGGGTTTGATACACCGCGTACAGTTTATTAGCGATTACTTTCCGTTTTTGAATGAAACATAATTGATATCTTTATAATAATATTTGATAGATCAAATATCTATCAAGCTCAAGATTTATCTAGCTTTTTCAAGAAGCAATGGATTCACAATCGAAAAGATATTCTTTTTAGATGATGCTTGATTAAAATGTTTATGAGAAACTTGCAAAACTGCCATTTTGACAGACTCTCACAAACTCTCTCGACCTTAAACTTAAATAATTCTAACGAAAATTAAGCAATTAAGTTGTTCCATTCTTTCTCTATCAAGAGCATAACATCCAACCTCTTCTTAAAAATAAACTTTCAAAGCGTCAAACAATTAATGGAGACATTGGCTGTCTCCCCACCAACAAATCCTGCTTCCCCTTAAACTGGGGTATCTACAAATAAATACGGCACTTTTGGATGAACGGCAAATATAAATAAACAATTACGGCCTTAGACATTAGTACACGCCAGAATCGGGCAGAGGCCGCTCTATTTATAAATGTCGGCCCTGTTTGAAATGTACATGGTCAGGCAACCCACTGGCGCACATCAAGTAAGTAGGACAATTAGTGATCAATAACATTCAACGAAGCTTTATTACCAATTTATATTTTACTTTTATGTATGTCCTTCTCTACAGTACAAACTTACAGTCCACATAACGCACTGCAAAATCCATACCACTTAATGTCTGTCAGTTGTTACGTTTTCACGCGTAAACCGATGAAACAAATTTCATGGATTTGGACCTTGCAGAAAGACACATGAAACCACGGACAAAAGCTAATACTGTTAGGCAAGGGCCTGCACTCACAATAAGAAGGATAAGGTTTTAGTACCTACACCATAATGGGCTACAGTGCAGATTGCCGAAGACTACACCTCCATACATTTTGCGAATAGTCCGTATACATCAAGACTTTTTTAAATCTGCTTGTTACTTTCTTACGTTATAGCACAACTTAAACGTGCAAGTCTTAAGTGTTATTTCTCAGGCAATTGCCGAACGCACGCGAACCTGCCCTCACATAATATTTCTGTAGTAGTAGTGTTTTATTTTATCACAATAAAAAAAAACAGTCAGTAGGTTATAAGTGAGACTGTCCTGGCTACACCGGACGATTATTCATATATCGTCACTCGTAGAGGTTCCTTTAATGTACTATAAAAATATTATTAAGAACATAACAATATAGTTGTATCAAATACAATATGTGGACAATTTAAAAATAGAGCAGTGATTATATTCAATATTGTATTTGTGACTTAATCCGTTTACACTTCGTGGCAATGACATCATAAGCGGCGAGATTACAAGAATCAGCCGCCGGTGAAAGTGAACGACACGCAACAGGCGAGTGGCGATCGATAAAGTTTAAAATAAAAGTAGCCAAGTCTGCGTGTTAAATATGCAGAGGATTTCTGTAAATAGGTTGTTGTGCGAACACGAACCAAATAACATGAAAAGACAACTCGAATGGAACAGGAATTTCTAGCAGTAGTAGTAGCTACTATAATGATTTTAAATCCATAAGAAAATCGAAGTGGCAGGTTCATACGTTGAAGACGAAGTTTCCTTGGCTCGTATAGTGGTTTCAAGTAACTGTCCGTTACGCCTAAACCGCAGAACCGATCTTGATGAAATTTGGTACAGGGATAGAATAGACCCTGAATAAGGACCTAAACTAACTTTGTTTCAAAACGCACTTTGGGTTGCGGATGAAACTGCGAGCAACAGTTAGTCGTTTATAAAAGTATAAAAATATGATCGTAAACATCACAATATTTGTCGAATTCAAAACATTAACCTTCCTAATGTTGCCAATAAATTCTTAGGAGTGTTACTACAACCACATTTGGCAAGTCAATTGGCGAATGCAGTATGATGTAACTATTACTTTAAATACTAGAGTTCACCTTCAATATTTCAGCTATTCTTATCTCTTAGCCGCATGATGTTTTTTTAAGCACACGTTTTTGCTAAAATAATAAAATTCCTGTAACTATACACGATCATCCGTTGTATTGACCGTAATTAAAGCTTGCTATAAGATGCAATAACATGCTGTACAGTTTTGCAGCCGGACCCGTTGAGTAAAAGTGTTTTGGTTAGTACGACAATCGCTTTAACAATCTTTCATAAAGGTACAGACGCCAGCAGGTCAAGCTATCCAAAACTGTTCAATTTTCCTAATAGAAAATGAATCTTAATGTGTTGTGTTAAAGTTGAAAATCTATCAAAGAAATTTAACAGATTGTGGTAGCTTGATGTGCTGGCCTATGTACAACACCTGAAGACTGCGTAGTACATGGTGGGAAAATCTTGGATTTTTCTGGCGCCAAAACGTCAATCAGTCGGACTTACTCCTAACAAAATTGAAATGGATGACTTATCCTCTATCCATCATATATCCATCTTTGCTAGATATCACTATAGTATCAATAAAGTGAAAAGAGTAAATCATATCTTGAAATCGAGACGATATGACTCACTCTTTCATATGAAAAACTCCTTTGACTTTTTGAAGTGCAGATAAGGACGAAAGTTTATCTGATATGTATCGTATCACCGAGATGAATTAGGGAATAGACAACAAAAATAAATAGAATAGACATTACCAAACGTGATGTGATGGCCATAATATTTGGTGCATACATCAAGTGAGCCTACGCCTACGCCTAGCCTACTAATCATCATCATATGGCTAATCAGTAGTCGTTCGGAAATTCAGGCCTCAGAAAAGTTTCTACTTTGTATAAAAAGTGCTTACTCTGAGGTCTGTGGGGGTTTCTAGACGAACGTACTTGACAGGCAGCACAATACATAGGTAGCCAATAGCCATCCGTTTAATTTTACTTGTAGGAAGGAATCTTTAACTACTAACATGATTTTGAAAATTACTTCTCTGATTGAGAGCCACACTATCCCAAGTCTCAAGTGCTATAGATTGTTTTATTTAAACAAAGTTGCGTGCGACAGCATATATTTTAAATTTTGGGAAATTTTCCATATTTGCGAATCTAATAACTGCCAGTCGTAAAGCCAAAGGTATACTAGCCATCGAGGAAATTGTTAGTAAACAGTAAAAGTTAGTGAGTGTAGGTATGTGAATCTCTAGTCTATTTCCTCCTTTTGCCCAGTATGTTGTGGTACATTTACCGCGTAACGAGCAGTCTTATTACGTCAGGACGTTAGTATTTAACGCAGAGTAGGTAGTTAAGACTTCCGCGGTGACCTAACTAGTGGTAGTGGGGATATTCCAATCCTAAAGTACTACCGGAACTCAAAAGGTTCTTAAGCTTAAATGGAGCTGGGCTGGTATGTCTGTCGCATGTGCGACGACGACGGGCCAAAATTATATGAACATACCATCACGCCTGAATTCCCCGAAGGGTTAGGCAGGTGTGTACTTATTTGTACACCCACATTTCGCCGGTAAGTTTTGGTCCCATGTAATAGGGGGCGAGCCTATTGCCATTAACTGGGCACAAATCCAGACTCCGAGCTGCTAATGAGAATTTCATAGAAAAACCCAATAACACTTTGCTCGACCTGGGGATCGAACCCAGGACCTCTAGAGTAGCAGTCGCGCTTAGGACCACTAGACTAATGAGGTAGTCTAAAATTATATGAAGCTTCTGATTAATCGTGATACCTTTAATGCAGATTGTCACAATGTCGGTATAGTTGGAGAAATGAAGGAGAGGACTTTGCCTAGTAGCGGAACACTACTAGGCTAATAGCATAATAGTATAAGAACGTATGTAATAAATAATTGGACTAAATTGATAGATACCTACATCTTCTACAGTTCACCGTATACATCTGGCGTCATACTCAATTGTGGAATAAGGTCGTTTTATTTAATCTTTCTTATAAAACGATGAATCTTTTAATAAAACTAAACTAATTCTGGTTAATTAATTTAATGGGTGCCACAAGGCTCGATTTTTGGCAATAAGTTAAACACCTAAAACATGAACGTATCATCACAGACACTGTCTACCCCTTCACAGATGGTGTAATGTCATATTTATACTATGTAAGTTTTTAGATACTTTGAGCAAATCGATCACTTTCAATGAATACTGACTCATGTTTATAAACGCGTGTTAAGGTCAGGCTTCCACAAAATAACGGGATTTTAACGTTCACAGAATGAGCTGGCAATAAGGACGAAATTTACTGAGGTAATGATATAGGTTTACTACCTAGGAAACTACTAGATAGCTAAGTATATGTATGGACTACTAGAATAATAGCTTGGAATAGCAGTTTCTCAAGGACAACGAGTTCTGGGGCTTCAGGAAACCTCTAGTAAAATTTAACGAAATTGGTTCCGACGTGAAGGCGTAATAAGCAGATTGACAAACGAACTTAAAACTTATTATAATAGCAATGACAACTGTACTGCGTCAGTATCCTACTGGTCTTAAGCGTGCCTGCTACGCTAGACCTGGGAATCAAACCCAGGACGGGTTTGATTCCCAGGTCGAGCAGTGTTATTGGGGTTTTCTATGAAAGCCTCGGTAGCAGCTAGAATTATAGAATTGTGCCCAGTTAATGACAATAGGCTGACTCCCTTTTACATGGGACCTAAATATACCGAGAACTGTGAATGTACATTAGAATAATAATTATGATTTTTTAAGTTACGATGATATAGTGTCATCGTCACAGAGGGTCTACTCCCTATCTCCGTCAACGAAGTTACGAGCCGTTCGAAAGTTCTCCGAAACTTCGGAGTCCGATAAAACAAGTGTCATATTCAATTTTTCTAACGGGTAAACCCCGTAACGAAGGTCGAAACTACGGACTTCGTGCTTAGGGAGTAGACCCCCTGTATGTTCAAGGCTGTGCTACTTCTGCATCAATTAATAAACTACAAAACAGTTCTTAGCTTGTATCAAAATGTTCCCCATATCAATAATACTCAGTGCCTAGCAACAATTTGCCAATGCCTAAGGCCAGGCGTAGACTGGGGAATGGCGATTGAAAGGTCGTGAGTTTAACCCGTCCTAACTTGCTTATTGTAGCAAACACGCTCGGCTGGAGGGGGTTAAAAGGATTGTAATAATGCATCTTACATTACATACACATTGCGATTGTTTTTAAATAATTATTGGAATGCAAGAATGATGCACGATAAAAGGGGGTTAAGAATATAATACGCGCATTTCACACTATAAGCATCATTTTTAAAACAATAAAATAACGATTGAATAACAATTGATTTCTGTAATATAAAGGAACAATAATAATTCAAAGGAAAATTGCAGATTTGAAACATTTAATACAAGCTATCAACTAAAAATACTGATAACTGAAGTAAAATTAAAAACTATTCTTGGAAGACTCTTGGTATACAATTGTAGTGATATTAATTCTATAAAAACCCGTAAGACCTTCAAAGGGAGACCACGACCCTCTAGTTCACGTTCTTCTTTAAACAAACATATTTTTAATCCCCAGATATATAATACTTTTTCACCTTTGTTTACACACTGTATATTACGGAATAAACAAAGTAAGAGTGCAATGAGTGCATGCCTACTCAAATGTCAAATAAAAAAAGGAAGTATAAATAGCGCGCATGTGAATGCGCATGGGGCCATAGACACAGGAAAGCAATATAGTTTGTGGTAATGGGACTTACCAGTCCAAAATGTTTTTCCTTTTGGCATTATATCGATGAAGACTTTCACTTATAAAGAAAAGAAAACCGATGAAATGTAGAAAACAATCTAACAATGTAAGTACTTACATATATAATATGGCAGCCGTGTGCTTTAATAGGTATTTCAAATCTCAATAATTGTGTAATGGATAATGAAGATGACATTTTTATATGTAATTTTAAATTTTCAGATGATGTGAAGATCAAATCCAATATGTAATAACAAGAACCCTCAATTACTCGATCCCGCACTCGTAATTAAATAAAAATTGAGTAATAAATAATAGTAAGTATACTATCGAAAAACCATTTTTCGATTTATTATGAACGGTGCATACAAATTTCTTACTTTATAGGACTAAATGCGTCAAATACCATAACTATACTTAGTTTAAACATTTATTTTTAAAATATTTGCCGTAATCTGCAAGGCTTCATTAAACATAAATATTTAGAGGAAATGGATAAACAAATAATAAAACAAAAGATGCATTGACCACATATTTACATGCAGAGGAAACCGCAAAATACCACATCATAACATTATGACATAAAGAACACAATTAAACAGTGACGGGGAACGTCAAATGAAATGAATGAGTGAATGATTCAGACGTGACTCAGGCGTGCGTTTAGATAGGGCAAGTTAACTACAGCTTATTTACAATAGCGGAGGGTAAAGCAGGATGCAATGACGGGGAGGGGGGGGGAATGTATTAAGTGTGAAACGCGAAGTACCATTGCCGGATTGGTGGATGACGAAAAGACTGTATCCCTTGATCATTTAATATCCAGATTAACTTTTAATTGTCAAATTTGGTATTCGAGATATTTATACACCGTGTTTTTTTGTCGTCTTACAGCCGAAATGTTATACATCTACTCATCATGACCAACAATTTCTTTTATGGGATCAACCATGAAGTGCAAATCAGCTACATCCTACATTTCGTCGAGAGACCTGAACTTTTTCTAAGAAACTGTTCTCTTTTTTTTTCAATATTTCACCCATATCTAGTAGAAATAATGTTGAAATAATGGTTTCCTTTTGGCTGTAAGATGACAAAAAAACACGGTGTATAGGTGACTGATGATGACCGGGTGCTGTCGATCAATAAGTTTTAATAAGTTCTTGGTCCAATCCTTTCCAGTCTACAATTCCAGAATACAACTAGTATCTACAAAAACAATTATTGGTCTCTTTACCAAAGGTATTTATTTAGATATTCACATTTTAACGTTAACATTAGAAGTTTTACTAAAAACATTCAGCACGACAACACTGATCTCAACGTGTGAACGCTTTACACCGGTAGTGCGTGTTTAATGTTTATATTCCGCTGCCCCAGTTCGTAAGCGGCACCAAAAGTCCCGAACAGATGACTTTGTTACAAAAATTTTGTAACTACATCAACTGATGCTTTAATGACGCGATGTTTATTAGAAATAAACTACTTATAGTGTGTGGCCCTTTGTATTACTTAATTAGCACATTTCATGATCCTCCTGTTGAAGTCGCGGCGGTTTTTCGTTTATTCAGGCACATAATAAATTTAGAAAGTGATATAGAAAGAGATAAAATAAAACCCCAACCCAATAAAAGTATTTTTTCAGGTTTGTGTGTCGACGTGCAATTAAATGGCGAAGTTGAAGTTTACAGTCAATAACCAAGTCAAAGCATCGGATTAAAATAAATACCATACCAATAAAATCGGCCATCATTTGATGTGTTTATTTTAAATATATTTTTATCATGCGCTTTCCCTAGAAGCTAGGGCAATGTCTGAAAGAGGCTTATGAAAAGAAAGTCATTGCAGCTTTGAGTATAACAGTCCTAACTGACGGAGCGTGTAGATCAACCATATTTTAGTAAGAGGATACCGTGGCACGAAAATACCAAGATCAGTTACGTAGATCACATAAAATCTCTAATGGTGCATCCACACCGCAGTTAGTTTTTGTTTAGCAACGTTTCCAAGTGTTAGTGGGCAACATCCGATAACAAAAAGTTATAGTATACGTTGCTGTGAAAGTTGAATGTTACCTAATGTTATCGTGTTGCATACTGTTGCTCAACAAAAAGTAACTATGCACCATATGACCAGAGTAGGTTTTGTGATTTTGGCTAAGGTTTTCTTCACTCTGCACATTCGGTCATGCTCTGTTCTGTAATCTTTACGCACTACACCTACACTACACACACGATTGTTAGCAGTGACGGTGAATATCAACAAACCCATTCATCTTTCTTAACACTGACATCATCGAGTCACTTATGAAATATAAACATCATCTTAAGTTCATACACGTGTCAACGTGATACGTTTAATAATCGAATTGGAGATTTACTCGATATTGATTTTGTAGAAAGCCTTATACTATCATGAGATGTTCTTAGGTTTCAACATCTGCATGTAATCATTTAAATCAACTAATAGAATCGGCATAAAATCAATTTGGACATTTAGTTTTCCTTTTATTACTAGAGCATCCTACGTCCACTTCAGAAAATGCACCTTTGTGCGTTATTAATACGATTCCAACTCGAATTCAATTGTTTAATCGGTGTTCTACCATTTAAGCAGAGTATTAGGCGACTAGATTACATTAGAAATCATTATAATTCTTATTTGACAATCTGAAGCTCTCGTGAGCGGCTAACACGCAAAAATTAATGTGCCCAGCTCTTCTAGGGAAGTTACATGCTTCACGTAATTTATAAACTATAGTTCAGTCCCGAGCCAGTACTGTGCTCACGTGCAGTTCAAACATTTGTAATGTTAATGTCAATTTATTAAAGATACCACATAATTAACAACGTTGCCGATAAACATAGTTACCCATGACTCGATAGTTGTAATTTAACTTTAGTTATTTAATGCTCGTTGCTTCTCTTAAGCCGCGTTTAAACCGTGCGAGAAATATCGTGCAAGATGCGGTATTTTTTAAGAGAGAAACCTTTTTATTCTTTTTGGGTTGAAATCACAGAATCCTTATCTGATCTACGAGAAAGACGTGAGATCTCCGTTTCCTAAAAGTATTATTGGTAGAAATGAAACCAAGCAAACCTATGCTTTAAGCTAAAACAAAATCAGCCTGGGTTTTATTGTGATAATTACGCGATCAGGGTGCAAAAACATTAACACTAAAAGTCTATATCAAACTTTCAAGCAATGACGTTCCGATCCAACAATTGGAATAACTAAACGGGAATGTAGATCGAGTCTTAAAGGTCTTGCCACAGGGCGTTGTCAAAAGGTTATCGGTGATGAACAACAATAGCTTCTAAATATAAGGATATATGTATAAGTTGAAGGATGTAGACCGGAGGTGAAAACTTTAGATACAATATTTATGTAATTATTATGACATACCTACAAGTAGGTACTTGTATCGCGAAACCAATAAACATTTTCGTATTACATGACCAAGAATTTTCATACTATTTGGATATCTGATCCTGGGTACGGAATTTGAAAGTATTATTGCTATATCTATTGTTCCCTCCGCTACCACCACCACCCAGCGCTCGCAAACAGTGCACATCACCCCGTACACTGGCCCACTGCTGGGCACTGGTCCAGATTTGTCTATATTATTATTATAAACTTAGGGAAGAGCGCTAATGTCTGAGATACACATATTTTTAACTAGTTCAGACACATGTCTTTGTATTTGATTTGTGAATTTTTATAATGTAGGTATTTTACACGAATGATCACCCTGAAGATGCGAAGCGACCCAATATCTGGGTAATACCGATATCCTAGGGTAAAAGTAGTTGTCAGGCTTTTTGGGCTTCTGACTACCACTAACGATTGTCATAGGCGTTCGTATGACAACCGGGACCGACGGCGACGGCTTTATGTGCTCTTCGAGACACGGGGGGGTCTCGATGTGTTAAGCATGATCACCCATCCACAGACTAACCGCGGCTGGCGGAGCTCAACGTTTCAGATCGGTTGATCAGCGTAGTTATAATATAACTTAGCTACGAGCCCCTCTAAGCTAAAAGTATGTAGCTCATTATGAATAAAAGGCTAGTATTTAACTGCAAATAAAAAAAAAACGTTTTGTATAAAAAATAATTGTCAATCCTAAGCTAAACTACATAGTGCACAGCAAAATCTTAGCCACTTTCAATTTGGTCAATCAATCAAATCAATTTGGTCTCAAAACATTCAGATTTGGTTCTGGCGATATGTGGTCACAGTTCTAACCTAACCTAACCGATATGTATTTAGAATTTCGTCGCTCAATCAGTAATTTTGTCGCTCAATCAGTATTTTTGATGCGCGGTTTATTATATCCCTAAATAAAATGGAAGCAAAAATCAAAATGTATACGCGACCGCTTGAAACCTGATATCAAGGAGAGTAATACAGGACCCCAGGATTCTGATTGATATGGCCTTAAAATCGCAATTGTATGATTACGGGATATACTATTAGGCAAAAGGGAATACATGTAATTGTTAATGGTAATGGACTTCAGAAATCTAAGTATTATTGTATTATTGCAACCTTTTTTATGCTAGTAACCAAAATTTGGCATATAAATATACATTTATTTTTGGAATTTTATTGTGTTACATAGTGTCGTTCTCAATTTTGTATTATAAGCACTGTTATTATGGTGGGCAATTGGTAACTCATCCCTATTCAAGTGTCTTTGATGTATCCCGTATTCTTGACATTTTTTCTAATTGTCTTGTAAGTTCGAATAAAATGTAAATTGTTTATGAAGAAATAATAAAAAAAAAACAATTGTTATCAACTTTAGTAAAGAGAGGTACATCACCGACATTATCGCTTTCTATTTGTCGATTTTTTCTCCCTTCTTTTTAGTTTCTTCCCTCTTTGGGGTTTATTTTAAGAAGACAGCTCCCGCACTAGGGCACTACCCCTATGTCGGGGGAGTTTACAAAGGTATACCTAATTAACGGACACAAAGCACTCCCAGACTTTTGTGGGTGGATTATACAAAGATTTCTCTCGGATGGGAGTCCAATCCACGACACCCGACGCCGGTAGTGGCGAAGTTACCATCTTAATCGCTACGTCAAACGAGCAGTCGCAATAATTGCAGTAAGTTTTTATTCGTATATGTCACTCTGTGTTTATTTTGTGGACTTTGTCTTGATGTATCTACTTTCTTCTATTATCAATCTAAGAACTGCGCCATGGAATTGTTTTTTTTTTCCTTTATATGCTACGACCTAGTTATTCCTTGATGTCTGGTCTGCGTCAGTCTACCTGTAAGTACCTCTTTTCCGTACATGTGACCTATTCCTTTATCTATCGTAACATGATGATTACTTACCTTCAAACATTTGAGACAGAATGTATGCTGGCATGGCAAGACACGCGACGAGGTGTCGAGTCGCTCCAGACAAACGGAGCACTCGAGAAGGTCGTTGAGTAAACCTTCATCCATGCCGGTTGGGGCACTGGAAATCAAATAGAACATTGTTATTATAATATCGCGTACACAAGTATATGTATATTGTGGACATTATTTCTAAGGTAGGTGTGTATTGTGTGTGATGTAGCAAGTCAGGAAAGACAATGGATAGGAGATATGGATAATCATTTAGAATTTGAATAATGTGGACAGTAATATTACATAAGTACTGACAGTAAGAATTAAAATAATAATTTTACTTGGAATACCTATCTGTTAAATTTATAATTAAAATAATACTTATATTATTTTAATTATAAACTTATATATGTAATTTATTAAAAACCATCAAAACTATGACGGAACAGATTTTTATAAAATTTGGTAGGGAGATAAATTGCATCCTAAAGCCTTCCTTAAAGACAAAATCCTAACCCTCTGGGGGAACTCTTTGAATTAAATTCTTCATGTTCATTGATTCATTAAGACATCTTCAACTGAATCGGCTACAAACACAACACAAATTGATTACTTCTTTTGTAACTCTCATAACAATGGTATGTTTCCTTGAAAATCAACACCTGTTGATTTTTCGCAACTGTTTCAATGGATTTAAGAGTGGACATTTTTGTTTGTTGCTCTTGATATTTTTTTTAACCTTGTGATAATGAGAGACAGGCAACCTCACCGATTAATGAAGATGTTATAAAAAAAAATTAAGGAACTGTAGTTGAATAGATTCAGTATAGTTTCAGCTTTATGGCTGGAGTTTACTTAATACTTGTACATCTTTCTGATGAGGAATGGCATAAACACTAAGATAGTTGATAGATCACTATTACATCAATTTGTTCATAAATATCATCTTACACCTTACATTGATTCACCTGTCAGAAATAATGGCTGTTATTTAATGCATGTATGTTAAACAAACATGCTTTGTATACACAGGAAATGATAGATAATCCTTGTGTCAACAGGGGGATTAGCTTCAATGACAGGTTATTCAAGAACAATAAAATAGTGTGGAAGAAATAAATAAAAAATTCAACGGAATTATGTAGGGAAGTATGGTATATTAGAATTTAACAGCAGTTTCACTTGCATCTCAAGATAGCATTTGTCCTTCTCCAAGGTCTACTTCTATCTCTGTACCAAATTTCATTGAAATCAGTTTATCGGTTTAGATGTTAAGGCATAACAGACAAACAGAGTTACTTTCACATTTATAATATTAAGAGTAAATTGGCAATTGATCATTGTAAAACAATATGCTTTAAACCAATAACATTTAGTTTAAAAACATATTTCTTTTGAGAAAAGAAATAGAAATGATAAATTTAATGAAAATAACCTCATCAGTCACAAGAATAAAATGCTAATAGTGCATGAGTTACATGAACAAATAAAATATTTTTTATTATACAAAATACTGTTTAGCATTAGGACACAAATTCAATTTAGGAGGAAGAGCATATTCTGAATAATTAATTCATTTAGAGAAAAGAGTAGGTATTATTTATAAAAATAAATGGTAACACATAGGTACTTAAATATTTAAACAAATTATGAAATTTAATAAAATAGGTATATATTCTACACTATATACTGGTCATATTCTACATTTTATATGATTCCATCATGTAAACATAGGGATACTTATTAGGTGTTTACAATAACACAATAATGTCAAATAGTGTATTATGATACCAGTATTGTTAAATTTAATGTAGTACAGTCAGCGTCAAATAGTTAGTGACACTCAGAGTATTCAAATAAATAGACGCAACCAAAAAGTCAATAATATCGGTACAAACAAAGTTTCCATAATGTTGTCAACATTATAGTCGCTCAAAAGGTCGAGACGTTTAAAACGTCATATAGATAGGTTCAGTCAAACCGTCATAAATATGGTTACAGTCATCCCGCCAATGGTATCCAAGCATTTTATGTGTTCAAAAATATGGAAAACCTTAGAAAAATAAACTTTACTACTATACATTTTAAATACCTATTATTTCTCACATCAATTAATGTGAAAACAGAAAAATGAAAGGAATAGAAACTACTGTTGTCCTTTTCATTTTAAGCATGACGTCATAGACATGTCTTTTGTTTTTTAAAGGCTCGTGCATAGCCTTTTACTATACTTGTAAGCAATAAACAGCTGACTGAAAATAGATGTACCTAAACCTCATTGATAGTGAGTATGACTATAATATTATATCCCATAGAGCTCTTGCTCTATCTATCTATATATTTTAATTATACACTCTTGTGCATAATTAAAATTTAAATGATTCAATATCATGATCATTTTATTTTAACATGAACGTCGACAAAATTACTAGACTCGATAGTGCTTGCAAAAAAGAGGTGCAAGCGATTTTCAACCTTATTGACTATTATTCAAAAACCGCTATTTAAAACATAAACAAGGTAATAGAGTGGACGAATAACTAAAAATAAACAATAAAATAATGTCAATAAGGTCGATAATCGCTTGCATCAATTTTTACAACTAAAATCGTTTAAATTAAGAAATCCAACTATTGTTTTTTCAATTTTCTCTAGTTTTTGACTGCTTACCATCAGGCGGGCTGTGTGCTTGTTTATACATACCTATATTTATAGGTATGTATAAACAATATATACTTACCTATAAATATAGGTATGTAGTGCGAATATGGTTACGGAGACACCTTCCTCCCTCAAATATAAATTCGATGTTTTGTGGTGTCACTAATGCGATAAGTAGCCATATTTCTAGCTTGCTTTAGTATTGCACTTGACATTGATATTACTGACAGATAAATAGACATGCAATTACAACCCTAGATTGCATAAAGAGGTTTTCGTCTTTGGGAAACCGTTTATTTCTATAACATGCTGGTTTATTTTTCTAATGTGTTCCAAATTTTTGAACTAAGTGTTCAAAAGTTTAAATGCTTGGATACCATTGGCGGGATGACTGTAACCATATTTATGACGGTTTGACTGAACCTATTTATATGACGTTTTAAACGTCTCGACCTTTTGAGCGACTATAATGTTGACAACATTATGGAAACTTTGTTTGTACCGATATTATTGACTTTTTGGTTGCGTCTATTTATTTGAATACCCTGAGTGTCACTAACTATTTGACGCTGACTGTACATAAAAAAATAACTTAGTTGCAAGGTAATTGTTTGTGTTTGATTTAAAATAAGAATTGTTTTTGTGATTAATTTGTTTTCGTTTTTAGTTTCTGATATTCTATAGTTTCAATATGCTGATTAATAAAATACTTGTTCTTTATTTGTAAATAAATACTTATAAATAAAAGAAATACAAACAAGTGTTTGTGTAACACACAAATATTATTTTATGTGATGAACTTTTTCATTTTTGTCCAGTGGGAATTTATCTACTTACTAACTGATTAAGTAAACTTGAAGTTGCAAAGTTATTTTATGTAATGTCTATTCTATTGTATTGCAAACTTTTTGGTCAAAAGTATTTAAACATCATAGGATTTATGGTATAAATCCTAACATTTCTACTACAGTGCCTTTTTTTATCATTGGTTAATTTTGAACATAGAATACTGAAGCTATATATATACATGAATACTCAAGCTACATATATACATGAATACTCAAGCTACATAAATATAGTAATAGATATAATGTAAAAGAAAGTGCAAACAGATGCACTGTTGTTATCTGAATGAGAACAAGATAAATAGATGATAAAGAATGATAAAAACTTATAACAATTCTATAGGAGTTTAAGTATATTATAAATAATTGTTTATCATGGTCCAATAATTTAAGTCCAAAATAGACAGGTTTGGAAGGAGAAAGGGGAGGTCTTGACCCAACAGTGGGCCACAAATTAAACTATGTTCAACTCACATGTGACAAATTTCTATGATGTCAATTTCCAGTCTAAAAACTTGACCAAAGCCTTTTGTTAGGTGTTAAATAATAATCGAAGTGGATTGAAATAAAAAGAAACTGAGAAGTTCAGAAAACATGGACTTTATATTTTAGCGTAAGACAATAATATATTCATATTCGTAACAATTTTAAAAATAGGAAAGTTGGGATTTCAAACTGCATGTTTGCATTCCTTAGAAGACACGGAAGTGACAGGGAATCAAATATATTTGAGTATAAATAGTCTGACTACCGCGATAGCGAATAGAACATCAGTACAATGCAGGTTTTAAGAATATTTTTAGATAGACATGCACGATCTTGTGATTTACAAGATTACACATAACGTTTAAAACTCAAAATGTTGATGACTCACCGAATGTTTTAAATTCCAACGATGTTAGCGGGAAGTCTGACCATTATTGCACGGACAATGAAACAAAATCCACGGGATACCACCCTGAACCAGTCACACCAAAATTCATCGACACAAAACTATTTTAAAACAACACATAGTTCATCACTGTGAAGGGATAATTACACCAGTGAATTAAAGGTCGGAGGGCGATGTTGTTGCTGTGAGAAATATGCAGTTGTTCACATAAAAACTGATACAATTTCACGCACAAATGCCATTCTCGCCGTTTCTTCGTTCGACCGGACGGTGAAGCGGGGGCGGGAGCAAGCGACTATCACCGTGTAGGGTGTACATCATAATCTTACATATTCTACCACAATAAAAGAAATTCATAATAAAATTAATAAAATGCAACGAATTTTTTTTAGTAGCCTAATTAGTTTCCCACTGCTGGGCAAAGGCCTCCCCTTTCTTCTGCCAAACAAACCTCTCTATCTTGCGCAACATCCAGCCATGCTTGCCCTTTATGCATATTATCGCGATCGTCGCGCCATCTACGCATCCAGTTGGTAACAATTTTTGCCCAACGGTCAGGATGCATTTGGGCAACATGGCCTGCCCATGCAACGAATGCGACAAATAAATTAAAATTGATTTTTTGTTACAAATTTTAATTATTATTGCCATCAGCATGTTTGATACATCTAATTGAGCTTTAAAACATGAATCGCGTACACTTAAAGACGACAACGTCTGCAGTTTACCGAGCTGTAGGCAAAATTACCAGATTTTGCAGGGTCATGACTGCAAAGCCAAATGTCATGGTCGCTGCCGCAGAATAAAACAACTGGTTCTCAATAAAATTAGCACTAGGTTTCTTCCATTAGTTCCATCTAATTTTTTAATCATTAATATTACTCAGGCATAGTATGTAAATACCACATTAATTGAATCAACAGTCTTTCTCGTCGGTGTTTAAGTAATTACCTATTAAAGACAATCTACACCTTTGAAAACAACTACGGGACGGGTACGGACACTTTGCACAGTCCAGCAAGTATTCCCATTCCGCCAGCACTCGCTAGCACAGTAGTTGACCTAACTTTTCACCACGATCCAATCCACTTGACTGAAGGACTTGGATTATAAATCATGGATGGACCACAGCCCTATAGGATGACGCAGATGCTGTCTATAAGACAGTATACCATTGATAAGTATTTCAAAAGAAGTTTATTATACCAGTAGTATACCATTATCAGTTTTAATTAAAGATGAAAAATAGCATAAAACAAATAGTAGAAATAGAATTAGTTTTCTACGTGGTAGAATGCCTTTGTAGAATATTGTTGCCTCTACCTGCGTTGGATAAATAAGGTATAAACATGGTGATTTATGATAGATCTACCCTAACGCTTACTTTAATAATTGTATAAAATGGCAAAGCCCGCCAATAACAGACTAGACCGATCTGCTGATCGGTTAGTACCGTAGGTACTACTACTACCGTAGGTAGTAGGTAGTAGTTACTTTGGATGAGAGAAGGATATTTTACTAGAAATTGCATTTTACTAAAACCACACGCCGTTATCAGTTCATGGGGAAAAATGAGAACAGCAGCCTTAGTTGAATAATAATTACTGAGCTTCTGCTTGTTTAACTTCGTTACGTATATCCTATCGGTTTTTGAACGAAAATTCAGAATTTTCATTTTTTCATTTCTTTGTCACTTTAGTAGTGTCATTGTCAGTCATGTGTCATTTAGCTTGCATTTGCTTGTGAAGTGATGTGATATCAAAATAATGTCAGACTTTTTTGCGTAGAATTTAATAATTTATTCTCTTGAATTTCATAAAAATGTCACGCGACAAAAGCGTGTGGTTTGCAGAAGAGATATTGTTGGATGCCAAATTAATTAATTTTCAATTGGAAACGGGAGAATGGGATGCTGTAGAGGAAATGTTACGAGCAGAGGCTCAACTTTCCAGAGATGCAGAGACCGGACGACTGCGACCGTAAGTAATAAAAACATGTGAAAATAACATAAAATATACTATAAAGGTCAGGGTTTCGTTGCTGAATCTGTCCGTCTCTATGTCTATCTCAGTCAGTCCCTACTGTTTTGAACTGTATTAAATTACTACGCGGCGCATGTCTTCTTTTCACCACTTTTTCTTCTTTTGGTTATTTATTTTGATTTTATAAAACATTACACACTATCTCGAAGTCATTATCATGGTTCATCTATTAAATTTTATTTATTAATTATCAATGATAATATGTTTAATTGTAACTTATTATTTACATAATTGATTTTATCTTACAGTTCAAATAACCATCAACTGTTTATTAAATTATGTAAATAATTTTAATTTCAGGAAAAAGGCATCAGAATATACATTACGTCTTATAGCTGAAGTCCTACACATAATGCGCCTTGATGTTGAACAAGCCTCATACAACAGAAGCACCCTAGCTGTCGCAGAACAATGTCTCCGCTTAGTTCGTTCTTGTGCAGCGGCTGGCACTAAGATGCAGACTTACATCTCTAAAGAACTCTCCATATTAGACTCTATGCTCATCTTAGCTACAGAATACCAACACCCAAGTGTTGACTTTATAAATGAGGAATTGCAAAAGAAGTTTGAATCATGCATGACTGTTCTTATGCAAACATTAGGAAATTTAGTTGTCAATAACCCTTTCAATCAAATAATGATTTGGAACAAATTTGATGCTAATATTTTAAACAGCCTTGTTGGAACTAATGATAAAATTGCTACAGCAGCTGCCATGATTGTTTACAATATATTATTGGGCCAGCCAAATGTATTGCCAGATGATGTCACTTTATTGAACTCTCTAGCTTACATGTACAGTAATGGCAACACTGAATACCCACATTTAATAATTGAATATTTAATTGGTGTTGAGAACACATACATAGAAAAGTTATATTCAAAATTGGAACCCGAATGTCGGATGCTAGTTTTGAACTTAGCATATAATATTTTAATGTCAACAGAGTCTCAAGATATCAATGTGTCTGTAAACTTTGTTAAGTTTATGGCACATGAGTTTAAAAGTAAATCAGACTGTATATTGAAGACTGTTGACAAATATGTGAATTCTATTGAACCTCAGGAAGTGGTGTTTCTACTGGAGATTATAGCTACTGCATCCAGTATGGATGCCTACATGGACTGTTTGCAGACAGACAGCTCATTATTTATTAATTGTGCATGTAAGTGTTAATCATCTTATTTGTAAACTAAGATGTTGTAGAACTTAGCATTATTATTCTATGTATGCACTTGCTACTAGCATGGCTTAAAATTAAGTATGATACAAGATCTAAACAAATAGAAAATTATATCATGATTTTTTAATTACTTCATAATTATATTAATTGAAAACCAATAATTTTGACAAATTCTATATTTAACTAATAAATACTGGGCTTATCTTTCTGTTACCAAAGCTGCTGTCTCATATCTAATAATTTATAATCTTAAAACAGAAGTGTTTAAATCTTATAAATTAACTTTACTTGATATTCAAATTCAGATTTGAAAATTCAAGATGTTTAGTTTAATATATAGTTTTAAAATGAATTACATATTTTTTTTGAAACCCTTTTCAAACTCATCCACCATCTTTTGTAATTTTGTAAATATTTTTATTTTATATTTATTGAAAGTGGTTCAGGGAGTGTAGGGCCATAATAATAATAATAACATTTTCAGTTCTTCTCCGCGCAATCCACAAACTGGGCAAAGAAAGCAGCAACTTCTTCTCTTCCCTCAACAAGCTGTATGAGGCTACTGGCAAGACCTTCATCAATGATGAAAATATTGCAGATTTACCAGTCAACAGCCCTTGTGAAAGTGAGTTGTTGAATTGTATAAATTGTAATAAAACTTTCACCAAAAAGAACGCAAGTAACAAGTATATCATCATACCAAACAAGTAGTTTTTTGGGATGAGCGGCAACGCAACTAACGATATCTAGTGCTCCCTACGTAGTCAGCTTCGCAATAAACCTGCTGACCAGAAACTAAAAATATATAAATACTAATAATTAGGTATTAAATGAATAAATATTTTTGGATAATTTTACACAGTACCATCTAGTTCTAAACCAAGCAGAGTTTGTACAGATGTCAGCAGGTGAAGTTATCCAAAACGGTAAAATTTTCCCACCTTATTATGTTGTACTAAAGTTGAAAATCTATTAAAAAAAATGACAGATTGCTGTAGCTTGATGTGCTGGCCTCTGTACTATGGGTACTAGACAATGGATATAATCCTTATATATATATATATTTTGTAAATACATGTAATATAATTATGAATCACTGAGACACTAAACACTTACGTTCATTATGTATATTATAAATATTTGTGTCCTGTGGGAATCGAACCCGTGTCCTCGATCTCGTGATCAGCAGACCGATACGCGAACCACTAGACCACAGTTATCAATTAGGTACCTGCAACGATATTGATTACGACACAGATTTACATATTACAATTTTACCGACATACCAATACGAATTTGTAAATGAAAGAAGCACAAATCAAAATATGAAGTCATTTGAAAAATAATTATCATATTAGCACACAAATGTGTGAAATAGGCACATCATTTGAATAGCTTCATGGTGTTAATAACACAACCGGTAACTGACTGACTGTGTAATCAGAAATCATGGCTCTACAAACACCGCCTTTACTACAAATTATTGAAACTAATTTGATTAGCGTAACAAACATGAAGAAGTTAATGGAATGCTCACATTTATTCCTTTGCTATACACGAATTATCACTGGACTATCATCTTGTCATCTACTCTGCTGACTAATTCATAGTAAATTTTTCTCTGTTAAGTCATTACACTATATCATATCACTCAAGTATTAGGGTATTTTTTTTAATGTAGATTTGCATCCGTTTATGAAGCAAGGTAACGATAGTATGAAGATTGAAATTATTGTTTTATAATTATATTATAGCCCGACGCGATGTTTCTATTTACTTTTACACGACTTATACTGTGTTTTCCTGTTTTTTCTATATTCATTTTTTTGGTATTATCATGTGCATTATCCATAACTTTGTCAATAAATGCTTTTTCTTTCTAGAAAGCATATTAACACTCCATTTACTAAAAACTCTGTTCCTCATGATTTACAGATCCTCTAACTAAAAACGATTCAGCCGATAACATGTTGTCATGCAACGAAACCACATCTGAATGCACGGAATCCGAAAGCAGTGAACAATACTTCGAGTGCAATGAAAACCCAACTTACATGGATAAATTTGATGCCATAGACAACATGCAACCCCTGAAATTCAACGAGCCTTTTCCAGACGCGAAAAACGGACGAAGTAACTCAAATTCCAATGTGAAAATTGACTCTGATTTGTCAAAAGTTGCCTATAAAAGAAGTAGTTCGGTTCCTAAAACGGACGACCGCGTCCCTCTACCCACAAGACGGATCAGTTTAGAGCATAAAATTGATATAGGCGATGATAATGAACCCCCTTTGATCATTGATTCGGCATCTCCGAATGGTAGTATGAACACGATAGCAGAAATGATCCCCGTAGCGTTGCAGCCCAGACTTGACCTACAGCCAACGAGCAGAACTGAATCCCAAGATAGCACACCAAACGACCCGCCAACGGAAATACACATTTCTAAAGAAGAATTGAAATCCGAAGTGAAAGCGTCTCCTAGCGAGATATCGCCGCCTTTAGCCGAAAATGTAACAGATTCGGAGTCACAGAAACAGTCACCAGATACTCCGAAAGAAGTGAAGAAAAGTCAGAATTTGTCGACCGATTTTGATCTGAGTGAGCAATTGCAGAAGATTCTTGGCATTTCGTCGGATAAAACGCGTGGCGACTCCGTCAATATTGAGAAGAAAAGCGAACCTGCTAAAGAAGTCAAGATATCTGATGAGGGTACTAATAATAAGGTGCCATCAGTAAAGATTGACTCGCCTGAGGGTCCGAGGGCTAGGTAAGTTTGTAATTAGTGTATTTTTGGTAATATGTACATGTAATAGCTGCCAATCTTTTGTCATCTCTCTCGCACCGTAAACAGTACTGTAGGTACTACTACTACTGTACTATACGAGAAAGGAGAGGCCCAGTTCGGAAGCTGTTTTGTAAAACTATTCTTTATTAGCATGCACTACACTATAGATTGATCCTATTTTCAACTTCATTTGAGACATTAGTGACATAAGGATGACAGTTAATTGACAGCTGGTCATTCAATTGAGTGGTTACCTAAATTATTATTTAATTTGCGTTGGCCAAAAACCCTGGGTTAGTTAGTAGGGTTTTATGTGAATCCGATATGAGTAGAGCTGTGTACCCTGTACCCTTGGGTAAAGCTGGTCATAATTATTCATACCTAAAAGTTGCATATTTATTTTTAATCATGATGCTAACAATTTTTGCAGGCTAGGTGCAATCGACATGTCGACTCCTAAGAAATCCATCACGTGCGTGGAGACGGTGGAGCGTCACGTCGCGTTTGGTTTTAAGGCGTCGCTCGTACGGACACTCGCCAACCTCTGTTGGAAGAACCAGGAGAATAAGAAAATGGTAATGTATCTGTTCCTATCGGGGCAGACAAATATCCGGAATTAAAAAAAATCGGGATGAGCCGAATATTTTCTGTCCGTCCGTCCCACTGATGGGCACCGATCTATTTTTTAAAGAAGATGGACTTGCGTTTGACCTCTTTGTGCTCACTGGAGGCCTCCTCTCAAAACGCCCCTAATAATTTGAGAAGTTGCATACCCATCACACGAATTTCACACACCCTTGAAAATATCTCAGGCGTAATCACGATGTTTCCTATTTAATCGCGTGTTAGGTATATAATGTACAACATATGTATATAGTTTTTAAAAGACAGCTGCCTTGGGTCTGACTATTAAATACTTGAAGTCTGACTTGGTAGTCCATGGTCTTATTACTAAATACTATTTACTTCTAGCTAAATTACTAATAATAAACGGTTATACATAAATATGGCTGAGCTCCAGAAAATAAGTTTTCAGCTATACTAAGATACGGAACGAAACGATTTTTTTAGACATCTGAAAGCTGCAATGACAGCTCCTCAAAAGGTCATTCCAAACACGTTCAACTTTTAAAGAGAGCATGATCTTTGAGTATGATTATAATTAGCTGTATTATTTACAGATCCGTGAGCTGGAAGTAATACCAGTACTACTTGATTGCTGCAACATCGACGGTCGCAATCCTTGTATCCTTTTATAATTTTTCATCTTGTTTACGAAGAAGCAACTTTAATCATTAATGGGAGTTATCCCATATCCACTATTAGTAGCCACAGTTTGCCGTTTTGTTTATTTTTAGTTTTCGTTGGAGGCCTCCAACGATAACTAAAAATCTTTGCCGACAATACCTAAGGCAAGCGTTATTTTATTTAAGTGCCGATTTGTTTTTGGAGTACGCTCTGGAGTTGCACAATAATGTTCCTTATAAAATAAACAGTGATAATGCAGTGGGTTATCTTTGCTGTTCGCAACTTGTGTGAGAACTGCCCCGAAAATCAGGTACAGTCCGTCCATTAATTTATTCATCCCATTCATTAATCTGTAGATAAAAATAATAGTTGCTTTCTTAATTATTCGACTAGAAAAAGTTGTCTGAAAAATTGATTCCACTATTTCTGTCGGTATGGAGTATTTACTGCTTTCAAGTTTGAATAGAATCATGTAAATTTTCTACTCTTTCTACACGCAAAACGATTTATGATCGGGTGCTTCGTTCCAATAGGTTGATACCATAAGAGGCTAGACAGTTAAAAAGTAACATTTTTTCGAGTTTAGAAAATCCTGATAGATCGTTACCTCCCAGGGGAAGCGGCGGTTACATTGGCGCTACGTCATGTTCCGCCCCGTGCGCAGAGCTACATAGCTAGCTAGCATTAAAAATTATAGCCGTTTATGACGGAAATTTGGTTTAACGTTCTTACACCAGCGTTGATGTTACCCCAACACACTATACTTATGTCGGATTCGAGCCGTCTAATAACCAGCTTGCTTTCCGTGTGAGTGATCACATTCTAAATAAATAATGCTGACCACCAATTATTTTTTGCAGGAGGTAATATCAAAAGTGACACTTAAAGCTCCAGTGGACAACGAGGTTCTCCAAGAGATGGGTCTAACTCTCCACACAGACACTCAAGGCAACAACATCAAGATTGTGCCAATGTCGCGCGGATAGACTGAATCAAAAATGTATCAAATATACTTACACTCAATAATTTTCCTTGGCTACCTTGACGTAATGTTTCCATGTTTGTAAACCAATAATAAAATTACTATTCTGTTTGGCGGTCGTTGGATATCGGCCAGTATTAAAAAAACAATTAACAATTTAAGTGCTCGTTACAGTTATGAAAAAATGAAGGATAACATTAGAAATTAAGAAAATAAAATTTAGGCGGATTATACCAAATCAAATTTAAATCCAGGGATTAATGTATAGTCTAATCACAGTCAAACATAGTTGTTTGAGTGATTGATTCGAGTTTGGCAAATCCACAGTAAAACATGTAAACTACAAAAAAACTGGTAGCTTAGCAATTCTATCATATTACAAAATTACAGTTTAGGAAATATGAGATCATAATAGCGTAGCGTGTAAAGCCAACATAAAATGTGTAAGTAATGTGTTTTAAGCAAATAATGAACTTATAATAGCTTGCTTGTTGCAAGTTCTACATTATTATTGTATCCAAGATTTATTAATATGAGAAATAAATTATGAATACATACCTACATATCGATTGTATTTTATTTACTGTCGTATGTGCCCTTGAGTTTGATCACTTCATCAACAATAAATGCTCTGAAACTGTATGCAGCAATGCTGTATGGTCAAGTAATTAGGTACATGTTTGTATGGAAGATCATGTTCAGAGCCTTTAAGTTTGACGAGAACTTTCAGTGGTATCCTGTTTGAGCAAAGATGATATGGTTATGTACAGAGGCCAGCACATCAAGCTACCACAATATCTCAAATTTCTTTGATTGATTTTCAACCTTAATAAAAAAACAATAAGGTTCATATTATTATTCAATTGGGAAAATTTTACAGTTTTGGATAGCTTGACCTGCTCGCGTCTGTACATAAGCCCTTGTGTATAACCTTTCGGTAAGCAAAGTAAAAAATCTGGCAATGGCCTAACTTCCCAAGATAGATGAACGTCGAAATGTGTTTTTGATGTGTCGGTTCATTATTTATTGCGCACTTGCAGATGTTATGAAGTATGCTTAAATTATTGTGTTTGGTTAAGTATTTAGTTACCAGTAGCTTTTTCAGAATTCAGATTGTCTCCTTAGCTTTCTTAATTTTTTTCAGGTATAATTTAACGATGCGTCCCTGTTGTTTTCAGCATCCACTTTTTCTTAGTGGATTGTGCAAAAAGACCATAATCCAAATACCAAAATATTGGGTCCGGATATGATATTTTGACATAACATGACAATTGACTGTTGATGCGTTGACAGTGTTGCCACCTTAGTGATTTTATCACTAGATTTAGTGATTTTTTGGAGTCAGATAGTGATATTCTAAAAAAAAAATCACCAAAAAAATATTTGGTGACTTTTAGTGATATTTCGGAGAATTTAGAAAATACGTACTGGAAAACGCTGTATTGATTTTACTGTTAAATTAGGAAAAGAGATACAGCAAAGACTTCCATGCAACTACATTATTTTGGAGAAAATGTGTCTATTGAGTGTAGAAAATACTCTTCGCCAGGGTAAAGACAACAACATAGCAGATCTTGCTAAGGAACTCGGATTTGATGACGAAGCAATAGACAAACTGTTACAGCAGTGCCATGGTATAAATTATGTTAAATGGTATGCTACACATAACATTATTAATTTCTGGGCTGAAGTTAGAAAATATAAGAATGCTGCTGGAATAAATACCTTTTGGGAATTATCTGTGCTGGCTATATCCGCATTGTCACTTCCTCACTCAAACGCTGAAGTGGAAAGGGCATTTAGTGCTATGAATATTGTCAAAAATAAATTAAGAAACAAAATGGCAGTAAGCACTCTCAGTAGCATTCTTTTTATAAGAAATCAGTTGAAGATTATGAAGAAAAACTGTTACAGTTACGAGCTCCCGGCTGATGTAATTACAGCTATCGGAAGCAATTCTAAATACTCTTTTAAGTCAAAAAAGTTTAACGAAACTGATGATCCATCTCAGCCTTCTACATCTGCAAGTTATATGACTCTAAATCAAGATGATGAAGAAATACCAGTAGAAGCACTTGATGTTGATTTTTAGCTTTTAGAAATTATTATGTTATGCTTATTTTCTATAATTACTTGTACAATTACATTATTTGTTGTACCAACATTGTGATTTTCTTTTGAATTATTTAAGTAGTGAATTCTAGAGATTTTTATAGTTAAAAATATACTGAAATCTAGGGAGTTTTCAGACAAAAACTAGAGATATTTTTTTCTGCAAGGTGGCAACACTGTGCGTTGATCGATGATGTTTGTTGACATCGACATATTTGTGTGCTGGTCTGCTGGCTGTTGAAGAATAGTAATATAGAATATAACTAAATCACAAGAAATTTGATCTAAAGATGGTTAAAATCGCTCTACAGATCAAAGCAACTTTAGAATGTATCGATAAGTTATACACAAACCATCCGTACTACCAATGGTTCCTCAAACTAAAATGTGGCAGTTGCGGCGAGGTGACTGAAAAGTTCCACGATCTCACTGAAGCCGAGAAAATACCGCAGAAGCATAATAGATCGGAAACTAACTTGTTAATAAAATGTAAACTGTGTTCCAGAGAGAATAGTATGGATGTTATTGAAGGAAGTAATGGTTTGTATCGTTTTTGATAAGAATAAATTCTTATGGATCAGTAGTTCATTACCTAGTAGCCGCGCCGGCCGCCCGGGAAAGTCAAAGTTGTAGGTGTGTCTATCCCATACAGAATTAATGATGTTTCGGTCAGTGAGTCCTGTTCCTCTTTCTACCTCTGGTCAAGTGTTTGGGACTCCAGCCCACAGGCTTATTTTTTAATTGCAATACCCCTTCGTTATTTAAGATTCGCTGTAAGATGTTTTTTCTCCATCACACTAAATGATTCTGCAATGGTAGCCATACTTATAAACTACCTAAATCACACAATATATAATCTAAGCTCATTACATGGCATACCTAATTTTGCTATTCCAAGAAAAGTAACCTAATTTGTTAAGTTGGACAAAACTTTTTTTATAAAAAATTGTTTGTACTTACTTACTTTCCTTTTCAGGTCAGTTTACTAGTAATGACGAGGGCAAGTTCAAAACTTTGGTAATATTTGACTGTAGAGGAGTGGAACCTGTAGACTTTCAACCTAAATCAGGATGGATAGTTGTGGCTGAAGATGATGGTGAGCTAATAATGGGTTCAATTCCCACAGGACACAAATATTTGTGTGGGTAAAAACATGAGTATTTGTGTTTGTCTGGGTGTTTCTTATGTATTATAAGTATATATTTACAAAAAAAAGTATATATGTATTATATCCATTGTCTAGTACCCATAGTACAAGCTCTGCTTAGTTTGGGACTAGATGGTGCTGTGTAAAAATGTCCCAAAATATTTATTATTATTATTCTGATTCCTCAAAATGAGTTAAGTCAGAGATGAGATATAGGCAAATTCCTTCATTCAGCTTTAGATTATTTTAATTGTTAATTGTTTAATTAACTTTGGTATTCTCAGTTCTGCTGCTTGGATTAATTATTGTCATTGATTTGATTGTGAGTGGACCGATTTGAATACATGTATCAGATTATGTAGATGTAAATATTTATTTGATTTATATCAGATTCAAACTAAAATTAGAAAATTGAATCTCAACCAGTGCATGTGATACCTAACACTATAAACTACTTTTTTCCAGGAAAAACATTTGAGGATGTAGATTTAACCGAAAAAGAATGGGTGGATTATGATGAAAAAAATCAGACCTCAGTTGGAGTCTATGAATTGGAATGGCAATTTGTTAAAGTCAAGTAATTTAATATTCATAATATGTATATTAGAACATTATTGTATGCAATCATGTTCTAATAGAATACAGATATGCTGTCATGAATTTTAAGGGAAGTGTGAACATAAGCAACAGATTAAATAATTATTGGTATAGTATTGTGTATAATTACAGTAATAGTAAAAGAAATGTAAGATCTGTGGATCAATACACTTTAGTTTCTTATATGAAAGTTTGTCTTAGTTTTTAATTTTTAATAATGTGTGAAAACTGTTGAGAAGTTTGCTTTGTAAAACAAAACTATAATGGAAAAGACCAGACCAGAGGCAGTACCATGAGAAAGGGATGCCACTCGACATCTCTCTCGCAAAATACAGCCTTATTATGTAAGCAGTTAAATTCTTTTAAATTTTTGCTGATGCTTCCCTGGATGTTGAATACTTTGGACCTTGATACATGCATTTGTTATTCTGTATGTAAGTAGAATGCTAATTAGTCAGTCGGACATAATTTTCATTTTGAATACATAATTAGGTTTATATTATTTGAATTATATGTTTTTTTATAAATAATAAATTTTGTTATCTTTTTATATTTTTTGGCATTTTCCATGCTAAGATTTTAAAGTTATTTAACAAAGGAAAAATTTCGGGACCGCGGGCAGGATTCGGGCCTGCGTGGTTAGGTACACCAGACGCTAATGACCACTAAACCACCGCGACTCCCACCCGCCATGTCGAATTTTGCCTTGACATTCTGGATTTACGTCTTGCCTCCCAGCAGGAGGCATTTGGACAGCAATATCCAAGAAAAAAAACCGTTTTTCCATACATTAAAGTGAATTTACATTCGCAAAAAACTAATCTTATTAGCTTATTACTTCTTAGCTAGAAAAGTTATTTTAAAAAACATTGCCCCACACTAGGATTTTCTCCTGTATCGTGGGTGCGTTTACAAACACAAATTGATCACATACACAAACTCCCAGACCCGGAACAACTACCGGTATGATAAATATTTGATCCATGCGGGGATCGAACCCGCGACACATGGCACAGAAGCCGGTAGCGCAGGCACTACCCAAACGCGTGTCGTCGAAAATAAATTCACAAGATAGGTAGATACTGATTCCCGCCACGAACATTATTCTATACACGCTAATTAATTTGCATGTTCCAACGATAAATTATTTATACTCCATAAATTTAATTGCTACTTCTGCTGTTCCATTTTACTTCGTTCGATACTTCCGAAAGACGTCCACCTACACGCGATGTATGCCGTGGCATACATACATAGGTACATATTACAGAAACAATAAGTTGATTCCAGGAAGCGACATTACACGGCGTTTCCATTGGGTTCACTTTGTAATTGGTACGGAGTAGATAATGTTATTTGCACTTCTAAGTATTCAAACTATTTGATATTGCTATACTTTAAATAGAAAGCATAGAATAACGAAGAGGTATTTGGCGTTAAGGCAAGATAATGTTGACTAACCAAATGGAGATTTCGGGACCAATTTTAGAGTTCTTCGAAACAAACTACCTATGCATCAACTGTCTAGTTAGTCTAAGGGCCGCAAGTGCGGCTTCTGGGCGTGAGGTCTTGGATCTGATATCCTGGTCGAGCATTATTGATTTTCTATAAAATCCACATTACTTAACTACTTTGTATTTTCTTATAAAATAAAGTTGCTAAAATTCTGCAGGGCTAAAAGGGTTACATTGAGGAATTCCTTGCAATTAATTCACTTCCACAATTCGTAGCTGATCTCTGGCATTTTCTTCACGCATAAACTGCTGATACTTCGATAAAAGGAGACAACTACGAGATGGAGGAGGAGATGGATTGCTTCCTGAAGAAGGACATTATTATGGGCTACCCTTAGTCTCAAAAAGTCCTGTGGGATGCGAGCTAAACCACGGGCAGCAGCTAGAACCATAATTTCGTCTTACGGGAGCAATCCTGACAACCAAGAGGAGCTTCTCTGCCGCATAGGTTGCGTTTTGTTATCTAAACTAACTTAATACCTAAGTACGCGATTCTCAATCTATATCTAAGTATAACAATGATTAGGTAACGATACATTTTTTGCGTCGTATTACGGTTTGCGTTGCGTTCGTATGAATGAACCATGTGATGTGACGTTTGTTTTCGCCCGCCACTCGACTGTGACTTCACTTTCGATCATTGCTTCCTATTCCGCAGTTAATCTTCGTCTATTAACACCATTCGAATTGTATGATACCTTACCTATGTGTGGCTACGCGATATTGAGTACACGTTGAGTTCACGTTGCGGAAACATTGTTTAGCCCGAGTATTCAGTGGACATTAAAGATGAAAATATCTTGTTGCAGAAGACACTATTACAGTACCTAAATAAAATGTAAACATTGCGTTTTACGTATACGTACCTAAGTTAGACATTTCTAAGGCTTGAATCTTTTATTCAAAATGAATTCTTTTTTAGACTAGTTTTGTAGCGAACAATATTGCAAAATAGTCGTACCTGTTACAAATATACATATATGAATATTTGTTCTATGTGGGGACCCCGCGATACATAATGCAGCTGTGCCAATCGTGCTATCACCCAGATCCATTGATTCTTATGAGGTAGGTAGGTACACTACGTTATTCGTCGTGAAATCGCAATCACAATTTGATGTGCGCGTGCTCATGAAGTCATACGGTTAGTCACGGAGGTGACTGACACGTTACTTGCAGCATGTAATTTTACGCTAGCTCTGCTACTACGCCCAGGCAGTTCACTAATGAACTTGACTTTGCCCATCTATTACGGAAGCTTAGCAGTAATTTTGGAGAGCTTCTACATACCAGCCGGTAAAACTTAATCCGATGTCATCTAGCTAGACTAGCTGGTTATCAATCAGTTCCGGGGCTGACCTGACCCTATCGGCTAACTTTTTCGATTTTGCTTGTATTGTCCATTTGTCCGAGTCTTGGTTCTGAACCGAAACTCCGTTTTTTACCGGAAATAGCATCGCGGGTCCAAAAACAAATACTAAATTCCTATAGCTACGGTATAAGTATTCGATTACAAAATAGCTTAAAAGGTACCAAAGGTAGATACCTTTGGTATGTATATTAGTATGACTGCTGAAACATTATCTAGGCACATAATATGCACTCAAATTGATTTCTAGTTTTGTAACATTTATAAGGGTAACATATTATGTAATAATTGAATGTAAGTTACATTAAAATTGATTACAAGCTTACTCCTTTACTGTAATGTCCAGCGATCTATTACCAACGCCTGCCAAAGTTGAGTAGGCACCTACTTCAGTCATTTAGAATTTTATATACCTACACTTGCCCAACGCAGTCCAAGCAACTATTTACAGAAATAACTTGATCTCGTGGAGAAATTATTATAAGTGCTATTTTACCGTGAGCTTTAGAGTCTGCGTTTGAACGCTACTTTGTTGGTAAGCATCAGTGCTATGATCGAGCACGCTTACCCAGCAAAAACAGATTCTACATGATCAGTGAGAAGTGTTCACATAAAATTACAACACCATAATTATCACAGTACCATTCATTTACTCATCAACTTATATTTAGCATTCCACACACACCACAATAACTTAGCGTTAACAACAAGGTACAGTTTTGAGTGGTTCGGATACTTCCCACTGTGCTCTAAGAACTAATAAACTTTGAATCTACAAAAAGTCCATTACCTAACTAGCGGGTGTGGTCGATGTCGTTGTTTCCGAATCAGAACGAGACTGGAAACCATTGAAGCCCGTATTCCCGTGCACAGTGACCGTGTGAGGTGTACTAGAAATTATTGGCGTGTTCACCGTCACGGAATTTCCTCCATAGTGAGAGAAATATTGATCATCACTATACACTTGGTATGGGTGATGAATGTACACCGGTACTTCTACGGGCACCTTCACCTTGACCGGAACTTTAACCGGATACGGCACTTTAACAGGGTATGGAACTCTCTTTTCCACCGGATACGGTCTGGGCACGTAAACGGGCACTCGTTTCTCCACTTCTACTCTCTGTGGAACAAGCACTTCGACTGGATAAGGCACTTTCTTTTCCACTTCGACTGGATAAGGCACTCTTTTCTCGTAGGGCACTGGGACCGGATGTGGAACTTTAACAGGATACGGTTGGGGGACCGCCACCCTTACGGGAACGTGCTTTATTACTTCATATGGCTCTTTCACTTTAACTTGGACTGGGTAAGGCACTTTCGTTTCCACAGGATATGGTTGTGGGACGAGAACTTTTACAGGTACCGGATAAGGCACTTGTTTCTCCACGTGCACGGGCACAGGGACGGGCCGGTCCACTGGCACCGGCACTTTAACCTCCACCGGGTACGGCACCTTCTTCTCCACGTGCACTGGCACTGGCACTTTTACTTGTACGTGTTTCACTATCGGCACCTGGTGAACTATTGGGTACGGTTTCGGAACGTACTCCTTTTCGACAACTTTTACAGGCACTGGATGTGGTACTTTGATTCCTATTGGATATGGAACTTTTTTCTCAACGGTTACCGGGTATGGTACCGGTCGATCCACCACTTTTACCTTTTCTACTGGAACTGGGACTTTCTTTTCCACGTGGACCGGATATGGCTTCGGAACCTCGACTTTGTAAGGTACCTTGACAGGTTTTTCAACAGTTTTAATGTATCTGTGGTGGTGGTGGTGGTGGTGATGTTTGATTTTAGTGACGACTCGTGGGTGTCTGTGGCTGCCATCAGTCTCTAAGTCCCCGTACATGTAGTGCATCGGCGAGCGTCCCCGCTTCCCACTGTAACCAGAATAATACGGGTTCAATTGCCGTTTGTGTTTAAAGAAGACCATTTTTTTTCTGGCCATGATTGGAGCAGGATTTTGACCATTTGGAACTGGGACAAGCCCAAAAGATTGTAAGTACATCATTTGCTTACTTTGAGGCGCGGCGGGAATGGCAGTTAAAACGTCCGATCGTTTAGTTATTGGTGTCGGCGGGGGCTTCTTGAATTTGGGATAATGTGAGGGCAGTATCGGCACCCAGTCGTTAGGCTCGAGTTGAGTGAAATTAATCGGTGGTAAAGGCGTAGTGGTTTTGACTTTTATCTTTCTGGTGACGGGGCGGTAAACCCGTGGCGTTGATGGTGTATCTGGCTGGACAGTCGTCGTCGAGGTCTTAGTGGTATTTCTGTACGCGAATCTAATGCGGTGGGTAGTCTCTGATGTGTCACGATCTGATTCGTCAGTGGTGTTAGTTATCGTTTGAGTTGTGTTGTCTATTGTCAATGTCGTGTTATGTAAAGTCGGGTCCGCTTTGTCTAGGACACGCTTGGGCCATATTCTTTTCGTTCGCAGAATTTTTTGGGTAGTTGTGGTGGTAGCTTCTGTGGTCGTGGTTGTAGTAGACGTCGTACTATTAATTTTCGGCGGCCTGACAAAGTCAGCTCTGATGCCATTGATCACTTGGACGGGCAAGCTGAATTTAGGGCTCTTTGCAATTATAGGTTTGCCAGTTGATGCGGCATACATTAACGGTCGGCTTGTTTTGTAATAGTATGTTCTATGGTGAGGTGGTAGCGGGATCACTCTAGGAAACTTATAAATAGAATTTGGTGAATGATGCAGCTTCACTGGTTGTTTAGAATAGAGTCGTGGCGGCGGTAGCTTTTGTATCTGCCCGTGATGAGGTCGAGGAATGTCGACATTGTGATTCTGTTTCACTAATTTATCAGGAATGTTGGGCGGTTTGCTTGGCAGTCTTTGTTCAGGTTTGTGTATAGGCAAGTCAGGTCTCGTCAGTGATTGGTTTATAGGTTTGGGTTGCGCTACGTACGTTGGGTCATGTATTATAGTTACAGCTCTGTTCTTCGACTCTATAGCGAGAGGCTCGTCAACATTGTCATCTTGTGCCGTCACGCCACTTCCTTGATTGACGACGATCACTAACGAAATGATCAGGAATGTCGTCTGAAAATAAATATTTAGTTATTACTTTCATATCTAAAAGACAGAATAATGTTACCATCATGATCCTCTGTATTTTAAACTTATATCATCATATCATCAACCCATATACTGTCCCACTGCTGGGCACGGGTCTTCTCTCATATTGAGAGGGATTAGGCTATAGTCCACCACGCTGGCCTAGTGCGGGTTGGCAGACTTCACAAACCGTCGAGAAAAATCTCTAAGGTATGCAGGTTTCCTCACGATGTTTTCCTTCACCGTTTTAAGCGAGTGATAATTAATTATTAATACGCACATGAATTCGAAAAGTCAGAGGTGCGTGCCTTGGGTTCGGACTCGAGACCTTCGACTTGGCAGTCCAATGGTCATACCATTAGGCTATCACGGCTTTTTTTTTTAAACTTACAGTATTGAAAATGATCATATTTTCTTCATATTATTTCATTGTCATACATTTTGTTCCTATTGGGAAATTCGCAATGTCTACTACCTTTGCGCATGTTTATTTGAAACTATACCTACCTACTGTCAATTACTGTGAATACAGAATAGGTAACATTGATAATAAATCATCGTCTTCTAATGTCAATTCTTACCAATGCTAAGAAATTGATAAGTGTAAAATGACAATTAAATAAGGCGTAGATATTTACTGCAAATACTACTAAAATACTCGATGTTTTATACATTTCTGACAGTTTTTACTATCGATGTCGACGATGCGTGCGCGCAATTGACACGCGATCCTTCTTTCCGTATTCTACCATTTTAGGAGTTGAACATTGTATACCTATACAAAATGCTGAGAAATTCCCCGTAAAGCTATAATTTATTTAAAAAAAAACACATCATTCACAATAGGTGTAATTAATAACCCAGATCCTCTTCCTCAATAAAAGCGGAACCGCTTTTTTGCTTGAAAATAGTTGAATGTGCCATTACATAGGTACCTACTCGTACCTAAGTTGATTTATAGCTGAATACCTGCAGTGTCAATTGGCATGAAATTTATTAAGCTGCATTGAGTGCTTATGTTTCGCAAACATTTTTTTTAATTAGATACCCTTGTATTATCAGTTTCATGTTTATAAACTTTAAACTTCCTAATTTTATTTTTATAACAGGCCGGTTTTTTTATACAAGTTAGCTTTAGCTTAAAAAATAAAAACCGTTAGGTACTTAGTCTTATTAGGTACTCTTTATTTCACTTTTATTAATAAAAATAATGAAACACATAGCTTTTGTGTAAGTTACAGGCTTTGATTATATACTTGTTACAGGCTTATTTGGAAAAGCAATTCTGGGTGTTCTATAATTTTAGGAATTATCATAAAAAATAATTTTGTATAATGTCAGAGTGTATATAAAGGGTTTATACACGTGATTGACAAAAGTTAATCAATGAGGCACTAATAAATATCTATTAATAAATTATTATAATTTCTTACACATATTCCGTTACGAAACTGAAGCACTGTAACATTTAAATAAACACAGGGATAGCTGTCTTTAACTTCACTTTAAACACTAAACTCAAAATTAACACAATTCACAGTGCAATATCTACAATAATCACAAAAACAATTTAATCAGTCGCACTTGAATTATCCTTTCCTTGGTGGCAAAATATATTTTAAAATTCACTTCACTAAGTTCCCGCCAAAAATATCGCATAATTTTTAAAACATTGTTTCTTATATAACGTCACAGTGGTTTAAAAAAACTAGAACCTATTTAGTTGTTCCGATAATACTATGTTACCTACCGATAAGTGTTGCATTTTGCGGTGCCTACGGCCGATGCAGACAAGAACGTAATGATAGGTCTGAGGAAGCCCCACTCACTTATATAGCATTGGCGTAATGGGTGGCTGGGCTACACAGGACTATTACTTTCTCTGTCATTGCCAATGTTATCCCATGGTAACAGAACTCTAGAAGACCAGAACCATAAAACTTATGGTTGAATGGTATTAGTATGTGTTGATGGTTTTTAATAATGGTAGGTATTGATAATATAAATTCGGTGACCTACCCCAAAATTTTATTATTTCTAGTATACATGTATGGTAGGTTCTTCTGAGATGTAGGTACCTACTTATGGTGAAATCTAAGTGGGTGTAAGCAGGAAAATGTGAAGGGAGCTGCATCTTTGGTGGTGGTAAGTACCGTTTCTTAGGTTAAAGATACCCGGTGGGTAGTTTGTCTAGTTTAATTTTAGGTACTTTTGTATTAAGGTAGGTACACTAACTTGATATTAGATACCAATACGGGTAGATTTTTTACGGTAAGTACATATTATGTAAGTGTCTCTTTAGATTATCGACAACTAAGTAATTTAAAAGCAACTGATACACTAGATCTGAAATTTTTAGGAGAATGATTATAAGAAAACTATTTTTGCAATAACATTAAATAAATTTTGACTAGGGGGACGCTGATTTAATGGAACATAAGGCTTATTATCACGCCTCGTATTTGGTTTGTCATCCACACATTACCATAATAGTTGGCTAACTCGCAATGAGGTAATATGTACTTAGGTAAGTACCTATTATTTTTCTAACGCAAACTGCTGAGAATTTTCTTCTTCTCTTGTAATTATTAATACAATTATTGTCATGTTTGTGTTTTTAATTACGCATTAAACGTCTGAGTTCCTACAACTATAAAAGTGTTTTAAGGCACTGCGTAAGATTTAGAGTTACGTTTTCCCACCAAATCTGTTATCCAACCGCCAATAGTTGCGCGGTGAAATATCTGTTACATGCATTTTCCTGCTTCCGTTTCTCCTCACGCACTAAAAGCAAATAGGTATGTCTGTATTGACTTTATGCAACCATAAAACACGCAAATTGGTTCAGGGTTCTCGTCTTTTCCAACCATTTGTTTCGCGCACGCATTAGGTATGTAGGTAAATAATAGAAAGTATAAACTAGCAGTTTCAGATTTTTCAGTGTACTCTACATTTTGGTTTAAGATCTGTCTGCACCTAACAATATGACATTTTCATATTATATTCCAAAGCATTAAAACTACTATTACCACATCCCTGTGGACACCGACGAAGGGAAACGTCTTAGGAAAACCCATACTTATGAGCCAACGTGGTGATTAAACCTGGTGCTTTCTATGTGAGAAGAGGCCTTTGGCCTGTAGTACGATCATTTGTTTATTTATTTAAATAAACAATTTTATATTTATGTTCTTACGCCAGTTTCACATATAGAAAAGGTAAAGACATAAATTGTGTAGCTAAAATCCAAAGTAGGTACTGCAAATAAGACACGCGATTTCACGCGTTTGGTGCCTGCCTAATAAGTACTTAATACAAAAAAAAAACTAAAAAATCGATGAAAACAAATTTAAAAGTAGCACCTCTGAAAAAAGCACATGCGATAAATTAGAGAAAAACCGAGCAGCGCAGTTGAAGAGTTTCCAAAGTATCGTGAACATTAATTAATAGATAACGATAAAATAAACCATTATTAAAATAAAATATTACTGTATTTCTTTCAATATCTTAAGCCTATATTTATCATCGGGGAACCTCATCTTCACGATTTGTCTCACTTCCTCGCAGCTGTAGCCCTGGAATTGATCCCGGTTGTTGTTCCACAAATGTGATATCTCTAACAATTGCGCCTTCAGTAACTGCGGTAGTTTCGTGAATTTCGACCAAATGTTGATCTTTGCTTCAAAGTCTATGGGTTCCTGAAAATTTTGATTTTCTTGAAAACATACATACCATCACGCCTGTATTCCCCGAAGGATTAGGCAGGGGTGTACTACTAATGTACACCCACATTTCGCCAGTATGTTTAAGTCCCGTGTAATAGGGGGCGAGCCTATTGCCATTGACCGGGGACAAATCCAGAATCTGAGCTGCTACTGAAAATTTCTTAGAAAAACCCAATAACACTGCTCGACCTGGGAATCGAACCCAGGACCTCTAGCGTTGACCAGTCGCGCTTAGGACCACAAGACTAATGAGGCAGTCCAAAGTATAGATTTATTATTTGAAAATTCTTGTCAGATCAAAAAGAGCTCAAGCTTATGCCTATTTTAACTGTACAGTAGGTGTTACTGACGTCACTATAAATATCGTCATAGCGGTCGATTAGGCCGAAGACGCAGGTTCGAATCCTGCCCTCAGTCGAATTTTTCGCTAAAATAACTTTTGTTAATATCAATTTTATTAGTAGCGAAACATTCGCACATACAAACTTTATCTTATTTTTACCAGATTGGCGCATATCTATATTATTTTACAGTACTTAAATTAATATCTCACCTCAAATAACGTACAGACATCAACCGCAGTATATTCAACCCGAATCGCCAGAATATACACGAGCTCTTCACTGACCGGCTTACTATCCGCCAGCATTCGCTCCAGTATTGACTGACACAACACCTGCACTAGCGTACATACTGACATCTCATACATGCGCATGGGCAGGATGTTGTACCAGCAGGACTTTAGGTCCTTCATAAGAGCAATGGCGCTGTTGATCGCGCAATCAAATTGCTCATAAGAGTCGTGGGTCCAAGCAGTACCTGTAATTTGAAAATTGACAAAATGATACTGCTGCTGACAACTACAGCAATAAAAAGCTAAATTCGGCACTCCAGTAATACCATGGGTATCTTTTAAGAATAGTTGATACAAATTACATTATCCTTTTTTCTCAATATAAATAATTTTATACTTTATTTCTGTGTTAATATAAGAATGACTTTATATTTTTACTGTATTATCCAATGTATTGCAGGCTAGTAAACAAAATTAAATAAATATTATTTAATAGAATTAATAATGTTAACAATAATTATGAAAAACATTTACCATTTGATTCAATACTCTGTATGATGCTACTCTTCTGATTCTGTAGATACAGGGATATCTTCTCAAGGCCCAACACCCTCAAATCCTGGATGCTCTCCAGGAGTGCCAATGCAAGCTGATCAGCCAGGTTTTTTGGGAGAGTGTTGCACCAAGGAGGTCCAAGCAAACCATGAGCTAGGTAGAAGCAGTTGTTGAAAAACAGAGCTGGAAGTAAAAAAAAAGAATAATGAAAATAGATATAAAATATACATTGTTTGTTGAGTATTTTAAAAAGGAAAATGTATAATTTATGTTTCATTCAAAAAAGGGCTGTCTATTGCCCATCTATAAGTGTCATAAAGGTACCCACATCAGTGATGGATTTCTGTTTGAATAGTCATGCAACCATCAATCAGTTCTAAGCATAGCGCCACCCTGTGCATCTTAGAACAGTATCATATAGTGAGCTTTTTTTAATATAGTATACAGTAGTACATACACCAGCAGGTCAGGCTATCCAAAACTGTAATTTTTTCCCAATTGAATATGAACTTTATTGCAATGTGTTAAAGTTGAAAATCTATCAAAGAAATTTGATAGATTGTGGTAGCTTGATGTGCGGGCCTCTGTACATAATAAACAACATACTGAGCTGACCCCAAATAAATTGGGACAAGGGTAGGATCAGTGGTAAAAAAGTAGTAAAAACCTGTAATGAAATATGAATACTTACCAATATCAGAAGGGCAGCACTCTAAATTAACTTTAAACTTCTTGGGAACCAAACTCTGGTACATAATGGTTATATCTTTGACATAACTAACCAACTGTCTACTGTACTTCTCTGGCAATTTCACACTCTCCTCCAAATGTTCCACAATCAATGTCATAATAGTTTTGACATTCTGGGATACTACACATTTTGGAAGAAACAAGGGCTTATTTATGTCCCACAGAACATTGTTGTCAGTAACATCTAGTAGGGAATCATTTCCTTCGTTTGGCACAGAGCCCACTGTTATGATGCCATAGGTTAGACTTTGATTTAACAGAGTCCGGACATCAGATAGCAGCTTGTCACATTTCTTGTTATACAAAACACATTCAGTATCATCTATGTATTTATTCAATGGTGATTCTTCTGCTTTTACAAACTTAAGATCAATTAAAAACTTGTTGAAGGAATCTAATTCAATCACTATGTTTTTATAATTTTGAAGGCTACTGTCGCAGGATGGTAAGTTCATTCTAATGCAGTCCTCAATAATTTTGCTAAAGAATTTCTGCTTGATAGTTTCAGCAAAAATTTCTATAAATGTCTTTTCACATTGAAGTTGTGACCCCAAAGTTGAATGTAGAAACTCAAAAATGGCTGTTAAATTATTGAAAATGGTTTGGTAATTGGGTTTCTTCGCATCATTTAGATTTATTTTTATGTTAAAGACTATAGCACCAGTGTGGTCTTCTGTGTAAATATCACAATTGTTTCTTATTACATTATGAAGTAAGTTGTTTATAAAGAAATGTGAAAACAGACCAAGTTCTGCATACATTCTCTCAGTTGTGTATAGTGTTTTTAATATTTTCTGAAGTAAGATTGGATCACTTTGTTGTACTGATAATGAATATGTTAAGAATTTTAAGCCTTTTTTCTCTGACCATGTAAAAATGTCTTCCCATTCAACACTTAATTGGGCTGTGTACAGAGCCAATTGATTCTCTGCTTGTGCATTGATGTTAATTAAAGCCTTTGCCATGTTACCTTCGAATTCTAAATTCTTGAGGTCCATTTTAAGGTTTTTCACAGCTAACATAGCGTCACTGTAGTTATATCTGCCGAATTCATGATTAGCTTTTTCTAAAATTCGTTTCCCGTCAACAATGATACATAAACGTTTGAAATTTTCTAATGATTTGTTTAATTTGAAAGAATGATTTCTAAATTCTTCGTCATTAACTTCGAATCTTTCTTGCAAGGATTTGATATCCTCGACGCATTTTGCGTGGTCTGAAAGTATATTGGCTTTTCTATTCTTATAGTTTAGTTGCTCTATGCTCTTAGTAATAGTATAATTAACGTAAGTATCAATAACATTTTGTTGTAAAGCCCAAGATAGCAATTGCACTCGTTCAGTGAGATCTTTTATAATAGGCAGGACTTGATCTCGACTTTTCTTAAATTCTTGTGTACTCACTTTGTTGGCCTCTTGTAGAACAGCACTTAATAAACTCATTGTTTATTATTTACCCAACACAATTATTAAAATATTTTTAAGAACACCTTTTGTTTCAGTTAAATTTCGTTCGCAGTTCCACCACGGTTCAAAATTTGAATTTTGAATTTATTTCATTTTGACATTGACATTTTGAGGACGATGAAATGTCAATATTCCAAGTGCCAAATGCGTTTCGTTCGAAGTTTCGAACTTTAGATTATACTTTTGATTTCACGGTAAGGAAAAGTGAATGATGCAATCCTTATTATATACTTTTTCCGTAAAATCGTTCGCAATTAATGTAATCTAATGCTACCTCTATTTTATAAATGTTGTTTGGTTTGATTCAATTATCAACCATCAAGCAGCTGAGTAGAGAGCCTGCCAGAGTTCATACTATTAAGTTTGAATGACCACACACTGTTATAATAATGAAACGCTTATTTATAAATGTACTAAGTACTACTCCTTATAAAGAATATGGGAATGTAAATTATATGTAAATCAACTGTTTCTAAGACCAAGCACTTCCTTATTTTCTGGTAACCATCGTTCGTTTAATCAATTTCAGTCGATCTCAAGGGCACCACTGTGTTCACTACAGCGAAGCTTGGACAATAATTTAAGTTTTAAAATCCAAATTGCCACAATGAACGAATGTGAAATTGAATGTTTGAAAACTGAATTGGAACATGAGAAAACCTGTAGGTTAGTATAATGAAGGTAGTTGATAGTGAGTAGTACTGGAAATTTAAGTAGGTAGCTGCACTTAGTAGATACCAAAAAATTTTTTTTTTTTATTATTCTAAAATTGATATAAAATAATGTTTCTTCATGATCTTCCTGCCCTTGTCTCAATTTATTTGGGGTCGGCGCAGTATGTCCTTTTCTTCCATTCATCTCTGTCAGCCGTCACATCATCATTTACTCCCTTTTCTATTATACCCGCTATAGCACAATCCATCCATATTTTCTTGTCTAAAAAAAAATATATAATATTTCCGTGATACCAGTAGGTTTGCGTACCTACCTACTTAATTTCTCTGACCCCTTATATTAGGGCCAAGGTTATTGATATTACTTCCTTGTACCTACCTACCTACTTGTACGGAACTACGCTAGTTTTTTGTAGTATGCTTGTAGCAAATTACTATCTACTTACTTATTTACGAATGATTTAAGTATCTAATTATTAACTTCACTCCAATTCCAAAAATTCGAAACGTAGACAGAGGAAACTCTTATCTTTACTCTGTCTACGTTGCTAAAATTACTAATGCCGTAAAGATAATACTTACCTATGTGTAATAATGTGTATCAAGTTGTAACTAGGGATCGAGATCAAGCAAATCTTTATCAGTCATCTCTGAAGACCCCATAAAACTTCATAATCAGATCCCGTAGACTGATCTTGCATGAGCGGAATCGTTCTCAATTGGTTCAAGTTCAAACACCAATATTTGAAAGGGCATACATAGGTACCTACCTATTTGGGGAAATGCTGCAATTCAGTTCATACTTTTTTTTTGCCCACTAGTTTTACAGTAAAATATTTGGTAGGTATAGCAAGTGATTAGGTAAATTATGGACGATTTTGAGGATTCGAGATCTGCAGAATCGCTTTCGATGAGGCACATGTGGAAGTCGTTCCAGGCCTTGAGCACAGAACAGAGTAGAACATCTAAGCAAATTATTTCCCGTGTTGCAAGCGTGCAAAAAAATCTTCAAACCTTATTTTAACAGGGAATCAGCAGCTTGGCAGAACGGGGAGCTGGAGAAGCAGATAGTATTAGTGCAAGACGAATTGCGCAAGAGTGACTACACTTGGGACCATGACGATAACTTGATGAAGGAGAGCGCTAGACACAAGGTGTATCTGGATACCATAGAAACATTGAGAGAGCAACTCCCAGTGTTACGAGAGAAAATAAAAAACGCTAAGATTTGCGGAGCCGGTAAGATTAATGTAGTTGTAGGTACCTACTCTGCCCCATAGCAGAGAATAGCCGCAGGTGTAGCCAAGCTTTGTCTGGAAGTCAGAAAAGGGATGAGGAATCTAGGAATCTTTTTTCTTTGCAATAGAAAAGATCATTTTTCTTGATCTAAAACCAGTCTAGAGATGCCGTCATATCTATTCTTATGTAGATACGCTAATAATACGGAACACAGTCCAAATGTAATGAAATAAAGTAAGAATCTGTCAAAAATTCAATTTCATTTTCAGATTGCAAATTGAAACACGACGACCTCAATATTAACTTGGATATTCTTACACCGGTAAGTTTCCCGATATTTCACTTGAAATGGATGAAAATTCACACATTGGTAAGATTGCGAAAAAACATACGTTGATTTTCGTAAAAAATAAGCGTAAGTATGTATTTCTTTGTTTGATAGTATTGCATTGAGGAATATCTGCAGGCAGTAAATTCATTCCAAAAATAAACATTTACAGGCAGAATTGCTGCGGACAGTAAAGAGATTTGAGCGCCTCAAAACTGATTTGATAAGTACTCTTCGCAGCAAAGAATGGCGCCTGGATTCGGAATCTAAGGTAGGTACCGCGGTCCGCGACACACATATTTGATGATTAGATGGTTTTGCTGCCGAGAAATTGAAAATCCTGAATAATTGGTTTCATTCGCTTGTATCAACATTAACAACCTTCTGCAATCTTGATGCTTCTTTAAAATAATTATGAGCTCAACTGGCACCACGCTAAGGGATTGTTACATGCTACGCTATATTAATTGTATAGCCTACGGATGTTTGTTTCAGGTCTAGGTAAGATCCCTTATTTGGTGCATAGCAACATTATTTTTAAATTAAAATAAATAACTTGCCCCAAATAAGGGTCTAATACTTTTTTAACGGCCCACATTAGCGAGATCTACAGTAAGTAATCTTCCCCTACTCACAATACGCAATGCATCCAATTTCAGTTGTTCGTGAGAGTGAACGACCAAAGAACGTACTTACAAAATGAGCTGATGATATGTCAAAACAATATCTTGAGACTGCAGAAAAACAGCAATTACTGGCAGTAAGTTTAAAATTGGTTATTTTACATACAATGGCCAAATCTCCTGGTTAGTAGTTACTTGTAGGTGTATGAATATTTTTATGTGGCCACGGAGTATTATTACCATGGAGTGACCACGTGCATCGCTTGTCAAGCTGCATTATTCAGGAATATTAATATTATAAATATATATAATATTTTTTACCATTAATATTAGATCCTTTTATTTGATGATTGCTTTTCCCAATTCAATATAACAATATTATGCAATTGCTTTTTTGATTAACTGGATACACATGTCATGGGTTAGAATGGGTGCGGGGCGGGAGTGGTTAGCTCTTACCTATAAACATACTTCTTACATTTATATATAATTGATCCTACGGCTACCTAGTTATTAGTTAGGATCAATTGCCAAGGATCAAGCAGAATTAATAATTATTATCTTTCAAAATTCAAACGAACTCATATTAGTAGAAAAAATATATAAACAAATGAAAAACATCTGAATATTCATGCCAGTTCTTCGTCATAAGGAATTTCTGTGTATCCGTGCAACTAATGTAAAACAGCTTATTTTTGTGTTCATAAATCGGGATTAGATACAGTGCAGTTATTTTTTCTTATTACTACTGGTGTTATGTTCCAGGAATATTGCCCGAAAGAACGACGAGAGAGTTCTGGACCCAAAGCGAGGACCTATAAAGAAAATTATAGGCAACGAACGGCTCGCGCCTATTGCCACTTAATTCAATACCAACATTTCCAGAGTAGAACACTCGTAGAATTTATTTTCGTACACAAGAGATAATAAAAATAAATTACGTATATCATTATTAGAAAAATCGTATCATAAGATGTTAATCGCCCTTTCAAAAGAGGATATATTATTATATGCACTAAAAATAATTATATTTAGCATAAATAGAGCGTTTTAATATAGGTAGTGAATGTGCTGTACAAATCGATACGACAGATTCTATCTCATTGCTGTTTCGAAGTAAGGTATCAAAGAAATCGATATTACGTATTGGTTTGGCTACCATCACAGAAAATAATATTATGTTAGAAATAAGCACTTCATTCACTTCCGATTCCGTGGTTTACGAGTCTATGAATGTGTAATGATAATCTTAGTGGTTGATACTTATTTAAAACATGTTTTTTGTTATTGTATGGTTGAAAAATGAAAAGCTTAGGTACAGTCAACAGAAAAAGTAGATGATCAAAATCAGAAATTCAATACGAATGAACGGAGTTCGCGTCTGAACTGTGTGGCGTCGGAGTGATTCAAAAGTATGCGGTTGTAAATTATACCAAACATTGACTACTAGTACAACTGTCATATTATATTCATGATCAGTTTTGACTCAAAATAGTAAAAAGTTTTGATCATCTACTTTTGCTGTTGACTGTACAACCACAGAGATACTTCATCGTGACTTCCCAAAATAAAATTACAAGTTAACCATAGGTCCTATATCTTAGACTAGAATGATTGGAAATTATTTAATTATATTCATATTTTACAAATACATTAGAAATTAGGAAGAGATATAATATTCTATATCTACAAAATAATATTCACGTATTTATTTATAGATATTATCTACACATATAATAAAATAAATAGTACAATAAATATTTATGATATTTTATTTGCTTTAGAAGATTATATTAAAATAATTTAACATCTTAACTAAAACCTAATATTTTGAACACATTCGTATTTTATACAACTGACAAAGTAAATAAGAGATAATTACGATGAGTATAAATAAATAATTATATACTAAATGATTCTGAAATAGGCCCACTTTACATTTACTACTCAATAGGAGTCGAAACTCAATTTGTATGTTTTTATTTATGAGTGACTTAAATTATAATTTAAAACATACACACTTTTACTTGAGAAATCGTAAAAAAAATAGTAATCTATTATGCTCTATGGTGAATCGTGATGACATACTACCTTATCATAAAGTTTACCCAAGAGTTTACTTTGAACCCACTTTTAATGTCACTAAATATTTCTTATAGGTTTCGTGTACTTTGTGGGAAAGTCTATGGTCGTACTCAAGTATTCAGTTTCCAATTCACCAATCGGTCTCCGGTATAATGCGGCTGCAACATAAAAAAAAGATAAAATATAGAGATAGAAAATAATGATATAGAGGAAATTCATCTTATTTGGAAAAATTTTGAGTATCAAATGATGAACCACATAGTAACAGTAACGTTGCTCTTGGTAAACAATTGTTTAGTAGTTAAATTGGCAAGGATAAGTACTCTAATGTGCCAAAATTTTAAAGCAATCATTGAAGTACTTTCGGATATTTGAGATTTTTAACATAATTACATTTAGGTTTACGCATATCAACATGCCCGTACAGACGCCAGCATGTCAAGCTATCCAAAACTGACAAATTTTCCCAATAGAAAATGAACCTTATAACGTTGCGTTAAAGTTGAAAATTAACAGAAATTTGACAGGTTGTGGTAGCTTGATGTGCTGGCCTCTATACACTGACAGTTCGTCGGTACGATAAGGTTCCATGTAATAGAGGGCGAGCCTATTGCGATTATCCTTGCACAAATCCAAATTTCAAGCTGCTACTGAGAATTCCATAGAACGACCCAAAGGGTCTAATGTCTCTGCCAACACAACGTTTCCTGTCCACAACGGAGCACTGGCAACCTTGCTCACCGTTAGGAGCACAACACAGCTCAAAGCAGTGTTATTTCACAAGTTATGATGTATGTATGTATTATTATAGCAGTGATAGCCTAGTGGTATGACCATTCGACTGCCAAGTCGAAGGTCTCGAGTTCGAATCCAAGGCACGCACGACTTTTCGAAATCATGTGCGTATTAATAATTAATTATCACTCGCTTAAACGGTGAAGGAAACATCGTGAGGCAACCTGCATGCCTTAGAGATTTTCTCAACGGCGTGTGAAATCTGCCAACCCGCATTAGGCCAGCGTGGTGGACTATGGCCTAATCCCTCTCAATCTGCGAGAGGAGAGCCGTGCCTAGTAGTGGGACAGTATATGGGTTGATGATGATGTATGTATTGTTGTGTACGTACGCGTGACGCAGGTGTGTTTGTCGACGTGAAGGCGCAGGCGACGCGGGCACGCACACACGTAGCCGCCCGCTGTGTTCACGCACGAGTGAGAACATCCGTCCGACTCCAACTCACACTCGTTTATATCTGATAAGTACAATCACTCATCTATACATATTTACATAATAGGATATTTTACACCATGTAAGAAAAAATATAAATATGTTACCTAAGATAGATTTCGCAAAAATTAAACGAGAATTAATGTCGAAATTTATTCGTAAAAATGCAATGTATAATTCAATTTTAAAAAAATGCCTATCGCCATTTTGGGTAACGACGCGACGTCACTCCGATAGTACAAACTAGATTTTTGTCACGCTCTGTGTTATTGTTTACTAACGAAGTGACGTCACAAGCCGAAACAGCATGGCGGCCAGCAATTCGGCGCGGAAATTCCAAAATAGAAGTAAAAAATAGTTTTTAAGGCTTTTTCAGTGTTATAAAATTGAAATTTTACTGGTTCATTACGACCTCAAGATTGATTTAACACACTTTTCAAAATAAAGGTGTAGTGCCCTATTACTTGTCCTGACTGACTAATTCACCAACGCAGATACTAAGCCTCTGCGGCTACAAACTTGAAATTTTGGCAATTGATGCCTTTTATGTTAAACTAAGGAATGATTTGAAAATTTCACCCCTAAGACTATGCGGCGGCTGAGCGGCTGAGCTGCCGGATGATTTGAAGTGAATCAACTAGAGTAGCAGTTTCTAAACGTTTTAAAAGGCTTTGGATTGGAATACTCAAGAAATCACTTTATGGAACCTCATACAGGAACAGGAGACTTTTCTACGGAACCCACTTTAGGCTGATCTGAGCATAGCCGTTTACAATTACGTTTTTATTTTAAATTAATTAAATAAGCTTAACATACTATCACCGGTACAATAGGTATTATCATTATATTCCCGAAGCCTAAGTAATTATTGACCCGTTAGTAGTAGTTACATAGTGGTAGGTAGGTAGTTACACAGTGGTAAAAATATACAACTATGTAACTTTATTATGGAGAATAAATAAATATTACGATGGTGATGAAACTAGTTCCGCAATATGTTTTATTAGTTGTACTCACCGATGCATCTCTGTCCGGCCCCTAGCGACAGATATCCCGGTGAACAAGAGCAGCGGTATGCGCCCTCAGTGTTCACACACACTTGCGTGGAATGGCACTGGTTTTTCTCTACCAGGCATTCGTCTACATCTGTGCAAATGAATAATAAAGATTAAACTGAATGTATCGACACTAAATGCACCGAAAATTCTTCATCTCGGTGCAGCAGTGACGACACTTGGGTGTAATGTAGGCAATGCTAATTTTGGCCCCTGCCTTTTAAATGTTTTTTTTACTGTGTTCGTCGGGCAGTTTGAAGTCTTGATTTTTATTTTATTTAGTTCCTACAATTTGACTAACATAATTATGTTCTAAGATATAAATAGCGAAGGAAAAATTCGATCACTGGCAGAATTCGAAGCTGCGTCTTTACGTTTAAGTACCCCAGTCGCTTTAGCTAAGGTCCCGAGACAATTGCATGTGATGTCGAATTTATATTCCAGATTCTGCGTCGTTTATGCTCTATTTAAGTAGCCCATATTCATTTAAAGAACAGTGCTCAACCAGGAAACGTTGTGTTGCCCTTTCGTTTTACAGGGTCGGCAACTCCGGCAAAGTGATACCCCTGGTATTGCAAGCGTCAATAGGCTACGGTAACCGCTTACCATCAGGTGGGCCGTATTCTTGTTTGCCACCTTAGTAGTATATAAAAAAAAATCCCTAAGGCTGACAGACTATTTGGCATAATTTTGTCTTAGTATAAATGAAAGATAAATATACATTATAAACTCACCATCACACGTTTTAGCAGTTCTGTTGTGCCTGTACCCGGGGTCGCATGGCCCTCTGTCGCTGTGGTCCAAGTTGTCCGTCACACTCACGTCGTAGAACACCGTCGGAGATTGAGAACCTGAAATTATTGCATCTAATTTACTTGTGGAACGCACATGTCCTTTCTCCAACTCCGCCTTCTCGCGAAAGAGTTTTTTGTTTTAGAGACAACGCTAGAACAGAGCACGGAGAGCGGTGGGGTATCTCAAGTTAGAGGGGTATAGAGTTACAGTTCTGTTCTTTTTTTTTTAATTTATATTGGTGTTTGACCACTGTCTCACCTGATATTAGGCGACGATGGAATATTATTAATATTAATTAGTCTGCCCACTAGGATTTTCCTGTGTTATAGATGACATACCTATCTACTATACACAAAAACCAAGTCCCAGTACTGAAAACTGTAGGCTAAAAAGCTTTTTGTAAGACCGGGAATTAGCCTACTCCCTCTCAATTTGAGAGGAGACCCCTGCCCAGCAGTGCGATAGTAATGGGTTGATGATGATGATGAAGACCACCGCGGGAATTAAATCGAAAGTGAATCGTTTATTCACAGAGTAAATAAAGATAATAAAACTAGCGATTTTGGCATTATTGCCTGTATCGGGAGATTTTATGGTAAATTTGCGGTCCACGTTTAGCACTGGGTGTATAAATGGTAAACGATAAATGATATTTATTTCTGTAAATAGATCTTTTAAAGACACTTTTACAAGTCAATATTTTACATATTTTTTTAAGCTAGATGGCTCCGGCATTTCCTAACTGACGACCTCTGAGAAGAAACGCCGAAACCAACTCAGAGAATCATAGGTATATTTATAAGCTTATTTTTGAAGGTCTATCAAATTATTGTACAAAATATAGGTATTTACCTGAATTACTGTAAAACTCTTCAATGTCTGGCGAAAAATGCGAGTTTATTTCTTCAGGCTGCATCTCAAACGTCACGTCCGGTAAGTAGGAGTTCTAATGAAATACAATAAAGATTAACGATTATATTCTAATACGTTTTTGTAGTTGAAGAGATAAAACTAAAATTTTAAAACAACTATTGCATTTACGAATGTGCGTTGGGTTGTGTGACTTCTAAGAATACAGCGGGCAGCACATCAAGCTACTACAATCTGTCAAATTTCTTTGATTGATTTTCAACTTTATTTAAAAAAAAAAAAAAAATCAAGACGCCCACCACCTCAGTCTACCCGTGACCATGGACGCTGTAAAGGGTCCGAAACGTCGGGATTAATAATATCAATATACGCGATAAAATCCGTAAAAAGTAGTTTTATTTCAAAAAAATAAGGTTTATATTCAATTGGGAAAATTTGACAGTTTTGGATAGATACCCGTGCCCAGCAGTGGGACAGTATATGGGTTGATGATGATGATGATGATGATGGATAGCTGGCGTCTGTACAAAGATTAAGTTAAAATTCAAATAACTCACGTAAATTTCTAAGATGCAATAACTATAACAAAAAAAGTCAGACGCACACAGTAGTCTAGTTGTGATGAACATAAGTATTTTTATTTTATGGGTATTATAAGTATGTACTTAATATATCTAACCTACTCTACCTCTTTAAGTAAGTATTATATCCTGTCTAGTACCCATAGCACAAAGCTCTGCTTAGTTTGGGACTAGATGGTGTGACTCTGTAAAATGTCTTAAAAAAACAATACTCACAACATCGCTTATATCTTCTTTGCTATCGAACACGTCATTATCCGCTGTGTTTGAACTAGGATTGCACGGAGGTAGGCCAGTACATTTTTTTATCTAGGAATGAGAATAAGGTGTTAAAAGTAGCATGCTCTTTAAATCATTAATAGAGTTGTCATAGACCTATAGTAAGGATGCACCGCAGTTACTTTTTGTGGAGCAACAGAATGCAACACGATAACATTAGGTAACATTCTTCAACTTTTGCTACTGCTTGTTAGGTACTCTTTGTTGATTGATCGCTTCCATACCGCCAATAACATAAAGTAACAAATCGTAACCAGCGAGTTGCACAGCATATTATTATGTTTACGAACTAACAAATGTTTTCGAAAGTTACCACATGTTGACGCAACATGTGGTAACTATCTAACGCCTAATAGTTCACCACCTAGCCTAGTCCACGGTGGGTTGGCGCAGAATAGTACTTACCTGTACATTATCGCCGTCACATTTTGCCTTCGTCTTGCACCTCCTGGTCCGCGCCTGAGTGCCGACGCCACAGCTCGCGGAGCATTCCGACCACCGCGACCACGACGACCAACGAGGCTTGCTCTCTTCCACCTACCAAAATATTTTATGTAGTTTTACATTTCTTGGATTTAAGACTTGACAACCCACTGCTAAGTGAAGATCTTTTCTCTTTCACCACTGTAACAGTGGTGAAATAGCCGGCAAAAGATGCGCATCTTGTGCAAGTTGCACCTACTGATTCTCTAGTGCCCTCACATATTGTCCGATCGGGCTGATGGTCTCTCCTTAGATCGTTCGACATTATCGATATCCCTCGGCCATCATCCAGTAACTATTTTAGTTCACTAAAATCATTTCGTCTTGCCAAGTTAAAGTTGTGAATTAAAAAAAATATTAATAAAAACATATGTACGTTCGCTAGCCTGAAGTACTCGTATTTAGAGTAGATAACTATTTAAAAAAAATAACTTACGTCACAAGGTGGCATATGACACTTCCTTCTGTCGGATATTGGGCCCTTGCACGCTGATTCATCCAATATTATCTTCTCTGACTTCGAAGAACTATCTAAAATTGTTTGACTTAAAGTTAAAACCATGACAAGGAAAAATATTCACAAAATCAAATTTTTTTAAGTAAACTATTCGACCCTGTACGGGCCAATGACCGTACATTTGCCGCGGTCAGCATTTGCATTTTACGTCCGCCGCGATGATTTTGTAATTATTTTATTAGTTAGTTCACTTTCAGCAAGCGTATCGTGTACTCATCAATCATTATCAAACATACCATTTTATAGCATTTAATCAAGTTTTTTATAGTTGTGAATAAATACAGTGTGCAATCAAATTATCTATTATTTATCAATCAATCAATGTACGCAACCCGTACAGACCCAAATAGGTCACTTGGAGTACACCTATAAAAAACTCATTTTCTCTTTTTTTGCTTTGGTTTTTAACAAAATATATACATACATATATCTACACCTACCTTTCAGCAAAACATGACGACATCATTGTGGTAATTTACTAAGAGTTCAGTAGGTAGTAGTTATGAAACATATTGAAGATCAGCTTACCTATTGTGGTGTTATGATCATCAATATAATGGCAAGACCTGGATCTCAGCTGGTATCCCAGTCCACAGGTGGCGTTACACAGCGACCATTGCGACCAAGGACTCCATTTAGCGGGCACTAAAAATAATATAATATAATAATAATATAATATTTTTGGCACATTTTTACACAGCACCATCTAGTCCCAAACTAAGCAGAGCTTGTACTATGGGTACTAGACAATGGATATAATACTTATATACCTTTTTTTTTTAAATATATACTTATAATACATAAGATAGATAATGGAAATCATATTTCTCTCTCTCCCTCTTTTCTTAACAACATACCATCACGCCTGTATTCCCCGAAGGGTTAAGCAAAAGTGTAATAAAGTACACCCATAGTTCACCGGTATGTTTAGGTGTCATGTAATAGGGGGTGACCATATTGCCATTAATCGGGCACAAATCCAAAGGTTTATTCTGTTTTATTATTTAGTTTTGATGGAACTGATGATGAATTTTTATTCTACGCATTTTATTTACACCGCACAAATAGATAAAGTTGAAGTAGTGAGATTTGCTGGGCTGGAAATCAGCGTTGTTCAATGTGGCAGCTATGCTACAAACGGGTCAACATTATGCTGAGCCGGCTCCTTTTGCCACACTGTGACTGCACATCTCTGTTTTTTTTAAACATGTAAGTATATGTTTTTTTTATTGGTGGCAATAGACATTATTTTTCTCTCTTTCTTTCAAACTCCAAGATGCTACTGAAAATTTCATAGAAAAACCCAATAACACTGTTCAACCTGGGAATCGAACCCAGGACCTTTAGCGTAGCAGTATAACGACGTATTTTTTTTTATTTTTCTACAACAGAGATCAAAGCTTCTTTATTATCTTATTTTTTTATTGTTGATAGGTTTGCGTTTGACCTCAGTCTCATCTGATGGTAAGCGACGACGAGATTGAAGATGGAATACGCTTACCCAGAAAATGCCTGTTCACTCTTACTTTAAAGACACCAAGGTTATATGAGTGCGGGAATACAGACGCAAGGAGAGCATTCTACTCCTTTGCGGTAGGTACGTACAAGAAAAGATGCAGCATACCGCTTCGTGACTTGTGGTGGAAATTCGACTACATGTGGGAAAATCCCTCCCTGCGTCTGCGAGTGAATGGTGGGATAAGGCACACTGTCCATAATACAAAAATCGAAAGGCAAGCGATCTTCCGCCGATGGTTATCTGATTTTGTCAAGTGTCCAATACATCTGCGTTCCATTAGATAGAGTGTTGTTATATGGGGATGATATTCTCACCTTGTATAGCGACATTGTACCTCCGATGCGCAGTGCCAGCTTCGTTCTCTACTACACAGATGTACTGGCCCGCATCTCTGACGTCAGCACTCCATATCGCCAATAAACTGTTGCCTAACACTCGTTGTATGTTTGACAAACTCTCACTCAGTTGTTGCGTATCCTGTAAATGATTGCAATTTTTCAGTTTGTTTTTAAGTGTTGATGGGCAATATGCTTGCTTTTATGATAAAATACGATACTGTATTCAGAAACCCAAAAAACCTGACAACCGACTAGTTGTCGTTGTTGGGGATAGACTTATCCCCAGGATATTGGTACCTATTGCCCAGAAATTGGGTTGCGGATTATACTAAAAAGCTATTGCCCGCATGTTTCACCCGAATATTTAGGGGCTTTTTGAGACCAAAGGTACCCCATATATCTCTGTACCAAATTTCATCAAAATCGGTTCAGCCAAATTTAATTGAAAATGTAACAGGCAGAGAGAGAGTTACTTTCCCATTTGTAATATTAGTAGTAAGGAGTGATTAAAGAAAATAAATTACGTAAAGTATGTACGAGTAATAAGTAACGTTTTGTCTGGTTAATAGCGAAAATAGAATAATTTGTCATGTTTAATTGTGTTTAACAGTTTGTTTGTGTTGTTTAATTGGGAATTACTGAATTTTTGACAGTTTCGTATAATTTGCTTCGTTTAGCAAGATAAAGGATATTCCCTTCACCTTAATAAGTCGATAAACTACATTTATTTCGCTACCAAATAACTTTACCTTCAACCATGATATCCGGGGCATCGGATGTCCATCGGCTTCGCATTTAAGTACAATACTCCTTTTCAACGGCACGACGTGTCCTTCAATCATGTTGGCGTCTTTATTGCCAGCAATGGACGGTGGTTTTTGTACAGTGACGTCAAACAAGACTTCAGTGGTCCCAACTTTATTCGTCATAATACAAGAGTATTTGCCGCTGTCAGATACTTCTGTTTTGTTGATGATCTAGAGAACAAGTATTTTGTCAGTTTCTCTTGTCGTGTGTTTCTGAGCCATAAACCATAGCAAAATATGTTGTCGACTAACCAAAGTAAAATTATCATCTGTTAAGACGAATCTCTCATCCCCATTGACTTCAGTGTAAGGGTGCTTGATCCACATGACACTGGGCAATGGAATACCCATCGCTGGGCATGCTAACACTAACACCTTTCCGAAGCCCGTAGCTACTTTTTTAGAAGACTCTTTTGGTGTGGGCGGAGGTACTGGAAACACCGTTATTAGTTAGTTATGTAAACGTAATCGTTTACTCCTGAAATCGTAATACCCTACACCAAATTATTCAAATTTAAATGTATAAATTGGCTTCTAATCTATAGGAAGATCCGCATGTTACTCAATCAGTCAATCGAGGTAAATACAACGTTGAGTTTAATTTACTCTTGTGTTTAATAAAGTTCTCACGAATTTATTACCAACTTATATAACTAGTATTATAGTACTATAGTTATATTTATCTTTAAATATTTTCAGTATATGGACGGTGAATATAAAAGGAAGAACAGTACACCACCATTGGCACTAACAGCAAAACGTAATAACACTTACCAAGCACATCGACCAAGTAAACAACACTGGTATTCCCCACTTTGTTCCTGGCAACACACGTATAGTTTCCCGACATTCCCTCTGCCGCTTGCTTCACAACGATCACTTCTCCGAAGTCTGTAGAAACCATCGCGTCATCAAAAAGTTTTAATGGTACGTCGTCTTTAAACCAGTATACTTCGGGAACTGGGTTCCCGTATGGATGGCAGTGCATGTAGAAAGATTGGCCGGATATAACCTCTAGATGGATTTCGTTTTCTGTTGTATTTGCGTTTTGGAACAGCGTTTGGAATATTTTGGGTGGTTCTGAAAGATATATTAAAAATATTGGTCTTATTGTTTATACTTCGAGGTGATAAAAGGGGGAAGTTGGGACGACATCAAGCTATCTATAAGAGAAGAGGCATGTATCCAAGTCTGCAATTTTCTTCCAGTTGAACAAGAACCTTTGCTGTATAATTCATCATCAACCCATTTAAGAAAGGTGAGGTTATGGTCCACCACTCTGGCCTAATGCGGGTGACTTCACAATATACTTTTTATATGCCTAAAACAGACACTTGAGTTCCTTCTACACTATAAAAGATTAGGTCCCAACAATTTCCAACAAAGAACATCAGCAAAGAAAAACGTAAGCTTCTCAAAATTCGAATAAGTACGCGAAAAGTTTCTAAATAAAATTACAATAGAAACCTTTTAAAACGTACCAAGTACATCAAGCTTGACGTTCCTCTCGTTCGAACCGCCTTCATTTGCAGCTACACAAGTATACACCCCCGCCTGTCTCAGCTGAACATTATTGATGATTAGGTCAGCATAGTCGATGTCATACGAGTTTTCGCTGACCACTCGCCCTTGCTTTATCCACTGTATATCCGGGATAGGGTTTCCTGTGGCTTTGCAGGCTATTCTTACGTGAGAACCTTGCTGGAAGTACAGTATATAGAGATTGCTGCTAGTTATATAATATATATGCGTGATACGGAATAGCATCAGCTGTTATGTACGAAAGCGTATACGAGGTGCTGCAACGACAATGTATGTTGGGAACATTTGCAGAACGGCAATAGTTTAAAAGTAAGCAATCTGTTTTTTGATCTTTCAGCGTTTCGTTTATTGAATTGCAAAAATATGCAATAAGTAAGTATTTTGAATAAAATCACAGCGCACTCCATACATCTCGAGGAAGCCCTCTTCATGTACTCGGACAGCCGACGCGACGTCTTGTTTTAGACAGAAGGAATACATAAGGATCGTCACCAAAAGGCTCTCATGTTAGTCAGATATCAGAGCATATTTTGCACTGTTCCATAATTGTTTTAATTTAATTATGATTGGGAGTCACAAATACTCAAAATATATGTGGTCTTTCTCATTTTGATATCAGTAAAGTGAGACGGCAATAATGATAATATCCTACCTACTTCAGCTGTAGCTAATGACCGCTTCGGAGTCTACTCCAAAGAAGACTAAGCTTTTCCGCATTCCTTAAGGTTGCTTTGACTTGTTCACCCCTGGACTATACGTATCAATTAAGTTATAGAGAATTAAATCCTCCATCCTAAAAGTTCTCGACGTCCTTTATCTTAATAAATATGATGCTCAAGACCGCTGACTTAAAATTATCTAAGAAGTACTTACCGCAACTTCCACACTGCCATCAACGGTAATTCCTTCCCCGTCTTTGAAGGCCACGATGTCCTTGACCTTGGCACCGGCTACAATGCTGACCACGTACACGATGTGCGTGGCGCCGGCCTTGTTGACGGCGTTACATTGGTACACACCTTCTGATTGACGCGTTATGTTGTTGCTGGATATACTAAAGTTGTGTTGTTGCCAGTTTGTGTTACTGTGGAGGACAGTTTATTTTAGATCATCATTATTAAGATTTCGAATCAAAAAGGTCACAACGTTTTAGGTTCAATTCATACCGAGATTTGTTGCGGCCGGCAACCACGCTACTTTTTCGAACACGATTAAGCGATACTGTGTATTTTTTTTATTATTCACGATAGGCCTACGCTTGACCACTAGTTCGCCTGATGTTAAGCGACACTGCGATCTACGGTGGAGCGCGCTTGTCTGGAAAAAACCGATTCACTCGAGATTTAAAGACACACAGATTATAGTTATTGGGGAAGACCCACTCAGGAAGCTCATTCCACATTGCAGCGGTACGCATGATACAACTGATGAACGTATTTAATAAATGATGAAGTTTAAATGCTGCATCAATTTTGGCATTGAAATTGCTCGGGGCTGCCGCTACCGTCTCGGTGTGAATTAACTCTTATGAAAAGACTGAAAAGGGTCAGTATGCGCTTAGAAAAACGAAAGAAAGTATATACAAACTTGTAAGTCCATGTAAGAGTAGGCGTGGGCGTTCCTTTGGCGTTACAGTCAAGAGTGGCGTTGACTCCTTCCTTCAGTTGCACGTCCAGCATATCGAACTCCGATATAAATGGTGGCACTGAAAATGGATAAAAGGATTGATACTTATTATAATTAACTCAGAATAGATAACGAATAAATGCTTACCTAAGACTTTCAAAGACACCTGCTTGACGACAGTTCCGTGAATGTTGGTGACGATACATTTGTATGAGCCGGCATTGTGCGGCTGAACGTTGATCAACTTCAAACGGTCTTTGTCTTCAAACACCAATGGTTTAGAGTTGAACACCCATTTTGTCTGTAATTAACATTTTGTTTTATTTTTCACAAATTGTAATATTTTTGTAAGTAATGGGTTAAAAAGGTTCATATAAACAGTCTTAGCAGTCAGGTGAATTCGATATATAGAAAGTCGTAGGTAACGTTTGTAAGGTTCGCGAATTTCTCCATCCAATTTTATAAGTACCCGTGGTAAGTCGCGATGATCTCGTTGTTCCCAAGCAAGCAACTGCAAGACAGGAAAATCAGCTTTATACCAACCTTAGCCCTTGGCTTCGCGTCCACAGCACAGTCGAAATACCAGTCCTCTCCTCTCACGACCTCCACATCCACGGCATCATTCTCCACAAACGTTGGCGGCCAATCTACAATAACTTGTACTTGGGAGTGCGCTGAGCCGACGACGTTGGTCACTACGCATGCGTACGTAGACGCGTTGTCTCGTGATACATTTGGAAAATATAACGGACCAGCTGATATGAGTTTTGCGTCCTGAAATATAGATCCATTTCAAAAATAGCGAATTCCGATGGAAAAATCAATATACTTAAATATAGCTTTGTAATTTTGGCTTACAGAGGTACTTCTGGGAATTTTTATGTGAGATTCCTCAATGTAAACACGATACAGAGCAACCCCTAGGATTGAAGAAAGCATTCAATATAAAATTTCACTCCCCCACCCCTCCTAATTGTTACAGTATAGATTTAAGCAAAACTCAAAGTTTTCGAATACTTGATAATGTAATATCGAACCTTATACCATTTGAGTGAGTGTGTCGCTTGCACAGGACACTCGACGGTCGCTGCTGTTCCTTCCACCAAAGTCACTGCGCTCAAACTCTCTTCCGATTGCGTGTGAGTTGGGATGGCTGAGGGAACAATATTCTATGAAATAACTGTTCAAATCATAATTGCAAATCAAATAAAACGTTTTGTAATCGAAGCGTATTTATTTACTATGCGGCATGTGCACTTTGCCTTTTATAGTCATAAAAACAGAGGTCCTAATTTAGGTACATCTCGTCGAAAATCAAATGATTTTATATGAAAGTCTCAGGACTAGCTCGGAATTTGGATTTGTGCACGGTTAATGGCAATAGGCTCGCCCCTTATTATGTGGGACCTAAACATACCAGGAAACTGCGGCTTTAATTACTTTAGTACACTTCTGCCAAATAATAATACTTCAGTGAATACATGTGTTCTGATTATATTGTAGTATGAAGTAACACAGGATTAAAAAAGGTAGCTTCCATAGTGAACCCACTACTCCACTGGGAAGAAAAAACTCACAGTATATTTCAACGGGCACAGTCTTGTTGGCCACTCCGACAGAGTTTGTCGCAATACACGTGTAGTTCCCGCTCATGTCTTCAGAAGGAGACCTTATACTCAATGTACCGTCCACATCAATGTCGTAGTAGGGATCTGAAATACATAGATATTGTATTAAAAAAAACTTCACCACCAATAACCCTTTTGAATTATGTAACATATTTATTATAAAAGTTAATTCGAATTTAATTTAATATTTCCCACTTTTTTTATATTGTATTAAAGTATTTTTATTATATTGGTTTACAGTATTTCTGTTAGCCCTTCCAATTCAATTTTATTCAGTAGCATTTATGCATTTATGCTTTATAGCAACAATATTTATAAACTTGCTACTTATTTACCTTTATTCAAATAAAACTCATCCTTAGACCAAACGATATAAGGTTTGGGTTTGCCTGTAGCTCGACAGGCGATTGTAAGTACTGTGTCCATATTAGTTGCCAAGTACGGCCAAGTGTAGTTGTCTTTCAGGATTTTTGGAGGGTCTGAAAATATGCATATACGTTCTTAGATGCCCTAGAACAAAGTAATGTGAGTGAGTCAATCAACTGCTACTCAAAGCCAATTCTTTCTATTCTTACAGACTCGTAAGCAGGTTATCATAATTCTTGTGTACGGTAAGAAATGTCATTTTTCACAACATTTTCGCCAACATAGTCCTTGCACAGCACAGTTTATATCTAAGGAATCAGCAATCCCGTCACAAAAACGGCACGTTTGCGCGTTCCTCAGCCTTATATTGAACAAGTGCTTATAACGGTTAGCACTAATCGTTACTGCTCATGCTCAGCCAAAAAGCTTTATGGGGCTAAGTGGTTGTTACTAACTGAAGCAAGTTTGATTGAACTACAAATACGTAAATACACCCTAGCATTATTTATATTAGAAATAGGTAGAGGAGTCCTCTCAAGCTACTATGGTATAAAGTCTGAATTGGCCTTCGAGGAAAGCGAACGGCTTCAATTTGTTGATACAATAATGAAGACAGTATTACCGTAAACTTTAAGGTATGTTGTCTTATCAGCGATTCCGGCGATGTTCTCGGCGATACAAATGTACAATCCTTCGTGCTCGGAGCTGGCGTTGGTAATATATAAGTTGCCGACGTCGTTGAAACTAAAAAATCGAGAAATTACTTTTTAATCCAGAAAAGCCTTACTAATTCTGTTTAAATTAACCTGTCAAGTAATAATAAGGAGACATTTTTATGTAACCGACATAGCACACCGGATCAGCAAGCTGAAGTGGCATTGGGCTGGCCATATCTGCAGAAGAACCGACAACCCCTGGGGTAGACGTGTTCTCGAGTGAAGACCGCGACTCGGCAAACGTAGTATAGGACGCCCTCCGGGAGATGGAGTGATGATTTGCGAAAGGCTGCTGGTAGAAGCTGGATGCGAAAAGTCGAGGGCAGGGTGAAATGGCGCACATTAGGGGAGACCTGCGTCCAGCAGTGGACTAATATAGGCTGATGATGATGATGATATTTCTATGGCTTCGCTAATGATGTGGAGTTCATCTGTGATGGGACTACCGCATTGCTAGAAATTCTTGCTGCTGAGCAATATTGTGCCTACATTATAGTGTTACCTCAAACTCGTAGCATTTTCACTAAACTCTACATCTTGAAACTGCCACCGTACGCTGGGTATCGGGAAACCGATGACGTCACATTGTAATGTAACATTAGAACCGAGCAATACTTCTTTTAATGTTTCCATTGGTGGTGCAATGTACGGTGCCACTGAAAAAGTTTCATTATTTATTTATTCTTTCTGTACAAAAAAGCGTACAAAGGCGGACTTAATGCCATTAGGCATTTTCTACCAGACAAACTTTAACATTACCAACATTTCATTAAAGAGAAGAGAAAAACATGGTAACAAAATGGTTTTAAACATGAAGGTATGTGAATATAAATGACTGGAGACAAAAAAAGGGATAATGTTTAAGAAAGTAAATCATATTGACGGCTGAAACAAAACATGGGGACTATGTTTTAAAGGGTTCCGGTTAGGAAGAGCTACTATTGTACAGAGACCAGCACATTAAGCTACCTCAATCTGTCAAATTTCTTTGATAGATTTAAAACTTTAATACAAAGCAATAAGGTTCATATTCTATTGGGAAAAATTGACAGATTTGGATAGCTTGACCTACTGGCGTCTGTAAACGGTATGTTTTATTGAGCCTATTTCCATGCCATCCAACCAGGCAGAAATCCAAACTTCAAGCTGCTACTAAGAAAAGCTTATAATTAATTAATAGGTGGGAGTTCACAGGACGATAAAAAAGTCATTAAAATATTTACCCCAAACGTGTAGTGTGTAAGTGATGGATATATTTCCGTAAACATTTTTTGCAGTACATGTGTACTCGCCGAAATCAGTTAAGTTTGCCACGAATCTGAAAATATAGGTTACAGATACACTACAAACTATCTATAATGTTCTTTTTCAGAAACAAAATTATGTACCATGTCATTTCTCATTAATTCTATCTTACAAGGACCTGTATGTCATTGACATAAAGCTCAAATTTCAATAATTTAATTTAGCAATTAGCATAAGGGCATTCGAACTATAGATTTTGCATTGCATTTGTTACTTGACGGGTTTACGACCTTCATGAAATACAACCACAACCAAAACAGTCTTAAATCTATGTTTGATATTTTGTCTTGTGTTATAACAGATTCAGAATAAATTTTCTTTCTCTTTATTACTCACCTCAATCCATACTCATCAAGATACTTTCTAGGATCACTAATAGGGTCTGCATTTTGAGTCCACTCTACAATGGGTGAGGGTACCCCTTGAGCAGAACACGGCAGTTCTACTAGCTGACCTTCAAGCACCTCTATTAAGGGAGACGTGACTGGTGCTGGTGATATTGTGGGTGGATCTGCAAGTTATTTGGGAAATAACTGGTATGGGTATAACTTAATTATTATTATTATTTATTTGCGGCCGCAGTCGGTCTATTGTGATCGCCACTCGTTGTGTTAGAGTTCACCGCTAAACCCTGCGGCTACTATAAACTGCAGGTTTTGCTTGGGGGTGAGCTCTTTTATTTCATCTGGGCTTACGATGTGTTTCCCTAGATGAGCATTGCGCTTGTGTATTAGGGAGCCGCATTCCCCCAGAAGATGAAGTAGCGTTTCATCAGCTTACTTCCAACGCCGGCAGCTTCGCATGTTACTCAGCCTTATGTTGAACATGTGCTTATTTAAGCAGCAGTGTCCTGTTAAGGCTACCCACAGTCCCACAACCCGCAAATTGTTAAATAGGAACATCTTGCGCATTAAATAGTTTTTGTTGTCGTGGGGAAATCGTTAGTATTTTGTATTAAAACAAACAGCTCTCGCATTATAACCAGACTGTGTCGTTGGGGAATTTAAAAGCATAATTAAGGACACAAGCTACACCCAGAGTCGAAACAAATATGTACTGTATATGCCTCTGAACCCGCCGGGGAAATTCAATCAAATTGGTGTTCTGTTGAATCATTCCGAGGACATTTTTGTTTGCTTCAATCAGTTAGTAATTTGCTTAATAGAGTTTTGACGTAAGATCCATAATATTAATGTCAAAATCCTATCTCCAGTAAGAAAATCCAATGGTTCATTTATAGTGTTTTTGTAGCCAGCCGTAAGAAATTCGGTCAGGTATGAATGATTTTCTGGCACCTGGTACTATGGAGAGAGAGAAAGGAGATCATCTCCTCCTTTTTCTCCAATCATAAGCAAACTTACCACAGATCAAAAGTGTGTCCAACTTATATATAATATTAGGACCAGAAAACGAAAAAGATAAATATATTTACCGTATATTATCAAGGTAAAGTTCCTATGTGTGGAGCCTACAGAACTGGTCGCGTTGCACGTATACGTCCCAGAGTCGTAAACCGTCGCCTTCTTTATTACTAACTCGCTCATGTTTGTTAAGGATCTAAAACATAACAATATTAAATACACAATATTTTAAAAGCCTGCCTCATTAGCCTAGTGGTCTTAAGCGCGACTGTCATGCTTGAGGTGCTGAGTTCGATTCGTATTCAGCGAACTGTGGGTATAGATTAGTACATCTCTGATTAACCCTTCTTCTATGAACCGAAAATACTTACAAGTTGTTAGTATAGACTATCGGATGTGTGTCTTTAGTCCATACTATTATGGGAGGTGGTAAGCCGGTCGCAATACATGAGAACTTTACTTTCTCACCCAGCTTTACTTGACGAGGTTTGCCATCACCTTCTACAGCTTTTTGAAGGCGTGGAGCATCTAAAAGTTGAATATGATGTAAATAAATTTGTTATACGTAAGGAGACCTTTAATTGGCTGTGTGAGGCATAAGCTGTTTTATATGTTCCTTTTGTTAATGCTGTTGGTTTTCCAAATAAAAAAATAAAAAAAGACTGTATTAAAGAGTAACAATGGATCATTGTACCAGTTCTTTCTACCTGCGCCTGCGTCGTAATTGGACCAACTCACCGATGAAAGAGTAAAAGTCTGTCGAGCATTGTCTATGTACGGTCGGAGTCATAAGTCCAGTAGCAGTTTCAGAAATCTATCGCATCAAAACAAGTCGCAATTCCGACCTTTTTCTATAACAAACATTTTGCACATAATATACACGATCTCGTATATCGCACTCTTTCATTATTATCTAGACAGAAAGAGTGCGAAATAATGATCAATTGCCTTAGTGACACACTATCACCTTCTCGTAGTTATAGTGTTGGACCGGTAAATCACTTATACATGTGTGTATACGCGCAGTACCGTGCAAGGGAATATGATCGTTGACGTGCTACTGGACTTATGGCCGCAGACTATACCACATTTTTAACCGACTTCACAAAAGGAGGAGGTTCTATATTCGACTGTATTTACCTTTATAGTTTAGAGGACTAGCTTTTAACATTTTTTTGAGAAAAATATTGGTTCTGTGATTTTAGATATTTGTAGAATTAGTACGGTGATGTTATCTGATTTAATCTAAGGGTAAAAGAACTTACATTGCACTACCAAACTGACATCGTAGACATCTTTCCCGATCACGTTCAGTGCAACACAGCGATACACTCCAGTGTGGTCTGCGGTAGTATTTGATATAGTTAGTTCCTTTTTATCACTCTTCTCTACCACATCTTGGGGTAGAGAGGTAAAGTCATCAGGCGAAACGCTTTTGTATTTCCAAGATACGGTAGGCTCTGGATTACCAGCGAGAACTCTGAAATATAGTTTATTCATTGAACAAGCGAATACCGCTAACTCACTGATCAAGCACGAGAAAAAATATATGGGCTAGAAACTTGAAATTTTGTTGAAAGGTTCCTCTAATAAATATCCGCTAAGAGATCAATGCCGCTAGTACCTACGGGTACAGCTTGTAGCGGGTATATTGTTGAGTTTTGGGTGAAACATTGTAGGTTTTCGACATAGTTTTACTTTTTTTTAGACTAGGAAAAAACGGATCTTGCCTGATGGCACAGAAAGTATTTAAGAAGATGCACTCAATTCAAGTAATTACCCTCTCGGGGTCTGGCTCTCACATACACTGAACGCAGTAAATATTTATATATTTTATGTTTTTTTTTTATATATTTGAAGATGGTCCTACATGTGAGGGTGTCAGTTACATTACTGGAGTACAATAGCTCCAGATGGAAACAACAAGCATTCTGCTCGACAGTTGCTGATCTGGAGACCTATTTGGTCTAGACACATGCATTAACTATCTGCTATTTTTATAATCCTTGTTATTTATTTTTGTAGTGTTATTTAAATAACGGCGTTTTTTGTTTCTTTCTTTTCCTGACTGATCATCTAAGCAAGCGTGCTGGGTTTTGTGAATATTTACTACTCACACAGAAGTGCGAAAGAATAAAAAAAAAATTAATAAAGATATTTTTTTATTCTTAGCCGGATTTTATTGCAATAAATAAATACGATACAAAATCTCACCTACATGTGATTATAGTAGGTCGACCGGCTCGAGTGGTTAGTCGCGTCGGCTCCTTAGACAATCTTGGAGATGCTAGAACATAAGTAATTAAATTATTATTTAGGTTGCAATGACATTAAATGAGAGTCTGGGTATTATATGGGTAAATTATTTCATTTCGACGTGGTGGAGCGAGGCAACTGAGCTTTCAAGTAGAAAGGAGCTAGGCGGTGTGAAAAAGACTCTCAAAGCAGCGAGGGGATGTCTGTAAACGGAGAAAGACCTACAACGATAGTAATTATGTTCACATACATAGATTGAAGTCGGTCTAGCCACGCTGTCAATCCGCTCCGTATAGGGATCCAATTTGTGGTAAAATTTTGTGATTTTTTTGTTTTAAATAAATATATTTCCAAAATGATCGCGGATATACTTAGTCTAAAATATAAGTAAATAAATTTTCGCCTATTTAAGTAATTTGAGGTCTTTCATTGTAATTGGTCCATTATGAAAAACATAAAAGTTTGAAGTCTTTATAAGAACATTATTCACTTTTTTAATAAGTAACATTGATGAGGATTCATGAGAAAAATAATAAAATCTTACCCAATCCAAACACGCTGATTGTGCCACTAACATTCAAGCTCTCGTATCCGTTATCTGTTTGACAGACATACAGTCCTAAGTTGTCGAAGTCAATCCGTTTCAGGTAGACGGTCGAGTTGTCGTCAGTGAGGTGAACGTTGTCGCCAGTGTGTAGCGCAGTGCCGTTGTGATACCAGAGAGTGCGGCCCGCCGGGTGAGACTCCACCTCACAGTGCAGATCTACCTGATAGTACAGTTGGACTTCTTGGTCTGTGAATATTGAATTATTTGTCATTTTGATTTCTGAAATTTACGCGAATATTATACATTGAAATAAAATTTGACTTGATTTTGAACAGATTGAGCCGAGTGAGCTCGTTCTGCGTGAATCGGATTGCCAATAATAAAAAACTAAAGCATGATCATTGAATATTGTTACTTTAAAAGAGACCATGATTCTCTGAGTTTGTTTCGGCGTTTCTTCTCAGAGGTCGTCAGCTAGGAAATGCCGGCTCCATCTAGTATTAATTAATAAATTTTAGTAATAAATGTCATTGATCATGTAACAATAAAAATGTAGGGTAGCTGTCAGTAATTATATCATCAAGACGCCCACCACCTCAGTCTACCCGTGACCATGGACGCTGTAAAGGGTCCGAAACGTCGGGATTAATAATATCAATATTAACATACCATCACGCCTCTATTCCCCGAAGGGTTAGGCAGAGGTGTACTAATGTACACCCACATTTCGCCGGTATGTTTAGGTCCCATGTAATAGGGGGCGAGCCTATTGCCATTAACCGGGCACAATTAATCCAGACTCTGAGCTGCTACTGAGAATTAATATCAATATACGCGATAAAATCCGTAAAAAGTAGTTTTATTTGTCATTACTGTTAATTGCTGCAGTTTTGTAGACTGTTCGCCACTTTCTAGTCGATCTATCTTTATCAATAACGTTAAACTCTGTAATTGGCTAAGAGACAATTGTCATCATCTCGCTGTCACTGTGCAGTATACATTAATATGTATACTGCACATAATGTTAGTAACATCTTTGAAAGAGCATAATTGCTCTTTCATAGATGTTACTAACATTACCTACTACAACTATTTTAGGCTGTTCATTGATAGTGAAGTGAACACTTAGAACTCATATAACTGTTATAAATAGCTGTTGAGTTTCCTAAATAAATAAATAAATTTGTAAATAATTGACATAAAACAAAAAAGCAGTGATAGTGACAGCACAAACATAGCAGTGATAGCCTAGTGATAGGCAATCGGTTTAGCTATTGTTAAGTATCAATTCAAGTTCTGATACCTGACTTTGGTTTTCAGCCAACGTACGTTTTTGTTGTTCAAGAAGTTCGTATCAAAAGTTAAACTTACTGGGCTCCCTCCCATTAAAAGAAGGAAATATTCACCTTCAAACCCTTGTATTAGCGTCATCTTCCTCCTCACGTTAACGGTCACGCTGTCTTGATGAATTCCCTCGGAATTCTCTCCGAAACAGAAGTACGTGTTTTGTATAGACTCCGCACTGGAGTTCAGTGTTAATACACTCCGATACACATTTGGTTTAGTGGGAGTTATCTGGAAACAAAGGTTCACATTCATGAAGGACTGTTTATGCAAACAGCAGTTTTGTAAGGTAAAACGCGATAAAATCCGTAAAAAGTAGATTTATTTCAATGTCTGATATTCACGTGTGTCAGAAATCAATAATGTATTTACTCCAAAAACACGAAGTTGATAAAAAGTACATTATAAATCTTAAAATAAAATAGTAAAGGTGTATGTGGTAGTTGTAAGATAGACTAAAGGCCGGTCTAATAACAAGTTAGTTAGTAGATTTGCTTACTCGAGTTATGATTTTACTTGTATGGACCTTATGTCTACATTGGATCTCTAGTAAGCAAATCTACTGATTAATTGGTTAAGTAATAACTCACAGTATTGTTCAAGAATTGTTCAGTCTCTCTGTGCCACAGTATCCGGGGAGGTGGCTTGGCTATCACTTCGCACGTCACCTCAATCACCGTACCGTTCACTATTGTGATGTTCTTAGACCCTATGATGCTTACCACCGGCTTTATTAGTACCTTCACATCCACGGAATCTGATCCTGAAATAAAATAGTAGAATTATTGGATGCGCAAAGTGGCGATAAGTCATTGTATCGAGCATGGAGCTGCTAATTTTGCGTATAAAATTGCTTTCGGGTCCTGAATCACTTATATTTAAAGAAAAGTTAATAAATATTTTAGGTTTTCCCCCTTGCCATGTGAGAAAAATGTATGTAACGTGTATATATTATGCAGATGACTCCAAAATGCTGATTGATATAAAAAAAACTGAGACAGAATTAGGTACCGTATAACTTACAGTAAAAATTAGTAAGTTTTATGTAAGCTTTTCAATTAAAATATTGTATTTTCACAAAGTTTCCTTTTCTGGTTATTTCCAACGAAATATTTTTTTCGACATAAACATACCTTTAAGCGATCCCCTGTACGCCGAACACGTCCAAGCACCATCATCGGTGACATTTTTCACATCCAATACATCATTGTACACTCCGTTGACATCACGTCTCCTAACCTCTGCTCCTTTAGGGTCGCTCCACACTATAATTTCAGCGTTCTCCACGGTGCAAACTAGCTGAAACGCTGAGTTTATTTGTTTTGACATCGAGTGAGGGCCTAAAATTTGAGCTGTCGGTTTTGCCCTTATAGATATGTGAGTAGTTTGGTTTATTTTTCCACCTGGAATAACATATTCAGAAATATATTATTTCATCTACAGTTAAAGTACTGTAAGTGTTCTTTTTTTATTTATTGGGAGTAATTCCAGTTAAATTGGAGACTGGGGAAATCGAAGTGAAATAACACTGCTTTAGCTGTGTTGTATTCCTTACAGTGAGCAAGGTTGCCAGTGCTCCGCTAGGAAACGTGTCGACAGTGGGGGGACTTTGACCCTTATACTGCCAACCCCACTGTTCCCCTTTCTTTTTACAGGGTCGGTAATGCGCAAGTGATACACCTAGTGTTGCAACTGTGTAAAGGCTACGTTAACCACTTACGACCAGGCGGGCCGTATGCTTGTATGCCACCTTATGGTATAAAAAGAAACTGTGCCCCTCTGAAGTACGGCTTACCCAACGGCCGTTTAAGGAAGATAGAGGAAAGGAAGTTTATTTATACAGACATCACAAACAATAACATAGATTTAGGAAGTTACTAGAGATTTGGGGATATATTTTATAAACTATAATTCTTTGAAATGAAGGAGAATGGCTGTATTTTAATGGTAATGAGAAAGGCATTCACAACTACAATGTGAAGAAAAGTAAGAAGAAGTAAATAAATTATTGTATCTACGACATACATACTTACCTCAAGGTTCCTTGGTGGAGCTCAAAGCTGAGAAAGCTCAGAGAAAAAACCAGGAAATTATTCAATAGGGCTAAAAAGACTCAAGCATGGGAGATCTATAAAAAAGCCTTAACTGAATACAGCAAAGAGATAAGGAAGGCTAAAAGGGCATCGTGGAGGAAGCTCTGTGAAGAGATTAAAAACCTCCCACAAGCAGCAAGACTACATAAATTGCTCTCTAAAGCCAATACTAATCAGATTGGACTCCTTAGAAAGGAAGATGGCTCCTTTACAATCAATGAAAAGGAGACCTTAGAGTTGCTGGCCACGACCCACTTTCCCGGGTCTCGGGAAAGAGACTTGATGCAACAGCGGCCAGTCTGCTATAGGCCTCGTAACGAGGACTGGAGCAGAGCTGCTAAGGTTATAAGACCCAACCAAGTCCAGTGGGCCGTTGACTCCTTCAAACCCTACAAAGCATGTGGGGAGGATGGGATACTACCTGTTTTCTTACAACAGGGGGTGAACATCCTCATTCCCTATCTGGTCAGAATCTTCAGAGCTAGTTTCGCCTGGGGTTATGTACCAGATCAATGGACCCTGGTCAAGGTCCTTTTTATACCTAAAGCGGGTAGGAAAGATTACAGCCAGCCAAAGTCTTTCAGACCAATCAGCCTCACTTCATTTCTTCTTAAGACAATGGAGAAGGTGCTAGATAGGTATATTAGAGATGTCGCTTTGATCGCATCTCCCATCCACCACAGCCAACACGCTTACAGTAAGGGCAAATCAACGGAAACTGCCCTCACTAGTCTGATAGACAAAGTGGAGAAGGCCATGGAGGACAAAGAAATAGCGCTATGTGCGTTTCTTGACATTGAAGGCGCTTTCGATAACTCCTCTATCTCACTGCTGGTGAATGGGCTGATAGATAAAAACGTCGACCCAACCACCATCAGATGGGTGAGAGCGATGCTTTCTTATAGAGGAGCAAAATTAGCCCTTCATGACACAACAATAGAAATATCTACGGCCAGGGGTTGTCCACAAGGTGGAGTTCTATCGCCATTACTATGGACCCTCGCGGTGGATAAGTTACTACACAGGTTGGCTGAACTCCGAATTGACGCGCAGGGTTACGCAGATGACCTTGTCATCATAGTGAGAGGTTTCTGTCAATCGACAATTACAAGCATTATGCAAAAGGGACTTAACACTGTCAGTGAATGGTGCGTCAGAAGTGACCTCTCTGTTAACGCTGACAAAACTGTTATTGTACCTTTTACGAAAAAACGGCGTTTGGACAAACTCACAATGCCAAAGCTGAACGGGAAGATCATTATTCAGTCCACGGAAGTCAAGTATTTGGGCGTCACCATCGACCAAAGACTGACGTGGAACTCGCACTTGGCGAACATACTAAAGAAAGCCAAGATGGCACTTGGGGTTAGTGGCCGCCTTATGGGTAGCAACTGGGGTGTAAATCCCAGAATTGCGCTCTGGTTGTACACTGCCATTGTGCGGCCGATTATTACGTACGCATCAGTGGCATGGTATGACAAGGCCCATCAGGTGACCACTATACAGAAACTAGACAGTCTGCAGAGAACTGCCTGTCTTATTGCCTCAGGAGCTATGTCTACATGCCCCGCGATGGCGCTGAATGCCCTTTTGGGGCTGCCGCCTCTACATGTATTCATATACAGGCCATGATGCCATGTTGCTACGGCATGTTTACCTAAAACACTACTCCGTAGAAATGCCTTCAAGGGAAGACTGGTCTAAAGGCCAGTTACCATACAAGGCCGGTTGCCTAATCTGGTACACCGATGGGTCCAAAATGGGACAGAATGTAGGCTGCGGAATACATGGAGAGAGACCCAAGTTCGACAAAAGCGTTAACTTGGGGCAGTACGCCTCCATTTTCCAAGCAGAGGTTTACGCCATCGTGGAATGTGCTGAAGCCAATCTGCAAAAGCGCTACATCAATCAAACAATATACATAAACTCTGATAGCCAAGGAGCTCTTTTAGCGCTTGATTCGAACGTTATTTCGTCGAAACTGGTGGAAGACTGCATGGCTAAACTGAACTCTCTAGGAATGATGAATAGAGTGATTTTAAGATGGGTTCCAGGTCACGCGGGCATCATTGGCAATGAACGTGCCGATGAACTCGCTAGAGCGGGGGCTAGGGGTACGCAGCAGGGACCCGAGCCCTTCTGTGGAATACCGAAAGCCCTTGCTCTAAGAGCCATAACGAACTCAAGCTATGAAACTGCTACGAAGCTCTGGAAGGAATCGCCAGGCATGGTGCACTCCAAAGCTGTAATTAAAGCCTACAATAAACGGCACACAAACCTTGTCCTAGCATTAAATAGGAACCACTTGCGCATTGTAACGAGAGCCTTAACAGGACACTGCTGCTTAAACAAGCACATGTTCAACCTAAGGCTGAGTGATACGCGAACCTGCCGGCGTTGTGAGGAGGCGGACGAAACGCCACTTCATCTCCTGGGAGAATGCGGGTCTCTAATACACAAGCGCAGTGTTCATCTAGGGAAACATATCGTAAGCCCAGATGAAATAAAAGAGCTCAACCCTAAGCAAATCCTGCAGTTTATAGTAGCCGCGGGGTTTAGCGGTGAGCTCTAATGCAACAAGTGGCGATCACAATAGACCGACTGCGGTCGCAGTGATACTTAAGCCGCTATATAATAAAAAAAAATAAAAAAAAATACACACATACCTCTGTTAGCCGCAACACACGAATACACACCAACGTCATTCTCGCTTACTTGTATAGTTTTATTGAATGCGTAGACCCCATCCATGTTTGGCTCCTTATTTATATCTATAGCTGTAAAAGAGACAGAACTATTATTATGTGTTTGATATGGTTGCTTATACATATTCATATCTATATTCTCTAACAGATTAGGTACTGCACTACTGCTATACTTCCCTTTAGGAAATATGTAAGTACATACATAATTAACTACCCTCTCTCCCATATAATAGGCTCTATAGAGATTAATAACCTGTATAATGCCTATATTTTGCTAAGTATGCCTCAATCGTACAACGTTTAATAGGCAATAAAGAAAGAACGGATCTCATGCCATCTCTCTCGCACAATCATGCACTAGGTATTGTGCGAGGGAGATAAAGCGAAATCAGCAGTTAAGTATTTTATAAATCTATTACCATAGTGTGTTTGTGTGCCGTTGAAAAGTAGTCGATTCTCCAATAACAGTGCTTCACTATACACAGTGCAGGATATTGTTACATTGTCCCCTGCCTCAACGATAGTGTTCTCAGGCTTTATAGTGATTTGTGGAGGCTCCACTGTAATATACAATTTGATAATTTAATCATACATAAGTCTTGTTAGGATATTTGTTGCGCTGCCTCATCTTCTTCCCGGTTAAAACACTTGAGCAATCTGTACAATGCGAAGCCCTGATTCTTTGAGCAACCAGTTCAATCAACCATATTGTCTGCAATTTGGAACAGCGTTACCCCTCAACACTAACAAAACATTTCTTAAAAAGTGATTCGAAAACACGAAACCACAAGATTTATATTTTAATTTTTTACAGACTCTGTTTCGAATGTCAAGCTCCAGTTGTGTTGTGGGGGTCTCGAAAATTTTGATTGAAACTGCTAGACTTCTCTATAAACTGTATTTCATAGGCGCTAAATACAGACGCCAGCAGGTCAACCTATCTAAAACTGTCAAATTTTCCCAATTGAATATGAGCCTTATAGCTTTGTGTTAAAGTTGAAAATCTATCTAAGAAATTTGACAGATTGTGGTAGCTTGATGTGTGTGCGCGGTTCGCTAACGGCGAGTTAGTGTCAGAGCGGTTTCGCACTACGTCCGATCAGAATCCGTGAAAATACGGTCCGGAGTTGTCGTAGAACTGTTTGTATGGTAGTTTACACACTAGATCTGATTTCCGTCATCCGATTTCTCTTCGTTATCCATTGAAACTCACTCTCTCTCTCTCTGTATTTTCACGGATTCGGATCGGACGTAGTGCGAAACCGCTCTTACAGCTGAGGGAGCCCGCTGTTGAACGAAAGAGTCGTTCCCAATTGACTCGGTCCGCACGCCACGATGTGACGTCAGGAACAGACTCGGGTCTACAATTTTAAATTTGCTGCCCATCTTGTTAACGGGCTCAGCATTGTACAGATAGCAACACTGGCTGCGGTTTCCCCGTTCTCCCCTAGATAGCTAGCTTATAGAATATTAATTATATTCCATTTCTTTTACGAACTTAATAAGAATTTATTTTGTTTTAACTGAATAAGTGGTCCTAAGCGCGACTGCTACGCTAGAGGTAAGGCAGTTTGAACTACATGAATTAACTTACCAATGATGGCGAGTTCCGTGAATGTCTTGCTCAGTCCCGCGACGTTGTGTGCGATGCATCTGTATGTGCCGACGTGTTCCTCCCTCATGTCGTCGATCACATAGTCTATGGAAGTGGTTTGTCTGAAGTCAAAATAGATTGTTAATGTTTTGTAGGCTTCCGCAATTCAATTATATTAAATATGCGTATTATAAGCAGTGATAGCCTAGTTGTATGACCATTGGACTGGCAAGTCAAAGGTCTCGAGTTCGAATCCAAGGCACGCACCTCTGACTTTTCGAAATCATGTGCGTATTAATAATTAATTACCACTCGCTTAAACGGTGAAGGAAAACATCGTGAGGAAATCTGCATGCCTGAGAGATTTTCTCGAAGGTGTGTGAAGTCTGCCAACCCGCACTAGGCCAGCGTGGTGGACTATAGCCTAATCCCTCTCATCCTGAGACCCGTGACCAGCAGTGGGACAGTATATGGGTAGATGATGATGACGTTTATTAAACGAAGTGCATATTTTCAGACATATTTTCGTGTAATCTGAGTGAATTCGCAAGAGCTTTGTTAATATAATTAATTTTAATTATTAATATTCTATGTTAAGAAAAGTATTAGCCGTAAGTTAATTTTGCAATTTATTTGGTGTGTGTTTGCAAACCACTATTGTATTGGGGTTATCCTTTAAAGATAGTGTGTGAAATAAATAAATTATAAAACTCAACAATTTATAATATCCTCTCCTGGTAGTGAGGTTAGCGACCCAAGTAATACTTACAAGCTAGTTATCTGCTTCTGTATCTTGGATGCGTCCTTAGTCCACATAGCGGTGACGGGCACTAAGCTCTCTACATTGCACGGTAGTACTACGCGGGAATGTGAATGCGCCTCAACCTAACAGATATTTATTTTTAAATTAGAACAAGAACAGAAGTATTGAAGATTTATTTATAGCAGCTTGTATTCCCAGAAGGCTTAGGCAGAGGTTTAATAACTGTACACCCAAACTTCGCCGATATGTCTAGGCCCCATATAGTAGAGGGCGAGCCTATTGACATTAACCAAGTACAATATATCCAAACTCCGAGTTGCTACTGAGCAGTCTACTCAACCTATGGCGCGTGGCAGTATCGTCTATTTAAAGAAAGGAGGTGTAATGTATATGACCATAGACATAAAACTAACTTTTTCAAAATGTTGTCCGACCCGATTATGAAAATAGTTTCTAATTTTAAGAGAGGTAGGGCATAGTGGGAGTAATTTCACCCAAATTGGAGCTGCCCCACTGGAGAAGTAACTCCGCCTTGCAGAAAATCGAAGTGAAATAACACAGCTTTAAGCTGTGTTGTGTCTGTTACGGTGAGCAAAGTTGCCAGAGCTCCGCGAGGAAACGTGTTGGCAGTATAAGGGTCAAAGTCCCTCTTTCCTTTTTTCCTAAAGTTCCAGAAAAATTTAATTGTAATTGAATCTTACCTTTCGTGGCGCTGTCAAATAAGGAATGTCTGGAAAACAATTGAATAAATTATTTATTTATAAAAAAATGAAAAGAAGTGTTGACCAAACTGATGGATATAAATAAATGTAGTATTTCTACTTTACTTGGTAACTGAGCCTGAATAGCGGTTGCCCCTATTCTCCGTAAGTCTTGGTTGTCTTTGTCACGGCCGTTGATCTGAAAATATAACCAACCAATTTAAGAACTTGATCCAAATAACAACATTGACTGAATTAAGCACAGCTTAAACCAATATCAATGTGTTGTAGGCTTACGAATTGTAAAAAAAAATGGGGGCTTATAAAAGACCTCCGTCTTCATTTTAATATTGAGTTTGTTGTAATACCTACTTATAAGTAAAGTCTTATTTGGCAACAATTGCTGTCACGAAATCTTGAGTGGATAATAACATAAAGAATAGCATGACGATCGTTTCAATGTTATTAAGAAAAGGTATAAGAATTACAACTCACAGCTATATAAAAGAATTCGTTGGGAGGTATGAATGGATCGGCAATGTAGATGTCACCATCCTTTTGTCTAAGTGGCAACTCGAACAATGTACGACCGTCGAGAGAGAGCACCTCTGCGAAGTGTATGTTAGCTGTCGCGTTGGGTGGGGATAACGATATCATCATGTGGTTGTATGTACCTGCGAACAATTGCTTCAGCTGATTTATTAACTGATTAGAATTATAGCAACAAAAATTCAGATAGATTATTATTGAATACTTCATTCTCGGCAAACATATACATATAAACTCAGATGTTTTTCCAGCATTCAATTAAATTCTAAAACGATAAATTGTCATTTGATTTATTGGAGTAGGATTCAGTAATTTTGAGTGCAATAGTAATTAAAATAGATAGAGCCAAGCTGCTTTTAACACAGTCCCTTTGCTACCTTAGCGAATATTAATGCCGAGGGTTTGTACCCTCGGCATTAATATAATATTTAATAGGTAGAAATATTGTTATTTCTACCGATTAAACTGTAAATTAAACGGTTTCAATTCCGATATGCATTGAGCTACCACAAAACAATAACAGCTTAGTGGACCCTATCAAATTAATACTACGATTTTCTCCTGATCCGTGGAAACGACCCAAAACCTGAGCCAGACCTCTAGGCCATCTCAATGAGAAGCTTTAGTCCTACAAATCATCCAGATAAAAAAATCTCTTCTAAAAGAATTCGATGATATTCTCACAATCCAGCTTAGAAACAACTTTTAACGAAGACTTTCTTACCTTTCAAAGGCCTGTAGCTGGTCTCTTTCATAGTTTTGGACGGTTCTACCGAGAAGCCGTGGTTGAACGTGACATTGGAGAGACCGACCACCTTCACTGAGTGCTCCTCCTCGCTGCCCACCGTTATCGTCCAGTTGCCCGGCTCTGGCTGCATTACCTTCACCACCTTTGAAAGGTAATGACTGTTGTGAGTTAGCTGATAAGGATCAGGATCACATATTTTCAGAATGAGTGCTTAGGCGTCTGATTTCTGTGATGAGTGCTATGAGTTAGGCTGTTTTCCCCTAGGTAAGATCATCTACAAAGCATTCTACTTTGTGTAGTCATGTGTAAGGATATTTAACTTAGGTGTAGGGAAAAAGGTATCTAGCTGACTCACCATTATCTCGGAGAGGTCAAGCGTGGTGATTAATTTGGGCGGTCCAGTGAGTTGCTCTCCCTTAGGGTCCACTACCGTAATCTTCGGCTTAGATCCGGACACTGATACAGTCACCTCGCCCAAGGTACTGTCCACTGGTATCTGTAGAGTACCGAAATAATATAGTGATATAGTCAATTGAAGTCCTGAGATAAGATTCTTACCCAGCTCTGAGTAATCATTTAACATCTGAATATTGAATAGTGAATAGCAACACTCATCTCTTTCTCCGAGCCATTTCCCAACTATATTGGGATTACAGTCTTCCGGCTTCGAGTCTAACTAGATGCGGCTGAATATCAGTATTTTACACGAAGCGACTGCCATCAGACCTTCGCAACTCAATTTTTGGGTAATACTGATACCCTGAGGATCGACTGGTTGTCAGACTTTTTGGGCTTCTCACTAATGATTGTCATCGGTTTTCGTATGACGGCCGGGACTGTCGGCTTTACGTGCTCTCCGAGACACGGAGGGGTCTCGATGTGTTAAGAATGGTCACCCATCCACAGACTGACCGCGACTAGCGCAGCTTAAACTTGCAGATCGGTTGATCAGCTTAGTTTATTACTTGGCCACGAGACCATCTGACTCATTTGAGTAGCTCACTGAGACCAAAAAAATAAAAATACATGGCAATACCAAATTGGCATTGACTTCATAGGAACTTAGTTGGCTAAAACTTCCAGTGTGCCAACAGAGAGCCTAAGCTTGGATCTAACCCGAGATTGATTTTTTTCTTTTATAAGATTTAAAACTTCATAACATGCGTAAAGCCAGCGTAAATGCGTACCTACTACAATAAAAAAAATGGTAATTAGTATACTAAATAACTAACCTCTTGCGTGTAATTGTATCCTGCTGGGTTTGACACAGAAGCAAGGTTGACCATCCGCCCTTTTATGGAACTCTTCACGAAATCAAGCATCTGAAAAGCAAAACTAATAGTTACTGGCTTTTAACCAAGCCAGAGGTGTTTTTGATCATAGCAACCTTCATTCAACCTTCAGATATTGGATAATTTCAATATTTTTAAAAATTAAATATTAGGTATTTATAAATTTATTTCATAACACACATTTCTAAACACTAAAATCAAACTTCGCAAAAATTGTGGGTGTATTTTACAAAGACAAATCCCATCCCGGTCTGGGGTCATACAAATAGGTATTTGTTTCGTGTGGGGATGGAATCCGTGACATGTCGGCAGAAGTCGGTCGCTCAACTACTAGGTACGCTAAATATGTCACCAAAAAGAATTTAGAAGAAATTAATGTAGATAGGTATATGTATATAAGGAGTTATTTAGCGAAGGAAAAATTCGACCGCGGGCAGGATTCGAACCTGCGTCTTCTGGGTCGATTTTTTCCATCGCTAAATAACTTTAAAATCTTAGCATGGAAAATGCCAAAAAATACAAAATGATGTATATAAGTAGTCAAAATTACGTTTAAAAAAACGAATTACTGTATTAACCTTGTGTACACTCGTTTTATTCAAGTTGAATATTTGTCCAGAACTGGCGGCTGCGACCTGCTGGTATACTTTGTACGAAGGTCGATCCAAATCGTTGCAGTGGCCCGTCAATATAAACACCACCTGTAGAGTAAACAACACAATAGACAGCTTATCTTTATTCTGATACAATTTACATATAGCTATAGATGCTATAACGTGCCGCGTAGGTATGTTGACACTTGATTGGTAGTGATGCCTTATCGGTCTATGTATCAGGAACCTCGAAGGATATTTACCATTAATAAATCTTATGCTGGGTGCCCATCGTAGGTCGCCTTGTAATCTTAAACCATTAGAATTTAATTAGTTAGCGCATGAGTTGAGCGCAGCCCCCTAAATCCACTGTGCACAAGCGTAATTTCGCGCGTAGATAATTTGATTATTTCCACTGTAAATAAATATTTCGGATGTTCCTCACATCTCTTCTTCGATAATCACATGCAGGCGTAACGTAAATCAATTCTAGCAATATTATTTTCATTTGCTTACCTGACTTTGAGCATGTCGAGAGAATGGATGAAAGGCAACTAACGAAAAGGATTTATATGGCGAATGTCAGTGGAACCGCCAAGAAGGGACGCCCTAGAAAAACTTAAACCTTATTGGTGAGTTTCTTCAAAAAGGTCAGGTGCGTAGTACTCGCAACAGGCGTGTATGTATGACAAGATGTATGAATGTGGTCGAAGCAAAAGAAGTATGCAAGAATCGTAGCAAGTGGCGTTTTTTAGTTTCTGCCTACCCCCATGGAAAAAAGGCGTCAGTGTATATATGAGTGTATGCTTACCTGACTCTGTTTCCTTTGAATCGTGTCCAGAACCTTCCCAACGCTACGATGGTCAGCCGCCGTCGCGTCAGTGAACACATAAAGAAAGGAGCGAGGTCGGCTGACATTCAGCGCAAGGTGTATGCCCGTCAGGGACTTCTCGGGACAGTCCCCGCCGCCTTTTACTCGGACCATGCTCAACGCCCTTTTAAAGACGTCCTTCCTTCGTGTTACTGTTACTGGGCCTACGGCTGTAAAGTGTGGAAGATTTTAAGCCTAGATTTGCGGTTTTTCGTGTTGTTTCTATGAATGTGGAGGAGTTAAATTATGTGTTCGTTAGAATATAGATAGGGTTTATCACCTGTGTTTACATTTTTAAGGGAATGAGCTCTAAAATTGCAGAGGTGACTTTACAACCGATACTTATTTAAGGTCGGGATTTGATCTTACAATAATCGACTTCACTGATGCAAATAATATCCAAACAAATTAAACTTACTAGGATCATGGAATGGCACAAACACAAAATCGGCAATAACATCACTCTCCTTTAGCGCAGTATTGAGTATCATCTCAGCTCCTTCCCGCAGCTGCCTCAAGTCATTATACATTGACCCAGTAACGTCGAAAACAAAAGCCAAACTACTCTTTCCATCATCTTTGTCCTTCGTCGATCTCCTCTTAAACTTCTTACAATCAATCCCAGCTAAGACTATACAAGTCAAAAGGAGAAAACACTTCACTACACCACACATTTTAAGCACTACAACATGGTGTTCAGTTTTAGTAAAAATGTTTTTTACTTGAAGTATAGTCCGTTTGGACTTATCTGTAACCTCTGACCGTGTAATCAATGTGGGTTGTTGTAAGGAAATAATGTACTTGAGTTGTATTTATGTTAAGAACAGGCGCACACGATTTTTTCGAAAGTTTGCAATTTAAATCAATATTATTTAATTGTTGTTTATTGTCAAATATAATTTGTTGTTGCATTGAATATGATCTGCTGTGTATTGATCCCTGATGACGTATTAGGGAGCTTACAGTCATGGAATTAGAACTGGAAGAGAAGAAGAGCAGTCAAAAGCAGAAACATTATAAAAAATATTAACCCAGATACCGTAGGAGTGCTAATTTGCATTTGATCGAATTGCCTGTAAATTAAGGCCTATATCAGCATAAGGCCTAAAAAATAATACAACCACGAGTTATACAGTCCATAAGTGTATACCAACACTAAACCAGGAAATAACTCAATCATACAATCTAGAAGCTCCCTTATCTGTGTGTTATATCTAATGTGGAAATTATACATTAATTACAAATAATTATACTATGTAGGACAAATTATATTTATTTATACTTCAGATACTCGTGTAGTATAAATTTAATAAACTTATACATAAGTACTGATGTAGGATAATATTTTTTTTGTTTGTTGAGTTGAAATAAGCGACGCTCTGAGTCGACAGTGAGTGGTGTACAGAAGAAAAAATAAGATAATTATGATTACCTACTCATGTCCTATTTTCAACTGTGTGGACAGTACCAATAAGGATGATTTTTTATTGTCGGTAGAAAATTACTGCGCAAGTGAATTTCTCGGATTTAACAAAAGCCACAAATAGCTGAAGGATCACCGTGAGGCTTTATCCAATACTCCAGCAGTCAGCAAGGCAAATAATATATTAATCTTTACATAGTATAAAACAAAGTCGCTCCCGCTGTCTGTTGTTTCAAACTACGCAACGGATTTTAATGCGGTTTTCAGCAATAGATAGAGTGAGGTTTATAGTTAATACTTACAAGTTATTAGTACATAGCGGGTCGCTAGTTAAAGAAAAAAATTAAAAAATAGTATATTAAAAATAAAATCTTTATTTAAAATTCACACTCGACACATCTGTATAGAAGACATTCTATTCGACTTAACCACAAAAAACAACCTATTCACCTTAACTATTGCTCAAAATTAATCCTTATTTATACATACTCGTACGTTCATAGTGCTTTGTGTGGAAGTATTATTGTAAAATATTGGCACTCACTGTATGTTATGTAAATTGGCACTTTATATCTCACTCTGTTCGAGTTATGGAAGCCCAATATACCATCCCGACTGTTCCCTAGAAGGGTAGACAGATCTGTCAAATTTATTTGATTGATATTCAACTTTAATCCAAAGTAATAAGGTTCATATTCCATTGGGAAAATTTGACAGTTTTGGATAGTTTGATCTGCTGGCGTCTGTACTCCTGTACACCCACAGGTGGCCGATACGATTTTAAGTCCCATGTTATAAATAGTCGACGAACATATTTCCGATAAACGAACACAAATCTTAACTAGTTAATACTAACGAAAGCCTGAATGGAGCCTCAAAAACAATTTGACCAGCCTGGTAATTGAACCCAGACCCTAAAGCTCAGCAACCGTGCTTACATCACAAAAATGACAGTAATATAATAGGTTTTTACTTTAATTTGTTCAAATTCAAATCGACGCATCTGTGGTCCTAGTTCTTCGCGTATCGGACTGCTGATCACGAGGTCGTGGGTTCGATTCCCATAACACACAATTCTATATGTGATAAACATAAGTGTTTCTGTTTGTCTGGGTGGTGTGTTTACAAAAATAAATATATTTAAGTATTATTATCAAATGTCTAGTACCCATAGTATAAACTCGGCTTAGTTTGGAACTAGATGGTACATTGTAAAGTTGTTAATAAAAAATATAGGTATGGTAATGTGTTACTTCCTTTCTCAAATTTGGCACTTAAGATGGCGAAATCATGGAATTCCACGAGTATGGCGACCATCGATAACTTTGAATTGGAACTAAATACTATCATTAGGTAACTGTGTGTATCATATTTCACCTTGAACATTATTTTAGTGTACGTACTTCCACAGCAAGCAGTAATTAACATAATCAGTTTACAGGTAGTTTTCTCGGGACAAGACATGCGTAAGACTATAGCACTTTATACTAAAATCATTTATAAATAATATTTTGAATTAGTGTTCATTTTACTTTAGCGTTGTTTGAGCAATTAAGCTTTTGTTTTTCTAGTTTTTTTTTTATAGATTGCAAAACCGAAATAACGCAAAGCAAAACCCTCGTCCAATGGCCAATGTTGGCATTGCCTATTGAACGAGGCCTTTGCGTGACATTTACTACAGAAGTGCAATACCACCTTTTTAACTGTTAATGAGCCGTAAACAATTTCTGTTTCTGTAAGAACCTCCTTTACTTCACCTAATCACACATTAGAGTCCCAACACCTAGACACATTAGATTATTCAATTAATTAACAGGTTAAATACTCTTTTGCAAGTAAATATTTTGAATTGATTATTGATTTAGAGTTTCAATGTTACAAAATCGCGAATTAACTGGTTTTAATTTCAAACAACGCAAAAAGTAGTGAGAACTATTATTACAGTGTTAAAGTATTAACAAAGACAAAGAGATCTTAAAATACTTGTGTCTTTATATTTTGAGCATTCCTAAACTACATATAGATCTAGTATAATTACGTTTAAAATGAAATCTTAAAAATGTATTGCAATTCAAATCCATAGAAATTAAATAATAATTAATTTAAAAAGGTCCAATTATTATTAAAATAAAATTATTTCTTTTTACTAGCCAGCTTCAAGCAAAGGTTCACAATTAATATGTAATTACATTCGATCATTTCATTATGTTAAAAAAATATTATATTATAATTTTAAAACATTGTATTTTAAATTCTGTCATTTATCCCAATATTATCATTTCATGCCATGTCAGACTATATTTTACACCCTTACTTGAAGGCGGCAACGAGCTCTTAAAACTATTATGATGTTTTTTCGGTGGATGCGGAATATCCTCAAAAATGCCAAATAAAAGTACGACTGTCTAACAAAATAAATAATTATAGGCCCGACTAAAAATATTAAATTACAATATTGTGATTAGGAAATTGTTACCCAGTTTAAGCATATTAACGATATGAAAATATGTATTTCGGAACTGAGCTAGGAATAAAAAAGTACGCAATATTGTGGCTTCGTTCGTATAAGACAAAGGCTATCAGGCAATCTACTCACATACAAAGACTTAGTAAATATAAATATAAAATATTATTAAAACCAATAATATATCGCAGTACAAAGACCATACTCATCAATTTATGTATTAATTTCAGCTAAAAAATGTCAATGTTAAGTATATATATTTTTAGTCGGGCGTAGCATAAAATATGTTAGTATTTACGTTATGAATAACTTTGGCAAGCGAATAAGCTACATAAAACATTTATGATTTGTACTTGCGTCCTGTGAATCTTCAGTCATGGATATAATGTGGATAGCAGCGGTTGACTGATTTCATAATAATGTTCTTCTACACTTACACATAACTTTGTATTAAATAAAACTAACCCATGATTCCGATATGACCACAAAATATTTCGTGAAGGACAGTGATGGAAAAAATATTTGATGCAAATAATTATATTTTATGTAGAGATTATCGTTAGTGATAATTGCGATGTTTTCCTAGTTATTGACCTACTCCTGGGCAAGGGTCTTTTCTTTGGATGAGTGTTTAGTCTATAGTCCACCGAGCTGGAACAAGGTCCTTAATCTGGTAATATTTATATTATTAATCCAAAATTTAAATGCAATTGAATCCCTTTTATTTATACAGAACATACTGTCGGATTTGTTCTTCTATTATGTAGTCATATCGTAAGTGTATTGGGCACAGTGCCTTCATTTCTTATATTAAATCTATTTATTTCACTAGAAAATGCGTTTAAAAAAGAATTTAAAGATTTTAGTCCAAAAATTAAACATTAGAGGTTATAATTACGTGGTCAAATTTGGGATATTATCATATTATAAACTATGTATGTATATAAATTTAATATTTTTAGTATACAATTATTTGTATAAAATACATAAGAAATTGTATATTTATATACTAATCCGAACACATTATTATGGGGTAACATTCCCATAGAGTCAATAATAAAATTATCAATTAAAATGTTTTTTAATACCAAAAGCCAATAAAATTATAGCCGAATAATTCGAAAGATGTTAAGATAAAAATATTAATCGTGAATTTCGTCAAAGGATCGAAGTTTGTTTTACGATAATATCGTAATTGATTTTTACATAGTAACTACGTCTTATAAGCATAGGACTTTTTTGATAAAGCTTGAATGATTAACGTTAACTATAAAAAAAGAAACTGGGCAATATGTGCTTTTATGTGGCTTGTTAAACATCCACATACTGGGGATGGATAGAAATATCTTTAGCCTTTACGGAGAAATCAGACGTCCGAAAGCTGTGCTTTGTATCAAATTGATAGAAACATATGAAGGAATTTTGGCATTTGTACATATTTCACGAAAAATTATTATAATTCATAGTGACTTTACAACGAAATAATGCATCTTCTATTGAATTGACTTCATCGAAATCAGTCATATGCTTATAATCTAACTAACACTATCATGACTCTTATCTTTTGAAAAATAAGACTCACAATTGAGTGCAATAGTTGTGTACACTACGTCGTAGAATGAGTTCACTAACATGAACACGTCGTGGCACCTCTGGGCACGTTACACTACTTCGTCGGTGGTCGACCTCGGCGGACTTTGCGCCTTTTGGTATACCAACACTTTTTCGCTCACCTCGCCTTCTGGGAACTGCGAAGAATAAAATATTATGAACAATTGAGACACAGTCAAAATGAACGGTGGTCAGACTTCCTTTTCCCTACTTTATGCAGTACCAAGTTACTGTTACGCCGGATACGTAATAGAACGACTGAGATGGCTCACTAAGGTTCTAGAAACACGTGGAAAAATAATCTCGACATTCGCGTAGGTATAGGTAGGTACTTATATCTATAAGTACCTGCTCGCGACACAATAGGCTGAGGTCAACGCCCGCGAAACAATAGGCACGCGAATACCTACTCGTATTTTTTGTAGCGTTTTCGGGATTATTCGATTCTGGAACTTTCCGAGCCATATAAATAGCGGTCCTAAGGGGCCGGTAAGGCACAGAACCTACGACCCAGGAAAGCCCCCGGCTCAGACGGCATCACCAACAAGGTGGTTAAGCTCTTCCCCGCCTCCCTGATCATTCTGATGACCGCCATCTTCAATGCGGCATTAAATAATAACATCTTCCCACAAGTGTGGAAAGAAGCTACCGTCATCGGTATCCCTAAACCCGGTAAACCCAGGTCTGAGCCCTCCAGTTATCGCCCCATAAGTCTCCTCAAAGTCCTTGGGAAGATCTATGAGCGGCTTATCTATGCCCGATTAAAGAAATTTGCCGAAACCCATAATCTCATTCCCGACGAGCAGTTTGGTTTTCGAACCAAACACTCTTGTATCCACCAAGTGCATCGCATAGTCGAACATATCAGCGCTGGATTCCAGCGCGGTATGACGACTGGCATGCTCTTCTTCGACGTGGCGAAAGCCTTCGACAAGGTCTGGCACAATGGCTTGATTTACAAGCTATATTCATTCAACGTGCCAGACCGTCTCGTGCTCATCATTCGAGATTTTCTGTCGAATCGCACCTTTCGCTATCGTATAGAGGGCGGCACACTCTCGTCCCCTCATCCTATCCGAGCCGGAGTCCCTCAGGGCTCCGTGCTCTCCGCTCTCCTTTTCACGCTGTACACCAGCGATATTCCAAAAAGATCCAAGTCGCAGTTGGCTCTATTCGCTGACGACACGGCTATATATTATTCCGGCATCAGCCTAACAAACATCACCAAAATTCTCCAATCCTCAGTCAATGCCCTAGGGAATTGGTTCAGGAAATGGAGAATAGAGGTGAATCCCTCCAAGAGCGCGGCGGTTCTCTTTCACAAGAGTTCCGACCTCTCCGCTCAAGCCCACCCCATCTCCCTCTTCGGCCAACAGATCCCTTGGGAAAAGAAAGCCAAATACCTGGGCGTGGTTCTAGATTACCGACTTACGTTCCGAGAGCACATAAAAACGTTGCGTTCGCGCGCCGCTTTTGCTCTAGGACGTCTACATGGCATGCTCAATGCACGCAGTAAACTCTCCCTTAAATACAAGGTGAGAATTTACGTGATGTGTATTCGCCCCATCATGACCTATGCGAGTGTCGTATTCGCTCACATAGAAAGTCCCGCTATCCATAGGATGCAGACCCTCCAAAACAGATTCATGCGCAAAGCCACGGGCGCCCCTTGGTACGTGCGCAATAGGGACCTTCACTTAGACCTAAAACTGCCTACCATCAAGCAGTTTATGAAACGCGCCTCTAAGCGCTATTTCGATTTGGTCCCCCTTCACCCTAATCCCCTTGTGGTCAGTAGCGTAGACTACAAACCCTCTCAGATAAGTAGAGTGCGCCGCCCAAGGCACGCACTCACTTACCCTGACGACCAAATCATCCTAGCGCAGGAGTCAAACAGAGTGACTAGCACTCTCAAAACACACGCACAAAAACGCCGCCCGATATACCGTCCTCGCCGGCGAGGCCCGTCGCGAAGACCCCTTAACGGTAATCCTCCCCGTCCCTTGCTCGAGCCGGCCCGTGCCGAGCCAGTAGCTTTAAATTCGCCCCTAAATAATTTAAACCCAGATCCAGCCGTCCCTAGCTGCCCCCCCAGCAACGCCCTAAGCCGAGGTCCGAGTCCCGCAGGGGACACCCTTAGCTGTGTTGCTTAGTTTATAAGTTGCCCCTGGCTGGAGGCATTTGGTGCCTCGCCACCTAGTCCGGTTAAGTTTTTAAAGCTCCCTCGAGCTAAAAACTATGTCCGTCCAAAAAAAAAAAAAAAAGCCGGTAAGGCAGTTCAATTGTGGATACGGACAACGACAAGTGAACTTCGAAGTGAACTACGAAGCGACTACAGTGCGATTTGAATTGTGAAGTGAACTAGTATAGCGACATACTGGTGATTTGTGTTTTGTATTCGTGTGGATAAATGAAGTTTTGATTGTTTATCGGTTAAATTGGTGACATTTAATTTATCCCGAACCCCAGCTCGTAACATTACGTATACGCATTTTGAAATCAACTGAAGCTGTGACTTGATCAAAGTAGAAACAAAATAATACGGGGAACTTTTTCTAAGTGCGTTTTAGTATTAACTGCAGCGCAAAAAGTTTATTTCATATGTATTAAAGAAGTTTAAATTACCTGTGTGTGTGGTATCTCGTGCAATAATTTGTACCCAGTCAGTATATTTTCTACCCTCCCCTTCAGTCTGTCAAACAGTACGACGAGTGATGGTGTTTGTCGCGATGCGTACTCGTTGCGCCACCAGCGCTGCGGGTTGTTGAAGAATGCCTCCGCTTCGTAAGTCTCACCAGTCTTGTTGAACGGCGGGTCGCAGTTTAGGTAGCGAGTCGTTATGTTTAAGTGGAGATGGCTGGAAGAGTTGTCAACTAAATATAACTGTTCAACGGGTATAGAGATAAGAAGAGAGTCGAGAAGTATATAGTGGGAGTAGGTAATTCCACTCAAATTGGAGCTGCCCGACTGGGAAGTACCTCCGCCTTGCAGAAAATCGAGGTGAAATAACACTGCTTTGAGCTGTGTTGTGTTCCTTACGGTGAGTAACACGGTGCACCGCGAGGAAACGTTGTGTTGCCAGTGGGGGGACTTTCCTAAGCCTTGCAGCAAATCGAGGTGAAATTAATGACACTGCTTTGAGTTGTGTTGTGTTCCTTACGGTGAGTAACACATCGACAGTTACCATGCAACAAGCCAGACTTAGGGCTGTTACATAGAATTTTAGAATAGTCGTAAAAGCCACATGCGCACTATTTCAAATCTACCCTGCTCCCAGGTTTATAAAACATGTATATTTTATAGCCCACAGAAAATCCGTTCGGAGTTTCAACACAGTACACAAAAATACCCAGTAATATTTAATGAAATAACAACCAAATATTAATACACTGATTGATGGATTGTATCTCGTTTCATAGTACATGTTTTGCTTCTCTTTAAATGCACATTCTTACCTGTACAACGGCGTGGAGTGGCAAGGCATGAGGAAAGTGATGGAGGTCCTGTTGTTGGCGGCCTCCCTAAGTAGCGGCATCACCTGCAGAGTGCCAGCCTGGTGCACCACGCCGAGGTACGCCGCCGGAACCGCGTTGCCGATGAGGATCGAACCAGCCAACAGGTACAGTTGCCATCTGGTAAAATATTATTCATTTAGGGGGAAAGGCAGTTTGCAGTTGAATTTATGGTTTAAGTTTTAAGATCTCGTGTGATACGAAGCAAAGTATTGTGATTTATCCAGGTACAAATCTAAACTGATAATTTGTAATAATAAAATCTCATTACACTTATCAGAACCTATCTAGGTATCAAATATTATTTTGAATCCGATAAAGCAGGCAAGATACTCAGGATGCGGTTTACTGCGTATTTATTTAAAGATTAATGAAGGTTGCTGATGCTAATTTAACTCTAATAAAATATAGGGCTATTTCACAATTTAGTTTACCCAATTTTACACCACTATTGATATAATTATAAAAGTGTAAACACAACTTACTTCTTAGCCTTCCTGCTCCAGGGCACTATGAGGTCTTGCGCCAGGTACATGAAAATCGGCAGCAGTGGCAACACGAATCTGAACTCCTTGTGTGGGATGAAACTGTAACAATAACAAGAATCTAGTTTTTTCCTTGTGGCAATTACTGCGACGGCCTCCGACGAGAAAGGAAGAGGATCTGGTAAAGCTTGCTGGGAGTTGTTGGATGTAGGCGGCATTTAATCGGTCCTTGTGGAAGTCGATGGGGGAGGCCTTTGTTAAGCTGTGACCTTCTGTGGCTAAGATATGATGAATTGGGCCGACGATGGTGACTCAATTGGAGTCCTCCTTTAAATATTTTATTTAAGTAGGAGTTTGTTTGGGGCTGGGTTGGTACCACCAAATTGTTAAATATTACATTACTAGCGACCCGCCCCCGCTTCGCACGGGTGCAATGTTATAACATACATGTATTATACATATAAACCCTCCTCTTGAATCACTCTATTATTAAAAAAAACTGCATCATAATCCGTTGCGTATTTTTCAAGATCTAAGCATACATAGGGACAGACAGTGGGAAACGACTTTGTTTTATACTATTTAGTGATAGCGATGTTCAAGTTTGGAGGGGAATGTAGCCTGTGAACTTACTAGGCAAAATAAAATTATGAAACGATAACTGAAGTTTCATGATAACAATCGCTAGTGATAGTACTAGTGTTGCTAGTCTGCGGTTGCCGCTTAAAATTTCGCGGCCCGTATGCTTATTCAAGTTATTCTTCTAGTTGTGTATGCTTGGTCACATTCATTATTAATTTGGTAAAGTATTATTAAAAATGTTGTTGATGATGCACATGTGGATGTTAATATGTACCTGTGTACCCGACCATTCTCACCTCAATAAAGTGAGAGGACAGCGCAAATAATAATGTTTAATACAATTAAGGCGTAAATGCGTAATACAATTAAAGATATAAGCCAATACTGTCGCACTGTTGGGTATGAACTCCTCCAACATCCAGTTTATTTCCTAGAACCCATACATACAATTTTCAGCCTTATCTCTATATAAATAAGCCGCATACCTGTATAAAGCAACATGTAAAGCGATGGCTGTCAACAGCAACGTGCCAATCTTGTTCTCCTTTGGTCGTCGCAGTATGTTACCGGTGGCCCACAGTACAGGGATAAGGTTGATGCCCAACACTGCTGGAATGCCCTGCGTTAAATACCAGTGCCTGTAAAAAATATTTTAATTAAATAATTTGTGAGTTGAAATAAATGGTTTGTTTAGTTTTTAAATAGGGTTTAGAATTGTAGAAACAATAATGCCGAAATATGTTCTATTTGGCTGTCAGGTTTTTGAGTGTTCCGACTACCAATAACGATCGTCATAAGTGTTCATACGACAACCGGGACCAACGGCTAAGATGGTCTCTGACGCATGCATGCTTTCCAGATCTATCAATCAGTGTATTTAATACTTGCTATATGTATAGCTAGCACGACATATGAGAGCTTATTGCAAGTTTATTGATTTCTGACATTTACGCCAATATTATACATTGAAATAAAACTACTTTTTACGGATTTTATCGCATTAAATTGATATTATTAATCCCGAAGTTTCGGACCCTTTACAGCGTCCATGGTCACGGGTAGACCTTTTTGAAGTGGCAATAAGCGACGTACAATATTCTAATAATACGAACCATGGGTGTTGACCGTAGAAAGAGGCGACGTCGTGTAGAACATTAAATCTGAAGAACTCCCATGGTGTAATAATAAGACTACCATAGAAGTAAGAGTCAATGGCTACGAGCGCGCTACCGGCGATCAATCTGAAACAGAACGAGATAAGAACTGTTTTAAGTAGTTACAGTAATACAATAGTATACAGACAGAAAAAGTCATGACATTCTGCTAAGTCTTGCTAAGCTTGTCTGTAAGAGATCGCTTTTACCGATAAGATTGCCCATTGTACCATTCTATCATTTATAAACATGTACTTGGCATTTGTTTATGGTGTACAATAAAGAATATTCTATTCTAAGTACTAACTAGATTAGAGAAATAATTCTTTATAAAAGACAATTTATTTTGTTTTTTTCTTTACTTTCCTATTTTATATATCCATATTATGTTTTGTGTTAAAAATACCAACTTCAATGATTTAAATTGTAAATATTGTATTAATATAACATAACTTATTTTTGGCAATATCCCACAGTTTTTTAATTTTCGTAATATACTGGATGGGTATTAATTTTGGTTCATTCATCCATGGAAATATGTACACATGGATGGATATAGATTAAAAAATATTAATAAATAATATAAAAAATGATTCAATGTAACTTACGCAATAGGCACATATGTGCGTACTAGGACCTTAAGCCGCCCCTGATTAGTTGTGAGCAAGTTGTAGGCTCCAAGAACTACCCACAGAGGCGTCGAAGTCGGCCGCAAGAACACGCACAGTACTGCCAGCCATATCCACTGAGGATTCTCTGCGACAAGTAAAACAAATCCAAATATACTACAGTTGCAAGTATAATTATTATAGCATTGGATAACAAGTTGATTTTTGTGCAATTTCTTTTTAATATACAACTCAGTCACCTTAAGGAAAAAATATGGTTTATTAGTACCTCAACTGTGTTACATACTTATGTAACTTAAGTTGATATAACACACAGGACAACAGCAACATATTGTTTTAACAGGAAAAATCAACAATGTATGTAAAATCTCAGACATAATTTTTTATACAGCTGTCAACAGGATGATAACTAAAAAACAAAATTTGAAAGTAATGATTAATCTATAGTTACTGCCATACCAATAGGAGACAGGCATTATATGTGTATGTTAAAGTATATATAAAATATACATACATGGATGGAGTTTGAGTTAGAGACACAGCATGGTTTACTTCAAGGCAAAACATTTAGATTTTTTTAAGCATAAACATATTATCACGCCTGCATTACACGAAGGGTTAGGCAGAGGTCCCATGTAATAGGAGGCGAGCCATTTGCCATTAACTGTGCAAAAACCGAACTCTATTAGAATGCTGCTATTTAGAATTTCATAAAAACATCTAATAACCTAATAACAACTTTGCTCAACCTAGGAATCGACCTCAGGACCACTAGCGTAGCAGTCGCACTCACGACCACTGGGCTAATGAGGAAGTTACTTAGGTAAACTATAATTTACAAAGAAATTAAATTTCACACCTTTTTCATAATATCCCAACTTGCCACCTTTGAATGGGAATAAAGACAAGGCAATAGCAACAAGTGCAGTCTCTAATGTCTGCAGCAATGTTCTTCCGGATGTGTAGAACCAGAACCATGATGTGAGGATCAGGAATAGTGCCCATTTGCGATGACCTGTCCATTTGTAGAAACTATAGTCCGCAGCAGTACTGACTATGGCTTGCAGGATGCGAGGCAGGAGAATCTGTGGACAATCGGAACAATAATTCAACTGCATGTTTGAGTAACAGTAGTTACTATTGTTGTGCCAGGTTTTCTGGGTTTGATTCCCACATCAGGCAAATCATTGGGTGTATATTGTACTATAATTTAATTTTTAAGAGGTAGGGCATAGTGGGAGCAATTCCACTCAAAATGGAGTTCCTTATGGGGGAAGTACCTCTGCCTTGCAGAAAAGACACACTTAAAAAAAAAACACTTCAAAATAACATTCTTTCGTTTTACAGGGTCGGCAATGCGCAAGTGTTACCTTGGTGTTGCAAGTGTCTATAGGCTATGGTAACCACTTACAATCAGGTGGGCCGTATGCTTGTTTGCCACCTTAGTAGTATATGTATAAAAAAATAATTGAAATGATTTGGAAGCTATGTGGAAGGAGTATCTTGAACCCCTTATTATCTCTCAAGTCAGGGCTTAATGTTTAAGTTATAAGAACTTGATTTCTACACTGATATATTGTTTAGGAATATTTAGGGCCAGCATTCTAAGGGATAGTTTTGTTCATAAGTATTGGAACAAACCTCCATTTCAGACACAAGTACCAATGTAGCTGCTTACAATATTGTAACACTAGATTTTTACTACTATATAACTTACTTAGCATCAACACAGCATTCAGTTTTGTAGTTAATAATAACAACAGGTCATGATTTCAGTACTGAGTCTAAGAATTTTTATTGCAACATAATGAACAAACTGTGTAATACTGAAAAAATAATGAGATTTTCTTTCATATTTTTTGTGGTTCTTTTTCAGGTTCTTAAATGTTATTCAGTAACAAGATATTGAATCAAACTCGAATTTTTTGTTTGGTCATGCTGAATAATTATTTATAGTGTTGTAGCTTCAGAGACAGTTTATTTAGACCTGTGTCCGCAGTACCTAAGTACTTCTTGGCTGGTATCTAAGTAACATCACTCTCTCAGTTTAACTACACTAATTACATTCAAAAATGAGAAAGCCAAATTTATGTTGTTACTAAAATTGTGTGAAAATCGTTGAAGAATATAGTTCTTACAAAAAAATGTCTTACCAGAGCTTCAGGGTGGTCCAGTCCAGTGTATTTCAGCAGAGTATACAGCGCAGCCACTACACTGGGGTACAGGTAGCTCCTGATGCCTTTCTGCCATTCCCAAGTCAGGGCTCCATACCCAAAGACTTGCTTGTGAGCAACTTCCAAGGTCTGCCAGTACTCATCAGGTACATACCAAGTCTGTACCAGGAATACAGACAGAATTCTGACGAAAAATATTACAGAGGCCACCTGTAGCGGCCTCAGGCCCTTTGCCAACACCATTCTCCCGCCTAAATCGAAAGAGGTTACATGTGAATCGTCTATAAATAGAAAGTTATAGGTGTGCTTCTTATGTATTAATATTCAAAAATAATCAAGCTCAATGTAACACTTTATGTTTTAAGTTATATTTTGAATGTTCCAATAAGAAATCTCAGTGTTGATTATTCAAGAGAAACAAACTTTACTCACAAAATGTCAACTAACGCGTCCCACTAATAATAGCTAAAATTGAATGAACAGTGGTGTTTTATCATATTCTAATCATGTCATAGTATTTCATAATTGTAATCAAAACAATTTCATGAATTAATTTAACGAAAAATAAACACAAATACTTTTTTCGTAATTATTTTCACTAACCTCAACAATACGCCGCCACCGCGAAGTAGTGCTGTGGACAAATTTCTTTTTTTTTTGTTAGTTTAGTCTATCGTTTAACGGTATTTTGTTTCTTTTAATAACCCTTCTCAATATAACGTTAGATTGTAGAGCTCATGTCTTTTAAAAACAACAGTAAGTAGTAACAATAAAACTACGAATAAATAAATATTTTTATTTCAAATATTGGTGGATTGCGATAAAAAATTACGATAGTTGATTTAATGTTATTATCGACTAAACTAAAATGGATTCTACATCACAGTCACATACACATCTCTACTCGTCCCGGTCCGGCCGGTCCGGTCCGGGTCATGTTCGAAAACTAATATCAGGTAGCAAAGTACATTCAATATTGAATATTGTATTTTCATGTTATTTTCTACTTCTGTCATAGAATATGAAGTTATACCATTAATTTATGTTGAAAAAAGCTAAGACAATATTCAGCTTTTGTATGTAATATTGGAAGGGGTATCAGTGGATATTGATTGTTTTAATTGTATTGCTGAGTACTTAAGTAACCGAACTTCAGAACGTCAGAATCAGTCGCCAATAATTTTATTTATTGTTGATTTCTAGGGAAAAAAATACAAGTGTATTTCTATTTGATTTATAAATATGTTATTGCATTAATAAAAAAATGGGTAAGTAATATATTATGGAAGACCAGAGAACGGTGATTAACTTTACAATTTTTATGACGTACTACTTGTTGTTAGATGAGGCGAAGAAAGAAACTGTGGACCTTTCAAGGCGTGGGTTGAAGAAAATAGAGAAAGCGCCCGCGGAGGAATCCAAGACGATTATTAATTTAATTCTTGACCAGAATGAACTACAACGGCTTGATAATATCGATACATACAACCGCGTCGAAAGTGTAAGATACCATTTTTTTTTTAAATATTGACGTACTTACCTCACAAACATTTGACCGATTCGGCCTTTGGATATTATATTTTTTATTTCTAAATCTGCTCTAATAATTTCCCCTCATGGTAATACGTATGCAATTTCACTAAAGGTATTTGACCTACTCAAGTTTGAAAAGAAAACATGATCTATGAATTAGTTATGCATGACTGTATTTTATTTTATATCAGTAGCTTTATAAACATTTATGTGCCTTGTCATCAGTTTTAAGTCCAGGAAGCAACCCACAGTTAGGATCATCATTTCCATGATCCTTCAAATAATATTTAAATAAAATCAAGATATCTGTTGGACTTTAATAACATCAATAATTATCAATAAACAAGGTATTTTTTCTATGTGTAGTTGTCAATATGCAACAATTTCCTGCTACGCATGCATGGTGTCTCTCGGTTGACTAACATCCGCATCCTGGCCCTGAACAACAATGGTATTCTACAAATAGAAGGGCTGAAAGATCTGATATATCTGAAAGTTTTAAAACTAGCTGGTAAGTTTATATATTTTTTATGTTCATAACAATAGGTTACCTGGTGGTTGGTACTGGTGTGGAATATATATCCAGTTGAGCCACTCTGGTCTCACATTGTGTGTATTCAGGGGAATTCCCTCCCACACAAGCTTGTGGAATCAGCTCCCCGCTGAGGTATTTCCAAGCGAGTACAGCATGCGGATCTTCAAAAAGGGAGTGAAAAGATTTTTTGTTTCACCAAAGTGAGAGTGATACCCCTGGTGTAGTAAGCATCTAAGGGATACAGTAATAGTATTTCAGCATTTTATCTAAATGTTTGACATTTCGAATTCCTGTATTTGTTATCAAATTGGACTGCTAGTGTTATATGTAACTTAAGAAATAATATTTCTTCAAATAATGTGATAAAGAAAGGCTAGACTATGTCATCAACGATAAGAACCTGTATTACCCAATATAACTTTCTTATTTTTTCATGTCAACCATGTCTAATGCAATAGAGATGGTTGGCATGGCTCTGTTTACCTTGTAAGGTGTGATTTAGCTTAACACATTTTGTGAGCTAATTAGCAAAAGTGCAATTGTTAAGCATGTGCCTTTGTTTTCAGGAAACAACATAAAATCAATAGAACATTTGAATCACAACATGCATCTGGAACACCTGGACTTGTCCAACAACCAGATATCATTCATAGCTGATATATCATATTTGAAAAATTTAAAGGTTTGTATAACAAGTTGAGGCTCTTTGGTAAAAATATTTTATTTGTGTTGACTTATTTATCATCATCAACCCATATACTGTCCCATTGCTGGGCACGGGGACAGAGTGGTTCCTGAGGAAGGTTTAGGTGTATTTTAGTGTGCAAGTTAGTACTCTATAGTCCTTGCCATAGGATCCGCGAAATTCGCCATAACCATGGCATCAAGCGAGTCCCGTCCGGCGTCGTCGCGTCGCTGTAATGAATAAACTCAAAAACTATTATTAGAATAATGTCCACCCGTGCGAAGACGGGATGGGCCGCTAGTATTATGTATTTATATAAAATGATTACATTTATCCCCAGCACTTAAATCTAGAGAGGAACCGGATATCCGACTTGCGGCAATGTGACCGCTACCTACCTCCACACCTCGAGCACTTGGGGCTTGGCCACAACAGCATCCAGGACTTGAATGAAATCAGCCATCTGGTACACTTGAACAAGCTAGAAAACTTCTCTATACAGGGCAACCCATGTGTTGCTATGGCTGGCAAGGACAAATTGTATCCTTTTCATTTGTAGGTTGGTTGTTTATGTAAAATTAACTTTTATACTCCACTCCCCACTCTTGACTATGTTTATGGTAGTTGGTCTACTACCATAAATACAGATTACATGGAAATAAAGACTTAAATGTGAATATTTATTATCTAATGTGGATTGTGCAAAATAGCCTTGACTCACAAATCAGAGGGTTTGATTATCGACCATTTGTTCTTAATTGGATAATGAGTGTTAAATCCATTGACGGCTTCGTCGTCAGCGCTATTGAGAGGTAAGAAATTTCGTTTTAATTTTTTTGTTATTTTAAGTGTCCTGTTAGTCACCTACTTTATTAAAATTGGTAGTCTTTTGGCATCCATCTAAGATTAAATGGATGCGAACGTTCTCAGAAAATGCCAAATACACTAGGATAGTTCCATGTACTGGAATTATGAAGTTCTTCCAATAATATGTAAGTAACAAAATGTTGATTTTTAGTTTAAAAGCGGAGTGGTTGTACAGTCAAGGTAAAGGGCGGCATTACCACGCTGGCCAGCATCAAGAGTTGTGTGAATACTTGGCATCTACCTGTCCGCTTACAGCAGACGCGTTGGAAACTGAGGATCAAAGGAAACTGCGCCTTATCCTCAGCAAGGTAAAGTCCAAATTTAAAAGTACTATGTGGGTGGAATTCGCTCTCCATTTTATTATTGAATAGGAATTTAGACACAGTTCACATCGACGTAGTATATTAAATATTAAACTGCCTAACAATATAATGCGTAAAAAACTCAGTTCTTTAGCCATCAGAGTTTACACACACATAATATGTACCTATCACGACTCTTATCTAACATGGGATACCATGTTATAAATAAGTTGTGGAATTAATTGGCCTTTCTAAGCAGACTGATTAATGTTCAAAAATATTGTTCATATTGCATCTATAGTTTTTGTTAACATAGGCACAACATCACCAGCAGCAACTGAAAGACCAAAACCACTGTCCATTGAAGTCGAAGTTACAGTCGCCTAGAATGCAATGTAAGTATTTACATACCTTTGTTACATAAGAATTAAAAAAAATGTGTGTAACGTATTTTTCAACTTAGGAAAAAAGAAACGGTTCTTAGAGGTTCTCAAGTCGACGCGTATATTTTTTTTTTTCAAGGTATGCCTTGTATTGGAAATACACAGGGATTTATAGAGAGGACATTGGGAACATTTTCATACAAAAATTTAGATCCAGACTTGATTTGTTTTCTCTCTTTGTCGGGTGGACATGTGACAGAGACAGTGAAGTGTTTCCAATTGGAAAAAAGTAATAGATTATGATTTTGTTCATGATGTCCCTAGTAATATTTAAATGTCTTTGTAAATACACTATATTGCAATTTGTACTGTTAGATCAATCATCTATTAATCTTTATAACGGCAATAAAGTCAAACGAAAATTTCTCATGCATGACGCTGATGTCGTCTATAGTTTGTAAGAAAACGTATGTTATGTAGATTTGTTTTTGAAAAGAATGTTTGAAATGCTTGTTAAAATATTTGAACTGGTTTTGGTAGTTTGTGGAATTAGGTTGCTAAGTTAAAATGTTCGATTTATAACAACATCACTATATAGCGGGTCAGTCAGGGTCACTTTTATGTAAGCATTGTCTAGTGACTGCCTCAATTGTCCAGTGTCTACAAGAAAGGCTGGCAACCTCGCAGTACTGGTTTGAATTCCTGGTTGAGCAGTGCTATTGGGTTTTTCTAAGAAAATTTTAGAAGAAGCTCGAATCGTAGTAGTAATAATTACAGGCTCTGTTTAGTCTTATGAATACTGCTTGGTTCTATTGGCAGTGTAATTAAAAAAATAATTTGTCTTGGTCTATGGATAATATAATTTTTATTTATTATTATTTAATACTTCAAGCACATAACAAAATTGTTGTACAAAGGTGCCATTATGACGTATCTTCTCCAGTTTTTTTTATGGCCCTAGATATTACAAAACTATTGGTATACAAAACTTATTTCAGCTATTTAAAGAAAAAAAGAATAAGTAAGTAAGTGCTGTATAAACATAATTATTCACGTTTGTTTTTAAAATTACGTGACGGAGCTGTACTTTCGTCGGAAATGGTATAATTTTTTTATTTTAAGTATGTAACGCATTTTAGTAGTACTACCGAAAATCAAAATTGCCCGTGTTTCTACTGGTAGTATCACATGGCCCTGCGAACTGTACAATAATTTGCCTATCTTTTCGGGTAATAGAGGTCTCCTGGTATTACCTACCTCATTTTGTTGGCAATTATTGGCAACTTGAAGTAATTTGATAATAATTATGTAATTGAAGAATAATAAATAATTTTGTATTTGTGTTTGCATTTCAGCTTGGATATTTGATATGGAATATTAATTTATGACTCTCTTCCTTCTATAAAGTTGGCATCAGCTAATAATTATTATTCATACAGTTACCAGTACAGCTCTGCCTGACCTTTGTATATACAATACAGGAATACAGGCTAGTTGGCTGTGTAATTACTGTTAATGTTATGATTATCTAACCCCGATGTTACCTTTTAGCGCGTATATCAACGCCACGTCACATGGGTCGCTCGCCCGACCGTCTGACTTCGAGCTACCACTCTGCGCTGACCAAGACCTCTTCACCCTCGCACCAGATGTCGTCGTCACTCTGTGGCGACCTCCCCGGCATACCCACAGCCATGAGTCAGAGTTTTGACTCCCCTGGACTTATGTATGCCACAGAGAAACGAGACAACGCTAGGGAAAAGGCACAAGGTAACTATTAATTTTACACATTAAGACTATTTCTATTTTAGGTAAATTAACGTACTACAATTGCATAAATTATATATATTTCCGTAAATAGATCGTTTAAAGACAATATTATCAGTATTGCATAGCGTTGAGCTCTGGCCTCAAACATTACATTGTCAGTAGCAGTTAATTATAGTTGCAAGTATTCAGTGCGTAGTTTTATCTAAAATTTCAGTTACAAGTTATGAAAAGCCTTACCTACACTGCCTTTTCAGAAATACCTCAACCAAAGCCAGTAAACCATTCTCTTGAAGCTGCATCTAAAATGGTACCTGTACCTGAATCACTAATGAGTCCCGATTACCAAGACCCGATATATGACATTCAAAGATCCATACCAAAGCCAGCCAACAACTCTGTACACAGCATTTCAAACACATCGTCACAGTCGAGCAATAGCAGCATCCAAGAGGACAAGCCACGACATGCCAAGAACATGAAAGGTTCCCCAAAACTACCAAAAAGTGCTACTTCGTCACCAAAACTGAAAACCAGGATGGACCAAAGAAAAGGCAGCTTGACCAAACTTGAACTTAAAAATGACGAAAAGAAACTAAATGGCCTCACGAATGATTCGGAGCAGTTGGGAGCTGATATAATGAAGTTGGCGTCGAACCAGAGACGTCAAAAGAAAATGAGCGTGGAGTCCATGGCTGCTGTTACAATACAGAAGATGTGGCGGGGATATAGAAGTAGAAATTTGAACAAGGACACCCTGCGAATACTGCACGCGATACAAGCGGCGAGGGCCAGACAACATATACAGTCAGTTCCAAGTTTCTTATACAATAATAACTACGTCTTAATTTATTAATAGTAGATTATTCACCAAGGGGAGAAAGTGACGATTATTAACGAGTATGCATTTTAGCAAAACACACGAGTTTTTAATCTGTACTTTCCCCCAAGTGAAGTGAATCTTTTTGCTTCATCTACAAGGGAAATTAAAAGAAGTACGCGTTGGAATATAATTAGAGATTCCTCTTTAAGACTTTCAGTTCATATTTACTTCTACATTAGCTCCTACCAACTATTTATTTTACTTTTGACCGCTGCTTGAGAACGGAAGTGGTCCATGATTCGTAGAAGTGTACTTTAAAATGCGGGGTAAAAGAAATATAAGTTGAAACTGCGCAATCATATTTATCTATCCTATTTAATACCATATTTATCTATCCTATTTAATGTTGGTGATGCATGTCGTCTATGAGTAGGTATGATACAAAATGTTAAGCAAAAATAAAGTATCATTGTGTTAAATCGATTATAAACTTCTTCATGAATGAAGTCGTTTGATATAGGAAATGTAACGGTTATCGCATTAGGACACCACTAAGTAATTAATATTTCCGCTGTCAAAAGTAAAATAAATGGTTGGACAGAGTATAGTCATACTTACTATGCGAGTCAAATAAGAATAGGACTGACCTCCAGCCATCTTGCGACGTCATAGCTGTCAGTTCAAACCAGCTAGGTAGGGTGAGCAAAACTGATATTTGTGAAATAATATTTTAAAGGTATTTAAAATATTCCACTGACTGTTATTTAGAAGCAAATTTGATATTTTACCTGTGTTTATAGTAAAAATATAGTTTTTGAAAAATTTTTTGTTCGAAATTAGATTTCTGCACTACTATGCTTTATCAAACTTCAATGTTTTATCTGTATTAAAAATAATCAAAACACGTTGATATTGGATTTTCATACTACTTTACGGCCCTAGGGCTGTATTTAAATTCATTGGCGATAAAAGGCCTTATCGTCCCCTCCATTCCGCAGACTTTGTTTCTCCCCCGATAAATTAAATTCTTAGGAGGCTGACGTGTGATATGGAGGCGACGAAGGCCGCCTTAGAGTCTGAGCGGAAGATACAACAGCTTCAGATGCAAGCCATCAACGCGCTGTGGAAGAAAGTGTCTACATTACAGGCGGCTGGTGAGTGGACCCACTGTTACAACTATACACTATTCATACTTCCATTCTAATATTATTAACGCGAAAGTAACCTTGTCTGTTTACCTGTTGCCTTTTCACGCCTAAGCCGCTGAACAGATTTTGATATAAATTGGCAAGGAGATAGATTGCATCCTAAGGGAGGGGCATAAAAAGAGACGAATCGCACGTAATGGTATTTCGTTTGCAACAGCTAGATTATAATAAAGAGCCTAACGGCCGCTTCCAATAACTAATCAATCGGAAGATTTGTTTTAAAATATAGAATTACTAGCTGACCCCGCAAACGTTGTTTTGCCATAAAAAAAATCTCCAGGGCCACCCTTATCACTTAGGAGTATGGAAAATAGATAGTAGCCGATTCTCAGACCTACTGAATACGCATATAAAATTTGGTAAAAATCGGTAAAGCCGTTTCGGAGGAGTACGGTAACTAACATTGTGACATGGAAATTTTATATATTAGATTACATTACTAGTATGGACATTATGTCACAGTCCTATCTCTAGTCAGCAAATCTACTGACGCATTTGTTACTGAGATTGGGCGTTAAACTGTTTACTTTCACTTTCAGATAGCCAGAAGCAAAGGCTATCAGAATCGGATGATAACACAGACGTGTTGAGGCAGTTAACAGAGACCTGCTTTAGCTTACAAGCACAGGTTTGTAAAAACAACTTGCTAAAAACGCTAATAATATAGTTTAATAGTTACTAAAGCCAACAACAAACTCAAATTATACATCTGTTCATTGGATGCACTTTTTTAATTGTACAATATCATACATTTTTACGTGCGCGAACTTCCTTCACTACGAAAATCTTTAACCAACTTACGTGCCGGTAACTATATTGAAAAGTCTTTCTTCTACGTGTCGTGTTTTTTGCAACCTTTTTCGAGTATAAAGAAACCATAACTTTAAAAGCTCCATCCGAACACTACCTTCGACGTACATCTTTGTAATAGGCCTGCAAAATATCATCGACAGTAAATTGTTAAGGCAAAAGAAATCAGTCAATTTAAATATTATCCCACACATAACATACATCAACCGAATAAAGTCCTAACAGGCTAATTTTCGATTATGCTTCAAGTACCGCTATATTTTACGCTATATTTTAAGTTGTTACGCCATGTGCATTTAATTAATATTGAAAATACCGGATATTATTAAGGAATTATCATTGTTATACTTCAAAAGAAACAACTAAGCTTCGTACGGATGCAATGTACTAATAACATGCATGTATTATACATATAAACCTTCCTATTGTAATACTATTGCTGAAAACCGTTGCGTAGTTTATAGATCTAAGCGTACAGACGGCGCCTGAAAAAACGTGATGTGTTAAACGCGAAGAGCTCTTAATAATTGCCTATTAAATGTATTTAAAATTTGTAAGTTTTCATATGCCATTCAGTGATAAAACAGAACTCATATAAAATTTATTTAAACATCTAATGTACAGAGGTCAGCACATCAAGCTACCACAATTTATCAAATAATATCTTTGATTGATTGAACTTTAAGACAAAAATATAAGATTCATATTCAACTGGGAAAAATTGACAGTTTTGGATAGTTTAACCTGCTGGCGTCTGTATTCTATTTTTGGTGAAATAAATAAATCTAATGATATGAGGCCACCACAAAAGCGTTAGGCATCGCGTAGAGGTCGGCATTTGGCGCCCGTTAAGCCCTGTTTCCTCATAAATGATGAAAGGAGTTGCATATTGACGACGTCTGTGGTCTAGTGGTTCGCGTATCGGACTGCTGATCACGAGGTCGTGGGTTCGATTCCCATAAACCACAAATATTTATGTGATGAACATAAGTGTTTGTGTTTGTCTGGGTGTTCCCTATGTATTATAAGTATGTACTTACAAAAAAAAAGTATATAAGTATTATATCCATTGTCTAGTACCCATAGTACAAGCTCTGCTTAGTTTGGGACTAGATGGTGCTGTGTAAAATTGTCCAAGAATATTTATTCATTTATATTATTTTTATGATTAGGTGGTGGAACTCCAAGGTTGTATGCAAGAGGTTCTAAAGGCAGTATCTACTAAGAGCCACGCAGAGCCGGTTTCAACGCAGACAGACATCACAGCTATCATCACACCACAGGTCAGTGTTTGCTTTGTATCTGCCACTTCCATGCTCACTTTCCCGTTCACTATCACGGAAGTGGAATGTAAAATGGTCTGGTATATCTATCTATCTTCCAAAATATTTTAATAAATATCTCGTTTGCACTAATTAGGATTAACGAGTGATAGTGGTGAGTGAAAACAAGGAAATGTGGTCACAAAAACTTTTGAATATAACTGTAATAGGCGACCCATCAGTTAGTAATGATAGTTTATTACGCATGTCGACTCAGACCACGCCTATTGTCGATACTCTTTCACTGCCTCTCCAATTGGCAGTGCAGCTATATAAACCGCATCTAACGCGCGAGGTACTTTGTGGGCATTGGAAGCTAAAGTCAACGCGTTGTAGGCTTCTGAATAAGATTTTGGTGGCAGTGAGTGTTAAAGACAATAAAATTAGAGAGACGAGTCGGATAATGTCGGACGTTCTAAAGTTAATTGTGTTAGGAGGAGCGGTGCACGTGGCTGCGACGGCCGCAGTCGCTGCCGCTGTCCGCGCCCACGGCGCCCGCCGAGCCGCCCACGCCCGCGCCCATCGCCGCCCAACGTGAACACTGGTGAGTTACAACAGCTTTAATCCGAGCCAATTTCATTAAAAACTGACGATCATGTGCCATCTCTCTCGCACAGTGTCGGGCGATAGGTTTTAAATAAACCACTTATTGACATACACATACACAAACGGATTAATCATTGTTATAAGCTACTTCCTAAGCTAAACCCACCTCGGATTTTCGTTTCGTTTTTCTGATTGCCGAGGAGAAATACTATTACTGTTGGAACTTGAAATAGTTTAGAAAACCACTGGGCATAATTTAATTCCCAGGACGTATTTTTTTTTAACCAAAATCAACATCCCTCAGAACACATTCTCTATTGATTTAAAGTTACCTGTATTCCTTCTCTTTATTAAACCTCCATTTTTTTCTTGTGAAAACATAAGTATGGGTTTAATAAACATACCCTGTACAAATAATTTCAAAAGTCAACATTTCTTTATAGTTCATGTGTAATGTAAACAATATTTCAGTGAAAAATCAAATGATTCGGCTGCTCTGGGCATAGAGCGAACAGAGTCTGTTATAGAAGAACGATCGACAGAAACGATCGACCCAGACGTTGATTCGAGGGCACGTGAAGTCATCATCGACTGATAGAAGCAAGTGTCCATATGTTGAACCTGTTAGGGGTAGTTGTTGACATACAATATTCTGTTTCTGTTTGATTGTTACTGTTTAAAGGGATAGTATCCACTAAAATTAATAGAATCTATATCCACAAATACACCACAGAAAAATAATAATAATTATTAACATATTACTAAATGGCAAATTAGGTATGACATTATATTGGTAGCTTGGGACAATACTACACAGATAGTATCGTGTTAGTTTGTCATTATTTCATTTAGATTCTTTATGAAATACTAAATGTTTCTAAAGGACTATTGGAAGTGTAAAAAATTCACCTATTTAAATATTTATACATAAATGATAATTCAAATATTAACTCGTTATTATTATTGATTAGTGTCGATCAGCATTTTAAAACAAAGTGTATACTATCTCTTAGCAACGAATTATTCTGTGACATGGGGTTTTGGTGTTCTTTTCAGAGTTAACCTCTAAGTGTAACCAATAAAGAAGAATTCGTAGGTGTCGGGATAAGGCAAATTATAATTATTTATAATAGATGTAAGGTTCATAATCGTGGTACGCTAAAGCATAGCTTGGTTTGTAAAGTGGGCTTGTTCAAAGATGTGTAAGGTGTGTGTAGGATGACAGATAATCATGGCTATTCAATGATGAATGTAAAATATTAGAAGGCATCTCATAATGTTGCCCCATGGTGAAGTAATTAGCTCATATTTATTTAGCACTTAGGTTTATAGTTTGATTACCGCAGTTGCCTGTATAAATGTTGCCAGACAACAGTATTTTATTACAACTTAACAAACCATTTTTATTTAAAAAATATAATTTCAATGTGTAATGAGGCCTATTAGATTTTCTTTTACATACCAAAGATTGTGATAACACTGTAAAAGACAAAAAGTTAAGAATTTAATGGTTTGATCAAAGTCGCTACTTAGCTGTATCGCTTTAATATAAAGTTCACCAGGAAATAAAACTTGTTAAAATCCAAATATCACGATTCTATTATTACGGTTATTGATTTATCAAGAATTTGAAAAGCGACACTATTTTTTTACACGTTGCTGACTAAAAAGTTTCCATATAGCCGAAGCTTCGTCATTATTTTAGCACTAAGACCAATATAAACAAGACTGGATACAAGCTTTATTATTCGATCGTATCCTTGCCTTTATTATTTCAATGTTACTGCTTTAATCGTTATTATTCCTAATATTTCAATTAACATGCACGCTCTGAAGTTTTTATAGTGGGACATTAAATTGTCTTAATTCTGTTTGAATTGTTAAAGTATCTGTTAATTGAATAATGCATAATATTATTAGTTAGTTTTAATTAACACGTTAGTACAGGGTGTTTGGTAGAACGTTGAACATACGAAAATGGTGGTCAGTTGGGGTCATCTGCTACCCACTTGGCCCAAATTATTTGACCTTGGCCGCACCGTTTTTTTTTTACTTTTTTTAATTTCACAGAAAATTACCATTTTTTTTAACTTTAAATTCGAATATCTTTACTTGTGACGGGTAAACCAGGCAGGATGTTGTTTTGTATTAATGTCTAATTGTAGCAGACTCTCATAAAATTATTGTTTGGTACAGATTTTAATGGCAAAAAAAGTTATGAGTCTTTAAAGGTACAAACAATAATTTTATGAGAGTCTGCTGCAATTAGACATTAATACAAAACAACATCCTGCCTGTTTTACCCATCACAAGTCAAGATATTCGAAATTAAATTGATAAAAAACTGATAATTTTCTGTGAAATTAAAAAAAGTAAAAAAAAAAAACGGTGCGGCCAAGGTTAAATAATTTGGGCCCACTGGGTAGCAGATGACCTTAACTGACCACCATTTTCGTATGTTCAACGTTCTACCAAACACCCTGCATAATTAGGTTTAACCGTTCACAAAAAATGTGGTTGTTTATTATATTATCAAACGAAATGCCCAATCTTTCGTAATGTTTAATATTGCTGTAACAGTTGGGTTTTTATGTACTGTTATGAAGTTACAATACAGTATGAAGCAGTTTTAACATTTATTTCTTTTTCTTGTTTTTGATTCTTACGTGGTGTGTTTAAAATTTGCGGGATATAAGGGGCTTGCGAGGATTCGGGACCTCATGAGTTTTCTTACCACCGGCACCGACTAACGCCATTCAGTTCGGTTAGTGGTGTGATTAACAATGCTGCTCCGAAGTTGTGCGCAAGTGGATGCGCAGTTTTTAGTTTATAAAAAAAAACGGCCGCGGTGACGTGAACTTGTGAGGAGTCTCACTGTCTCTCTCACTTGAGAGGAGTCACTCATGAGATCCTGTTAATCTTACGTTCCCTTTGTTCACTGAAAAAGATAGCCGGTGCCGGTGCATGTTTATTTTTCTTTCGATATGTTTGCATAATAACATTCTTTTATGAGAATGTGTATGCACGATTTCAGAGGGGCACTGTTATATTATTTGAACTGCACTGTCTGATTGAATACACGAGTTTTGCATCTGTCAACTAACCCGTCATGTCTAATAGTACCTATGGCCGATTTACCAAAATAATAACTGTTATGCTGACAACATTAACATAAATATAATGCCGAATAATATGAATGAATAGCTGCTATAACAGTGTACTTCACTTATTTCACTGCCATTTTGCAAATTAACCTTCAATTTGTACATTTTTAAGAACTAGCGTTGTATATTCACAATAATTTTATACAAATCGGCTGATAAGAGCAGTATTAACATGTTAAAATATATTTATTTCTAGAAATTATGGAACATAAATTTAATGTTAATATTTATTTAGATTTAAATTATACAAAAGAAGTTTTGGGAGAGTCCGAGAAACCTGTAGATTTTTAAGCATTAACAGATCTGTGACAAGAATAATTTGCCACTTCTAGGACCAGGCTGTACTCCTGTACAGCTAAGATGTATTTCTAAGAATCAATATTTAAGGTTAGGCCCTTACATTGAAGTTGCCGTTTTATATACAATATATAAAAAAAACATTTCAAAAATTTCATAGTAAATACCTAATACATCACAGGCTTCCAGATTTTACAATTCTTCATATTTTTGAATTAAAAATTACCAAAAGTACATGAAAACTGTTTTTTTTATGGTGTGTTATGCAAATGGAACAAATGGTCAATTTCATTAGAAAGTAATATAAAGTACAATTCAGGTCAAAATATCTCTCTATTTAAATATTACGATAGAGTTTTTAATAATAAATTACCATTTGAGTATCATTTTATAATCTGATTTTGAATAGACTACTTATTTTGGCATGGAAGCTGAGGAAGTACCTACTCTGAACTTAGCAGTACTAAGTTGAGATGTAAGGCTTAATATTGTTGTGTCACGAAAGTGAGCCAAAATTTCGTTATAAATTAATTATTTAAGTCGCTCTTAACAAAACACGTCTTGTTTTTTTATAAGTACATTACCAAAAACAGCTAATGGAAAAACCACTGTATCATTAAGAAGTTTTAATTAGTTTTATTGATAATTATAAAAGGTTAAAAACGAGATGCCTTGTGTATTGAGCTTTATTTATATCGCGATATTTTTATTTTTCTATTTTGATCGTGTCTAAGTAACGAATCTCTACGCTTGAATATTTTTTGGATGTTATTTTATAATTTTTATATTTGAATAAGTTAGGACTATTTGACTGAGTACTTGTTGACCGCGAAAACTAGGATGAAAATTTAAATGGCTGAGTCAAGCAAGCCAAGGCAACGCAAAGCTTCGTACCCCATCGTCATCTTAGTACTACCTTTACTTCACATCACGACATCATTCAGTTACCACTCGCAATTTGGAGAATAGTCCTTTACTCGGATTCAAATAGTCCCGACTTATACTGGAATTCTATGCTAAGTACTAGTCATTTTTAACAACGCATTGTCATTTTATTTGTAGTGATCAGTGCAATTAATTTTAGCTTCGCGTTACATGACATTAATGTGTTCACAATACATTATTATATCTCATATGTATAGTTGTATAAGTGCGGGTAAGAATAAATTTGTCTGATCGCGTTTTACTGTACTTGTCATCCGTTCTGGGCTAAAGAGACTAGTCTATAGTGCTAAACAAAATATTATTTGATCTGGCGGGTGGGACTCGCGGTGACTTAGTGGCCATGGCGTCTGGTGTATCTAACCAGAAGACGCAGGTTCGAATCCTGCCCGCGGTCGAAATTTTCCTTCGCTAAAATAACTTTAAAATCAAGAGTCACTAGCTTGTCCTCTGCTTTAAGGTACAGTAAAACGCATCTTTTGAACATGGCCGTTTATACTAAGCGAAACGTTTAATATTGATAACTTGTAAAATCTTATGGTGTCTCCACAATGATTTCTAAACGATTCACTTCATGATTGATATTTCGATGTTAAGATTTACACATGTTATGGATTTTTGTGCTGGGGACTATGCAGCTAACAATTTTGTTTTTAGTTTACTAAATGCAAGCGACTGAATTATTAAGGTATGAATAAAAAGCTATGCATTTTTTGGCGACCAAATGGATCGTGTGACACTGGTCGTGCTAGAATATATTTAGAATGATTGTGTACTCACCATTAGCTACCAAAGACACTTGCCGTCCTGTGTAATTTCAATTTCATCATGTACCCACCTTATTTGTTGTCCATTACGTTATAGCCTGTATTTATTATGTTTTATAAAACGATTTTAAAACATTAGCCGTCTTTTATTTAATTCTAAGTTGATAACTTCTATTTTCTTTTTTCAGTTTTCCGAATAAGACATTTATTATTTTCTGTTGCTTTGGGTGGATTCGAATTTTGATTAAAAATATTTTCCAGATGACTGGAATTTATATTTTGGGCATTTTTGTTTTGCGTATCTGGTTTTAAAACAGTTAAGTACATAATTATTTCATTCTGTGCTAGCGAACTTGGGAGTGCCGCTCCTCGCACCTCACGCACCGAAATATCGCGCGAAATATGGAGTTGCTACGTTAGAAAAAAAAATGTGATAATTTGAAATCTTACAATTAAAAGTTACGGTTCAAAATAAATAATTAATATATTGGTAAGTATAAAATAGGTTACGGCACCGGGTTCCAGGAGGTTCGGACAGAAATGACTTTACTTTCGCTTAATGGATTATATCACCCGGCGCGGCAATACATACATGTTACTAAGTAGGAACATTAGCTTCTGGAAAAATTGATTTTCTTTACATTTGTTGTGAGACATGTATACGGTTTATGGTTTAAGATTTCTTTATATCTCGAAGATTACATATAATCACTTACGAGAAATACACAATTAAACTTGCAAATATATTCTTGTAGGAGAAACATAAAAAATCAACATAATTAATTGTAGTGCTGGTAAGCTGAGAAATTGTTGCTTCGCTGCAATACTATCCGAGCGGCTTATTATGTATTATTTCTTTTTCTTATCGTTTTTACTGTCGTATTTCTGGATAATAAAGAATAAAAAATGACCCAATATTTATTAATTAAAAAAAAAAAAACGAAATTATAATAGCTAGGACAATAAGGAAAAAAATGCAGTACGTGTGACTCGTTGAAGCACGGTAGGCAATAGTGGAGCCAGAATATTAACGCTGTAGGTTCTCACGTTTTTGTTTTATGTTTGCGTCTTTTCTTGGCATAGTTTCTATGTTATTTTTGTAATAAAAGTTCGAGCTTTTTCTGTTGGCTATTGGAAAATGTCGCCAGTACTTACTATTCTTACGGTCCCAAAGAAGTGTCTCCTTTCTCAATAATTCTTAAATCAATTTTAAACTGGTATTAATTGTCAAAAATATTTCCGCTGAATATCTGTAGTAATAGTAATTTGTGTAGAGCTCAGTGTTGCAAAACGAGATATTAAAAAAAAATCGGTGTTCCAAAAAAAAATACAATTGAAGTAACCATTCCGAATAGAGGCGTCCTGACATCACTTTTAGTTTGAGCCACACTCGGCCAGAAATCGTTGGGTTTCCTGAAAGTGATCTAATTCTTTGGTTTTCCTAAGGAGACACCACTCTGTCTTATTTCCTGATACCTAGTTCATGACATCGTTGGGAAATACTCTGCAAAGTGAGCTTGGATGAATTCTTTGCTTAACATTATCTTGTGCCAAAATATTTGTCTTATAATCGGTTGTTTTTAGTTGAAATCTTTGAATTTTGTCAGCGGCTTCAATATAAAACTGTAGGCATCTTGTTCTGAACAAATCCAATTAATCTGCGGTAAAATTCTTATCTTCGAGCAGTGTCGCTGACTTGGCCCCAAAGTAATATTAGATAGGATTTTTAAAATTCTTTTTTTCAAGGTTGATTTTGTTTTAATAGGATCTTTTAAAAAACCTTCTGCTTGGGTTTCTTTGTTTAGCTTGGTATAAATTGGCAAAACTAAATCTAAAATCTGAAGAAATAAAACAGATACCAGTTCGTTGAATTTTTGTAAATTTAATACACACACACATTTTTTAAGTGTCTTAATTAAATTCTATAGTGCTAATATGCCACTACAAAAACCACAACATTTTTATTCAAACTGTAAGTGCCATTAAAAATGCATTTGAGTATTTTAATTTTTTTTTGTACGTAACGAAAATGTTATAACTAATTTGTTGTAATGAAATTGTAACTTGTAACAAAAAGTAATTATTAAGCTTTGCACACACAGTTCAATATTTTTGTTTCCTCTTTTCATTATTTATTTATTATCATTACACAAGACGTGATGTGTTCAGTAGTAAAACTAATAAATTACTTAATAAATTCAAATTACTCTAACAATAAAAAGAAAGCGAAATATTAAAATATTTTATTAGAATTAAAAAAATATATACCAACTATGGTTCTGCAGACATAAAGGTATATCTTATAAAAATAAAAAATAATGAAATGAAGGTTAATCCTTAAAAATACACCAGATCTTCATCATTCATCAACATATAAACCGCGGGATTTTCACGAATTTGAAGCATTTCAGTAACTTTAACCACTGAAACATAAGGCACCACGTCTTTGTCTTCCCGCTTTGGTACCGTGAATGTGGGAGTTTTGTCCAAAGTGTAATAAGTTTTGTAATAAATTATGGAGTAGATTCTTGACTCAATATCAATATGTTCTACTACACCAACAAAAGACTCAAGTTTTTTTAAGAAAATATCGTACCAAAACCGTATCGTTAATTTTGATGTCAATGATTTCGCTTTGGTTGTCGTCATCTTTCACTTCGTAATTCTTGTCACTTTTATTCTCATCATGATGATCTGTCATAACAAAGTCCTCATCAGTATCTTTCATGAAGTCAATCTCATTTGGTTCCTTATAGTATGTTGTTTTAATTTTTTTCTAAATGTTACAGATTTCTTTAGTTTGTAATTCTTTTTCTTTATTATTTGCAATATCATTTGTTTTTGCTAACTCTACTTCAGTCTCCAGTTTTAAAGCAGTCTTATTTCGTTTTTATCAGACTTTGTATGCCTATTTATAATAGTAGTTTCATAGTTTTCTTTTTCTTCATATCTTTGATCATGTTTTTTGCTTTCAAGTGTTTTTGTTAATTCCAACTTAATAGTGCTTTCTATATTAACACTCTCTTCCATTTTGATTTGATTCTCTTCGTATCCACGTATATTCTCTCGGATTAATTCTAATTCTCTAGCATCTGTGTTGTTATGTACTTGTGCCTCAGTGATAATTTGAGTTCTTTCCAAATCTTGATCATAACTGGAATTATCACTCTCTAAGTCCAGTGATAGTTCAGAATCATCATAAACACTGAAATTACTTTCTATAGACGAATCGCTACATGTAGACAAATTTGTTGATCTCTTTGCACGTTTGGATGTCTTATTTTTTAGGGCACTGCTTTTTTTGAGTTTGTGAGCCGATTTATGAGAAGTTTTATTTATTTTATGGCTGGTAAAAATATTAAAATTCGTGTCGATGGGCTTTAATGCGGAAGGTAACATTTTAGAACCTAAAAATATGCGATTTTCTGGCGTTAACTTAACGGAAGCCAGTATAGTAACCTTTTCTTGTTGTTTTGTTTGATTGATCGGATTTTCTGATGGTAATAGGTCATGATATCCCAGTATTCCCTTCACATCCGCAAGTCGGACTTTGAGTTGCATTTGTGAAGAAAATAGGTTCTTCACAAATGCAACTCAATGTCCTATAACAAATTTTATGATTGTCTTGAAGAATTATTTGGTGTAGCTTCATTGTCCCCTTAACAGGTATCACCTTTTGAGGAATTATTTGGCACATATCTTGAACATCTTTTGCAGTTACCATGTACAGTTTAACTTTAATATTTTCTTTCAAATAATTAAATGCATCTTCAGCACTAGTAATATCCTGTCCGTGAGCTACGTAGTAATCAAGTTTTCTTTTAATGGCTCCCCCGACACCATCAGCTGCTCCTTTCCCATGTGAGGCTTCAAAGTAATTCCAAGTCCCTACTTCAAACCCGTAGTCAGAAAGTCTTTTTGTAAATAAATAAAAATTGTTTTTTTGGCGATACTGTGTTGTTGGCCCATCACTAAATATGTGATTTTTTTAACATAAGGTGTATTATCAATGATGTCTCTAAGAATGGGGTCCAGATGAGCCCATATAGCACCCGGACCATGATCATTAATTGGTGAAATAGAGCAGATAGGCTTCGGCCTTTTATTTTTTTGGTATAATACAGACGTATGTAAAGTTATTGTTTGTTTGAAAATGCACAGCTTGGATTTCTTCAGAAAGTTTACAAGTATAATTTTCGGAAAAGTCACATACTATAGCAACTGCATCATCGTCCAGATTTTCAATATACTTTCTGTAAGCCTTGTACTGGTAAAGGGTTGTTCTTCAAAATAAATTATTTTTATCAAGTTTTTCGTTTTTTTTTAGAACCTTCATGTAAAACACTTTTAATAAGATAAAAGCGATCTATGCATACTGGAGTAGATTTTGATAAGAAAGGCACTTGATAATATTCTATATTAAACGCAATATTTGTAAATTTCGAAATATTCGTGTTGCCACTAATGACACCACATGTTGAGAATGACTTCACACTTGGAACATAATGACGCACAGTTGCAGAGAATGACTGAATACGTTTTTAATTTGGGTATTTTACAAAAACACACATATAATCAGTAAATAATCAATTGTTTATTTAGAAAACTTAATCAAACAAATAATAGGCCTGCTTAAATTAAAAACTTCAAAATTAGTTCAGCCTTTATAGGATGAAGTGGTCATTAGTGATCGAAACTTTAACACGTGATTGTACTCATAAATTCATGATACCAGCTGCTGTGGGAATATACATGTATGGAACAGCTGTTTTTTTTTCGCGATTTCAGGATTGGACCCTTAGTAAAAGTTGTTTGTTATCATGAGTACAATCACGTGTTTAGGTATCATTCACTAATTACCAGTCGCCCTATACAACTTTTACTATGGGAACAATCCTGAAATCGCGAAAAAAAAATCTGCTGTTCCATACATTTATGTTTCCATAACTCGTCAAAATGTATGGAACAGTTGATTTTTTTTCGCGATTTCAGGATTGGCCCCATAGTAAAAGTTATTCATAATGAGGCTGTATAGGCTCGAGTATTGGGGTAACTCCAAAACAAAATTACAAAATAATTAACTAATCTTCTTAACGTAATTCTTTGGTAATTATTTAAAAGGTACAGTAAGTACTTTGAACTTTGGATCTGATCAATTATTAGTATGCAATAATCGTCAAATCAATATCACAATCAAATAATCATTAAAATGGAAAACAATCATGCAATATCAAAATGGAAAACTCTATTTCAATGATTTTTCAAATGTGTTAGTGACATCAATAAGAACATTAGAAATAATCTTGACTTTATTTTGATTAGTAGATTTGCGCGTCGTTGCCAAGGGAACTACAGAATCAACATCAGAGTTCTGATTACTGGACGTATTAATGATATACCCCAAATGCTTACCATGGGAGCAAATATCGCCAACGTCACATAGGAAACAACTTACATTTCTCATGGTAGTTTTAGGTTTAAATTTGTCCCAAAGAACTTGGTGTACGGAAAGGGTGCCTCTGAACGGCTTCAGCTCCTTAGGAATCAACCTCTCCCTCTGAATGATGTCTTCTTCGAAAACTCTTTTAATTATCACATTTTCTAATCTTGATTCCATGATTTCGTAAAACTGCTCAAAATTTCCAACATCTGAACCGAAATGAACCATCTGATCTGCTACTCTTTTAACTGCAGCGCCTACACCGTCAGGAGCACCCTTTCCGTGACCTGCTTCGGAGTAATTCCAGGTTATCCTGGTTATATTAGAGTGTTCAGACGACAGCTGACTGATAATATAGAACATATATTTGTTACGATATTGCGACGATGGCGAATCTGACAAGAAATGAATAGTGTCCACAAACGGATTAAGTTCTATAACTTTGTCAAGAACAGGTAGTAAATGTGCCCAAATTGATGCAGCGTCATGTCGAAGGCAGGAACTAAGAGTACACATGGATGTCGGGCTTACTTGACCAGTTATAAAACTGTGAGTGTAAATAACAACTGTGTGAAGTGACACTTGTTGCCGACTACCTCCAAAGTGAAAAGATTGAACTTCTTCGGCATATTTTAAATTATAATTTTCCGAAAAATCAACATGTACTAAAGCTTCATGTATATTCATATTATTTTTTAAAGACGTGATTGCTTTGTATTGCTTCACAATTTTATATATGTGGTCCAAGTACTTGCGTAGGTCTTCTTCCAGTTTTAAAATAGCTTCTAAGGGTTTCATTATTATTTTCTGTTTTTCTGTTAAATTTTGAATTTTTTTAGTTCCATTTTCTAAAACTACTTCTTTTTTAACTTTCTTCCATTGAAAAATCGTTACATCAATGTCATCATTAATTTCATTATACACAAGGTGACGTGCCGCACAAATTTGGCAAATTCGTTGCAAGCATTCTGTGTTATATGAATCGCAACACAACTTTGTTAATACATCTTCTGGTTTCTTTTCATTTATTACAGATGCTTTATTTAAACCGCTTACCAATAACTCCATATTCACGTGAGTAGCACATAGGCATGTTTCTCGATTAGACGGTTTAGGATGCAGAACCCAGAAAGGTCGGTATTTGCAAAAAAATGAATAATGAATGTTATTATTAGTTTCATTTTTAAATTTTTTATGTAAATCGATCAATGGAGCTGTCAGGTATCGCTTTTGCATTCTTTTCTTATTCCTTGTAATGAATTCTTTTTTGCCTGCAGCAACAGTACTATTAGCATCGTCACAATAAAATGAAATGACCGAATTTCTAATTTCAGATATGCGATTTTTACGATTTGTCCATTTAAGTGAAGGATTTTGTCCTTTGGGACTCGATTTATTGTAATTGTTTTTGTTTGTGTCTTCAGCTGGTAACTTTTGAATGTGCTCAATTTTTTTTTGTAGATTTGATATAGTTTTACGTTGTGATTCATTTTTCTTCTTCAATGCAGTTATTATAGAAATCAATACCTTCCTTTTTTTATATTCTCTGTATCTAATTTTTCTAACTGCACGTTTAACTGCTGGGCACTCATGGTCATGTTGCAAAGGATCCTCTTTTTCGAGACTATTCTCAACTTCATTAGGCACATTTATGACAGGGGCTGCTTCAACTTGAACAGTTTCTAATCTAACTTCTTTATTAAGATTTTCCTTTATTTTCTCTCGATACTTTCTAGAATTTTCTTTCCATCTTTTCCTCTGTTCTCTTTGAGACCGAGGAGTTTTATCTTTGATCTGCACAATCTTTTTCTCTTCTTTTCTTTTCAGATATTGACTCCTTCGTCTTTCTTTTTCAATTGCAAGAAGCTCTGGATCATTTTTTATTTCGTTATAGCGTCTTCTTTTACATAGACGCTGTTTTGCTAATCTCTGTTCTTTAGTTTGTGGCATTTTCCTTGCTAAAAGTAAAAAAAAAGTATGTTTGAAACAGCAAGCGATATTTTTTTAAGTGTTAAAAGGCATAGGGACCCACATCTCGAAGAAAAGTGTTAAAATGTTATGAATATTATAACAAAGAATATATGTTATATCTCGATAATTAATAAATGATGATATTGAAATGAGATTCAATGTAATTTTTCAATTGTTTAGCTGTGTATTTAACGATAGGTAAAGGTAACTTAAATCCTAGCAATTCTTAGTGATAGAAATAGCAGTTTTTAACGCCCGTGCAAAATTACGAGTAAAACAGGCCACAACCATTAATTAAGAGAAATTGTTACACAAAAATAGAAGATCGTGCATGTCTAGCATTTAAATAAAAACCTTAAATGATCAAGAAAACAATCTATAAACTACCGAAAATCATTCTACGTAACAACTCGTCATTATAGTGAATGTGAAAATCATTATGCGAAACTTAGCGTCATTCTTCACAACACAAAGTTGCCTAAAATGATGTAGCATAGAATGACCGATTGAGAATAAAACAAGTATAGACTTGTCTGGAAACATTAAACCTCCGTAATAATTATACTACATGAAGTCATTTGCGACTGGCTATTATATAAAAATAAACGAAAATACAACGTATAGTACATTTATGGAATTTAGGTTGAAATGCAAATGACATTTTTGGTAACAAAACGCAAATTATTAGAAAAAAATACTTACAGTTCTCCAACGCGTACGTGTTTGCTTACCGAGTCGTTGCGAAGACTGAGGGGCCCCTCCCGCGCATCCGGTCGGGTGTTTAAAGTTTCGTTCGGAATTGAATTATTTTTAGTAAATTTTATCAATGTTACTGCGACTAATGACGTTTTTTTGGTAACAATATTTGATAATATGTTTAAGCTAACTATCGCCAAGTGTTTGAAGAGTAATTTGATTATAAACGAAGGATAAATTATTAGATTATAATTTGCTGACATACTAAGAATTATGAAGTACGTTTGAAATAACTTGCAAACAAATGTTGCGACAACAGAGGTAATCGGAATACGAGTATAATGATTTTTGACGGTGTTTTCGAAACTTTGTTCGGTAAAAAAGCAATATTATGTTTTTTTCAACTTGGTAACATATAAAATAATGCTAAGAATAAATAAAAAGCTTATCAATTATCTCCTAAAAAAAGAGCATAATAAAATACTGCGTCGGAAGACAAGTTTGGCATTCTTTGAAGAACAACCCTAAATCTTATTATAGTTGTGAATTTTAAATGTTAACAAATCTTTTATAAATTTTTTAGTCAGTTCAGTGACAGTCTCTGTAACTATTTCTTTTATGTATCTTTTTACTGTTTTCATCTCTGCTTTTCCTTTGATAATTTTGGTGTATTGGTGATTTTTTAACCTCCACTCCAACCATTGTTCTGGAGTCTCTTTGTTTATGCTTGAATTCAAATCAACGTGATCATTAACCAAATTGATACATTTAGTACATTTAGAATACATGCAGTCATAACATTCTGCGCATGTAATATTTTTGATAAAATCATTCATGTCTGAAGTTTGAATCACTCCAAGCCTCTTTGGAACTATTGCTTTATAATAAATGTTGGAGTAATCCCGAATTACATAATTTTTCAAACATCTTTATCTGTTCTAAATCTCGTTCTCCCCATACTACCTTGCTACTCAATACTTTATGAACGACAATATTAGACTCCACTACATTTAAGTTACATTCAATTTGAATCGGAAAGTGGTCTGACCAATACGTGCCGTGCAATACTTCAATACTAGATGTAGTTTGACGCGCGGCCGTAGTAACGACACAATGATCGAGCCAACGTTTACACCCGTGCGCTTCACTCACATACGTAGCTTCACTTCACTTCACTCACGGTAGCATTACGTAATCCGCACATGTCCAACACTGTTCCTCACAAAACTTTAACAATTCATGATGAAATAATTCATTTGTATGCGCATTGTAGTCACCTAACATAAACACTAATTGAATATCACTATTATCTGTTATGGCGTTTATTTCACCTAAACAGTCGGTAAACTCGATTAAATTATCAGAACAGCTCGTAGGCATGTATACCGAAAAGACAAGTATCTTGTTGTTCGATAGTTCTACTTGTATTGCTGTAAGCCGAGCACTATTACACTCAATAACCGTCACCGATGAGAATAAACTTTTCCTCCAGAGGAGTGCTACTCCTCCGTAGGGCCTACCTCGCAGTATTCCAGCCGAAGTATCCACCGCAGAGGTTCCAGTGAAAGCAAAGTCATCGTGAACAGTACCTAGAAACATCAAGTCGTGGTCATCGGGTAGTAACCAAGTTTCTTGTAATGCTATTATATCAGCCGATACACACAGACGTCTAATACATTCAACAGACGTTTTTACAGATTTCCAATTATACCTGATGTATCCATTGTTATTGGTATTAGTTATTTTCTGTCTCCGCCGTGCCTCTGATATTTCTTCTAAAGTTTATAAATCGACGATACGAAACCCAGTCCGGCCAAAATTCATTATTCATAAAATTGTCTACCTTATGCTGAGGAATGAAAACTTTGTAGCTATCATATTCCTTTTCAATTTTCATAATCATCTTTTCTACCTTTACTTGTAAATTACAATTTTTCCTTAATATAACTTACTATATCATCATTAGAAAGACCTATTAACACATTAGAAATATATAAGGGTATCATAATCTCAGCCGTCTTAAACTTTCCCTCAGGTTTTATCACGGCTTTCCCCTTTTGGCCTACAAACCTCTTATTTCTATTATTTCTCTGTACTACCGTCCAACCCTCCTGGTCTTGCGACGCAGCATTCCTTGCCTTCCCAACGACATTTGCAAAAGTCAACTGTTTCTTAACATGATCGCCGTCCGACACGGCAGTGTGTCTCATCATAGTTGCTTCGTTAGGCGCACGAGTCATTTCCGACGATGCGCGAAGTGCGTGATGCGTCATAGGGGTCAAGTCACTCCTCTCAATGTTTATAACCGGTACGCCGCTGCCGCCGCCAGTCTCCGTGCTCCTACCGTCAGTTTCTTTTTCTTGCCTACCCTCTACCCGCGAAGAATGTAATATCGGGCTACCGGGCACAGATATAATAGTATTATAACTATCCGATTTTTCAACCTCAGCATTGTCCAACACACAATTGTCTCGCTTTGTGTTACCTTGAAGAACATTCACCGTTGAACTTTTTAGAACTTCAACCTCATTTTTAACAGACTCCAACTGCTGTATTGTAGCATACTGCTCCTTTACTTGGTTAATTTCATTCTGCATCCGAAGCAAGTCTTTTAGAAGCCTTATACAATCCAAATGGTCGAACAGCACAGCCGGAAATTTTTGAAGGTCCCGTGCTACGAAAATGGGAATATTAGCTCGGGATCCGTTTCCTTCATCAAGCCAATAATGTCATCAATGTCACGCTTCGTTCTTCCATCTCGTTTTCTTTGGATCTTACGTTTTGTTGTAGGAACCGAATCAAATAGCAGACTCTTTGCTTTACTTATATCCTCCTCAGTAAACGCACTTATACAGATGCGACTTATGCTTTCTTCATCCATAACATCGATCTTGTTACACACGAAAAAAAGTACTTCGTTAATTACAATATTGCAATTGGAACATTTCACCACTCGCGACTCCGCCATCGTTCAAACTTGTCTCTGATCAATCCGAATTTGCATGAAATTTAGTATACTAATAGTATGTGACCGGGAATAAAGTATAGGCTACTTTTTATCCCAGAAAAATGTGGGAATATCCCGGAAATCCCAAAATACAGATATAGGAGAACTACTTACGGGATTTGAATGAAATTTCACACATGTATTGTATGTGACCGAGAAAAAAGTATAGGCTACTTTTTATCCCAGAAAATGTGGGAATATCCCGGAAATCCCGAAAAACGTATATCTTACGGGATTCGAATGAAATTTCATACACACAGTATGTGACCGGGAATAACAAATAGGATATATTTTACCCCAGAAAAATGTGGGAATATCCCGGAAATCCCGGAAAACGAATATCTTACGGGATTTGAATGAAATTTCATACACACATAGAAAGTGACCGGGAATAACAAATAGGATATATTTTACCCCAGAAAAATGTGGGAATATCCCGGAAATCCCGATATACGAAATTCTTGCAGTTTCCATGATGTTCAGTATGAATGATGTAACTGAATCATATCAACATTGGAAAATTATCTTATTCTGATAAATCTTTACGTTTTTAACTGCCCATTCTGATGCTATAATAGAGTTGAGTATTGCTATTTCGCTCCATATACATTCGTTTCTGTTATGTTCATCCATCTGCCTACAACATTTTCCGAATTGGAAGTAGAATTATTTTCAGACGTAAAATGATTTAAATTTCTATTATTAGAACGATTTGTGCAATAGCCACGATTTCCGCGAACATACCTGTTACCGTAACTTGATGCGCCACGTACAGCGCGTGCAGTGCGGCCTCCTCGCCACGTGCCCCTTGACGCAACAGAATATTGATGCGCCACTCTTCTATGATTTGGGAAATAATATGAAGAATTTCGGCCACGAAATCCACGTGAGCTATGAGCAAAATGATCATTATTACGCTGAGAGTTTCGACGATTGTAGGACATAATGTTATGGTCCAAGGCCGTGGATGATTCATCCTCGGCCACTCTAATAGCATCCTTCAGAAAGGTTAAATTACGTGCTGAAATAATTGTACCTAATTTTTGACTCCTTAATCCGTCCGAAAAACATTTAATAGCGTTCTTCTCGTTGAGAGGACGCAAAACCTTATATGCACTTTCATCACCGTTAGCCTGTGAAATTGTTAAATCAACAAACAGCTTTTCTATTTCCTCTCCAAACTCTTTAATCGACTTTTCTCCTTGCCTAGCCTTTTGTAACCTAGACTGTAATGCAGTGTCTGATTTCTGGGTTAGTAAATGTGTACGCATATCTCCTAATAGTAATTCAACAGAACTATAAGAAGTAGCTAAACGCATTTTTGCTCCACTTGTTAATCGGTTTTTTAGAACAAATTTAATAAGTAATTGCTTATCACAATCATCAAGCATTGACTCATATAATTCAATCGCATCAATTAAATCTTGAGTAATATCCTCATCTCCAGTCATTTTTGGCAAAAGGCTGACAGCCGTTTTTAAATTAAACTTTTCGCACGACATGGTTAAAGGCTCACTGTGACTACTTGTACTACAGAAACTAGATTCCTTCTCAAACGACATTATTTTAGTATAACAATTTTCTATACAAGAGCACAAAAATAATAATTCTTTAGAGACGTCTTCAGGTAAATTGCGCAAAATATTTTTAAATGACTCATATAAATTCTTAGCCTCTGAAATTTTCTTTTCAAAATTGCTTCCAATCCTTCTCTGAGGACCTAATTTAGAAATACTGTCCTTATAATATGTCAATTGTTCATAAATGCTCGATAATTCTAATTCTGTACTCATAATCTAACTCTTTAAAACAAAAATACCTTATTAAAAAACTAACTAATACAATTTTAATTAGCCCGAACAAATAAAAAATACTACTTATTTCTACACACATAATATACCGCACTTTTCACTGGTCACTCACATTTCACACTTTTGATACCGGATCTTCACGCTCTCTTCCGATTTCCCTACGACGACGGTAGCTAACGCGGGACAGTGCTCGCTCCAAGGCTTCACTCCTCAGCTGACTTTGCATCCAATTCATGTGGCATCTTTTGTACATCCAGGAGATCCCGACCAGTATAGCCAACAATAGGCACGCACATATAATAGACAGCAAAATGTTGTTGGTTTTGATATGTTCCGCTGTAGCTTGAGCGTGATTTTCTCCTCCAGCAGCGGTCTGCGCAATCACAATTTGTTCCTTGCTTTGCGGCTTTCCCATGATCATGATAGACAATGTTGTTGTCATGAGTGGACATCTAACAGAGAATAACTTGTATGAATTAGATGTCAGAACAATCAAACAAGAAGATTGCAATATTATGCAAACAGATATAAAAGTTTGGCATGAAAGATTAGGTCATTTGAACGTCAAGGAGCTTAAAAATATGAGTAAGAATGGTGTGATTCCTGTTGCATTGAGTGGAAATCAGGAAATTGTTTGTGAAGCGTGCTCATATGGGAAGCAAGCAAGACGCCCCTTCTTGAAATCTACCCGAGATCCATCACAGCCTGGCGAAATTGCATACAGTGATGTGTGTGGTCCTATATCCTATATATTTTGTTTTGTTCAAAGATGGAGCAACAAGTTATCGTTATGTTTATTTCATGAAACATAAGAGTGAAGTATTTCAATATTTTCTGAAGTATAATGCGATTGTAAAAAACAAATTTTTATAAAATTTAACCATGATTTGCGCATACTGCATACAGATAATGGTTGTGAATATGTGAACCATAAATTTACATAATTTTTGGAGAATAAGGGAATAACACATGAACGTACTGCCCCGTATACCCCTCAGCAGGATGGGAGAGCAGAAAGAGAAATGCGTTCCATCATGGAAACTGCAAGAACAATATTATATGCGAAGAACATTCCTTTAAATATGTGGGCAGAGGCTGTCAACTGTGCCACATATTTGTTAAATAGAAATACATCAAGCCAGACGGGGGATGTTACATCATTTGAACTATGGCATGGAGTAAAACCTAACTTGCAACATATCAGAATATTTGGATCCATTGGCTATGTACATGTGCCAAAAGTAAAGCGAAGAAAACTTGACAAGAAAAGTGTAAAGATGTTGTTAGTTGGATATAACCATGATAATTACAGGATGTATGACGAAAATACCAAAAAGATTACAATATCCCGAGATTTAAAGTTTGATGAATGTAGTACACAAGATGAATGTGGTACACAAGAAGTAAAACAAAGTCTTATTGAAGCGACAACTGAACAAGAAGATAATTCTACGAGGTCTATCCCACAGGTTGAGTTTCAACATGTTATCGATCAACAAGACAATTTACCTGAAGAAAGTAGTTCAGATGATAGTATGAAGAGTTAGAACTAGATGAAACTTATGTCCCTCCAAGACATATCCGTTTGGAACAGGAAGAACAAAGAAATGTCACGTTGCGTCCTCGTCGAAATAATAACCTGGAATTAAATTTCACAGAATTTGAAATACCTAATACTTATGAAGAAGCGATGAATAGCCCAAATTCCCATCAATGGAAGAAAGCTGTGATTGAAGAGCTTTCCTCACATAAAGAAAATCAAACTTGGATACTGACTGATCGAACAGAGAAGAAACCTGTGTCTTGTAAATGGGTAGTCACCATAAAGAAAAACAAAGTTGGAGAAATAGTGAGATTTAAAGCACGACTGTGTGCACGAGGGTTCACACAAGTAAAGGGCTTGGATTACAATGAAACCTTTTCCCCTACTAGCAGGTATGATTCCATCAGGGTATTGATTAGTATTGCTGCGAGAGATGGACTGCAGATCGAGCTATTTGATGTGAAGACGGCCTTCCTGTACGGTGACCTCTCAGAAGAAATATACATGGAGGTGCCAGAGGGATTGGAAGCACAGTCTTGAAAAGTATGTAAGCTAATTAAATCTATATACGGTCTCAAACAGTCATCTAGATGTTGGAATAATAAATTTTGTTCTTTTCTTGACATTTGTGGTTTCAAACAATGTCCATCTGATAATTGTGTATTTGTAGGATATTTTAAAGATATAAAAGTAATATTAATTCTTTATGTTGATGATGGGTTACTACTGGCTAAAAGTAAAGTTGTATTATCTGAAATATTGAATATTCTTAAACAAAAGTTTGAGATTAAGGTTTTAAATGATAATTCATTTATTGGTATGGAAATAAATATAGAAAAAGGTTGTATAAGCATAAGTCAAAGACAGTATATTAAAACAATAATAAATAAATTTAATTTGTCAGATGCGAAAAGCAGTAGTACCCCTGCTGATGTAAATGTACATTTATCTAAGAATACAACTAATGAGCCTATTAATTTTCCATATAGAGAAGCATAACAAAAGAAAAATAACAAAGCTCCCACTTTGTTATTTTTGTCATCTGTATCGAGACCTGACATATCGTATGCTGTTAACGTTGTTAGTAGATATGTCAATAACCCAGGTTCTTCACATGTTACAGCCGTAAAAAGAATCTTGTGTTATTTAATTAATTCTAAAGATGTGTGTATTGTATATCAGGGTAATGTTGAATTAGTTGGCTACTCTGACTCTGACTTTGCTGGTGATTTGGACACTAGAAAATCTAATACAGGCTATATATTTTTACTGAATGGAGGTCCTGTCACTTGGTCTAGCCGTAAACAAAATACTGTGGCATTATCCACAACTGAGTCCGAGTATATGGCTGCTAGTGAAGCTACTAAAGAAATATTATGGCTTAGACAATTTCTTTGTGATATTGGGGAGCCACAAGGCATAATAACTTTAAATGTTGATAACCAGAGTGCAATTAAATTAATAAATAACCCTGTTTTTCATAGAAGAAGCAAGCACATAGATATAAGATATAATTTTATTAGAGAGAATGTTACCAAGAAAATTATTGATATTAAATATGTAGAGAGTTCAAATCAATTAGCTGATTTCCTAACTAAAGCTTTGCCTGCAAATAAATTTAATTCAAACAGAGATAATATTTTGAGAAATGTTTGATATGATTAATGTTTGATTTAAGGTTTGAGTTGGGTGATTCAGTGTTTAAATAGAAAGAGGTTTAATTTTTTTTTTGTTACAAAATAAGGTATAGGTAATATTAGACGTCGACATGTTGCAGATTGGATTGATAATAAGAGGAAGAAAATAAGAAATTTAGGCAAAGAATATAAGAGTCCCGATGGTACCACTAGGCTTGCGAAATCATTAAAACCGATGTGTCCGGAGAATTGCAGACAAAAATGTTCTTCGAAAATTAGTGTCGATGAAAGAATATCCATTTTTAATCAATTTTGGAATTTAGGTAACGGGGAAAAGCAGTGGGCTTTTGTGGCTTACTTGGTGCTGAAACAAAAAAAACGTGGGGTCTTTACTGGATGGATCAAGGTGGTTTAAAATATGAAACAATAAATTACGAGAAACTGTATAAAACGACTAGAATCAAAAATGAAACAGTATGTAGAAGGCAGCAAGGCATTGAGAACAAAAGTTGTGAACCTACCCCAACAAGATTGGATTAACAACGAGATAATTACTGGAATTAACCAAAGAAACTACCTATGGATACAACACAAGAATGATCGGGAAAATAAGAAATTAGAAGATAATTATAAAACAACGAGAGATAAAATTGCAAGAATAATCCAAGCTACAAAGAATTCCTACTACTACAACCTATTTACAAACTGTACAAATAATCCTAAAAAAATGTGGTCACTTATAAACAGCATAACTAACAATAAAATAATACAAAATAGTGCTCCTTCAAAACTTTTAGCTAACGATACTTCCATCACTAATATGAAAGACATTTGTGATGTCTTTAATAAATACTTCTCAACAATAGGATCTATACTTGCGGATAACATACCTATAAAATACTATGACAGCTCAAATCACCCTATTTCTAAGTCAAAGAGAAATTATAATCATGAACTTACGACATTAGACCCATGTAACTCAAACGAAATCATTAAAATTGTTCAAGATCTTGACTCGAATACTAGTAGCGGTATTGATAAAATTAGCACAAAAACCATAAAAAGTTTACAGAATTTAATCTCGAATAGTTTAGCCAGAGGTTTTAATAAATTAATGATTGATGGTGAGTTTCCTGATACTCTGAAGGTCGCAAAAGTTACACCGATTTACAAATCGGGACCCAAAACTGATCCTGGGAATTATCGTCCAATCTCTGTGCTACCGATACTTTCAAAAGTCTTAGAGAAGATACTACATAGTCGTCTTCTCAAATACCTGGACTGTTTTAATCTTATTTCTGACAGTCAATACGGATTTAGAGCAAAAAACGACACCACTGCAGCTACTATTGATTTAACAACAAAAATAAAAGAAAACATTGACAAAAAACATTACGCACTGGGTATCTTCATTGATTTGAAAAAAGCCTTTGATACCGTAAGTCACAAACTACAAACTACTAGAAAATATTGGTATCAAGGGCATTGCACTCAAATTGATAAAATCGTATCTAACCAATAGACATCAGATAGTTAAAATTGATAATTTCGAGAGTAGCACACTACCGATCACGTACGGAGTCCCGCAAGGGTCTATATTAGGGCCATTATTGTTCCTGATTTATATAAATAGCATCACGGAACTAAATCTACATGGTCATAAAACTTTATATGCAGATGATACGTGCTTATTTTATTACGGAGCCAATATGCACGACATTATTTCAAAAGCCCAGGAAGATCTCAATGCTCTCTTTGAATGGTTCAAATATAATTTATTAACCATTAATATTTCTAAAACTTGTTACGTCATCTTTAAAGCCAAGAATAAGAAAATTCCGCTTCATGACACACTAACAATTGATAACATCCCATTAGATCAAAAAACCTGCGAAAAGTATCTTGGCCTGAGAATGGATCAGCACTTAACATGGTACAACCAAATTGAATATATTAAAAATAAACTATCTGCATTAACAGGATCACTTCATAATACAAATCGGTGCATACCTAAGAAGATACGCTATACTATCTACAATTCTCTTGTTAAGTCACATCTGTTATACCTAATAGAAATTTGGGGAAGTGCCGGCAAAACGAAGTTACAGGAATTGCAAAGAGTACAGAATAAGATCATAAAGATATTGCTTCGCTATCCATACCTAACACCAACTTGTAAAATTTTTGAAGAAACAGGACTGATGAATATTAAACAACTCTATATATATAATACTTGTATTCTGATTAGGAAAATTGTAGATAAAACTATATACACTAACTTATCATTTACTACAAAATCTCAAATTTCTAAACGCAGCCTTCGTCGACCAAGTTTACTTGTTTTGCCAAAAATACGTACTAATTACGCTAAAAAGAGTATAACCTATGAAGGAGCACAACTATTTAACAATCTACCCACATATATAAAAAGTGTTGGCTCACTCGGCAGTTTTAAGTCTCGGCTATTCAAGTACGTAATTGAAAACTACCCATGCTAAATTCCTCTTATACTTTAATGTACTTCAAACTGTTGTGAATTGGAACTGCTGAATGAGTGTAACCTAGAAGCCTTGCAACAATAATTGTGTATAATACTTACTGTAAATATTTATATCATATACTTTGGTGACGGTTACCTAAAATAAGAATTTACCAAATGTATCTTGTGTATTCTCATGTAAGTGGCTTTATTTTGTCTTTTATGAAAATAAATGATTTAAACCTAAATTACGCCTTGATGCTCTGTATCAGTCAAGTTATAAAATTCAGATTTAATTTTTTCTCTTAGGTCTGAGGAAAAATTTGTAGAACACATAAGCTTACAAGTACTTTCGCACCCGTGTTTAACAACCTTAGCTGGCATGCATTTTCCTTTTGCGCTTGTGTACTCTTCTCCTCTTTCTCGTTTTATTTTTTGAATGTTTCTTTTCCAATTTTTCGGTTGACGCTTTCTCTTTCGACTAGTTATTTTGTGTATGTCTAAGCTTTCTTGCCCAGAACTGCTAGCAGTTAATAATTTTGCTCCCTTCTCCGCCAGCTCCATACTCATTGCTATCTCCACTGCTTTTGCAAACGTTTAATTTCCTTCACCAAATAATATTTAACTGTGCTTTCACTCTTTCATTCATATACCTACGAACGAATTTATCTCTTAGACATCTTTCTAAATGTGTGGTAAAGTTGCACGTCTGTGCCAATTTCTTTAACGCCGCCACAATATCACAGATTGACTTGTCTGCCAACTGTTCACGTTTTATAAACTTATATGTTTCCGCAATTTCTGATTGCTGTGGCTTCAAGTGTTTTACAACAAGTTCCACTAATTCACTATTTTTGGGAAACAGAGTTCTGATAGCAAAGTGACCATATCAAAACCTATAAACGAGATTAAATATTGCGACCACTTCGTTTCATCCACCTCGTGGATCTTCATATCTTAACTTGCCTTATAAGGCAAGTTAAGGAAAGTCACGGATCAAAGCCATGCGATCCGAGAAATTCACCACGACCATGATCTTTACCTGGCTTTTTAAAAGTTAGACAAATGCAACTTAAAACTTCAAAATGGTGTTATATTGTCGTATGCGGATGATACAACTCTAGTTTTCTCTGCTAATTCACGTGTTGAGGTTTTTGATTTAATACTGTGAGTAAATGGCTTCAAAAAAATCTAACATTAAAATGTTTGCTGCGAATGGCTCCTTGAGACGCCTTAGAAATTTTCTTCCTATTACCACCAAAATTGCACTTGCTCAATCTCTTCTCCTTCCTTTATTAGACTACGCTGATGCCAGCTATCTTGATCTTACCGAAGAGCAGTTTGATAAACTTGAGCGACTCCAAAACTTTTGCATCAGATTTATATTTGGTTTGCGCAAATATGATCACGTTTCTGAATTTCGTGCTAAGCTCAAATAGCGCCGGAATGCTCGTATTCTTTGTCTTTTATATAATGTTCTTTTTAATCCTTCCACCCTGCTCTATTTAAAAGATCGCTTTGTGTTCCTTTGTGATACTCACAATAAATGTTTGAGATCTTCGGACAACTTGAAACTAAAAATTCAAATGCACTCCACCAGCTTTTTTGAGAAATCGTTCACGATTCAAGCAGCACGGCTGTGCAGCGTCTTTCCCTTATACCCAAGAATGTTTAACTCGCTACTCGCTTGCACTGTCATCATTAATTTCCTTAGCTTATGATATTACATATACACCGTGACTTTATAGTCGTTTTGGAACCGAAACGTGGTAACTTAGGATAATTAGTAGTACAAAAAAAAAATATTAAGTTGACTGTACAGCTAATAATAAAAAAGTTGGCATTTCAAACAAAAAATCACTTGTTCGAGTTTGTTCATAGTAGTGCACGAATATTTCATTCTAAAACCGCCGCAGTCTCAAGCTTGCCATTTATCAATGATGCGCGGCAGGCGGCGCGGGCGCGGGGCGCGGTGGCTCGATCGCGCGGTACGAGTCAGCTCATCAGCTGGTTACCTACCTACAGCAACGCGAGCGACGGACGACGGTCGGATGATCCGTCCGAGTACCTACTACGTGTGATTTAATAGCTAGTAGCTAGACAAATACATGGTATTATTAAAATAAATTGCATTACGATGCAGATAGCGACGTAATTTGATGTTAGGTTAGTACCTAGATCGCAGTTCAAATACTACAAGTATGGCGCCCAGCGAATCAGCTGATGATACGGGACACGAACGTAATACCTACATTCTTACTAAAAAAATTAGAATAAGACTGCGTGTAGGTAGGTTTTATCGTAGTTTTTATTTAAGAAAAAAACCTTGCCTCACACTAGGATTTTCTCCTGTGTCATGGGTGCATTTACAATCATAAATTTTTACATACACAAACACGCAAGCCCAGAACAATCACCTACAGATCATACAAATTGGTTCCGAGCGAGGATCGAACCCGCGATGGCGCAGCAGTCGCTCGCACAGCCGCTGCGCATTGTTGACGATACGATTGCGTGTCGTCAACATTTTCACGCCAACTACGTAAATTGTACCTACTCCAATTTCTCGTTCATACTTTACACGGGATTAGGACCTGCAGAAATACTTTATTTGAATTGAACTTATCTTTATTTACTGTAGGTATCAATAATTAAAACAGAGAGCCAATGAACTGAGTAGGTACTTAAGGCGTTTGGATTTTTGGAATTTGAGCTATTTACAAAATAAAAAACTTATGTAGGTACAGTCAACTGCACATCAAGTTACTACACTTTGACCTTGAGCGCGTTATAAGCAGATACAGCGAGAATCGTGCGAAAGAGATAAATATCTTTATGCCGTTCTCACTTGTAATGTTTCGTGCTGCAGCGCGTCGTGAGCGTGTGTGCGTTATGCGCGTCGTAGTGTAGAATAAGATACTAAGCGATAAGAAAATTAAATTTATAACATAGCGGGTTGCATACTTGAATCGAAACGAAATAATGGCATGGTAATAAAATCAGGCCGGGCGCGCCCGCGTAAAAACTAAAATACCTATGAAAGCTTATAATCATTTTTTTATTTAAATTATCTTTTATTTGTATTCCTTCAGTTTACACATTTGTTTGAAAATTACCCATAGTATCAAGTAGGTTTACCTACTTACTATATTTCTGAAATTTATAATTAGGTAATCCTAATTATAAATTTCAAGCAGATTTCAATTACCTTTTCCGGGTTTTGTTATCTACTTACTGGCGGGCTGGCGGTCAACAGAACTGTTTTCGTGCGTTCCTTGCTTTTCGATTCTACTGTGTTCTTACAAAATTTAATGTCGAAAATCCATAAAATCGACACCCGTGTGTCAAGTTTATTCAATTAATAGTTATTATACTTTCAAAAGACTTTTCAGTCCAAACTTTTTGATACCTACCTACTACCTAACATTTCGTCCGCTATTCAATCTTATTACTAAAATACAATTTTGGCTATTATAGCGTAGGTATCTTCACTTTTGCATGAGAGCGATGTGTCTGTTACATACCTACCTAACTAACTATTATCTAATGTGATATGAGTTAGTTTGTTAAGCACGATTATGAAATTTTGCATGTGAGTAAGTAACTCGTTATCAGGGATATAGAAAAGGACATGGGATAGGTTCCTATAAGAACTCTGGTGAAGGCGTATTATATTTAAAATGCGAAAGTGAGTTTGTTTATTTGTTACACATTCACGCAGCGGCGAAGCTACCCGTAAGCCTCAGTTTACACCGGGAAAGCAGCGGCCGGCAGCGGCCTTTTGCATTCCTCCTACTTACACATTGTCAAGGGTTCAGAAAAGGACATAGGATAGGTTCCTACGGGAACGCTTGTGAAACTGGTAGAAAATATCAAAATAAGACGCGAAATCAATAATCTTAATCTTTTTATTTTTAAACATTAATGATAAAATGAAAAACTTAAAACAAATACCTACTCTAGATTAAAAGATAACAGCAGAATTTATAAAACTAAACTATGAAGTATATAAAAGATTAAAAACAAGTAGATAATATTTATTTATAACTAGGTTTTATTTTTATTGATATTTTTAGCAAAAAAATTATGCAGTTACCAATTGGTTACCAAACAAAACTAAATGCTGCCTCCAAACAAAAGTAAGTTTTTATCTAGACTAGTAATTTGACTGGGCTGAGGCCCGGCACCCACTTGCGGCACGGCGGCGGCACGGCAAGGGATTTTTTATAGTTATAGATGATTTTGAATCTTATTTAACACTGCTTTATTAATATTTATAGCGGAATAAGTATACAGTTAAATCTACCAATACCAAATAAAATTAAATACTGCCACCAAACAAAAGTAGCCTTTTACGTAGATTAGTAGGTATAATTTGACTGCGCTGACTTAAATTATCTATCACCATTACAATAGCAAAGGAAAAATTCTCAAGAATATAACAATAATTGTGCGAAAAGAATTAAGTAGGTATACAATTTCAGTTTACAGTATTCATTATTAAAATTATTATCTACATAATATATCACATTACAAAAAGAAAACATATTAATAACTATCTTTTTGTATATTTTTGGCATTTTCCATGCTAAGATTTCAAAGTTATTTAGAAAAGGAAAAATACGACCGCGGGCAGGATTCGAACCTGCGTCTTCTGGTTCGGTACACCAGACGCTATGACCACTAAGCCACCGCGATACCTACCCGTCATGTCGAATTTTTCCTTCACATATTGAATTTACGTCTTTATGGTGACGTCTAACTGTAAAGTAAATGTAAACTAATGAACGTCTAACTGTAAACTAATGAACTAACTGTAAAGTAAGTTGTGTCGGTTGAAAAGCAAAAACTTGCATTTCAATAGGTGTTACTGACGTCACCATAAAGACGTAAATTCAATATGTGAAGGAAAAATTCGACATGACGGGTAGGTATCGCGGTGGCTTAGTAGCCATAGCGTCTGGTGTACCGAACCAGAAGACGCAGGTTCGAATCCTGCCCGCGGTCGTATTTTTCCTTTTCTAAATAAACATATTAATATTATAAATGCGAAAGTAACTGTCTGTTACTCCTAAACGGACAAACCGCTGGGCATTTGTGATGAAAAATAATTGGATACCTATAGTTTGAAGCCTGGGGAAGGGCATGGAGGAAACCAGTTTATTATGAAAACATCAACGAACGACATGTCTGGCATCTTTTCAAAATCGAGCAATGGAAGAGTAATCCTTTGACAAGCAGTGGTTGGAAATTTAGGTATACTTATCTAAATAACGTTATATTTATAAATAAAATAATAACAATATTAAATTACTACTTATAGATTGTAAACTGTGCTAATATATTTTTATGCGAAACTTTGTGAGAATGGATGGCCGTTTGTTATCACGCCTTAACGGCTGAACATATTTTAGTGAAACTTGGCAAACTTGTTCATTAGTATTTTCTTGCCAGGGCAGCAGTATTTCTTCCGGCATCTTTTATGTGTCTTCTGACAGTGTCCATTGATATCTAAAACAAAGAAAATTTTGTCAATTTCAATATTTACGTAACGTTCTTTATTATGAAATACCTACCTATTGCGGGCCAACTTAACTAAATGAGTATGGGACTTTGTTTACTTAATTGAGAACTTCCACCTTTTATGAGGTAGGTAGTAAAGAACTGAATACTTAATTATCTAATAGCAAGTATTAGCGAATGATACTTATATCATTAACCAATAAATTTATCGATAAAAAAATTAACACTTCTACCTGCCTATTCGATAATTATAAATATCATTTAAAAATGCAATAGCTAATACCTACTACTGTTTATAGATATTGATAGGTAGATCATCACCTCACCGCGCGCGCATAGATCATACTTACTTAACTAATTCTCGGAAGCCTCGTCCACGCGTTCTCGGAATTATGCCTAGACGATGCGATGCATTCAAATTTCAGCTTTATTTTGCTACTGTTAAGATTTATTTTCGACTTAATATAGATCGTTTTAACTTATCATAATAATAGTTTTACAATATTTTTATTTGTAGCTTGACAATGTTGTTTTTATGTAACTATTGGTATTGTTTTTCAATTTACGTAATCTATATTTCGGCCGGTCAGTGCAGATTTTCTGTTATAGATATAGGTAGGTAGTGATAAAGTTGCATTATGTGATAACAAGGTATACTTACAGGGACTGACGCTGTACGAAGTTGAGGTTCGTCTGCCGCCGTCGTAGCTCTGGCGTATAGGTAGTTGGCGGGGGTGGGCTTCATGGGTTTCGCTTTCTTGCCACCGCCGAAGCCAGAAGTAAACAGTTCAGAACTCTAGAACGAAACAAATTGCTATAGTTTATTTGCACATTTTTACTCATTAGACATACGCAGTGATAGCCTAATGGTATGAAAATTGGCCGGGCAAGACAGGTCTCGAGTTAATCCAAGACCTTTTCAAAACCATGTGCGTATTATTAATTAATTATCACTCGCTTAAACGGTGAAGGAAAACATCGTGAGGAAACCTGCATGCCTTAGAGATTTTCGAGGTGTGTGCAGTCTGCCAACCCGCATTAGGCCAGCGTGGTGGACTATAACCTAATCCCTCACCTGAGAGGAGACCCGTGCCCAGCAGAGGGACAGTATATCGGTTGATGATGATTGATGACTCATTAGGCAAAGATGTATTAATACGTAAATAGATATATGATTATCTGCAATAATTATTCATCATACTGTCCCACTGCTGGGCACGGCTATCCTCTCACAGAATGAGAGGGATTAGGCTATTGTCTATAGTTCTACAAAAATTGCTAGCTTACTATTATTTAATTATTTATTTGCACACAAACATCACTGAAAAGGCCTTATCTTGCAATGTTACAACAGGCTTATAGAAAGTTCCTAAATGCGTAATTTATTAAATTCAATAAAAGTAGCTTTAAAAAGATATTAAATGACGCGTGGAACAGCGCGCCAAGTTAAAAACTTACATTAACGGGGACTCGTTATGAAAGAAGATCCCGTTTATTTACATAATTCGTAAATTCTATAGAAACATTGTTGACAAACAATCACCATTGACACATTTTTTCATTATTAGCCTTTCTTTATTAAAATTATAAATTATAATTATTAAAAATACTACTCACCGTTATCCCCGTCTGTATAATCCGGCATCCACTTTGTTGAAGTCCGGAATTGTTCTCCCTTTGGACTTACGTCAATAAATTGAGGCGCCATTTTGCACACTTGCAATCACGCACACAACACTATCACTCCAATTGTTAATGACAGACTGACGGAAAAACTCGGAAGTAGTCGAAAGCGGTCGCGTACGCGCAGGGGCGCGGAGGTGTGGCCTATTTCTAGTGCGACATGGTTTATTGGCTCCTAACTATTAGTATGAGCCACGATTGGTCAATTTTGGGAACGTTGAAAAATCCACCAATCATAGCAAGGATACTTTCTTTCTAACACTCCATATCGTGTCGTAGTTATAGATATGTATAATGTTTAGCTTGATGTGCAGGCGTCTGTACATAGCTAAGTACTTACCTATTAACAGTTTATTTACAAATTGTTTACACTTCCCTGTACTGCAACTGCTCGAAAGAAGTCTGCCGCGTTCAATACACAAACGTGCCCGTTTTATGCTAGGTATTGTCTTTTAGCCTATCACTTTTCACTTTATCAAAGACGTCCACTATCGCACTGCGTAACTCGTTAAGACTTTCATGTTCACGGGTATAAACGAGTCTTTTTATTTCCGACCACAAGAAAAAATCCAGGGGCGTTAAGTCCGGGATCGGTGGTGGGCAAGCCACGGGACCGCCGCGCGCCGTGGCATATCCATCGATCACGGAACTGATTGTTTGGGTAAGCACGCACAACACTTGCATAATGAGCCGGGCAGCTGACATAGGGCAATTCTTGCCGGTGCATCATTGTTGTTGATGATGTGAGCTCGACGGAACTTATAGGGATGTTAAGCCATTATTACCGCCATTATAATCGCATTGCTTCGCCGCGGAGCCCGCTCGAAGTACCTACTCCAGAATAGCGTCTTCGTTCTACTGCGAGTCATTCAGGCGCCCTCGACCTTGCGCGTGAGCCGGCACACGGAATTGTCCATGATCGAGAAGGCGCTGGGTTGCAGCCAAGTTGGTAGGGCTTGAAAGTACTTGAGGACTTTCAATCCCTCGTAGCCGCAGCGCCTTTAAATGTTCTGGCCGGGAATACAACCGCCTGGCCTCTTCCAAATTGTAACTGGCAACAGCGTACAGCTGAACCATTGTCAAGTACCTACTCCGCGTTCAAGTATTTATACTGAAGACTCATTTTCGTGGGTTTGTATCGCGTGGCTACGTAAAACGTAAAAAATGCAACCTTTATCGCGCGCGAGTTGCAACAGAACTGGCGGGTGCGGCCGTGCGGGGTGGTTAACGGGGAGCGGCGCGGGCGACGCGACGACGCGAGAGCGCTCGCCGCGCCGGCGCCGCGCAGCCTGCTACTAGGGGTAGGTACGTAATACATTAAAGCTGTGTGCGTGGATTGTAGGCAGCGGGCGCCGCGCCACATCCAATGGGCGGATAACTTGTCTAGGCATGTTTTACCGCTTAGTGTTGTGTGTGTAACATTGAATGACATCGATCGTAGTGATCGTAGTAAGTAACATTGAGTGGAGTTATCATGAGTTCTCATTTTTTGTTCGAATATGACATTATTTTTCATAATCAATAAAATAATATATTTTTATTTAAATTAAATTATATTTTAATAGGTTCCATTACTGATATAGAGTCTAAAATTTTCGGTTCCAAAACGACTACAAAATCATCGTGTATATATCTATATTATATATATTTAATAATTTGTGAGTATATATTTATATATCCCTAGTACATAATACATAAAATAATTATTATTTTAATATTTTAGTACGCCCACACTACCCAATGTGTTTCCTTTCTTCATGTCCATCCAAAGGTTTCTGGAAGAGATCGCCTTGTGCGATAAGACCGCCCATTGTACCTACTCTTTCTGTAACATTTTTATTTTTGTAATTGTGTTCTGGTGTGCAATAAAGCGTTTATAAATAAAAATAAATAACGGTTCGTCAATTATTTCAACATCATACTAAAAAAGCACTTCCATGTAACCCAGTACCATCAGACAAGAGAAGGAAAGATATGGTATGTACTAAATCTAAATTTAGACATGCATTCACTAATAGATTTTTTACATTCTTAGGACCATTTCTGTGTAATAAATTCAATAAGTTCATCATGGTATCATATTATTTAGAAAAGCTTAATTACGCGGACACAGAGATGTTGTTAGAAATTATAAAATAAGTTAAAATTACTTAGTTATACAAGGTCATTATTAGTATATGCGAAATCTGAATATAGTTTGTTCAGAATCAGTAACTGAATCGATTCCAATAATTTTTAAATCATGTTATATTTTGTCCCAAAAATATTTAAAAAATGTTACGAGTAGGACACCGAGCGACACTAAGTACCTATCCGCAATCATAATATGCGCGGAACACAGGTCACGCGGCATGCCACGGTCGAAGCAGGACTGGGCGGGCGCGGGCGCACGCGGGGCAGGGGCTAGGCATGTGCTAAGTAACTCCACTAGAAGATTGGATATGAGACATATCATTCCAGCCAAAGACACATATCCGATAACTATATCCATGTCCGCTAATCATATCCGCGGTTATGATGACGTGAGAGAGCGAGGACAAGTCCCATATCGCGGAACTATGTTGCTCCGAGGCTGCGAGAGATTTAAAAATTTTCTCGGAGCGAGATAGAGCCGCTTACAGTACAAAATTAATTTACTCGCTCTCGCTCCGAGGACAAACTATTTGATTTCCCGTCATACTTTACACAGGCTTAGGACTGTCAACCAAATACCTATTTAAATTAAAAATAAATATTTGATTGGCGTATTTAAAAATCAATTAGTATTTACAATGATTTCTGATCGACTATGTACATGATTATGATTTTTACAGTTGTTTTTTTTTTACCTACTTATAATTATTAAACTATTTTTTGTTTTTTTTTTTTTAATTTTTTTAATTATTTTTTTTGTAGTTCAAATTTTTTAAAAGTAAATTTGAATATACCTATTCGTAGATATGTATTTACATTATTTTTTAATTTTATTCCATGTTGCTAGCAATGAAAAGCAATTCAGCTAATTTTTTGGGATGTAGCCTGGATCGTGTTTCGGTCATTATGAGGCCAGCCTTTGAAAATGTGCGTTCACAAGGCACAGATGTTGCTACCAGACTCAGTCTTTTTAAAATATATGAGTATAATATTGGGTACACAGATTTACGCTCCTTCCACCAGATCAATGGATTTTCAAAGCGACCTAATAAGGGCTCCTGAATGTACTTGTCTAATTCAATACCGGCGGCAACAGGGTTACACGGGACAAGTGCGGAAACTTCTTCGTCAAATTTCTGCCATATTGACGCCGAAGAATTCGATGGTTCCCCAACCGCTTCTGGCCGAGGCTGAGCTGTTGATCGACTTTCGCTATTCTCTGTCCTCACGTTAATCCGGCTACTGAGGCCGACCTTTTTCTTTAAGCCTGACACTGCCCTTTCGTATTTATTCACGTCTCGGAAACCTCTATTTTTAAATCGGGGGTCCAATATTGTGGCTTCGGCATATAATACATTGGATTCCACATCACTCTTATCATAAAATCTTCTGTGGATTTGAGCTTTCAAACTTGTTATCATTTTTTGTGCTTCGGGCGAGTATACTTCTAAATTACAGTTTGAAATATGTTGATGCAGAAGCCGAGAATATACTATGACTTTTGAAAGACTGACTTGTTTTTCTGTGCTTATTTCGGTGGTAACTTCATAGAATGATTTTAAAATTGGTATCGCTTCCTCTACTACTTGCCATTCTGTGGTATTTAGAGCTAGTTCGTGACGGACTAGCGCCAATGTTGCAATAACTGCATCTTTACGGGATACTACTCGATTAAGCATGTCATAGGTCGAATTCCATCTAGTTACATCGTCTTGTTTTAGCTTCAGTACTGGCAGGTTCATTTGCTTTTGCATCTCCTGTAATTTTAATTGAGCTTGTGAGCTACGTTTAAAAAATTCCACTATATTTTTCACTTTTGTGACCGTTGTTTGAATTTCGGAAATGCCAACCTGCACCACTAGGTTTAATGTATGCGCGAAACAACCAATATGGCGCCAACCACCACTCTGAACGGCTGCAACAATATTGTTAGCATTATCGCTGACGATAGCTGTAACTTTGTTAGAAATTTTCCATTTCTCCATCTCTTCCTTTAAAAATTCGCACAAATTTTCGCTCGTATGTCGTCCATCATATTGTATGCAAGATAGTAAGTTTGAACGCAGATTAGTGTTTGTATCTATATAGTGAGCAGTTATTGCAATAAAACTTTCGTTGGTTATCGATGTCCACGCGTCTGTAGTGAGACATATAGCTAGTGTTGCAGCCACTAGCTGCTCAACTTCGTTTTGTACTTTTGCGTAAAGCTGAGGCAAAAGTACATTAGCCAAAGTTTTTCGTGTCGGAGGGGAATATCTAGGATTTAACAAGTAAATAAACTTTTTAAATTCAGCTCCTTCCACGATACGAAAAGGGTGATATTCTTTGGCAATCAGTTTTATTAACTGCTCATCCAATTCTTTAGCTTTTTGACGCGGGAGCGGTTTTGTATTTTGAATATAATCAGTCATTAAATTTTGTCCACTCGAAGACGAGGGCAATGTCGAAGATACTAAAATGCCTTGATTGTCTTGTGATGTTTCAACAGTAGGATTTGGAAGTTGCGAAATTTCACTTGTCATCGCTACCGGCTCTCGTATTATCGGCGATACTGAAATTGTAGGATGCTTCCTTTTTAAATGCCGTGTCAAGTTACCGGTATTACCAGCCGATATCATTATATTGGACGAGCAATAATTGCATTTCGCCTCCTTAATATCATTTTGGGAGAAATGATTCCAAATCAGACTTGTTTTTCTCCTCATCGCCATATTTGAACAATAAAGTCGCCACACCACACTGATACTCACTCACACACACTTTATTTTAGTTATTATCTATTATTTAAATACACACAAGAGATTATTTAGTAAATTTCTAATGCAACAAACAAAACAAACTAAATATTCGCTTCGCGCCACTGTCACGCTAAGTTTGTTTATACAGATTTACGCATGCGCGTCTCGTTTCAAGCGGAAACAAAAAAGAAACGACGTCTAGTAATATATTTTTTTATCAAGCGCTGCTCTCGCTGCCTGCATATAGAACGGATGACCGAACGATGAACAAACCTAATCGTCCTTTCTTTTTCGCTCACTAGCCGCTGTGTTGTATTACGCTCTCGCTCTCTTTAAAAGAGTCTCTTACTTACGAATGAACGAAACTTGGACGTGGACGGGTAGGATAGATATAGGATATAGTTATTTATTAGAAAGGGAATGAACGATTCATATCCAAAGTGAGACACATATCCGAAGATATAACTGTGTCCGGAGTTACTCAAGCCTAGCAGGGGCTAATCCATCCCTTCAGTCGCCCGGGTGCTACAGGTCACTGCGCACGTATCGTGCTCCCGTTCAGTTAGGTACCTACATGTCCCGAGCGCGCGTCCGGGTAGTTGTGTTTCGGTTGATCGTGTGTAACTGTGTACAAAACGTGAGTAAAAAGTGTTGTGTGTACAAAACGTGAGTAAAAAGTGTCGTGTGTACAAAACGTGAGTAAAAAGTGTCGTGTAACAATGTATTTCTCATACACAAACATTGATAAGTACCTAAGATATTGTAAACATTGTTGAACACTATTTACAATCAAGTCAATTAGGATAGATTTTAAAGTTATTTCAACAACAAAAAAATTTACGTCCGCGGTGGCTTAGTGGTCATAGCGTCTGGTGTACCTAAACAGAAGACGTCGGTACGAATCCTGCCCGCGGTCGAATTTTTGCTTCGCTAAAATAACTTTAAAGTCAATCATTGTAAATGATTTAAATTATTAAACATGTTAAATTTAGAAAGTTGTTATTTACACCTACAGCCTGCTGTGGTTAAGTAACGCCATGTTTAACACTTTTCATCCACTTTGAACTTTAAGTGGTTGGCATAAGGTGCACTAATCGCGTTGACTAAATTTTATCACTTACGGCCGTATTTACGAATAAAGTACATAATAATATCTACCTACACAACCATTGCGGTAGTCCAAAGCCTGCAAGTATGATGAAAAATGTTATCACCAGTTAATTGCAATAAAATCGCCGTATGGTTAGGTACTACTGCCAAATTATTTCTTTCAATGAGCACAAGACGACGCGGGGCGCGGGCGGCGGCGCGTGGGCGCCTCGTGCCGCGTGGTGCGCATGTTTTTGCATGGACAACGAGGTAACATAACATGCTTATAACTTTGTGATTTTGTCATGATACCGTTTTGAAATACTGTACATAGATTCTTTACATAAAAACACTAGACACGTGTTTTAGGTTTCGCCTATACTAATAATGACCTTGTATATGTCGCAGTAAGATAGATAAAGCCGTAATATAGTTATATCCCTAGGGATATAATTATATACCGTAACATATGTAGTTATACGAAAGCGATTCTTTACTATCTCACTAGGAATATATTTAGTTATAAAACCGTCGAAGTTTAGTGATATACTAGATTAAGTTCAGTGTTATAAATAATATTAAGGTTTGTCTCAAAAAAGTCATATTGTATCATATTGTTACCATCTTGAAACTTGTAGTGCGGTGTCCTTTTCGCGCCCGGTGACTAAATCAACTTAATAAACATTTGAAAAAGACGCGCGAGTGGCGAGGCTCGAACCCGCGGTCGTACCGTGTCGGCGCGACAAGTGTAGCCGCTGTAGCCGCTAAGCCACCGTGGCGTGAGCTCCCGCGTGCGTAATTACGTATTGCTATCGACGACAGTACTCTCCATAACAATTCATTATCGTGTTTATTGCTTACTTATACGTTGGGATACTGTGTATAGCATCTTAAATAACTCATACAATGCTCCGCTCACCGAATAAAAGTTTTTCGAATCCAGATTTGCATGCCGGTAATGATTCTGTTCCCGTTGTAAATGTCACACAAAGAAAAAGAAAGCAACCTGAATGCGATCTTACCCTGGCTATTGCTGCTTTATCCGCCGAGTTTAAAAAAAATATATGTGACTTACGCGCTGACCTAAATAGCCAATTTTCGAACATAAACACAAATATTGGCAATCTGAGAGATGAGTTTAATACCTTAACAATAACTTCCACACAAATTCAAACAGAGCTGAAGGAGTTACGAATGGATTACTCTATAGCCAAGAAAGAAATATCGGAACTTAGTACAAAACATGATCATATGTCACAGTCTTTAAAAGAGTTGGAGTCAACAGTTAACTTTAACTCTGAGAACTACCTCAGCTGTACGAAGCGAGTTGATGACCTAGAGAATAGTTTGAGAAACTCTGCGGCGACGTCAGTTGCTCTGCTCGAGAGTAAAATAGACATGCTGGAACAACAGGCCAGGCAATGTAATATTGAAATGGGAAACATTCCTGAAAAGCGCGGTGAAAATCTAATTACCTTGCTGGAGTCAATTGCATCTGCAATTAATATAACATTTACAAAAAGTGACGTAGTTGCGATTCACCGTGTTCCCCATGCACACGCTTTGAATAACCGTCCCAAGAACATCATAGTAAAGTTTTCATCCCGCCTGTTACGTGATAATGTTCTCAGTGCTTACAGACTCTCTAAGGGAATTACTTCTGATCGCATTGGCATCTCCGGAACACCATGTCGTATCTATCTCAATGAACACCTAACACTTCGAAATAAGGAGTTATTTCGCAAATGTCGTGAGGCAGCTAAAGCTAATAAGTTTAAATACGTATGGATCAGGAATGCGACCATCCTGGTCAAAGAAACTGATGACGCTCCGACGTATGCTATTCGGACGGAGGCTGATTTGTCTAGTAAAATTAAGTGAAGTAATAATCATTCCTAGATCATTGTTAGTAGATAAACGTCGCTTAAATAATAAGTTAATTAGTGTATTTGAGAAAAAGGTATATTTTTATATTATTGTAATTGCTATTGTAGGGTTATATTCTGGTAGTTATTATGTAGTAGCCAGTAATGATGTTGTATTTTTTATGTGCGCCTATTGCTTTATTGATCTACCGCTCACTCATAAATTATTTTTCTTTCTTAATTATATCTATGCCTCTATTTCATTTATAGAGTGTGTTGTGCATGAATTTCCTTCTATTGCTGCATTTATAATATGTCGTTATTTTGAGAGGTTCCTATTGCTGTTTTTGTTTATTACTTTTATACTTTTTCATCAAATTAATGGCTAATTCTAATGTATCCATTTATTATCAGAACTGTCGAGGAATCAGGACAAAACTAAACAGTCTTTATTTAAATATATTAGCGAATGCATATGACATTATTGTCTTCACCGAAACCTGGCTGATACCGGATATCTCTGATAATGAATTTATTGATGAAAGATATACGGTGTTCAGATGTGACCGCGACCGCATCACCACCAAAAAACAAGATGGTGGTGGTGTCCTTTTAGCGGTTTCCCGGGAATTGAAGCCGTCCTGTCTCTCATTATCTCCGCCTTTAATCCTACCTGAGCATAAAATAGTTAAAATTCCTTTATACAATGATAAGTATAGTTTGATATGTGCCACTTATATACCGCCGAATACTACGGAAGAAATATATATTAGTTTTCTTAATGCTCTCTTGACTTTGTATGATGATTCTCGAATAGATAATATTATCTTAGCAGGTGACTTTAATTTGCCAGAACTTAACTGGATCAGAAAATCCTCATTCATGGAATGCACTATAAATACTCTTTCTAATGTAACTCGTCAACTGTTACACCTTTGCTCACAGTTTAATTAGGCACAATACAATCACTTAGCCAACTGCAACGGTCGTATACTGGACTTGTTTTTTAGCAATACACACTTAGTAACTTATAGTGCTGATATTCCCCTACTGCCCATGGATAATTACCATCCTGCATTTTACATCCACGTATCATTTGTGAATACCGTACCGAGAGTATCAAAGTATAAAATTGAAAATAAACGTAATTTTTACAAAGCTGATTATGACACGATAAATAATGATATAAGTAATTTTTACTGGAGTTATTTACTTGAGGGGTTATCACCTGATGAAGCAGTTGCTACCTTCTATGAGAAAATTAATGAAATAATTCGGACGCGTGTACCACTATGCAAATCAAAAAATATAAATTTTCCCACTTGGTTCTCAAAATCACTAATACGTATATACAGAAATAAATCATACGCTTGGACTAAGTGGAAAAAATCTAGTAATATTAGTGACTATGAAAAGTTTTCTATTAATAGAAAACTATTTAAAAAAGAGGCTGATAAATGCTATAAGCGATACATGACGTCAGTAGAAAATACTATCCCCACTAATATTAAGGCCTTTTGGTCATACGTATCCAATCGTAAAACCACAAATCGAATTCCCCATACCATACATTACAAATAAACATTAAAAACCTCAACCAACGATCCTACTACAATATGTAATTTATTCTCTACCTTTTTTCATTCCGTGTATGAACCCTCTACATTTGACTATGCTTCATGGGAACCCCCAGCTGCATGTTCTCATCATGATATACACTTATGCAAATTGTTTTTCTCTTTAGATAAAATACGTAACGAGCTTAAACTGCTAGATCCGACCAAAGGACCTGGACCAGATGGTATTCCTGCTATATTTTTAAAGAATACTTTTAGTACGCTATGCTTTCCGATATTTATTATATTTAATAAATGTATTTCACGTGGAGTCTTTCCTGAGGTGTGGAAACGCGCAAATATCGTGCCGGTTCACAAAAGTGGATCAAAGAATGATGTGGAGATGTATCGTCCAATTTCCATATTATCGGCGTTCTCTAAACTATTTGAAAGGCTTGTTCATATTGAGATTTACCCAGTTGTTTGTCGTGTTCTAATAAATGAACAACATGGTTTTGTTAAGGATAGATCTTGTTTAAGTAATCTTTTAATATACACATCACAACTCTTTGATAGTATTGATAATAGACAACAAATTGATGCGGTGTACACAGATTTTCAAAAGGCGTTCGATAAAGTTGATCACAGACTGTTGCTTGACAAAATTGCATATAATGGTATCAGGGGGGACTTACTTCGTTGGTTTGCGTCTTATATAACTAATAGGACACAAAAGGTCGTCATTAACGGCTCCGAGTCTAGCTGTATACAGGTCACATCTGGCGTTCCTCAAGGCTCAATTTTAGGTCCCTTATTGTTCATTTTATTTATAAATGATATTAAAAACTTTCCAAAATTCAAAATTTTTATTATACGCCGACGATTTAAAAGTTTTTAAACATATTTCAAGTGAACTCGACTGTATAGAGTTCCAGAAGGACCTTGATCGTTTTTCTGAGTATTGCACTTCTAACAAGCTGTATCTCAGCCTGCCTAAGTGTCATACTATATCCTTTACAAAAAAAAAAATATATAACTTTCAACTACCATCTGGCTAATAGCGCTATAAAAAAAGTAGTAGCCCTCCGCGACCTTGGTGTTAAGCTGGACTCGAAACTACACATGTACATGTAGATAATGTTGTCGATAAAGCATACCGTATGTTTGGTTTTGTCATGAGAGCATCCAGAGAATTCAATCGTCCTTCAACTTTTTTATACTTATATAAGTCCATTATTAGGCCGCAATTGGAATATGCAGTACCATTATGGAATCCCTATTATTCAAAGTATAGCGAAATCATTGAACTAGTTCAACGCAAGTACCTACGTGCTATGCAATATAGGTGTTTCCGGAAAAAAAAAAATTACCAGTTGCTTCTTAAAAAATACGACCTACTTACATTACAATCGAGACGTACACTTCTGGAAATGATGACATTATTCAAAATTTGTCGCAATAAGTTTGATTGCTCTGATTTGGTAAATAGTTTATGTTACCTGGTTCCTCGAACAGTACATGGTCGGGAAGTGCGCACTAGGCGACTGTTTGCTACAAGCCTCTGTAAAACTAATTCCGGCGTGCGTTCCCCGTTGCACCGTTTAGTAAACACATATAATAAACAATTTAGTGACATCGACATATTATTATTAAATAAACATACATTTATGCAAAACATAATCACTAGTCTGAAGGGTAAGCAGTTGACACCGTAAGATTATTTTACTATTATTGGCAGCACAATTTATTATTATTAACTTTATTTTAAATTTATTATTTTGTATTTTCTTTTCTTTTTTTTTACTATTTTATTTTACCGTAACAGTTACGTTTGCTTGCAGTTTTTGTTATTTTGTTATTAATAATCTGTGGAAAATGTAGTGGGTAGTATATTTGTTAACTTTAAATTGTAACACGCCTATGTATATGCATAATGTACTACTGTTTGTTTTCCCAAATGAAATAAATAAATATTGTAGTATATTAAAGCTTATATTTATTCTCAAACATTTTTGAAAAGTTGAAAAAATTTCAAAAGTGTGCCACTTTTTTGAGACAGACCCATTACTTGATTAAGCTTAGTGAAATATAAATCTACCATATATATTTAATATAAAACAAAATTTTATTGGTTTTATCTTTAGTAATAAATCAACTTTATGTATCCTGCAGTTAGTTACAATACTTTGTGACATTAACACGTATTAAAGTAATTATAATTAAAACGATCATATTTTTTGGAATTTAAACATTAACAATACAATTAAAACTAATCAAACATTAAAAATCTTTTAAAGCCGAACAGTTTTGAGATATCTTTATTTCTTATCAACAAGTTGAGATCTTGGTTTCTTTAAAAGTATTTTTTAATTTTTGTTCAGACAAGAAGAGGAATCATGACATCTAGAATTACATAGCACTGAATGCTTCTTACAGGAACAAGTTTACGGTCCGGGGGCAAAGGCAGGCTTTGCCCCCGGACCGCTAAGACTTTTCCCGACGTTTGGACTGTCATGGTATTGGTTTCATCTAAGTTGAAGATCCGGGTCCCATTACCAAAACGTTCATGTCGTCGCATCGATTCTTCTAGGTTGTTAAAGAAAATATTCACGTTGTGACGATTGAATGACGTAGCTCGGCTTAGGCTGCATCCTTCTGGAGTCCTCAGGCTGAGTACTTGGTGGCGTTTTCTGAAGTTGAACAGCCACTCGATGGCCGCCATTTTATACTGATGCCATTTTTCAGGAACTCTTAAATCATTGGCAACATTTCATAAGCCAGGCCGCGAAGGTCAATCGGTGTGAGACCATAAAACATCTGACTACATTTGATTACATAATCTACTAAAGATTTTTCTAGAAAATATTTTATTAACCGCATAGTTTGGTGTTAATCTTACGGGTCCACTAGCTCTTTCAGTCTTTTTACAATATCGATATAAAGTTGCATAAGGGATGTTTTTGAGCTTAGACACCACATTGATCGATTTTCCCTCCTGATGCACCAGGTTGATTGCGTCCTGCATCTCATTTTGAGTATGCATTCCGATATTAGTTTTCCTTATTATTTCTATCCTATTTCGAGGCATTTTGTAACCTAAAAGACGAAAACATACAAATTAATAAGCGAAATGCAAAGAACAAATGCATGGGGCACAGTGGATACTTATCCACTGTAACCCAAATGGAATTTATCCATTGTGACCCAACAACCGTTATCAGAATAATAATTCGATAAAAAAACATACATTCTTCTTACGGGCAAAATAATAGCATTTTAGGTCACCCGAAACACTGCACAACATTAAATAACCCACAAACACGCAAAAACCTTAAGGAATTTGACACCACACACTTTTTAAAAACACGTTAAAATTTTATTTGGTACTTACTTTGGCGATACGCTGTCGGCGCGCGACCTGCCGGCGTGCGAGCGTGGCGGCGACTGGCGCAGCGGGAGGGGAACACTCGAGGAGAATGTTTGACGACAACACTAGTGTTAGTGTGCGTAAATACACGGACAGCGGCAGTTTAGTCACCGTGACCCATTAGTCACTGTTACCCATTCTCCCCTACAGTCGAGCACACCGTAATATGTACAAATACAAATGTTTTTAAAGAGGATTTACTTAGGCACATGTGTTGCTCGAAAATAGTAAGTAACCTACTAGATAATATGCACAATAACATTTGTTACTCAGCGATAGAATTAAGGTGCGTATAAATTAAGCGCGGCAAACCATCGAACATTGGCGCGCGCGGCGGCCGCGCTCTATGTAGACGGGATCGCCGCGCGCGAACATTGCCGCGCTCGAACGTACCGCGGGGCGATACGCTCGCTGTCGGTTTTTGAGACCGCTCCAAAGGAGCTTCAGTCGTTCGCTCGCGCGCAGTGGGGACGGTTGTAGTTTTGGTGATTTGGCTCGCGCGGCGAATACGTAAAAATGGACAACGAAAAGTGCCGTTTACTAATACAATTGTATAGCGCTAAAGATTTTTTGTGGAACAGCCAATCCTTCCAATACCACAATAAATCGCTGAGGTATGATGCGTGGGTAGAAATCAGTAAGAAAATGGATATACCTATTCCTGACTTGAAAAAGAAAATGACTACACTTTTGGTGTCCTACAGAAGAGAAAAATCTAGAATAGCTAAAAGTTGTCGTACTGGTTCTGGTAAGTACCTATTTATTTTGCATTTGCAACAAAAAATAAAACGCATTTTGTAATTACGTAAATAATTTTAATTTTTATTACAGCCACAAATGAAGTTTACGTTTCGAAGTGGTTTGCTTTCGATTACTTTAATAAATAATAAATAAAGATCTACCCAATGAAACATTGGACACAATGTCTGAAAATGTGAGTGTGAGTTTTAATATCGATTTTGCCAAGATATTGCACCATTGGTAACAAAGTGATGGGCTAGGTGTGTACGTATTTGTTGTGCAACATTTCCCGCTCTTCTTGGGATATAGTTAAGAGGCAGTAGTGATGTAGGGGCAGTTTCATTTCTCCAAGTTCCAGGTATAATTTGCCTCTCTTTTCCTTCACTATCTATACATCCTTGCGGCGTGTACTGTGATCTTGTACGAGTTCTTTTTCTCAAATAATTATGCAAATGTATTGTTGCTAAAACAATTTTAGTAGCAATCTTTGGTTGTAGTAACATAGGTTTGCGTAGAACTCTAAAAACTGAGCTCAGAATCCCGAATGCATTTTCCACACACTTACGTGCTCGAGATAACCTGTAATTAAAGATTCTTTCTTCGGAACCCCTTTCTAGATCTCCTGGAAATGGTTTCATAGTATATTCATTTAAAGCAAAAGCTTTGTCAGCTAGAATCACATATGGTACTTTGAAGGAATAGGGCACTTGAAGAATGGATGGAGGAGGAAGTCTCATAGATTTTTCTTCTAGTTTTTTGTATAAGTTTGTATTTTTGAAAATACCGCCATCAGATAGTCTACCTTGACAGCCCACATTTACATACGTAAAACAATAGTCTGCAACGACTAAAGCTAGTAATACTAAACTAAAAAACTGTTTGTAGTTGAAAAATTCTGTGCCACTGTTTATAGGTGCTTGCAACACTACATGTTTGCCAACCAATGCACCTACTGCATGAGGAAAGTCCCATTTGTTTTCGAAATCGTGTGCTATCTGCAACCATTCTTCTTCTGAGTCCGATACCTGCAACAATTAATTAAACATTAGTTTTTTGTTTTATAGTCGGCAACAGCACAAATAATGATACAGGACCAATTACACCTTCTGCTATGGAACAAGAAATAGAACCACCAAGTGACATTATGAACGCTCCAGGTAATCTGAGAGTAAAGAAAAAGAAAAAGGTAAACGCTGAAGAAGATTCCCCTATGCTGAAAAAAGCATTTCAGGTTCTAACTGAATCCGCTGCATCATCATATTTTTCTTACGGCCAGCACATTGCTAATGAACTCCGTAAATATGATTCATGCACTTTAATATACGTCAAGCAAGCGATTAACAATGTGATATTTGAAGCTGACCTAGGAAAATATTCGAGTTATGGGTATTGTACCCAAAATTATTCACAGTCACACTACACCTCAACGCCGTCTCCTCAGGCCTCGACTCCGTCTTCTCAGATTCCAGACACTACTCCTACTGCTGAACGTGAACCAACGCCATTGCCTATGGACGATTTTGTCCCCTAAATAATAATAAAAATTATGTCAATAAATAAATATAATAATAAAAGAAAACTAGATATTTTATTTACTCACCTTTACCCAGTCTTTTAATGCATCGAAAAGTGCATCGCAAACTTCAGGAACAATTCTTGAAATTGACTGTTTAGATACTCGAAAAAGGTATTGCAGGCTAGTATAGGAGTCTCCAGTTGCCAGAAATCTTAAAGTTATTGCTAATCTTTCAGTAACTGATATTGCCTCTCGAAATTGTGTGTAATTTTATTAATTTGAACTCTGTAGTTGACACTCGCGTAAAATTTTTTATAGTGTCTTCAACGGCTTCATATCTTATGTCTTCCAGAAGTTTCACGCCATATAGGGATTTATTTAGATATAGTTTTTTCACCCACCAACGCCTTTTTCTTTTATTCTTTTTACAAATAAGATGGTGAATCACAATGAAAGCGGCAGCCGCCCGACCACGCGCGTCCATACTCGCAGGTTTACAAGAGTGAACTGTAGGCTTACCACGACCTCTTATCGCGATTCAATTTAGGACCTAAATTAAATTGTTTTGCTTTTTCGTACCACAACGTCATAATTGCGATTGATTTTACGCCCAAATCTTTGACAGCGTTTCAGTGTCAAGTTGCGTCGCTAATGCTCATTTCATTCATTTAATCGGTACCATGACCTCTTATTTAAACATAAACTGAGACGCTGGACTGTCAAAGTTCACGATTCAATAAAAGTTACTCTTTTTGCAGCCTATATTGAATAGTTTAGTGAAATAAAAGGAATAAGTTGTGAATTTCATTGAGATTTGAAAAGGTAACGTAAGTACTAAACTTAAATTGTTATTCGGTACTGTAATTTTCAGTTAAAATATAAACAGATACATATTTCACCTTATTTTACAGATGTCTGATGAATTGATTCTGCTCGAATTTTTAGAGACTGATTACTCTAACAATTCGGCTAAAAAATACAACAGACGCATAACACGCTACCAATCCAACCCGTTTCTCTTGGAGGATCAAGAATTTATACGTCGTTACCGGCTCTCTAAGCAATTGGCTCTCGATCTATGTGACGAGTTAAGACCAATGTTTAGAGAGCCTGTAAAAGCCTGTGATTTGTCAGTAGAAGAAAAGGTAAGTTTCAACATTGTTTTTCGTGTTACTAAAGTTTAATGACTATACATTCCATTTCAATTGTTTGGTACTTTTAATACTACACATAAGTAATATTCGAAATCACTTTATTTATCAACAATTTATAATTGTCTGTTCAAGATTTTGACTGCTCGGTCATTTTATGCCACTGGATCTTATCAGAGGCCTATTGGAGACATTGGTGCGCATTCCAATGGCACAACAGACAGTCTCTTCAGCACTGGCTTCCTAATGAGAAGAAAGTACATTGTTTTTCCAAGAACTTTGAACGAAAGAAATAGTACAAGGGCAGCGTAAGTCGAAAAACTGAAACATTCATTTAAGTATGTATTTCGTTCTTTTGTAGATAATAATTATCTCGTGAACTTTTTCAGATTTTATCATCGGTTTGGTATACCTGGTGTACTTGGGTGAATAGACTGCACCCAGGTTGCCATTGTGAGACCACATGAGCATGAAGAGAGATTTTACTGTCGTAAACATTACCATTCTCTAAATGTTCAGTTGGTAAGCTTTAAACTATTACTCATATTACATCATCATCAACCCATTAATGGCCCACTGCTGGGTACGGTCCTCCTAGCCTCTATCAAGAGAGTTAAAAGGTTAAGGCTAAGCCCTGACAACCTTACCTTATGTGTGGATTAAGATCCACACATGCTGGCCTAATTGCAGGTTGGTGGATCAGTCAAACCCTTAGAATTTCTTCTAGAGTATGTGGGCAGATTAGCAGATTTATATCTATTAGATACTTAATTGTAATAAATTCGAAAGTGTCTGGTTATTTGTTACTGCTTTACTCTGATACTATGGAAACGTTTTCAGTGAATAATGTATATCATAGGCAGTTAAAGTAAAAGGCAGAAAACCTCATTATAATTTCCATGTGCTATGAAAACAGTGAACTTCTTGAATTGCGAAACTATATCGTAGTTTTTTTTTAATAGATTTGCAATGCTGATATGCAAATAACGAGTGTGGACTCCAGCTTTGGAGGAGCCACACATGATTCATTCATTTGGAATTGTCATCCCATCAAAACATACTTAGAAGGTCTTAATGAACAAACTTGGCTTCTCGGTAAGTAACATGTTTAATTTTCTAAATACATATCACACATTTTAATTTATAATACATTATTTACATTAAAAAATCCTAAGAGATATTTACAAAATATTTATACAAAGCCCTTAGGCATCATAATAGTCCTCCACACCACTGTTAATAAGAAAAGTGCCAAAGAAACTGGCGGCATTGCCGCGCTGTTTGGCAATACTTATCCTTTCGCTAAGAAAAGACCAGCCTTTTGTACACGTGAAGCTTTAAACAATCGCTCCGCAATCTCCTTGTATATCATGCAAGCATTCGCAACCCACGAACCTAGTCTCAACCCCAAAGGGCTCAGTAATTCCCAACTAAACTAATATATTTGAGCTATTTGAAGTACGAAATTATTAAAGTAAAATACTCAAATAGTTGCTAACAGAAAAAAAGTTGCAAATATAATTATTTCCATGAAATCATCAATGTGCAAATTGCTGTTTCTATCATTGACAAGTAACTGACCTTCCACAGGTGATTCGGGATATCCCCTGAGGAGAAACATAATGACACCCGTAGTGGACGCGGCGCCGGGCACACCGGAGCGACACTACACCGATATGCATGTTCGGACACGAAATATAGTTGAGAGGACTATAGGGCTTCTCAAAGCACGTTTTCGGTGTCTGTTGGTGCATAGGGTGCTGCACTACAAGCCTGAGGTGGCTGCTGCAATTGTAAATGCATGCGTTATTTTACACAATATGTGTAACAAGGCTCGACTTCCTGTGCCGACACTTGAAGAGGAAGAAGCTGCGCGAGAGGTCGATTTGCAGGTTGATCATAGTGACGGTAGAGATGTGGACCGTCATAACCAGGCGGCATTGCAACAGGGGCAGTCCACTAGGGCTGCTCTAATACGTCGGTTGATGGCAGCGCGGGAAGCCTGAAAGTTGTACATATTAAATTTAAGTCATTTTAGTTTTTATTTTTATTTATTTAATTTAAACTAGCATGCTCTTCAGCTGTATACATTTGCTTAAAAAAAAGCTTAAATTATGCATGCCATTGAATAAGCATGCTCAAAGAATTGCTATCATCACACATGCTATTTAATAGCAAGCTCGTTCTTTTTCGTCTCCCCAGCAAAAATTTGGCGCGAAGTCATACGCACACACATCTGCTGCTAATCGATAATAGCATATAGCATGCTAATAAGCAAACCTGTCCAGACGTGCTCAAAGCAAGATAGGTTATAGGGATATGGGGGAATGGGCAGGCGACTCTAGTAGCTTTGCATTTATTGTTTATTTCATAAATTTTACCTTGTTGGTTCAAATGTAATTTTATTAAAAAGTTTTAAGTACCTTGAACTGAGTATTTCTTTAATTTCTTTGATTTCCTGGACCAAAGACTCCAGCAAATCATTCCTCCGTCTATCTTCGGCGACCCTCTGCTCAGATATTTCTATTAAAGACCGCCGAGCAGTGTCCATTGTAATTGGCATCTCGTGGCGGCGTATGTGGCGGCGCCGGCTGCGCGGCACCGAGCGGGGACTTTGAAGCGCGCGCCCGCGCCGCCCGCGCTGGGGTGTACTGGCTGCTGCAGTTGAGGAGCCCGGTGCTGGCGGGGTAGCCGGGGGCGGAGGAGACCACGGGACCGGTGATGGTGGCAGTTGGAAAGCCGGAATAGGTGCCACAAATTCTTGGGATGCGGGGGGCAATGTTACATTTGCCAATATGCTTTCGGAGTCTGCTCCAGATAATACGACTATGGGGTCATCAACCAACAGCTGAATTGGCTGGAAATAGTAACAAATAGTTGAAAGAATAATTATCATTGTCAAAATATATTCATAAAACCAATAACTATTGCTTATTTTTCTAAGCTAAAGGTATTAGCAGCTAAAACATTTAACACATACTTCATCAAATGGCTCAACTCTGGCCCCTGGGAGACCAGCTCCAAAATCTTCCCCTAAAATTTGAAGAAATTTTAATTCTAGCTCTGTTAAATGAGCTTCTCTTGATGGTCCACCTCCAGTTCGCTGTTGCGATGCTCTAGCAACAGAAACCTTGGCTTTTAATTTTGATTTATAGCCATTCCAGTACTGAAAATAGATCATTTGCAATATTTATGTAATATTATATGTAGTATATATATTTATTTAGATTAGATTGTTAGATCGATAAAAGATGAGTAGATAATTATAAAATATCTTTATACCTTGCTCCAACTTTTCCAGTCTTTCTCAGCTCCTTCACCCTGGGAGTTTAAAATTTGGGCAACAGACTCCCACATTCGTTTTGAAAATTACCTCGCCTGGGCAGTTTTATTATAACCAGTTGCAACTGTCCTGTGTTCGTTTAAAAACTCCCACAGGCTCTCCAACTGGTTATAAGTTACGCGTCTTCGGCTAAGTTAAAAAAAAAACACTTGAAAAGTTTGAGATAATTTTAAGTGGATGCTATTGTGCGTCGATCTTTATAACTTGGTCTCCGCGTAACATGAAAAAAAGGTCAAAGGTCCTTTTGCCATCAATAAAAATATACTTACGCCATTTGTAAATGAAATTTATCTATTAATTTTTTATGAAATATTAAAATTAAATTTGCCGCAAAAATTACAATTGACAATAACACAAGACTGACAATTGACAATTTGACATACAGAAAGTATGTACGTTCAAATATTTTCACACACAATATTAGTTAACATCACAAGTAAAGTTTTATTTTTGTTAAATTAATAAGTAATATACAAAATAATGTCTATTTTGATTTTGTAGTAATGTTTTCACTAATGTTTTTTTTTTTAATTCTAATTTAAAAGTACTTTCTTCCTTGTTTTTAAAAACCGGTAAAGTTGAAAAAGTTATAGCATATTAGTTTTTGAATGTTTCCATCAGTCTTGTGAGAACGAGACACACTAATATGGTACGGCTATAACTCTGTCACTTTCACGCAAAAGGCGTTTTAAATGCCGATCAGAGACAAACATCGGTAATTCATTCACTAATAACGATTGAAACTCGGTTCAACTTTAAGAATGTCATGGTACGATAGAAAGCGATTCAATTTAGGCACCTAAACTGAACTGCCTCGCGTTTGAATAGTTATTGTAAAGTTGATAGTAGCCTTCCAGGTCTGACTATCCGCCGCGGTCTGTTCGTGATGGATCGCCTGCCGCGCGCGGCTGTCACGCCCAACTAAATTTATATCTACATATTGGCTCGCACGGCAAATGAACGTCAACTCAGGTCGAACATTGGCTCACGCGCCTGCCGCGCCTAATTTATACGGAGCTTTAAAGACACAGCAAATAAACGCACCCACAGGAACACAAAGATAGTAGTATAATGCTGTCTCTGTCACTCATTTGCAAATTGTGCAGCGTGTTTCCTATCATTTGGTTTAGTGTGTCTAAAATACTGACAGTATAACAACATAACTGCATAAAGTGCGTGCATGAATGATGTGAAGTCAGAAATATTATTTATTTTATGTTTAATGTTTCTTCAAAAAAGCCTGGATACACTAAGAAGTAAGTAGTAAATATATACTTAGTTATCTATACTTGTTATTCTAGGTGCTTTGTTTTAAATACATATAAATATGTAACCCAGTTAATTGCAATAAAATCGCCGTATGGTTAGGTACTACTGCCAAATTATTTCTTTCAATGAGCACAAGACGACGCGGGGCGTTTTTGCATGGACAACGAGGTAACATAACATGCTTATAACTTTGTGATTTTGTCATGATACCGTTTAGAAATACTGTACATAGATTCTTTACATAAAAATACTAGACACGTGTTTCAGGTTTCGCCTATACTAATAATGACCTTGTATAAATATATATAAAATTATAAACAGCAAGAGGAGCGAATGAACTACGATAAATTAGTAACATGGGTTAAAGAGACAAGAAATGTTCCTTCACAAGCCTTTTGAACACTGGTAGTGATTGTGCTCGCCTTATAGACACTGGCTACGCATTCCACAAACGAGCAGCCTGAACTGAGAAAGATTTACCGAAAAAAGTTGTGGAGTGCATTGGCATCTTGAGTCTCAAGTTATCCGATGACCGTAAGAATCGGGTGTGGGTGTCGCTAAGGAATTCAAAACGTTTTTTAAGATAGAACGCGGTAGAAGGTTGAAAAAGTACATTGTAAAGTAGAGAAAGAATATGAGCATTCCGGCGAAGGCGAATTGGCAACCACTTAAGCTTAGCTCGAAATTCTGAAACATGATCATATTTGCGTAAACTAAATATGAATCTGTTGTGAGCAGGGTGCACAGGAAACAGGAGAAATGAAAGATAGTATCTTTATCACTGTAGAAAACTTAGATGGATTTTATTTCACACTATCACAAAAGCAATGTTGGCGGGCTCCCCGGCATTACGAGAGAGAGAGAGCGTCACATCAGTGTTACCATACTTAAATTAACATTGCAACTTGACACCCTCCCTCAATGTTACAATTCTACAAAAAATTAACACAAGTGCAACGCATTCATAAACATAATGAATTTGTTTCTACCCAGAAGTTTTGTAAAGAAATCAGCTATCTGGTAATTTATACTTATGTACTCAACCCTTACAATATTATTATTTACTTTATCTCTCACAAAATGAGCTTTTATATCAACATGCTTTAGCTTATGATGGAATTGCGGATTTTTACAAAGTTTAATTACTGACTGGTTATCTTCAAACAATTTTACACAAACTAATTTACCTTCTAAGCTATCAATAAAATCTCTCAACCAACATGCTTCACTGACTGCGAAACCTAAAGCAATATATTCTGCTGATGACAGGGCAACTGTGGTCTGTTTACGAGATGTCCAGGATTCTGTGCAACCATTAACTTGAAATACATAGCCACCAGCTGACCGTCTATCACTCTTATCGCCAGCCCAATCAAAGTCAACAAAACCAATAATATCATTACCATTACCTCTCTTAAAAACTACATTTATCTTTAAACTACCTTTTATATAACGCAACACTCTTTTGAGCGCTATCCATAAATCATTACTTATTGAGAGACATAAGTCAAGTCTGGAACACAACATAGCATACATAAGTGAACCAATTACAGATCTACATCTATTTTCAATTTCTGGACTCTCAGACTTATCTCTCTTTAATACACTGTGGTCAACATTTTCATCCATTGGAGTTGCAGCAGCTTTACAATCAAACATATTATAAGATATCAAAAAAATTTCAAGGTAAGTACTCTGATTTATTTCTATAGTTCCCTTGCTTAAGTTTTGAGTTATATGCATTCCCAAATAATGACTTATTGGACCTTCCTTCATTTTAAAATGTTCATTTAACATTAATTTTACTTTTTCTATCTCTTTGACAACATTTGAAGTTAGCAACAGATCATCTATATGTAGAAGTAAGTATACTTTACATTCACCTTGAGTTTTTAGGTACAAACAATACTCATAATCACACCTTACAAATCCCATCTTAGTAATTACATCATGAAACTTCTTATTCCAATTTTTTGGTGAGTCTTTTAACCCATACAATGATCTTTTTAATTTATACACATGATTACCATTATCATTACTATAACAGCCCTTTGGTAAAGATACATATACATCACCATCAATATCTCCATACAGAAAAGCACTACAAACATCCAATTGATGTACTGGTAAGTTATGTTCATTACAAAAAGCTAAAAACATTCTTACAGATGTCAACCTAGCTACTGGGCTATATATGTCAGACAAACACATATCTTGCTTGAAACCTCTAGCGACTAATCTAGCCTTATGTGAGATGATATCCCCTTTTTCATTTTTCTTACTTTTGAAAACCCATTTACAATCAATTATATTACAATTTATAGTATTATCTACCTTAGTCCAGGTGTCATTTTCTGTAAGAGCGGTCATTTCCTTTTTCATTGCTTCTTTCCACTTACTACTGTTTTCACTGGATACAGCATCTTCATATGTTACAGGGTCTTCATCGCAGATTGTCATCAACCCAACATGGAAATCAAGAAGCCTGGGAGGTAAGTTCAACTGTGTTCTTTGTCTTAAATTATATCTGTTTTCCTCATTATCTGCTGTGCTTTCACTTATTATTTCTTCTATGTCCTCATACCCTCCATCTTGTCTATTTTCACTGCCTATCTCCTCTCTATTCTCACACTCTATTTCCTGTATATTCTCACTAGATGTACTTAAGTATTCCTCCTGTCTTTGTTCCGGGTACAACTGTTGCGGTTGCTGTTGTTGAGGTAAGAAGATTATGTCTCTATGTATTTCTACTTTATTGTCACCTAAGAAAACTCTAAAACCTTTTGTGTTCTCACCATATCCGACAAAGATACCTATTTTGTTCTTAGCATCCCATTTTAATCTCTTTTGCTTATATAGAAACCCTTGACCCAAATAGTTTGAAGTTTTCTATATTTGCAGATTTATTGAAGAATGCTTCATAGGGTGTTTTCCCTTCTACTGGACTCAGACTACTCCTATTGATAGTATATGTAGCGGTGTTAATGGCTTCAGCCCAAAACTTCTTATGCATGTCATTTTCCTTCAACATAGTACGAGCTGCTTCAACTAATGTGCGCATTTCTCTTTCAGCTCTGCCATTTTATTCTGGTGTGTACACTACACTGCGCTGGTGAGTAATAACTTGAGATGTTAGCATGAGTCTCAGATCTTCATTAATAAATTCTAAGCCATTGTCACTACGTAAAGTCTTCATTTTACAGCTTGTTTCTCTCTCTGTTTGCACAATATACTTTTCAATGCATGTTTTTACTTCAGCTTTATGTTTCAGAAAGATAAAGTACGATACGCCGAAAAATCGTCTTTTAACAATAAAAAATACCTGGCACCTCCTATGGATGTCTGCTCCATGGGTCCACAGACGTCGGCATGCACTAACTGCAATCTCTCAGTTGTACGTGAGCTACTTATTTGAAAAGAAAGTCGATGTTGTTTGCCTGCCAAACAACTCTCACAAACATAATCACTGGCATCATTAATAAAGTCTATATTGTAATGACCTACAATCTTTATTATTGTGTTAAAATTTTGATGTGCTAGTATTTTATGCCAATCTGACAGTTTTCCCACCTTTTTTGACAACCAACAACTTGAACTGTCAGTGCGTTCCGAATCATGCAAAATATTATTTTGTTCTATGTTTCATTCTGATAAATTAGTAAACACCATCTGATAGAGCTTATTTTGAACACGTCTTGCCATAGCTCGAGTGTAACCAGACTCATCAACAAATTTGCAAGCTTCACTATTGGATGATAAGTGAAAACCTTTGTCCAACACATAGCCTACTGAGAACAAATTAAACTTTAACTCAGGAACAAACAGAACAATGGATAATACTGACTTTAGATATTGTTTTCCATTCCACGCATTAAGTTCCACAGTTCCTATTCCCATAACACTCAGTAGTTTGCCATTTCCTACTCTCACTTTCGCAGAATGTGGTTTTTCTTCTAAAGTTTTAAATAACTGTTTATCTCCACACATGTGCTCACTGGCGCCTGCATCCATGTACCAACAGTTTTCATATGTTTCTTCCCCAATTGACATCATAAAGGCATTTGATTCCGGTTTCCCATATTTACCATGATCTCTTCCTTTTAACTGTCTACAGTTCTCGATGACATGTCCCTTCTTTTTACAGTAACGACAGTTTCTACTTTCTTTTCTTTTATTTTTGTAACAGTCCCTTGATAGGTGTCCTTCCTTTCCACAAGTAAAACATTTTCTGCTATTATTGCTTACACCGGCTGCTAATGCTACTACATCTTCCTTTGCACCTGTCCTTTCTTCTTCTAGCAATAGACGTGAGGTTAACTCTCCAAAGTTTTGTTTTTCTGCAGGCACTCCCATGCAGAACGAAAATGTTTGTACTGCTCGGGTAAACTCATCAGTATTTTTGTGATCAACATATTCTCAGAAACAACCTCACCTGCTTGTTTTAGCTTATTTGTTAGCTCTTCTAGCTTTGAGAAAAACACTGACATGGAACTATCTTCAAATTGCAACACGAAGAATTTTTGTTGCAATAGGTGCACACTGACTACGGATTCCTTGTCATACACTGACCTTAACTTGTTCCACATGTCTTTGGCTGTACTACAAGACAGTAAGTGCGTCAGTGGCCCTGGTTCCATTCTCATAACAATTATTTCCTGTGCTTTTGCGTCATTGCTGATCCATTCCTTGTGGGCTTTCACGTCTTCGGGCTTAATTCGCTCTCCAGTTATAATCTCATATAGGCCTTTGCCCTTCAAGACGACTGCGGTTTGGAAACGCCATATTGCCCAATTTTCTCCGCCTTTCAGTTTTAAACTGTGATACAAACTATTGCTGTCCATCTTGTTTTTTTATAACCTCAAAAGTTTTCGTAGCCAATCCTTGGGAAAGTGATAACTGCCTGGGCCCATAACCTGTTGTGAGCAGGGTGCACAGGAAACAGGAGAAATGAAAGATAGTATCTTTATCACTGTAGAAAACTTAGATGGATTTTATTTCACACACAATCACAAAAGCAATGTTGGCGGGCTCACCGGCATTACGAGAGAGAGAGAGAGCGTCACATCAGTGTTACCATACTTAAATTAACATTGCAACTTGACAGAATCTTATACAAAAATTTTGAAGACGCTCAAGTTTATCGAGTTGCTCTTCCGTAAGGTCAAGATAGCTGACGTCGGCATAATCAAGGATGGGTAGAAGGAGTGATTGAGCAAGCGCAACTTTGGTCGTAATAGGCAAGAAGTTGCGTAACCTTTTCAGACTCGCTGCAGATGCATATAATTTACGACTAACTTCCTGTAATTGAATAGTCCAAGAAAAATGTCTATCAATATATATGTTCTTAACTGTATCACTAAAAGGGATTATAATATTTTCAAAAGAAACTTGGGGGAAGAGTTGACCAGTCAATTGGTGAGACGGTTCTGGAACTGCCTACCACAATAACTTGAGTCTTCGTAGGGTTCACCGTAAGTCCATATCTCTTACTTCAGTCGCCAATACAAGCCAGATCTTTATTTATTGTGGAAACCGCTTGTGACAAGTTTCCTAGGGGAGCCCGGCAGTAAATCTGCAAATCATCAGCATAAAGGAGGTAGGAAGAAAGTAATTGATCGGAAATAGTTTATGAAAACTGCGAACACTAGTGGAGATAAAACGCCACCCTGTGGAACGCCGGCAGAGGTATTGCTCCAAGAAGAAAAAGCTTCTTCAATGCAAATGCGTTGCCGGCCGAACAGGTAACTACGAAACAAGTCAATTACCGATGGAGATATGTTAATAGAACGTAGAATACCAAGCAAAATATCGAAATCAACGGCATTAAAGGCATTACTAAAATCTAGCAATGCCGTTACCGTTAGCCTTAGCCCTTGTTAACTAGCCCTTGTCAATGTTACGGAAGATATCAATCTTCCGTAACATTGACAAGGGCTGTAGCTGTGCTGTGTGACCTTGGCGAAAACCAGATTGAAAGGAATTAAGGAGGTCGTTTGTGGAGAGGAAAAAGCTTAATTGATTATATATTAGCCGTTGGAGAACTTTTGATAAAAATGTTACAATGGATATGGGATGATATTCAGAAAAGGATGCTGGGTTTGCTGGGTGGGATTTTTTGGTAGTGGAATAACTTTAACATCTTTCCATGAATATGGGAAGACGCCACTAGTGATAGAAAAGTTAAATATATGACAGATAACGGGATGGATAATGTCAAGCACAGGAAGAGTCATGTTACGGCTGACACAGTCACCACCAACTGCGTTGGAGGTAATTGATACCACGCTCTTTTTAACATCACATGCGGAGAATAGACTAAATGAAAACGGGGAATAATTGGGAGTGGGAACAGATGAAAGATGATTCAAAGTGTTGTTTAGTGTTTTTTTTTTCTTTATTAATTTTAAATCGTGGGTTTAATCACGCGTGATTATGCCACCCCCAGTGTTTACAAAAAAAAAAAGAAAACTTACTCTCTTTTATATACACAATTTTATATAGCGTTTTAGCTTCATCTGATAAAGGAGTAATAATAATAATAAATAATCGGGGGGCCCAGCTAGTGAGTTGGCGAGTCACCGTCTGCCATCCCTAAGGATGTATGTTCGAGGCGTAAGGCAGACGCCGTTTTCCTCCGGCAGTAGAGGTTATCAGTCCACCAAACCCCCACACATCCATAATCCCAGTAATTTATAGTTCCATAGTCTACAATAGTCCTGTACCCGCCCGGGATACTCCATGACTGTACTTTTATAGTGCAGGTGTGGAGTGTCCCGGGTTGGTGCCCCATCCCATATTTAGATAAAAGCTCTCCAAGGGGCCTCTACGCGTTGGACCTGTCCCCGCGCAAGCCTGCCAAAGGACCGGATGTCTTCCTCACGGGAGATATCCAAAAAGGAGATACAAATAATAATAATAATTTATTTGACACATAAACAGAACAAACGTTACATTCATAGGTTTATAGGACAAATTCAATTTTCTTAGTTTTATATGGAAGGCATCTGTGTCTGAACTAGATAAAAAAATATCTGTATCTCAGACATCAGCGCTCTTCCTTATAGTGACCATTACATTACTAGCTTATATAGACATGAATATTAGGCGGTATTTCATTTGTTCATTACACAGAGAAAGACAAAATTAAAATAAAAAAGAGAACGATAAAATAAACCAAAAAGTAATAGGGTATGTGGAGTGTTAACCTCTCGGTGAGTAGTGTGTGAAAGTGTATGAAAGAGTGTGAGAGGGCGAGTGTAAGGAGAATTACTATTTTAATATTTTTAATAAGTTTTCTGTCTCTTCATATGTAAGTTTACTAATATAACTAAAGAGTTTATTTTTACATATTTTTTTATTTCCCGGGTATATTTCCAATGCGTTATTAATCTTATTATACAACATTATTATTAGTATATGCGAAACCTGAATATAGTTTGTTCAGAATCAGTAACTGAATCGATTCCAATAATTTTTACATCATGTTATATTTTGTCCCAAAAACATTTAAAAAATGTTACGAGTAGGACACCGAGCGACACTAAGTACCTATCCGCAATCATATGCGCGCAACACAGGTCACTGACACTGAGCGGTCAGCGCGGGCGCAGTGGGGCGGGCGGGGCCCGGGGGTGAACCAACCAGGCAACCACTTCAGTCGCCCGGCAGCTATAGGGAAGTGTGCACGTATGTCGCTCCCGTTCAGATAAGTAGGTACAAAACGAGAGCGCGACCGCGAGCGCAAGCATTTCGGTTGATCTGTACCTATCGTATGTAAAAAGCATAGGTAGTGTTCGTTTAAGAAATGGTACGTACAGTAGCGGTTTGTGGTGATAACGCGAGCGCGCGGCAGTTGTGTTTCGGTTGACGTGTACCTATCGTATGTAAAAAGCATAGTGTTCGTGTAAGAAATGGTACGGATACTAGCGGTTTGTGGTGATAAGTGATAACGTATTCCTGGCAGTGCGGCACGAGGAGCTATCTGACATTAAAGTATCGTCACACACATGAACACACGTTTTTATTTGTACCTACAGCCTGTTGTGGTTAAGTAGTGCGATGTTTAACACTTTTCATCCATTTTGAACTTACAGTGTTTGGTATAAGGTGCAACATATCGCATTGACTACATTTAATCACTTACGGCTGCATTTACAAATAAAGTACTTATTAATGTCTACCTACACTTGACCATTACGACAGTTCAAAGACTGGAAGTGTGATGGAAAATGTGGAAAGTGTGACGTATCATCAGTTAAATACAATGCAATCGGAAATCGCCGTACGGTTAGGTACCTACTGCCACATTATTATCAATGAGCGCCGCGACAAAGCGGGCGCGGGGCGGCGCCTGCGCGTGATGAGCATGTTTTTGTACGGACAACCAGGTAACTTAACAAGCTTATAACTTTGTGATTTTTAATGATACAAGTTTTGAAATTTTGTATGTACATAGATTATTTACATAAAAATAATAGACACGTGTTTCAGGTTTCGCATATAATAATAATAATGTTGTATAAGTACGGTCCCAAGAAGCAGAAGTATTTGTTTACGTAAGCATGTCTAAAACAAGGTCGGTCATTATTACTAATAACATTTCGTCGTCCAACCAGACCATCCTTGGAAAATTGTAGTAAAGAGTGTTGCTTCATAACCACAAAAAATACAAACAACTGGCGAACTGTCAGGACCTCACATGACTGATAGACAAGATGGGTTGGGTACAAATAAGGACGAAAAGTACTAACTTTTAGAACGGCCCTCTGGGCTATTTCTAAGGGTTTTAATATAGTTTTATGTGCACCTCCCCAAATGGTGATACAATATTGTAGAAAAGACTGTACGAGAGCTAAGTATATTTGCTTCACTAATTTTGGGGGGGCAACATGTCTAAGGTTCTTGAAAACATAGACCATTTTTCTCGTCCTAGATGTAAGCAGGTGAATATGATCTCTGAGGGAGAGGTTACAGTCCGTTACAGTCCAGAATAATTCCAAGATATTTAATTGACGCTGTCTTTATTAGCGTTGGGCAAGAACATACTAAGCTATTACAACAGTTATGTGCTGTAATCGAGAGGGTACTAGGAAGCTGATTGTTTTGAGTGCGCATCGAGAATATCATGTATTGCGTTTTATCCGAGTTAAGAGTCAGGGAGTTATTTTGCAGCCAGTGAGTAATAACATTAAATCCATCCTGTGCCTCTCTAAATACTTTATCCCAGGTATCCGCAGAGAACAACAGAACTGTATCGTCTGCATATGATATAATTTTACCTCTACCTGAAAGGTCTAGTTTACAGAGGTCGTTCAAGTATACGAGAAAGAGTGTCGGTCCCAAAATGCTCCCCTGCGGCACTCCGTAAGTAATTGGCAGGTCGCTGCTGATACTGTCATTAATCTTTACGCACTGAAAGCGATTAACGAGATAGTCCTTTAAAAGTTCTAGTTGATTTCCTCTTATTCCGAGGCATTCTAATTTTTTTATTAGCAAAGGCGTAGAGACCGTATCAAATGCCTTGGCTAGATCAAGGAAAATACCAATAGTCTTTTTACCTGTATCGATATTCTGTACCACATAATCTTGGAGCTCGTGGACTGCATCACTAGTAGACTTACCTGTTCTAAAACCAAATTGGTTATTGGATAAGAGATTATTTGATTCCAAGTAATGAATCAGTCTACTATTTATTATACGCTCCAGAAGCTTGGAGATTGAGGGTAATAAAGAGATGGGTCTATAATTAGTGATACGGTCTCTATCACCCGACTTATAAATTGGGTTTACTACTGATTTCTTTAACACTGAAGGAAATTGACCTTTAGTTAAACAGAGGTTAAAAATATACGTTAAAGGACGGATTAAAATGTGTCTGTAATCCTTAAGGAACTTATTTGGTACAGAATCCCAACCAACGGAACACACATCTTTCAAGTTCAATATTAAACGTTCCACTTCAGAAAAATCGGTTTCTAGCAACACAAAGGATTTGGAAACGAATAGTGAGGGCGCTTTATTAAAATGACTATGGTCAGGGTTTAAGCAGGGTTGAGTATTATCAGCCAGCTTTTTGCCAATTGATGCGAAAAAATCGTTCACTTCATCTACAGACTCTTTTGTATTTGATGGATTCAATAATTCTGTAGCGCTATGTTTCAGTTTAGTTGTATTCGTTATTGTTTTGATCGCTTCCCATATTTTTTTATTGTTATTTCCCGCTTTTGTTAATAGGTCTCTATCATACATTCTTTTGACCTTTTTTAATAGGTTATTGCAATGGGTTCTATACCTGGAGTAAATAATTTTAATTGTCTCATTATTAGGTGATTGTCGCATTTTTTTATGAAGCTTGTCTCTATGTCGAATACACCTTAACAGCCCCGGTGTAATCCATGGCTTTATAATTTTATGACGTCTTGGATATTTTAGTACAACTGTGTTTAGTAATACAGCCCTTTGAATTGACTTTGAGAAGTAATCCATAGCGGAATTTGCATCGGTTGACTTATAGATAGGTGCAAAATCGGTTTTTGTGAGATCTGAGGCTAAACCTTTATTGTCCATCCGGTTCATAGATATATAAGTAAAGGTTCTCTTATGTTTAAGATGCAGGCAGAGTAGAACTGCTTGGTGGTCCGTAATAGTGGAGTTTAACACCAGTGTGAGAGCAGATTTTTGGGTTTTTAGCATAACATGGTCAATGCATGATTTATTTTGTCTAGTTGGGAGAGTGTGTGCTGGTAAGAGCCCATGAAATGCACAAAGATTCAGATAGTCCAGTGACCTTGTCTCATGAGACTCAGGGCAGATATTAATATTGATATCTCCAATAATGGAAATGTTTTTAAAACTTCCTAACTTATCTAAAATGTTGTTTAAAGATTGGAGGAAGTTGACAATATTTCCATTTGAAGGCGATCGGTAAATGGCTAAAATTACAGTTTCGGTATCAATCTTTAATACAAGACAATTAAAGTCTTCACAGGTAGGCTCTTCGTAAGTAATACCAAGATTCGATTTACAAAATACTGTAACTCCGCCGTTTTGGTTAACGAAGTTTTCAGTAATGTGATGAACATAACCATCCAATCTCGGTACGATGGGGTTGCACGATAGCCAACACTCAGTTAATATAATAATATCGCAATTAAACTTTAAGATACTCAACATTGTAACAAAATCATCAATATTCCGTGATATGCTCCGGATATTTTGAGTTAATACCGTTAAACAATTAGCAGGGCTTGTTATTAAGTTGCACAGTAGCTAAGATACTGTTAAATAACCCGATGTCGTGTACATTTAAATTGTTTTCATTAATATAATTTAACCTTTCAGGCTCATTACGGACACATTCCGATAAAATGTGATGGACGTCCTCTAATATGTCACATTCTGAGCAGTATGGTGAATTGGTTTTCCTCATTAGGAATCCAAAACTGTTTAGCGGGATGTGTCCAGAACGAAGTCTTAACGCTGTAACTATGTCAGACCTACTCAAACCAGTTTTATCGATCCAAGGGAACCGAGGAAGACTTGTTTGTGTTGTGCGATACCATATACCCTTGCTTAAAGATCTTTAGTTAAAATACTCCTGCCACATACTTCCGCATTGTTTCTTAATTAGATAAATTAAATCCGAATAGTGAGAACCACACTCCAAGGGGATGCCATCATAAATAGCTTGCTTTGCTAACAAATCAACCTCCTCGTTTCCCCGAAATCCTATATGAGAGGGGAGCCACTGTAAAACCACACATTTATTTTTAATTTTTAAATAAGACAAAGTTTTTAAAATAGTGTAAGCTATTGATAAACCTCGAACGCCGGTTGTGCAACGCAACAAGTGTTGAAGTGCACATTTTGAATCTGTTAAAATTACATAGTTTCCAGATTCGAATGACTCAACATAAGATATGGCTTCCGCAATAGCAATTAATTCAGCACACATTATTGAGACATTTGGTCTGAATATCAAAACATGCAGCTCCTATGCCTAAGGTAGCTGTAGACCCATCTGTAAAAATCTTATAAAAATGTTGATACCGTTCAGTAATATAATCATAACATAGTTGCCATAACGAGTTGGAAGTATCATAGTGTCGTTTTGATTTAGTGATTACATCGATGTTTGGTTTTACAATGTTATCCAAATCCACATTGCTAATCCAGGTATCTATAAGTTTAGTTGTCACATCAAAACTAGACGAAGTAGTAAAATGTTTATTCAATAAGTTGAGATCTAATTCTTTAGGAATAGTTTCTTGCCGAGATTTCCCGACCCCCATTGATCTTAGAAATTTCCAGACTTTTGCTGGATCTCCGTTTTGAACAGAGTTGTGGATATGTTGGCGTTGAGCATTCCTACACATCTTATTGCATTGATTACGAATTTTGGCATATCTTTCCTTATTCGAATCCGATGATGTGTTTTATTATGTCAATTATTAGCTATATTTGCTTTTCTTGTTACACATCTGCGATTTTTTTATTGCCTGCTATTTCTCGCTTAGTTCACGTATCTAATGTTCAAACTTTAAAATTTTCAGATAAGTTAGACTGTACTAATCATTTGAAATGTAACTGGAGTATTTATGTAAGTAGATTTTTTTTCATATTAAAGATGCACATTAATTATATATTCATACTTTCAAATATGATTTAAGATATAAATAATTAGGTTGTCATTAACACCTTCATGATGTTGGAATGTAAATATGAAGGAATTATAAATAAACAAGAGCTTTTCTTATATTGCAGTTTTATTATGCACCAAACCAAAACACACACAATGTAGGGCAAGTATTGCCAACCTAAAGGTATTGCATTGAGTTATACCAACAAAATACATTCCAACTTCTAAGTAAATTATATATTTCGTGTATGGTGAAATTATACCATTATTTTCAGATGTGGCTAATGATTTGAATTGTTGAACGATTTGAATAATGGCAGAGCAACCTTCTACAAGCAAGGGTGTACTAGCTGATTTCACTTTAATTAAGTCAAAAAGAGGTCAAGATCTTCTCTTGCGACATGGTTACAGTTACAATAAACGTAGGGAAAATAAAAACGGTTTAATTGTATTGAGATGCATAAAAATAAATGAGTGTAAAGCACAACTAAAAACGAACATTGATTGTACTGTACTAATAAACGAAAATCCTCATTTATGTCAACCAAGTCATATAGACAATGAGTCAAAAATCAAAATTGACAAATGTATAAAACGAGCTAAAACAGAACCTACTACCAGTGTGCCAAAAATTTATTCGGACACGGTTTTGGAATTAAAAGATTCTGGACTTGATTTAGTAAAGAAAATTCCAAATTATGATATTGTTAAAAAAATACTATGCAAGCAGGAATAGAGCACTGTCAGTTAAGAAAACAAGGTTCAATAAGGTTCGGGATTTAGTCGTGCCACCGTGCTACGATCATTAAATTTTTAGCAGATTTTAAAGACAATGAAACGCGTATTATTCTCTTTGCAAATAAAAAAGTTTTAAACTTTCTTAAAAATGCAGAAAATGTTTTTTGTGATGGAACATTTAAAAGTTGTGTTCCACCATTTTTACAAGTTTACACGCTATACGTTGATATTGGTAGTACTGACAAAAAAACAAATATTCTTCCAGCTATATATGCCTTATTGCCTAATAAAAAAAAGAATACTACGAAACTTTTTTCAATTTAATTAAGAGTCAAATTACCGCAATTCTCCCCAAAATGTTTTACAACAGATTTTGAAAAAATTGCAATGTTGGCCATCGAAAAAGCCTTTCCAGAGGCACGGATCCAAGGTTGTCTATTTCATTTTAAAAGATGCTTGTGGAGGAAAGCGAAACAGTTAGCAATTCATAAGTCTTTAATTCATAAAATTCATCTAAAAAGAGTATAAAATAGATGGGTGGTTATATGTACAGGCTGAAAATAAAAATGAGGACAAAATAACTAAATTTAATGATTACTTTGTCAATACTTGGCTTAAAGAAGAAGCACATTTTTCCGACAAATGGTCTTTTTATGATATTTCTCACAAAACCAACAATGTAATTGAAGCTTGGAACTCGCGTTTTAACGAAAATCTGTGTTCTCTACGCCAAGCGACAAATTCTAGTATCTAATAATACGTAAGTAACAAAAACAACATATTTTTGTTTATTTATTTTGAACTATAAAAATTTTTTATTTTTGACGTGCCATGCCGTCGTTGGCGTCGTGAGCAAGTTTTAATTTGACGTCTATAGACGTCCGTGGCGGTCAAAGCGTTAATAAAATGTGCAAACCAAAGCCAAATTTAATTGTATTCTTAAATGCTATTTTAAAAGATTCAAATTATTATTTATCGTTATATAACAAAAGTCAATATATATCTAAAAAAAGTCCTGAGACTATTAGATTACACAATAGGATCGATGATAACCTGCTACAATTGTTTAATGGTGAAATAAATTTACCATTGTGCATTGAAAAAATAAAACTTTGTTATTTTCAGGTGGTGCTTTACAGTTAGGACAACTGTTTGGTGTTCAACAAAAAACAATGGAATAATGAAATATTAAAAATGTTCCTGGTATATTTGTAATAAATAAATAATTTGCAATACATTAGCATGGGGTGCAAAAAAGAGCCTCCAAGTGTGATGGTATACAAATGACCGTCCGGCGCACCCTGGGCAGTCAGCCACGTTAACATCCTGCTGACTGGCTAATCTTTTTACAACACGGCATTAACCACCAGCCGTTTTAAGCCAGAGGGGTGGGCAGCAGCGCCCCTTGTGTATAAGCCACCTACTTCGCTCACCAACCCGCCTGCCAAGCGTGGTGAGTATTGGCATTTTCCCCCCAAATGGCGACACAAACAACCGGCCCCCAGTCCCCGGCAGCCCCGCTATTCCTGGTTATGGTAGCGGCCACGGTAACGGCGGGGCAGGGGGTGCTAAGAATCTCCGGCAGAGATCTTACTACCAACTGGCCCTGGTAACATACAACGCATGCACACTGAGGGCAGACGAAAAAATCGTTGAGCTGGAAGAAGAAATAGAAAAGTTGCACTGGGATGTCATGGGTTTATCAGAAGTCCGAAGAGAGGGCGAGGACACGATAACTCTAAAATCTGGCAATCTTTTCTATTACCGGGAGGGCCACCATCTGTCCCAAGGTGGTGTCGGGTTCCTCGTCCACAGGTCCCTCATTAACAACATAATTACCATCGAAAGTGTGTCGAGCAGGGTAGCGTACCTTATACTCAGAATATCCAAGAGATATTCCCTGAAGGTCATACAGGTCTACGCACCGACCTCGACACACCCTGATGATGAAGTTGAGAGTATGTATGAGGACGTTAGTAGGGCCATACATACCTCCAAAACATACTTCACGAACAGTGTACGGGGGCAATTCCATTGCAAAGAGGTGTCAGACAAGGGGATGTTATTTCCCCAAAACTGTTCACCACTGCAATGGAAGATGCCTTCAAGCTACTGAAGTGGAAAGGATTCGGCATTAAAGTCAATGGCGAGTATATCACTCATCTTCGATTTGCCGACGACATCGTAGTCATGGCAGAATCGCTGCAGGATCTCAGCACAATGCTCAATGATTTCAACAGAGTTTCCCAACAGGTGGGTCTTAAAATGAACATGGGCAAGACAAAAGTCAATGTCGAACACCCATGTCGTGCCCATCCCTATATCCGTTGGGAGCTCTGTTCTCGAAGTTGTTGACGAGTATGTCTATCTGGGACAAACCATCCAGTTAGGTAGGTCCAACTTCGAGAAAGAGATCACTCGACGAATCCGACTCGGCTGGGCAGCGTTCGGGAAACTTCGCAACGTTTTTTCGTCTACAATACCGCAGTGCCTGAAGACAAACGTCTTTAACCAGTGTGTGTTACCAGTGATGACATACGGCACAGAGACGTGGTCGCTCACTATGGGTCTCATAAAGAAGCTCAAGGTCACTCAGCGAGCTATGGAGAGGGCTATGCTTGGTATTTCCCTACGTGATCAAATTAGAAATGAGGAGAGCCGTAGAAGAACGAAAGTTACCGACATAGCTGAAAGACTTAGCAAGCTTAAGTGGCAATGGGCGGGGCACATAGCTCGTAGAACTGATGGCCGCTGGGGCAAAAAGGTTCTCGAGTGGAGACCACGCACCGGAAAGCGCAGCGTGGGACGGCCTCCAACGAGATGGACGGACGACCTGGTAAAGGTCGCTGGAAGTCGTTGGATGCAGACGGCTTGTAACCGGTCCTTGTGGAAGTCTATGGGGGAGGCCTTTGTTCAGCAGTGGACTTCCTGTGGCTGATATGATGATGATGATGATGACATTAGCATGTTTTTGTTTTTATTTTCTCTCTAACCTTCAAAGGTTAACCGCTATCACCTAATAAGTATGCACTTGCATAGGCACCTCTCTCAAACTGTGCATATTTTCTACTATTTTGATAAATAACAGAATCATGAGTTGATCCTGGCCAACGTGCTACAACATCAGTTACTAACAAATTTGCTGAGCTTATTGTTTGAACATTGACCGACATGTATGACTTGCGGTTTCTAAATATTTCAGCATCTTCCCCACCTGAAATGTTGAGATTATTTAAAGTGTACCTATAAATACATACCTACATAGTACATAAAAACATTTAATTCTGTTTCATATAGCTACCTGGTGATTGTATTTTTATATGCGTGCAATCTATACAACCTAAGATATTAGGGAAGCGAGCTATTTTATAAAATTCTTCTTTGACTTTTGTCTTTTGTTCTTCGGTGTCTGGGAATGATACAAAATCTCCTCGAAGGGTTACTATGGCTTTTGACACCCTTTTTACTATTCTGCAACAAGTAGCCACGCTTATTCCTCCCATGTCACCCACTGCAAGTAGGTGATTACCAGTTGCAAAGAACCTAAGCGTACATAGCAACTGATTTATTTCTGCAAAATTAATGTTTATTTGTTTATTTATTTATATACGCTTTATTGCACACCAAAAACACAATTACAAACATTATATAAAACAAAGTAAGAGTAGGTACAATGGGCGGTCTTATCACACAAGGTGATCTCTTCCAGACAACCTTTGGATGGATTGGAAGAAAGGAAACACAGAGGGTAGTGTAGGCGTACTATTATGTATGTGTAAAATAATAATAAATTATAGTAATAAACAAATATATACTCATAAATATATACATATTATATAAATATAATAAATACATATATAAATATTATATAAATATATATAAAACAAAGTAAGAGTAGGTACAATGGGCGGTCTTATCATACAAGGTGATCTCTTCCAGACAACCTTTGGATGGATTGGAAGAAAGGAAACACAGAGGGTAGTGTAGGCGTACTATTATGTATGTGTAAAATAATAATAAATTATAGTAATAAACAAATATATACTCATAAATATATACATATTATATAAATATAATAAATACATATATAAATATTATATAAATATATATAAAATATTAAGCTAAGGAAATTAATGAATGACAGTGCAAGCGAGTAGCGAGTTAAGCATTCCTGGGTACAAGAGAAAGATAATGATCTTTCACCAGCTTCTTAAAGATAGGCAGCCATTGAGCACGTCTTATGCTAATTGGCAAAGCGTTCCACAGGCGAGCTGCTTGAATCGTTAACGATTTGTCAAAAAAGCTGGTGGAGTGCATTTGAATTTTCAGTTTCATGTTGTCCGAAGATCTCAAACATCTATTGTGAGTGTCGCAAAGGAACTCAAAGCGATCTTTTAGATAGAGCGGGGTGGAAGGATTAAAAAGAACGTTATATAAAAGAGAAAGAATACGAGCATTCCGACGAAGGCGGATAGGCAGCCATTTGAGCTTAGTACGAAATTCAGAAACATGATCATATTTGCGCAAACCAAATATAAATCTAATGCATAAGTTTTGGAGTCGCTCAAGTTTATCAAACTGCTCTTCGGTAAGATCAAGATAGCTGGCATCAGCGTAGTCTAGCATAGGAAGGAGAAGAGATTGAGCAAGTGCAATTTTGGTGGTAACGGGAAGAAAATTTCTAAGGCGTCTCAAGGAGCCAGCCGCTGCAAACATCTTACTGACTTCCTGCAGTTGCGCATCCCAAGAAAGTGTCCTGTCGATATATATCCCCAAGTTCTTTACTTTATCAGTGATAGGAATGGAGATTTTATTAAAAGAGACTTGAGGAAGTATTGACCAGTCGATCTTAGACACCATCCGGGAACTGCCAACAACAGTTACTTGGGTTTTTAACGGATTGATCTTCAGACCAAACTTTGCACTCCATTCACCTAGGCAAGCAAGATCTAAATTAATGATCTCGATGGCTTCTGACAACTTATCAAGTGGCGCTTGACTGTAAATTTGAAGATCAGCATAAAGGTGGTAGGAGGAAGCTAGTCTATGAGAGATTTAATTTATAAAAATTGCAAAAAGAAGTGGGGAGAGAACGCCACCCTGAGGCACACCGGCAGACGTGTTGCACCAAGAAGAGAAGGAGTCTTCGATACAAATTCGCTGTCGGCGACCAGACAGGTAACTATGAAACCAAGCAAAACATCAAAATCAACAGTATTTGGTAAAATCTAATAGTACAAGAACTGTTAATTTACCGTTATCCATGCCTGATCTGATATCATCCGTAATATTAATAAGGGCTGAGGTGGTACTGTGTCCCGGACGGAAACCAGATTGGAGGGGATTCAGGAGGCTATTTTTGGATAGGAAACAGCTAAGTTGCTGGTGAATAAGAGTTTCAAGGACTTTAGACAGAAATGGTAATATAGAAATGGGGCGAAAATCGGAAAAAGATGAAGGATTCGACTTTTTGGGTAGAGGAATGATCTTAGCATCCTTCCAGGCATCTGGAAAGGTACTACTGGTTACCGAATAATTCAGGATGTGAACAATGACAGGAAGGATTTCATCAAGGATAGGAATTATCATATTACGGCTGACACAGTCACATCCAACAGCATTGGATGTAATCGATATGATGCCCCTCTTAACATCACAAGCGGTGAATTGATTAAAGACAAAAGAGGAAATATCGGGAATCGGGAGATTAGAAAGATAATTAAGAGTATGCGTTTTAGCAGTCTGATCAAAGTCGGACGCAGAAGAAAAATGATTGTTAAGTGAATGAATATCTAAGTCTTTAGGAATAGTTTCATGACGTGATTTCCCGACCCCTAATGATTTGAGAAATTTCCATACTTTAGCTGGATCACCGTTTTCAACGGACTTATGGATATGTTGGCGTTGTGCATTCCTACACACCTTATTACAGTGATTTCTAATCGATACAAATTTGTCCCAACTGTGGTCAGAAGACCTAGTTTTGTATCTTGATTTGGCCGCAGCTTTCCTACACATTAAAGTTTTAATTTCGTCTGTAAGCCAAGGTGAAGGAAGGTGTTTAATTTTAATAGCTCGAATAAGAGCATGTTGATCATACAGCTTTATCAAATTATCGGTAAGCAGGTCGACCTGCTCACCAACTGATGTGGATGCAAGCACAGGAGACCAGTCTATCTTGTTAGCATCATCTCGAAGACGATCAAGATTCATACCCCCAAAATTGCGAAGAAGAGTTTTAGACTTTGCCTTGGGTGGGCGAATTTTGTAAGAGAGAAAAATCAGGTCATGATAGGAAAAGTTGTCTGCTGCGAATTGACCATGCTTAGCAACATGCAGCGAAGATGAGACCAGAATAAGGTCAAGAAGTGAAGGAATAGAGTTAGGGAAATGATGTGAAGCACCGAGGTCAAGGATGGAAAGATTACAGGATTCAGTGATATGACGGAAAGAAGAAGAACGGAAATCGTTTTTAAGGAGACAGGTGTTAAAATCACCCATGATGATGGTGTGACTGTAAGAAGGCAGTAGAGATTCCAAGATCTTTTCAAAGGAGGAGAAGAAATTAATTCGTAAAGAGGGACAGTAATAGACTCCAAGGAGAACCTTTTTATGGTGGAGTTTAACTTCCAGAAAAAGATGTTCGCCGGCGTTCAGCGGAGGAGGCTGCGTTGACATATTTACAATAGTGAAAGGGATATAAATACGTAGGTAAATAGCCACACCCCCACCACCGCCAACCGCACGATCATTCCTAATGAGCTGAAAGCCCGGTAGAGAATAAGAGGAGGAAGGAAGGCATGGTTTTAACCATGACTCCGAGACAAGTATGGCATGGATATTCTTACAGTCAAAACTGGCCAGCATATCGGGGAAATGAGCCGGAATACTCTGGGCATTTATGTGGACAACATTAAAATTCTTTGGCACATCTGATAACGCGATATCAAGATTGTGAGACAGAGATGGAACACTTGCGAAGCTTTCATCATCACTACTTAATGAAAAAAATGTATCACTATCACTGTTACTGAGCATTGACATAATACAAGTTATAAATGATAAAATAGTTATATATAATATATATATATATAATATATATATATAATATATATATATATAATATATAATATGAATAGGTATATAAAATATTAATTATAATTAATTAAATCTATAAAACAAAGTTTACAAAATTAAAGCTTCTATCCAATCCACCTGCCAGCTGTGTGAGATAAATATAAATTAAGGACTCAACAAGAAAAGAAAGTCCAGGCAACTAATATTAGTTTAAATATATATAATAAAAGATATTATAAATTTTCAAAATTATTACCAACAAGAAAACAAAAAAAAAAAATATATAAAATAAATCTACAAATGCCAAAAATGTAACTTGAAGAAACGACGACCGAAGGACTTGTATCCATGGTCATGAAATAAATTATTATTCATGAAACCGGTGACAGCTGACAGATAATGTTTTGACAAATCATTCATCAATAAGGACTGTATTAATTTGAAGGTTATTAAAAAACATGAATTTGAGTGATAGGATAAAAATTTCGCAAAAACAAACAAAGAGTGGGTCATTAGAAAATAAATAAGCTATGCAGAAACATAATTATGGCGGGTACTTGGCGAAGTAGTTACCTGAACTGTACAAAAGTAAATGTTATTTTCACTTTTTGGCCGCAACACGTTTAGACTTTGTTATGACCTTCGCCACCGGTACTGCCTGCATGCTGATGTGATCCGGCTGCCTCTGATCTAACTGCGGTCCAATCCTGTCCAGTTCAGCTCGGGAAGTAACACGATGCCGCTTGCTATCAGGACCCAGAACATACCCCTCGCGAGTCCAGCATTGGGACAAACCAAACCGCTCCCGCGCCGCCATTAAGAAGTTATGCCTGGTTCTAGTCAAGAACTCCGAGATAGTGATACCACAACCTTTTAGCTTCGATTTTCCAAACCAAATCTGGTCCCGCAGAGTCACATCTTGAAATTTGATGAGGATTGGCCTGGCTTTGTTAGTTGTGCTGTTTCCCATCCTGTGACATCGCTTTCTATCAGCCGTTGTAAAACTTATTTTAAGGCGATCACTTACAAAGTTAGCCACCACTTGTGCGGTTACCTCTTCTTTGTCTTCCGGCACACCGTGGAACAGCAACATTTTCCGACGTGTACGCATCTCCAAACTATCCAGGCTCTGTGCAAGAGCTTCCACTTGCTGCTGAAGGGATCCAAGAGCCTGCACAATAAACGTCCGGAAAGACGCAAACTCAGCTGTCAGCCCTGAAGCTGTAGAAGATGCGGTGCTAGGAGTTTTTTGTAATTCTGATTCAAAATCAGCCATCCTCTTATTGAACAAGCTGCTCATTTCAGAGATACTATGGTTAATGTAGTGGGTAGACATACACACATGGAGGCTCCATGTGTGTTGTGTTGTTTAACAGTGAAAAATAAAAGTTGTTCTATAAAGGAAATAACACTTCACTGGCAGGTAGGAGTAGTTAGCTCACTATTAGCGACATAAATAATTTAAAATAATAAATAATACTTTATTTAAATGATTTTTATTTAAGAGCTACCAATACTATAGACCACTTTACAACTACCCCCGAGGAAGAAAAAACCATTATTTCATTTGGGAAAACAAACAGTAGTACATTATGCATATACATAGGCGTGTTACAATTCAAAGTTAACAAATATACTACCCACTACATTTTCCACAGATTATTAATAACAAAATAACAAAAACTGCAAGCAAACGTAACTTAACAGTTACAATTGCTTGCAGTTTTTGTAAAATAAAATTGAAAAAAAAAGGAAAAGAAAATACAATATAATAAATTTAAAATAAAGTTAATAATGTTGTCAAGTCAAGCAGGTATTTTAGTAGGTACTTATAGTATTTTATAGAAATAAGTAATAAGATAAAACATCATACCTGTCATCTCGATATTCCAAGAGATGTTCTATTCTCTCCAACAAAAATAACACACTGGCTTTGGATAACTTAAACCTAATATAAAAGTCTTGTTCGTCATATTTAGAAAAATAATCTGGTCTTTCGCGATAAATGTGCGGCCGTCTAAACAATCTTTGATTTGTTACTAAATCCATAGTATCGATAGCTTCTAAACTTTCAAGAAAATCTTCCATTTTGTAGGAAATAAACTGTCACTTAGCGCTAAGTAGCCGAATCTTGGGCCCGTAAAGTTAAAGGCCACCTTAGAGTCTTAATGTGTCCCTTAGATGATGGTGAAATCGAAACGAACACTTATAATGCCGTTAAGGGCCCCGTAATTTTAGGGAACGTTGGTGAAAACGGGCATAAGACCGCTTCTCGTCACGGTAAAGTTTTAACCTACGTAAGGTTCTACTTAAAATACGCCAAGTATTGGGAAAATCTCAATACCTACGTGCTCTATACGTACTTTTGCGAAGATTGTGATTTGTTTTGCTTTTGTTACTTTTAAGTTTGTTATTTAGATTGTAGGTTTTTTATATTTCTTGTAGTTTTAGGTTTTAATATTTTTAAGTTTTCGTTTAATTTTAGTTTTCTATTTATATCGTTTTTGGTTATTAGTTTTTTTAAATCTTTTTTTTCAATAATTTTTAGGTTTTAAGTTTATTATTATTTTTAAGTTTTTGATTATTTTTACTGTAAAATGGATCCATTTCAACTTATTTTGAATATAAATTTAAAAAATTTAAAAAAAAATATTTAAAAAATGTTACGATTAGGACACCGAGCGACACTAAGTACCTATCCGCAATCATATGCGCGCAACACAGGTCACGCGGCATGCCACGTGCCACATGCCACGGTCGAAGCAGGACTGGGCGGGCGCGGGCGCACGCGGGGCAGGGGCTAATCCATCCCTTCAGTCGCCCGGATGCTACTGGTCACTGCGCACGTGTCGTGCTCCCGTTCAGTTAGGTACCTACATGTCCCGAGCGCGCGTCCGGGTAGTTGTGTTTCGGTTGATCGTGTGTAACTGTGTACAAAACGTGAGTAAAAAGTGTCGTGTGTACAAAACGTGAGTAAAAAGTGTCGTGTAACAATGTATTTCTCATACACAAACATTGATAAGTACCTAAGATATTGTAAACATTGTTGAACACTATTTACAATCCAGTCAATTATGATAGATTTTAAAGTTATTTCAACAACAAAAAAATTTACGTCCGCGGTGGCTTAGTGGTCATAGCGTCTGGTGTACCTAAACAGAAGACGTCGGTTCGAATCCTGCCCGCGGTCGGATTTTTGCTTCGCTAAAATAACTTTAAAGTCAATCATTGTAAAAAGTGATGACTTAAATTATAAAACATGCCATGCCTAGCCAAAACGGTTAAATGTAGACAGTTGTTATTTACACCTACAACCTGCTGTGGTTAGGTAATGCGATGTTTAACACTTTTCATCCACTTTGAACTTTAAGTGGTTGGCATAAGGTGCACTAATCGCGTTGACTAAATTTTATCATTTACGGCCGTATTTACGAATAAAGAACATAATAATATCTACCTACACAACCATTGCGGTAGTCCAAAGCCTGCAAGTATGATGAAAAATGTTATCACCAGTTAATTGCAATAAAATCGCCGTATGGTTAGGTACTACTGCCAAATTATTTCTTTCAATGAGCACAAGACGACGCGGGGTGCGGGCGGCGGCGCGTGGGCGCCTCGTGCCGCGCGGTGCGCATGTTTTTGCATGGACAACGAGGTAACATAACATGCTTATAACTTTGTGATTTTGTCATGATACCGTTTAGAAATACTGTACATAGATTCTTTACATAAAAATACTAGACACGTGTTTCAGGTTTCGTCTATACTAATAATGATGTTGTATACGTATAAGTACCACAGGGGCCGATTATTACAACGACAGACATGGTCGTTTGGGTGCATAAGCCGCTTGACGAAAAATGTACATATAGAGTTAATACCAAATAAAAGTAGGGCTACATTAGATCCTACCATTCAACAGAATGTTAGGACTGATTCCTACATTATGTCTGATCAGCACCGGGCATACATGGGCGTGAATCTTAGACTGAATATGCGTGGACATTCCACCGTGAACCACAGTCGCGGCAGGGACAGTACAGATCCCTGTGGATCCACGCCTAGGGATCCCAGTACCAGGTTCAAATATTGTTAGCTGCACAGTGCATACGAACACCATAGAGCGACAATGGCTTGAATTAAAACGCCATTATCGCACATGTAGAAGTCAGCGGCGACTGAAGTGGTTTATGGGCGAGTATATGTACCGTCAAAATATTTTAAAAACTTACCCACAGATGCTGCTAAGTTCCGCCGGTTATTGCGAGATGTACACAGAGTATACCCGGGACTAGGAAGAAATGGAATAAAAATATCCAATTGCCTGTCCCCGCCGATAAATGTTTTAAAGCCCAACCTAGCCTGGTACTGCATATTCAGAGGAAATCGACGGTCAAAGTTGCCATAAAGTTTTATAAATATCATTGCACGCCCTTCGTAGAATTAGCCCTTATCCTAGTCCCACCAACTTCTCATTTCAAATTTTGCCGTCCCTAAATTCATTTACTTTTCTTTGATTCTAATTAGAATGGGTGTCGCTATCACGCAGATGTGCTGATTACAAAACTGGTTTTTAAAGGATTTTGTAATGAATATTCATGGTTTATTCGCGTCACCTCATTGTTATGCATTGTATGCATGTTGCAACCAAAGCATCCAACACAACCAAAGCAACAATACAATTATGACATCGACTTCAACGATGACAAAAAGATCTCGAAAGCCATTTGAAGATCTAGGTAACACAAGCAGAAGAAGAGACGTTCTGATGAACATAAAGGCGAAGACCCTACTGAGATAGCATATTCAGCTGCAGCACTTTTGAAACAAGATGGTCGTGAGGATATTGCATCGGTTATTGAACATATACTCAAAAATCCAGAAGCAGCGGCAAAAATTAATGAAATTATTAAGAAACCAGTTTCTTCAGCATTATTTTCACCAGAGAAAGCACTAGGTTTGTTACTTTCATTAAAACTATCGAAATGGCAATACATCACATTAAGGGAAACGATGATTCGAGAAGGTTCAAAGGATATATATCCGTCTTACTATAAAGTACAAAAGGCTAAGCTACAGTGCTATCCTCCGAAAAAATTTGTAACTGTAACGGATTCCTCAGCTAAGATTGCACTACAAGCATTACTAGATTTAACAGTGAATAGGATTTTTGAAAGTCTCCCTAATACTAATGTCATACAAGGCAAACAATTGATATTAATATCAAAGTGGTGATTTGACGGTGCATCCAACCAAAGTAGATATAAGCAAAAAATGGAGAGTGATCAAGATGATTCAAGCATATTTATGACCTCATTGGTTTCATTAAAGTTGACAGCTGGAGATGATACCATATGGGCAAATCCAAAACCCTGCTCATCTACGTATTGTCGTCCAGTGCAGTTCAGTTTTTTGAAGGAGAGTAAAGAAGTTGCCGTGGGAACTTACCGTGGGAGAGCCATGCTTCGGCACGAATGGGCCGGCTCGACCGGACTTGATACCACGGCCTCACAGAAAACCGGCGTGAAATAACGTTTTCGTTGTGTTTCGTCGAGTGAGTGAGGATACCGGACGCCCAAACCCCTTAAAAGGGCGGCAACGCACCTGAAACTCCTCTGGTGTTGCGGGTGTCCATGGGCGGCGGTAATCGCTTACCATCAGGTGATCCGTCTGCTCGTTTGCCCACCCTATCACATAAAAAAAAAAAAAAAAAAAGTTGTCTTGGATGAAAAAACTAAAATGGATAACGAAATCAAGTCTTTGGTTCCCTCAAAATACCAAGAAAATAAGGTTAGTCATCAATTAATGATGACAATGATTGACGGCAAAATTTGTACAATTATTTCTGAAGCTAAATCAAATGCGGCCTGCTACCTGTGTTTGGCGAAGCCTACGGAAATGAATGACTTGAATAGGGTTGCGTCAAAAACCGTTCGTCCTGGTGTATACAGGATGTATCAAAAACCCTGTCCGATCCTTAAGGGTCGTATAAGGTGTCGTATTACGTACACAAACACGTAAACGATAATTAGATACGAGATAATTTTTTTTCCCCGATTAATTTAAATATAATTTAAAAAAAAAACTAAACCTTTTACATGTCAACACTCAATCCACGAAATAAAGTTTATTGAATTCGATCTACACTAGTGTCAAAGAAACCGCCCGAGCAATTTGCCGCTTTTTGATCCTTTGTCATGTGCCGCCAGCCCGCTCTGTCGCGTGCTGCCAAACAAATTTAATGCGAATGAATCTTACCTACTGGGCCTACACGTAGATATTAGCTGATATCGATTAGGCATAGTTATGTTTACCTAATAATTGACGTTCTTTTGTGTTTTTCATAAGTATCAGCTGTTACGTATTAGTCATAGGGATGATTACCTCCTACCGGGCCTACGCGTAGGTATCAGCTGGTATCGTACAAGCATCGTGATACCCAATACTTCCGCTTACACGTGGGTATCAGCTGATATCGTACAGGAATAGTGTTGCTTACCTAATAGGTACCTAAATAATTATTGACGTGGTTTTTCAAGAAACAATGAACTAAATGTATTGCTTTGTTAAAATTATTTTGTAAAACATGAACTTGATATCTACAAAATTCTGCGATCGTGTTCCTTAAGTGAACTTCCAATAGGTACTTACTGATATTCCACGTCGTGTTTTCGTGGTCTTTCGGCATTAGGGTAATGAGTCTTGTACTCATTCATGGACACTGCTTGACACGTGTTCGTACACGTGTACACGTGAACTTCAAGTTCATGGAGACGTTGGATACACGCTCCGACGGCACTGGCATACCTTGCCTAGCAAAACGCACCCCATACTCTCACTCACTCGTAGTCTTTTCGAACATCTGCATAATTGCAGCATAAGCACATTGGAACACGACATTGACAACAGATTGGAATACGACATTACTCACGATACGATGGGTAATCGAGGTGATAAGAGATTCACGGACGTCCGATCGGAAGCGAACTCTACGCGAGACTGACATGTCAAGGACAACAATTGGCTTACACGTGCCACTCTGTAGGTAGTTAGGTACAGTCTGTCGGCGACGACAAAGCGCGCATGGAGCGGAGCCGCTTGGCGGCATCCTTTGAGGTAAAAATGAAAAATAAATTGGTAAATATTAAAAGATTTCGCCGCTGGGTGGAGTATTGTCAACTTATGAAATTTTCCCATATTTAGTGGAGAATTGTGTAAGTTTATTAGAAGAAGAAAAATCGATACTTTCTGGTTTCTTTAATATCGTATTTTTATTTATGTTTATTAGTAAGTATATAAGAAAAGGAATACGCCTCTTTCGGATCGGACAGGGTTTTTGTTACATCCTGTATAATTTTGGGTTTGTGATGGAATGTCTTTTACACATAGCTTATCGTCTCGATTTCAAGAAGTGGTCTGCGAGAAGAGAAGTTCACCAAGAATTGTTACAATCAAGGAAAAAACTTATCCAAGATCGATTCAAAGAGGATATCAATCTTTTGATCGACATCGTTAAGCAAGGATCAAGCACAACTAACGATGGTAACACAGCGAGGAGGTTTTTTGAGTATCCTGAAAAAACTGCCGCGATCACTGGATTAGATGAAGACCTGATCCGCAGGTTTGCTGTAATTCTGCAAGCTATCACATCTGGAGAACTTATAGATGTGGTAAGATTTAAAGAATACACTAAAATAACCGCGGAAAAATACGTACAATTATATTATAATTGGTATTACATGTCATCGACCGTCTACAAATTACTAATTCACGGAGGGAACATAATCGAAGAAAATGCTATTGTGCAAATTGGCAGTCTTCAGAAGAAGCTTCAGAGGCCCGAAACAAAGATTTTAGGAGGTTCAGAGAACACCATTCGAGGAAGAAGAGCAGTCAAGCATCAAACGAGGATGTCCTCAATATGCTTGTCGTCTCTTCTGATCCTATTGTTACTACAATAAGACCAAAACTAGATGCCCATAAGAAGCAGATATACTTTAAGGAAACTTTAGACCTACTTAATCTTCAGGATCAGGAAGCTACGATAGAGTTCTTAGGTGGAATGTCAATTGTAGAGCCTGATTCAGTTCATTGATGAAGTTTAGAATAAGTTAACTTTTGTAGTGACACCATAATTTATAAAATCATTTATGTTAAATTAAATAAAACTTAAAACTACGTAAAACAATTATATTACAAAATAAGCAATAAATTATAATTATATAGAATCAAAACATAAATTTAAACATTTACAATATTTTGACTGTATAAATATTTACAAACAAACAGACAACCTATTCTGTATTCGATATACGTAGTTAGTTACCTGCTCCCTCGGCGCATACCAAAGCTCTTTTGTTCTAACGACAACCGGTCGGCAGCCTACGTCACGCACGCAGGCCCCGACTCCGCGAGTGCGAGCGAGACAGTACAATGCGCGTGCGCATTGACCAGTCGGCCTGCCGCTACGCCCGCGAATGCTTGGTTGTGACGCTTATATCGCCTCCGCTTACCTATGCTTGTTTACTGTTCGTGATCTTATCTTCTCGCTTATTCTCTCGTTTATTTATGTGCCTAAACACTTACTCCTTCTGACTTTCTATTGGACTTTGTTCTTACTGTGTACGTGCTGCCTATAACTCTTGTGTGTGGTGTCAATAAACTGTACATTCCTGTGTATCTCGGACTATTCATTTACCTTCAACACAAGTAAGAACCTTATTCCTACATTGGTGACCCGGCTTAAGAACTCCAGAATGGCTGAGAACAAAGAGGGCACGAGCCGTGACGCTGCAAGTTCGAGCGCAGAAATTTTTCGTGTCGGTGTGAGGGTACCCCCGTTTTACCCGGAAAAACCAGGGCTCTGGTTTAACCAAATGGAGGCGCAGTTCGCTCTGGCTAATATTAAGTCTGATGACACTAAGTTCTTTTACATTACCGGCAACTTAGAGACGCAATACGCCGTTGAAGTGGACGATGTAATAGGTAACCCTCCAGCCACTGGAAAATACGAAAAGCTCAAAAGCGAGCTCATCAATCGGCTTTCGTCATCGCGAGAAAAGAAGGTGAAGCAGCTCCTGATGCACGAAGAGCTGGACGATCGAAAACCGTCCCAGTTTTACCGCCACCTTCTCAACTTGGCTGGTCCAGGCGTCCCCGAAGAGTTCCTGCGTACGATTTGGACGAGTCGTCTTCCCAGCAGTACGCAGGCCATCATAGCGTCTCAATCAAAGATGGCCCTACCGGAACTAGCGGAACTGGCAGACCGGATCCACGACGTCGTCGGCACGCAAGCACCGTCAGCATGTGCGGTTTCTCCTGCCGCGTCATCATCGAACCCAGTTACCAGCATAAGTCCCGAAATCGCTGCCCTAACAAGGCAGATGGAGAAGTTGGCCGAAAAGGTGGACCGATTGTCTCGCTCGAGAGGACGATCCCAAAGTCGCACGCGCCACCGGTCGAATTCCCAACGTTCGGAGTCCAATTACCAACAATACCCGCAGTGCTGGTACCATCGTACCTTCGGAAACCGGGCTAGGAAGTGCCTAAAGCCGTGCGACTATTCAGAGTCGGGAAAAGTGAGGGGCAATCAGTAATGGCGACTAATGATTGTCCGAGTAGTGGTCGCCTTTTCGTCACCGATCAACGGTCCAAGGTGCAGTTTCTGGTCGACACAGGCAGCGACCTCTGTGTCTACCCCCGATCGGCATTACCAGGGCGACGCGAGAAATCTACGTACGAGTTGTGTGCGGCTAATGGAACAGTGATAAACACGTACGGTCCCATAAATATTATAATAAGTCTAGGATTGCGCCGTGACTTCGCTTGGCGATTTATTGTTGCCGATGTAACAAAGGCGATAATAGGCGTGGATTTTTTATCTTTTTACAATTTGGTTGTCGATTGCAGGAATCAACGCCTCATCGACAACAATACAACGCTTTCGTCCCCGGCTTCGCCTGTCCGTCAAGTTGATGATGTTTCATCGGTGAAAGTAAGTCTCGGTGATTCCGCGTACACACACATACTACGCGAATTCCCCGACATCACACGTCCGCCAGGGGTACACCGCACTCCTAAACACAACACCGTACACCATATACGCACCACTCCTGGTCCACCAGTATTTTGCTCACCTCGCAGATTAGCCCCTGACAAATTAAAGATAGCCAAGGAGGAATTTGAGGCTATGCTGAAGTGCGGCACATGTCGCATGTCCGAGTCCCCCTGGTCCTCTCCCCTTCACCTGGCACCTAAAAAAGGTGATGGTTGGCGTCCCTGTGGCGATTACAGGATGCTCAATGCGCGAACTATTCCCGACCAATACCCCATCCGACACATCCATGATTTCGCCCACAGCCTGTCCGGCTCTACCGTCTTCACTAAAATCGACCTGGTAAAAGCATACAACCAGATTCCTGTTCATCCAGATGACATCCCGAAGACAGCAATTACAACGCCGTTCGGACTTTTCGAATTCCCGTTCATGACGTTCGGACTTCGAAATGCCGGACAGACGTTCCAGCGCTTCAGCGCTCAGGGGTCTGGACTTCACGTATGCCTACCTGGACGACTTCCTGGTCTTCTCGAAAGACCAAAAGACCCACGAGCTCCACTTACGTCAGCTGTTCACCAGACTACAGGAATACGGTATGGTCATCAACAGCTCGAAGTGTGTCTTTGGTGTGTCGGAGGCGGAATTTCTGGGGTACCATATTTCAGCCAAGGGAACCAAACCATTAGCATCCAAAGTTGAAGCCATCAAGAATTTTCCTGCGCCGAAAAATGTAAGGGAGCTTCGCAGGTTCCTGGGGATGATCAACTTTTACCGCAGGTTTATCCCTGGCGCTGCAAACCACCAAACACTCCTAAACGGTCTTCTCACCGGCTCCGTAAAGGGTTCACACCCTGTCAACTTTTCACCCCAGGAACTAAACGCCTATGAGCAGTGCAAGTCCAGCCTGTGTGAAGCAGCAATGCTGGCCCATCCTGACTGCAACGCTAAGATGGCATTGGTCACGGATGCTTCGGATAAAGCCATCAGCGCAGTCCTGCAGCAGCTGAATGAAGGAGACTGGGAGCCTTTAGCCTTCTTCTCCCGTACATTGAGTCCAGCACAGGTTAAGTACTCTCCCTACGATCGGGAGTTGCTCGCCATTTACGAGAGTGTCAAATACTTTCGGCACATGTTGGAGGCTCGTGACTTCGTGATTTACACGGACCACAAACCTCTCACATTCGCCTTCCACTCTCGTAAAGAGAATTGTTCTCCCCGACAGTTTCGTCACCTTGACCTCATAGCCCAATTTACTACGGATATCCGGCACATTTCGGGGAAGAACAACGTCGTGGCGGACACTCTTTCGCGCGTGGAGGAGATTGCTCAACCTGTGGACGCTGAAAGGATAGCCACTACGCAACGCGAGGACCCAGAGCTGAAGGAGTTGCTGGCTGGAGATACCTCACTTCGACTCAAACAGGTAAGTATACCAGGTTCCCGAAGTCAGCTATACTGCGACGTTAGCGGTCCTACTCCCAGACCATTCGTACCCAAGGAGCTGCGCAGGTTGATTTTCTCAAGCCTGCATTCCTTGAGTCACCCTGGTGCTAAGGCATCTGCAAGGTTGATCGCTGACCGTTATATTTGGCCTGGCGTGAGAAAGGACTGCCGCGAGTGGGTTCGTTCATGCTAAGCATGTCAACGCTCGAAGACCACACGGCATGTCTTTGCTCCAGTAGGTACCTTCTCGTTACCTCGATCAAGGTTCACTTTTATTCATATTGACCTGGTGGGGCCTTTGCCATTGTGTCAAGGGTTTCGCTACTGCCTCACTGCCGTTGATCGCTTTACACGGTACGCTCCCTCGGCGCATACCAAAGCTCTTTTGTTCTAACGACAACCGGTCGGCAGCCTACGTCACGCACGCAGGCCCCGACTCCGCGAGTGCGAGCGAGACAGTACAATGCGCGTGCGCATTGACCAGTCGGCCTGCCGCTACGCCCGCGAACGCTTGGTTGTGACGCTTATATCGCCTCCGCTTACCTATGCTTGTTTACTGTTCGTGTTCTTATCTTCTCGCTTATTCTCTCGTTTATTTATGTGCCTAAACTCTTACTCCTTCTGACTTTCTATTGGACTATGTTCTTACTGTGTACGTGCTGCCTATAACTCTTGTGTGTGGTGTCAATAAACTGTACATTCCTGTGTATCTCGGACTATTCATTTACCTTCAACACAAGTAAGAACCTTATTCCTACACTTTTATTGTATATGATAGGAAGATCCTTAAATAATAAGTTTTTTTTTCTTTTGATTGATATTTATTTATAACCAAATATTTTTCATTTAATTTAGTTATTATTTCATTACTTTTAATAAGTTATTTTTGTTAGTATTTATAAATAAGATGTATAAAAATTGTAATGAATCATCAACATATGAGGTACCTGCGGCAAATAAGGCCCGGAGGGTAATAAAGCCCACATTTGAAAACTCGCGCTAAAATATTTCAATTCCGGTTTGAACTTGACTCACAGATGCACAAGACCGTTAGGTTCGCTGTGTTGGTAGCGCGCGGCCGCCGCGCGCCGCCATCTTGCCAGTAGTGAACGATTTGTGACAGGGTGCGCTACACCGCTCGGATTTATAAAATTAGGTGATAAAGAAATGTAAGTATTTTGATTTAATTGTTATTAAGCTATAAAGTAACGTAATTTTATTAAACATTAGACATCAAATTAGTTATTTTCTATGCTATTAATCAAAAATAAGTGTTTATTATTATTATTATTAATAAGTTTATTTCAGACCCAATAGAATAGTCCATAATTTTGTTAGTATTTTTGTTAGTAACAATTGTGCTTAATACTAGGTTAGTATTGTTAGTATAATGTTCTTAATTTATAATTTATTTTATGCTTATTACATGTATCCACCCAGTGTTGCTGGAAGGGGCAGTCAAATCTAGCCGCAATCATTTTCAGAATACTGTTGTCACTACCATGCAAGCGCTGCAGTAAGGAGGCCGCTTTCTTTCGCATGATGGCGTGGAAATCATCGGTACGAGCCTCTGCGAACATTCCTGACGCACTACAGCGCCATGGCAGTCCCAACAGCATTCTGAAAGAATTATTAAATTGGACGCGCAGGTCATTGTAGGCTCGACGCGTATACGACACCCACAAGCCGCTCGTGTAAAAAGATTGACAGAACGACCTAAAGAGGGTTACTTTGACGTTATTAGTACAACGAGCGAACCTGCGGGCTAGCATATTGCCCCTCACACACAACGCCCTGCGTTCCCTCTCTATGTCGTCGTCGTCCCTTAAGTCACTTGTGACAATGTGGCCGAGGTACCTAAACCTATTTACAATATTTAGTACTACGCCGTTGAGACTTATGGGAGGAACACTGCGCGGCTGCTGCTTTGGCGCTTTAAATACAAGGAGCTCACTCTTCTTCGAGTTGTATATCAAGCCATGTTTCTCCACATAGGCCTCGCAGGTCGATAGTAACTTCTTCAACCCACCTATCGATGGACTGAGCAGCACCATATCGTCCGCATAGCTTATATTATTGACAGGTATTCCATCAATATGGCAGCCGACATGTGTACTGCTCAGTCGCTCGACAAGTTGGTTGACATAGTACGGGTGGGTACTATGTCGGACGAGTACAGGCTGGAATGCGGGGTCAGACAGGGGGGGTTAAGTTCACCTCTGCTATTTAATCTGTATATCAACCAACTTGTCGAGCGACTGAGCAGTACACATGTCGGCTGCCATATTGATGGAATACCTGTCAATAATATAAGCTATGCGGACGATATGGTGCCTCACCCGGTTTTTTTGATTACAGTACCAGTATTTGAGGAGGGAGGTGTATTCCGCCGATACACCCGCGTCCCTCAACTTGTCCCACAGAATGTCATATGCAACTAGATCAAAAGCTTTTGACAAGTCGAGGAAACACGCATATACCGGCGTCCTCCTCGCTGTATAGTACCTGACAGTTCGCTTCAGACTCAGAATAGCACTCTCTGTTGAGAGTCCTGGTCTGAACCCGAACTGGGCATCGTGCAACTCAATCTGTGCAGTGAGACGACTGTTCAGCAAGCTGTCAAGCACCTTAGCCGTTGTGGTAGCAAGCGAGATGGGTCGATAGTTACCTATGTCAGACGTATCACCCGTCTTATTTTTTACAATAGGAACAACTATCGTCCGCATTAGCGGCTCCGGCAAATAAGAGTGACCGATGCACAGACTGAAAAACATGGACAGTACTCGCGGCAAATGCACCCCTGCATATTTAAAATGCTCGATACTGAGCCCATCGTGACCAGGAGACTTCCCACGCTGCATTTTTTGAATAATGTTTGCCACACTCTTGGCAGGTATCTTTACATTCTGCTCCGTCACAATGGGCTCACCATCTCTCACCTCACTAGACGTAGGACCCAAGGGCGACCGCACAGTGAAATAATTTAATTTCGTTCTAAGTTGATGATTTTATAAAGCATGTTATGCATCTAATAAGGCCCACTACAGTAGGTCATGGGCCTTATTAACCGACCTTTGTTATACAACTTGATTTTTGTTTCTACTAACAGATCGAATAAAAATGCATCCACGTCGAGCTCCGTGGACTAAGAAAACTTGCGTTCTGCTATGACAGCCGCACAACGAGGGCAGTTGACGCAGCGTGGTGCAGCAGAGCGATATAATATACCTAGACGTACACTAAGGAACCACTTGAAAAGTGGAACTACAATGCGATGTTTAGGACGCCGTTCAATTATGACTGAAGCTCAAGAATGTGATCTTGTCAACAGAATCATAAGATTTGCAAATATAGGGATGCCACTTACTCCAAAGCTTATTCGCAGACAAGCATTCATCTTTTGTGAAAAATATGAGCTAAAACATAACTTCAACGCAGACATTGGCCTTGCTGGCAAAGACTGGCTAAAGATGTTTTTGAAACGGCATCCAGAAATTTCAAAGAGAAAGGCACAGTTCATGAATCCAGCTAGGGCGCAAAAGCTAAACAGACCAATCGTTAGCCAACACTTCTCAGAAATCAAAAAAAATTATGACGAGCTTGAAATTATAACACACCCGCAAAGACTTTACAACATAGATGAAAAGGGATGTCGGTTGACTGTTCATAGTCAACAGACTGTTCTAGCACAAAGAGGAGCTCGACGAGTCCATTTAATAGCGCCAGAGCATGCTCAAAATGTCACGATCGCAATGTGTGTCAATGTTGTCGGGACCGCTATTCCACCGATGATAATATTTAAAGGACAGAGGCAGAAACCTGAATTCAGTGACAATTTACCCGCGGGGAGTTTCGTGAAGATGTCAGCAAAAGGGAGCATGACAACTGAACTATTCTTGGAGTTCATTAAACATTTGGCAAAATATAAGACTCAAGGAAAAATTTTGTTGATCTTCGATGGAGCGTCATCGCACTTAGATTACACGATCGTTGAGGAAGCAGACCGGCATGACATAGTCCTTTATTGTCTCCCGAGTAATACTACGCACGAGCTGCAACCTCTGGACAAATCTGTGAATAAGTCGTTTGAACATTATTGGGATCAAGAGGTTTTAAGATACATGTACCATAATCCTGAAAGACGCATAGCGAAAACCAGTTTTAATTCAATTTTCACAAAGGTGTGGTGGTCACAGTGTTTGACTCACGACAATATAGTAAACGGTTTTCGAGCTACGGGCTTGTACCCTTTCAACCCTGACATATTACCTGACGAGGCATTTGCTCCATCAATTTTAACAGAGCTGCCTCCACCAACAGAACCCAGCGCTTTAGTAGGCTCAGACACAGATCATCCAGATAATTATACTGTCAATCAGCCAGAAGAACAGCTTCGAAACGAGGATGATTCTCAATCTCATTTAGAGCAAGTTCCTGATTTACCCGAGAAAAGTCCTGCTCAAAGCGCCATGGATCTAAATAATTTGTCAGTCTTAACTAACCAAGAGCATGAAGACACTATTCAATCATCTGAAAAGATCTTGAATGATGTAGAAACAACACCAAATTATTAGAAGGCACAAATCATTGTTACTCCGACCCAGTCACCAAAACCATCCACTTCAGGATTTCACAGGGCTCCTATATATCGTCGTCCAATAATTTACAGCTCAGGATCCGAGACAGACTCTGAAACAAATATTGAATTGCAGATAACACAACTGGCATTAAACAAATCATCACTGGCCATGGATAATATATATGGTTCTGAAGAAAATATCGAAGACAGCGATGATTTTGGTTCTGATGACAACGTACCTTTGGCGAACCTCAAAGACAATAAATTTAGGTCTCCTTTTCAAGAACTACTGCCAACGCCAAACTACGCTGTGACAAAGAATAAACCTAGGAGAAAAGCTATCAATTATAAAGGCCAACGAGTCACCAAAGATCTGTTTAAGGAACAAGAAACATTGAAAGAAAATAAGTTGACAAAGAAAAGAAAACACAAAGAATCAGAGAAGAAGACTGAAAATGAAAAAAAGAATTTTTTTTTACTGTCAAAACTGTGATGAATAAGTATAGTTCCCAAAGGTAAATTGTAAATGTGTGTATAATGGTAAATTCTTAGTGGTTGAAGTACGGTAACTTCTAAATTAATTTAATTCCAACAGTTCCTAATCAAAAGTCTGATTTAGAATATGTTATTACTAGTCTTAGTATAAGAAATTTTGTGAACTTAATAAGTGGCCTTATTACCCCCTGGGGGATAAAAAGGCCCATTGTTATTATCTCTTATGATTATGTGAAGAAAACATTTTTATTTGTTCTATTAGCTGAAAAGTGCCATAAACGTTATGTTTCGTTGATTATTTCATAAGAAAATAAAAAAATATTTTTGGGCCTTAATTTACTACTTAGTTTAATAAAGCCCACGGTAAGTGTTTTTAAAAATGGTTATGTTTCTTTCCATACTGATTTTTGTATTACTATTAACCTTTTATTTTAATCGCAAATAAATAAACATTCATATGAACTAGACTTCTTTAATTTTTTTACAATAATTTCTGAGTTATTTGGTTTTTGACGATTTAAAAAAAAAAACGTAAGTGATGCCATAGTATAAAATAGGGCAAAACATTAAAAATAAATAGTTTTATACCTGCAAGGATAAAACGGCCAACGTTGCGATTCCAGAGATAGCTTAATTTTTCATGCCAGTCCCATACATTTTTTTATTTAAAAAAATATAAATCTTTCATTTGTAGACGCAATTGCTTCATACGACATTTTATAGTATAGTAATGATCAGCAGAATCCATTTCTAGCCAAAAAAAGGACCCTTCGAAATTTAGGTCTCTATGTCTATGAAAGACGATTTTCAGCCCACCGTGTGCCGCCGCCCTTGCACCTCCAACTCCAAGGTTCTTTCACTGAAGCGTTGCCGTTGAAGGGTTACCGCACTTGAGAGATCGCGTTTTAGAGATTTGATAAATTATACTTCACTTGATAAATTTAGGCTGATTTATTCTTACACGTTACGTTACAATTATTACTTATTATTTAATTATTTTAGAATACTAAGATACGCTTTAGGGATGGAGACTATGCGTATGAGGAGCCCGGGGATCGAATGCTGCATAAAGTCTACCACAACGCTTTTATATTACTGTGAACACGGATCCTGTAATGAGTAGGCGTTTTTCTCAGTTACTTGGTAACAATAGCAAATTTTATTGCTTCCTAAAATGAAATAAAACTATAAATAAGGGTATTATTCGCACTAAGTGTGACTGATTCTGAAATTTATGAGGTATTTCTAATTTTTACGACTAGTTCACGGATGTAGAGCCAGTCGCAAAAGGTAATAAATTATATTTTTATGTCGAAATAATCCTATGGTTACAATGTAACAAATTCTTATCGCACAGGTGTACGTGCTTACTGTTAATGTAACTAGTTATCTAATATTTTGACTTTTTTAAAGTGTTATCATTAAGTTTAGCTATGTGATATCATATACAGTTGTATTTTTATAAAGTAATACATATTTAACCTTTTAAAACGGTTGTTGTTATGAGTGTAAACATAATATCTGCTATTATTACAATTTCAAACATGGCACCTGTGGGGTACAAGCGGACGGGGTGATTTCGACTATCTGTTTGTAAAAATGTAGGTATTGCGGTCATTTGTTTTATTCTTTTGTCTAATAACTTTTTTTTTTTTTTTTACAAAACTTGAGCGTCAAGTCAACATGCCGCGAACATATGTTAGAATGTCAAATAGGCTTCTGTGGTCGGAGTCAGACATGCTTTTAGCCATAAACGCAGTGCTGGAAGGCAGAATGGGATATCTTTTAGCGTCACACCATATAGCGTACCTAAAAGTTCCTTAGAAGATCGTGTAAAGAAGATTAAAGCTGGAAAATCCAAAGACGAAGTGTTTCGAAGGTGCCCTACTACTGCCAAATGCGTCTTCACTGATGAGCTGGAAGGTATGCTAGTTGAAAATATCAAAGTTATGGAATCTCGACTATTTGGTTTGACTAAAACAGATTTGCGACTTTTGGCGTTCCAATTGGCTGAAAGAAACAATTTGAACCATCCTTTTAATAAGGAAACTGGTCTCGCTGGCTTAGATTGGGTTAGTGGATTTCTGAAAAGACATTCTGAATTGTTACTAAGATCGCCTGAAGCTACCTCAGCTGCAAGAGCAATGGGCTTTAATAGAGTTGTAGTGTCATCGTTTTTTAATCATTTGGATACACTTTATGCTAAGCACGCTTTCAATTCCACGCGAATTTATAACATGGATTAGACAGGATTGACCTCTGTACCAAAAAAGATAGGAAAAATTATATCGGTGAAAGGTAAAAAACAAGTTGGTGCCCTAGCTTCCGCTGAACGAGGACAGTTGGTAACAGCAGTGCTTTGCTTTTCTGCAGCTGGACATTATGTTCCATCTCTTATGATTTTTCTTCGCGTACGAATGAAGAGTGAGCTTTTGGATGGTGCACCACCAGGCACAGTAGCTGTATGCCATTCAAGTGGATGGATGCAACAACATATTTTCACTGAATGGATGCGTCATTTTATCGGCCATGTCAAACCAACCAATGAAGATCCTGTGCTTCTCATATTAGATGGTCACGCCACTCACACCAAGAACCTAGAAGCTATTGAGTTAGCTCGTGCTCATGGTGTAATAATGCTCTGCTTGCCACCTCACTTCACGCATCGTTTACAGCCACTTGATGTTGGTTTTATGGGATCTTTGAGCACATTTTACTCGCAAGAAGTCCAATTATGGCTTCGTTATAATCCAGGACGTGTTATCACACAATTTCAAATGGCATCTTTGTTTGGAACTGCTTATAATCGTGCCGCTACAATGCAAAATGCAGTGTCTGCTTTTACTAAAACCGGAATTTGCCCTCGGAACTTCATCCCCGCTGTTACGTTTGCCGACGAACTTACGTGCAAACAATAAAAAAAATCCGGGTAGTACCAACAAGTATATTTAGATAGAAATATTATAAGTAGATGTATGGGGTGGTTCGAGCCTATCTCACTCTCTTATTACACCGCCTGGCGGAATACCAAACGCTACGCTCCTAAGTAGTGCAGGGTAGGCAGCAGCGGTTCGGCGAACTTCCGTAGCCAAGTTGTAGCCAAGGTGACAGTAACCAGGCGACAGTAGGGGTGAACTTAAACCCTGGAATTCAGGTATAAGGGTGGGCAATCAGTATTGTCCAAAATCCCACCGTGACTGCAACATGAAATAGCGTGAAGCGAATGTTTCCACCAATAAATTAACGATTATCCAAGATGATGCAGTCACGGTTTAAAGCGAAGCGGAAGGACTTACAAAGAACAAAGTCCGTAATACATTTCACCACAAAATCTAGATACGAAATTATGTAGGTACCTTGTTAACAATGAGAATGATGCAGCAATTATGATTCTAGTTCGTACAGCTAAAATTATACAACAAACTTAAGGAAGAGTATTTTACAGGTTCAGAGCTAGAAGTATATCATTGCGAATGTAATCTCACTCTGCTAAGCCGCGGAATAACCATAATCGACATCTAAATAATAAATGCACAACTTACCCGATCACAGGGTTAAATCACTCACTTAATTTACTCACTATTAAATAGAGTAGGATAGTAACCACTGAAGTGGTTAAATGAAATTATTACTTAGAAATATAGTAGGCGGTAGGTATAATTACAAAACGGATAATATTTAGTTTAGCGAGCGTGCCTCTAGCTTACACGGGGCTCACAGCGCGGAGTGATGCGCCGGCGCAGTTAGATGGCCGCGGCATCAGGACGTCGTTCACTCGCACCGCCGCACAGTGGGCTGGGATTACAAGGTTGGGTGTTAAGAGATCAGATGTATTTTTTTGGTATCTAGGCATAAATTTAAAACGTTTTTATTCTTTGACTTTTTTTAATTTAACGAGTACTTTCGGAGATATAGCCATATCAAATTTGTATGAAGAGTCATGTTATTTTAGTTAAGCAATTTATTCCAATTAAATTGAAATTTAAAATAATGTATACTAAACGGCCTGAAAACCTCAATACCTACTTAGTTCTTAAAAAAAAAACAATGTTCGACATTTTCCACCACCATAGGCAGGTATGACGTAATTTGTTTTGAGACTTATTTCCGGGAATCAAGGGATAAGAGTGCGCGAGCGCAACAACAAGTTATGACGTGTCGTAACGTGATTGGTACAATGATAGGGTACCTACGGAATGTTCGGTTGCATTCAAAAGTACTTCAGTGTTCTATTACCCACCATAATAGACGCACTACCCCCACACATTCATTACTTACTTATTTGTTATTTTGTATTTGTGAAAATGTTTGAAAATTTAGTGACAAACCTTGATCTTTTCGTTATTTTAAAAAACAGTGGCAGTATTAAAAATAATGACAGTTTGTGTAGTGAGATAAGATCTAAATTTTTAGTCGAATTAAGTGATGATCACGAAAAGACCTTAAAGTTGTTTTGTGCAAAATTTTGTTATAATTTAAATAGAAGATGGGAAAACGCTTATCGTAAAGAAAATATATTCAGAACTAAAAATAGTGAATGGTTACAAGAAAACATAATATGGCCAGACATTATTAAGTGTTTAATAGGCAGTAATCAAGATCAACCAGTACCGAGTACATCAACTCAGTATGTATCACCATCAAAAGTTTCTGTCGGTGTCTCCACCGAACAAACCCCAAGAAAACCTTTTTGTGAATTAGCGCCTAAACAGAAAAAAAGACGTGCAGAAAACTTTCATTTGTCTTCGGACGAAATAAAATATGCATATTTTGAGCAGTTGAAAGCGGATGGGAATGAGGAGGTTGCTAAAATACTAGAACATTTACTAAAGAATCCCCTAGATGTAAAAAAAGTTAAAAAGTGCATATCTGTTAAAGAAACAAAACCTGTGTTTTCTCCGGATGAGGCTTTAGGGTTATTTTTATCACTTAAGCTGACCAAGTGGCAATACAATACTTTAAGAAAAAATGTTAACGAAAAAGACAGTAATATATTTCCATCTTATTATCAAGTGCAACATGCGAAACAGAAATGCTATCCACCAAAAGATGCTATTACAGTGACAGAAACCTCAGCTAAAATAAAGTTACAAGCTCTATTGGATATAACGACAACAAGAATAATGACGTCACTCGTCATAGATAGTGGTTGTAAAGAATTTACACTAATCAGTAAGTGGGGATTTGACGGTGCTTCTAATCAAGCCAATTACAAACAAAAAATGCAAACAGACGATGAACAAGAAAGTCAACTTGACGATTCAAGCATATTTATGGGTAGTTTAGTGCCAATAAAATTAGTGTGCGGCGAAAAAGTTATCTGGCAAAACGATTCACCAAATTCATCTTACTGATGTCGTCCAATCTTTTTCGAATTTGTGAAAGAAAATAAAATAACGATATTGCGGGAAAAAAGTGCTATTGAGGAAGAGATTGTAAATTTAGTGAAAACAGAAGTTGGAGAAATAAAAATTTCACACTCTTTATTAATGACTATGATAGACGGAAAAGCAACATCAATTTTATGTGATACTTCATCTCAGAGATGCGACATTTGTAAAGCCACTCCAACAGAGATGAATAATTTGCCCTTAATTGCATCAAAACCGACTGATCCAGATCTCTGTAAATACGGATTGTCATCATTGCATACCTGGATACGAATGATGGAATGCATTCTGCATATAGCCTACAGATTAACGATACAGACATGGACAGTAAAGGGAGACAACAAGTGCATCATGGAAAGAAGAAAGAAAGACATACAAGACGCTTTTAAAAATAGAATGGGACTTCTGATTGATGTTGTTAAACAAGGGCACGGCTCCACGAATGACGGAAATACTGCTAGAAGATTTTTTGCATATCCAAACATGACTGCTGAGATAACTGGTGTTAGTGAAGAATTAATAAGGCGATTTGCAATCATTTTAGAGGCAATTTCATCAGGTTACCACATTGACACAGCGAAATTTCACGAATATGCTCAAGTGACCATGCAACTGTATTTGGAATTATATAGCTGGTATTATATGCCTTCAAGTGTTCAAAAAGTTCTTATGCATGGTGCAGCTATTATTGAAAGTTTTGGTCTAATACCAATTGGAAAGCTATCTGAAGAAGCTGCTGAAGCTAGAAATAAAGACTTTCGTAGATACCGCCAACACCATTCCAGGAAATGCAGTAGAAAAACTACAAATGAAGACATTTTAAATAATTTATTGACCAGCTCTGATCCACTCATCTCAGCGAAACGTCACAAACTTCGCAGAAAACATAAAACTTTGTCAGTAGAAGCACAAAGTTTATTAATAATTGAACAAGCGGAAACATTTGATGATGACGAATACGAAAATTTTGCATTCGTTAATGTGGATACCCTTGACAGTGATTAGATTAAAACAGTGCAGTGGCCAGTAGTGATTGTGATTTTTACTTATTTATTTATTTTATTAGTCCTTAGTGGATTAGGCCTAAAGGGGAGACCACTACATAAAAAAAACGCGCCTAGTTCTTAACCTCTATGGTGGTGTGGAATAGAGAACAAAATTTGAAATTGCGACCAAATCGCAGAAAATCGCAACCCGAGAATAGGCGCTAAAATAGGACAAATATACGTACTATGCATACGTAGAGTCAATTCTTTGAGAAAATTTGAGAATTTCGAGATTTTCACATTTTTTTCTTTTGCTTCATACAAAAATTACTTTGGATATTTATAACTCTGGAAATACTAAGTTATCTGAACGACCCTCATAGAAATAATTACTTATAATCGATAGAAAAATCCAACACAATATTTAAAATTTCAGAAAAAGAAACTTTTTTTTTTTAAATGCTAAGTCCTTTACCGGCCCGTTTCAGCCCACTGTGCGCCGGCGCCGCGCAGCCTGCTATTAGGGGTAGGTACGTAATACATTACAGCTGTGTGCGTGGATTGTAGGCAGCGGGCGCCGCGCCACATCCAATGGGCGGATAACGTGTCTAGGCATGTTTTACCGCTTAGTGTTTGTCGCGGGCGGTGCTGATGGTATTAATAAGTAATAAAACAGTTACCTCAAACGATCAAAAATTTATTATAAAAAGGGTCGTTGGTCTAAAAGCCCGTCATTAAATTTCTTTTGCTCTGTGGAGGTAGGCGCATTTTTGTACTCCCCTGACTTCGACGCGTGACGATGACACGGAGGCCGAGGAGGTGGCGCTTGTAAGATAGGAGCAGAAGATGTCGAATCCAGGTGATTGGTGTTCGTCAGGTGACTGCTGAATTTCAATTACCCAGCGGTAGATCAACCAGGCTTTGTACCCGGGACTTTGGACCCTGGAATTGACGTCCATAAAAATAAATAATGGTCCTCTATTTGACCTCTCCTGACTGTGAGCACGGTGGAAGCGTAAGCGTGAAGCGGAAGTACTAATGCGCTTAAGGCGAGTGTGTGCAAGGGTCACAGTCAGAATCGGAGTTTACAATTATGTAGTGTGAAGCACTATAGTTTTAAATTAATATTGTTTTATGCTGATATTATAATGTAGGCACGTAGAAAGCATAGCTAAATACAAAAAAAATATATATTATTCTGGAACAATGACAATGATGTGACAAAAAAAATGGTGAGTCAGTCAATGGCCGCAACCAGCATGATTTAGCAAAAAAATGAACTTGTCAACACTTACCCAATACGGGGTTAACACTGAATTTATTTTTAAATATAATAAATATAGAAGTGATATTTGCGTCCGACTAATATATGAGACTACACGTATGACGACACGCGCTGAGTACTGATAGTGCTACTACGGAGCGCGTGAACGTGCGCCTCAACTGAGAACAATGTTGGACTGCCAGCTGTTCAGGACGCGGCTCTGGTTCCGAAACCCGAGTGCTGCGTCCGCGCACCAGCATTCATTCGAGTGGGGAACTATCTACCGTTAGGCGAGTGAGACAAGGCACTGCACTGGCACAATAAGCTAAGCGAACGAGTTTGGGCCATATAACAGTGACGTGATGTAATATTATTGTGTACTTAGTTAACTAGTTATAATTATTTAATTTTTAAGTTAAAGGCTAAGTAATATAGGTTGCTAATAATTTGTAATTTGTAAATATTGATTTAATTTAATTTGCTAATAGCTTGTAAATATTGTATTATATTAGGTTATGTTATTGTCTAAACAATGGAACGTTGAAAATAAGTATACAACGTTACAATACCCCCGCGCTCAGTCAAGGATTTTACTATTTCTGAAAATTGTAAAATCCGCATTAGAACAGTAATGTGAAGCTATCTGTTTATCCTAACAAAATCTCTTTCATACATCTCGCAATCATAAAACAAGCAGCAGCTACTGCGTTATTAAAACTAAAGTAACTGACGCATAATTACATAAGGTTTAGGTATCTAGTTTCTTGTGTACTAGATACCTTACAAATAGACGTTCCAATTAAAGGTGGAAATAAAGAGAGAGGGATTAGAATTTAACATTAGAATTTAAAAAAAAATGACGTTACTATGCAGAATTATAATCTTATTTCCTTAATATATTTTGACCTACTAATTTCAAATCTTTAATGTGCCAAGAACCTAAATTTTTGCCAGACATGTCTTGAAGCACGTAGACTAAAGGGGACTTTTTCTCTATAATCTTGGCTTTGATAAATTTTGGAGCCAACTTTTTACAAAACCGGTTTTCTTTATCACTTAAGAAGTAAGCGCGTTTCATGACAACGTCTCCAACATTAAATTCTGCAAACTTACGACGCAGATTATAATGTGAAGTATTCTTTACATGAGCTTGCCATAACTTTGCCTGCACGTTGTCGAAGATAGTGGCCATGCAACCTAGGTTGGCTGCGTATAAGTCTCGTGGCAAGAATAGAATTTCGTCACCAAGGTCGTTGTCAACGTAATGGGAACCACATGTTACAAGTTCACGGCCAAAAACCAAGAATGAGGGAGTAAAACCTGTGGCTTCGTTTACGGAGTTATTAATTGCAAACTGAACTTTAGGAATGAACAAATCCCATGATCTATGATCATCATCGACGTAGGTAGATATACACGTAATGATGGTTCTGTTATACCTTTCAACCAAATTTACCTGAGGGGTATACTTAGGTGTAAAATATACATTTGGTATATTATATTTCTTAAAGAATGCTTCAGCTACCTTTCCAGTAAACTGAGTACCATTGTCCATTAATACAGTTTGGGGAATGCCGTGGGTTAAGAACACTGAATCTTCTAATATCTTAGTTATGATATCTGAAGTGGCCTTTTTAATCGGAAAAATTAAACAAAATTTTGAAAAACAGCAAGTTACAACCAGAATATAATTGTACTGCTTCTTTGAAGTTGGAAGAGGTCCCATAAGATCAATAGAGATCATCTGAAATGGTCGTGAACAATGTTTCGGCCGACCCATTTCTCCTAATATTTGGTGATTTTGAGACTTATATGCTAAACATTTATCACAAGTACTAATGAAATTAACGACATCTTGGTACATGCCAGGCCAGTAATAACGTAAGGCTAGACGACGATACGTTTTAAAAATGCCCATATGACCAGCCGTAGGCTCGGAATGGTTTTCCTTGATTATTTTCTCATGGAATTCAGTAGGAACAACTTCCTTCCATGAGAATTCAGACGTAAGAACATGTTTGTTTTTGGATAATCTAAACAATGTATTATCCTTAATAATAAAATTAGGAAATTTAGAGGGGTCATTTAAACAACCATTGTAAATATTTTTGTACCAACAGTCTTTAGTGTCTGAAAAAGAGTTAGAAGTGCTGATGGCATTAACTGGAACGATTCTGGAAAGAGCGTCAGGGATAACGTTATCAATGCCTCGCCTATGTTTAATGACAAAATTGAAGGCTGACAAACGTACACCCCAACGAGCTAAACGACCAGTAGGGTTACTTAAAGACAAGAACCATTTAAGAGCGCTATGATCGGTGTAAACTGTGAACTGCTGACCATTTTCAACGTAACAACGCCAATGTTCAAGGGCGGTTATGACGGCTAGGGTTTCGCGTTCAGTTATGCTGTAGTTCTTTTCAGCTGCGGTCAGTGATTTACTCATGTATGCAATTGGGTGTTCTTTGCCATCTATCGTCTGAGTAAGCATTGCACCGACACCATAACTACTAGCATCCGTATGCACTTCGAACGCTTTAGTGTAATCCGGACAGGATAAAACTGGTGCAGAAATCAGACACTCTTTTAGCCTCTGGAACGCAGAGTCGGCTTCAGGGGTCCACTTAAAAGAAGGACTGCCTTTCTTAGAGGACGTTAACTTATTTAAGGGCCCAGCTATGGTACTAAAATTTGGGACAAAACGCCTGTACCACGTTGCAGTTCCTAAGAAACGTTTGAGGTCCTTGCGACAATTAGGTGTCGGATAATTAAGAATAGCCTCAACCTTGGCTGGATCTGTACGTAAACCAGAGCCATCAACAACGTACCCCAGATATTTAAGCTGTGAGCTAAAAAATTTGCACTTCTCAAGGTTTATAGTTAAGTTTGCCTGTTTTAACTTGTCTAGTACACGTAAAAGAAGTGTTACGTGACTATTAAAGTCGTTAGAAATGATAATGACGTCATCCAAATATGCAAAAACCTTGAGGTCAAATTCAGAAAACAACAGGTCAACCAGTCGCTGCTGAGTAGCTGGTGCATTCGTGAGGCCAAACGCAGTTCGTTTGAAATGAAACGTGCCTCTACCAGGAACATAAAAAGCCGTCTTATCGCGGTCCTCGGGAACAATCGGAATCTGCCAGAATGCCTTAGATAAATCGATGCTAGATAAGTAGCGTGCGTCTCGCAGATTATCGAGGATCTCGGAGATATAAGGGAGATTATATGCATCGCGTTTGGTGACAGAGTTCAGCTTACGACTATCAAGACAAAACCGGGGCTGGCCGTTTTTCTTGGTCACTATTAGAACAGGAGATGACCACGCGCTCTCGCAAGGCTCGATCACGTCGAGTGAAAGCATCTCGTCAACCTGTTCAACCAAGATACGCTGCTTCTCTGGCGACAAACGGTAATACCTCTGACGAATCGGATCAGAGTCGCCTGTGTCGATGCGATGTGTGATAAGACTTGTAACACCTAGGCCCTTGCGCTGATAAGAAATGTCCTCAAACTGTTTAATAACATTATCAGCTAACTGTTTTTGTGATTCCTTGAGGTTCATATAGCCTTGTATGAAAGTTTTATGAGAAGAAGAAGTGTCTAAAGAACAATTGTTTGTTTTGGTCATGGTAATACTACCAACATACTTTGGACATAATTTAAACTTTCGCCAGAAATCAATTCCTAATATGAGATTTCTTTTGATATCAGGGATAGCAAAAGCTTTTAAAATGTGGAGTTGGTTTTCAAAATTAATGGGAATATTAATATAGCCTAAGCTTCTTACATTTTGACCTCCCGCTGCTGTTACTGTAATACAGTCTGCTTTAACAAGTGGCAAGCCATAACTTTCTAGCACTGTATGAGCTCCATTTCCCAAGATTGTGACAGCAGAGCCGGAATCTAGAAGTCCCGAAACGGTTAAATCATTGATCTGAACAGAAACATAGGGTCTATCATCTAGATCACTTTTATCATCGAGAACTGTGTAGATGTTATACGTTTTAAAAAATAATGATATAGTTTGAAGCCAAGTATGCCAATCCTCGCTATCAAATTTATTATCAACACAATTCTCGGAAACTAGTTTTTTGGATTGGCTTGTTTATTCTTACTGCAGTTTGGACAGTCAGGTGTTTTAACGCCCGGACGACCACAAGTAAAACATACTACCTCATCCTTACTAGCAGTACACTGCCTAAGATTATGTGTATTATTACGACAACGAGGGCAGTAACGTTTATTAGAAATAGAATCCGACGGTTCAACAACATTAATACAATTAGGAACTGTATTATTATTATTTGTTTTATTAAAATTATTATTTTGTTTATGACTAAAGTTTTTACTAATAGTGTTGCTATTATTGAATTTAAATTTTGAATAAATTTTGCTACTCGAGTGTCCAGAATATGCAAACTCAGGTGCTAAGGTATCGGAAGACGGTTTTGGAGGTTCCCTAAATTGAGAAAATCGAGATTGAATGCCTTCATAATTTCTACACACTGATCGCAATTGATCAATAGTCTTAATCTCCGGGGCTGAAGAAAGCGTGTTAGCGTAGATAGGACGAATGTTATGGAGAATGATTTCCAGTTTATCTTCCTCTGATAATTTTTTCGTTAGGCGAGAAAAAAGTCCAGACATAATGGAAAGGTAAATAACGATGTTCTCCGTTTCCCCCTGTGTTCGAGACCTGATCTCGGAAAGCAGTCTGTAATCATAATCAGACTGGTCGAAATCACGTCTCAATGCCACTGTGAGATCGCTCCAACTCGAAACTGTGTCTTTAATGCTTCTGTACCAATGCAAAGCATCGCCGGTAAAAATTTCCGTGGCTGTTGTCAAGATTTTGTTGAAAGAAATGTTTTTTGCTTGACAAAACTCCTCGCTACGTTGAATGAAGGCTCGTACGCAAGATTTGCCATCATATTTTAATTTGGAAAATTTGTTAGCACCACCTTCACAAGTAACGTTGACATTAACAGGTGTTAAAAGATTAGAAGGTGAGCAATCACTAGTACTAGTGGCTAGGGGATCTATAGCTGTTTCATTAAGTGAATTAAGCTTTATTTTAGTTTTCTTGTAAAGGTTAACACATTGTTCGTAGTTATCTTTTAACGTTGAATCACATGCAATGCGGTTAAGCCGGTGATATAAATGATTCAATAAATTTTCGGTTCGTAGCAATGTGTTTTTGTCTACCGATGTAGATTCTAAATTGATGTTAACCTTTTCAAGAACATCTACAACACCATTTAAGTCATCAGCTGGTTCGAAAGGACTAGTGAGAATATCTTCAGAAGGAAACAATGGCCCACACTTTGCTATCTGCTTGCGCAGCTCTTGCACTGTGGCTGCCGGCGTTTCACCCCTAATAGTCACCTCGTACTCAAGCTCAGTCTTTTGAAGCGACATAAATTTTACTGGGTAAGCCATATTTAATTAATCCAACCATAAAATAAGTGAAAAGAAAGAAAATAAATTGGGTAAATGTTGACAAATTTCAAAAATGTGAAAAAATAATTAGATGTCCAACAAAATACTCCGTCTGTTACAATATGTAATTAAAATTTATATAACGTCTTGGTTGTTTTTTCACTAAGAAAGAGAAGAAAAAATAAGCACACTTAAAAAAAAAATTTGCAACTAAAAATAAAAATAAAGCACAAAAATAAATTTTGCAACTAATGTGTACGCAAATTCACAAAAGAAAAGAACGAAAAAAATAAATAAATTACAATACGTGTAAACTAAATGATGTTGCTGTCTATACCACTTTAAAAATAAACGTTAAAAAACAAAAATTAAAAAAAAAAATAATGCCTGTTTACAAAATTGTGTTGCTGACTGTACCACATTAACGAACAAACATCATTATAACAATTTAAATAACAAAAACAAAAAAAAATAATGATAATATGTGTAGGTGGTCGACTGTACTTATAGTGGTAACCTTCCAAGGAGTCCGAGTGTACTTACACATACATATTATTTTTTTTTTGAAACAATAATAATTTATCTTTATTTTGTTTTGCGTACACCTTAGTTACTATGCAACCAAAAGTAAAAATAAAAAAACGTTTCACAAAAAAAAAAGAAAACAAAGCACACAAAACACCTAAAACAACAGAATAGGTACCTCCACAGAAACAAAAAAAATAAGACCATAAAACCACGAATTGGGCGCCAGTGTCGCGGGCGGTGCTGATGGTATTAATAAGTAATAAAACAGTTACCTCAAACGATCAAAAATTTATTATAAAAAGGGTCGTTGGTCTAAAAGCCCGTCATTAAATTTCTTTTGCTCTGTGGAGGTAGGCGCATTTTTGTACTCCCCTGACTTCGACGCGTGACGATGACACGGAGGCCGAGGAGGTGGCGCTTGTAAGATAGGAGCAGAAGATGTCGAATCCAGGTGATTGGTGTTCGTCAGGTGACTGCTGAATTTCAATTACCCAGCGGTAGATCAACCAGGCTTTGTACCCGGGACTTTGGACCCTGGAATTGACGTCCATAAAAATAAATAATGGTCCTCTATTTGACCTCTCCTGACTGTGAGCACGGTGGAAGCGTAAGCGTGAAGCGGAAGTACTAATGCGCTTAAGGCGAGTGTGTGCAAGGGTCACAGTCAGAATCGGAGTTTACAATTATGTAGTGTGAAGCACTATAGTTTTAAATTAATATTGTTTTATGCTGATATTATAATGTAGGCACGTAGAAAGCATAGCTAAATACAAAAAAAATATATATTATTCTGGAACAATGACAATGATGTGACAAAAAAAATGGTGAGTCAGTCAATGGCCGCAACCAGCATGATTTAGCAAAAAAATGAACTTGTCAACACTTACCCAATACGGGGTTAACACTGAATTTATTTTTAAATATAATAAATATAGAAGTGATATTTGCGTCCGACTAATATATGAGACTACACGTATGACGACACGCGCTGAGTACTGATAGTGCTACTACGGAGCGCGTGAACGTGCGCCTCAACTGAGAACAATGTTGGACTGCCAGCTGTTCAGGACGCGGCTCTGGTTCCGAAACCCGAGTGCTGCGTCCGCGCACCAGCATTCATTCGAGTGGGGAACTATCTACCGTTAGGCGAGTGAGACAAGGCACTGCACTGGCACAATAAGCTAAGCGAACGAGTTTGGGCCATATAACAGTGACGTGATGTAATATTATTGTGTACTTAGTTAGCTAATATTTTAATAGGTTTCATTACTGATATAGAGTCTAAAATTTTCGGTTCCAAAACGACTACAAAATCATCGTGTATAAATTTTGAATAGATTCATAAAAATGAGTATTTATAACATCATATTTTATACATTGTTTAATTAATATACCAACTCCATTGTGCGCATTTATTGAATTTTTAAAAATAGAATTATATGCCAAAAAACTGGGAGTTTTACTGCTACTTTTTAGGAAGTCTCATTCAATAGGCATATATCAATATTTTGTTCAGTGAGGAATTTATTTAATAAAGGTTTTTTGCTCTGTAAGCTTTGTAGTTACACTGTGCTATACGTACATATGTATCCATGCAATCAAATTAAATTTGACAGTAAAATCTCTTTAATTCTTTTATTTGTTACAGGTACATTATCTCTATTGTAGGGTTTATGTATGATGGAGATATTCAATGAATGGTCGGTCACATTTTTATATAAATATTTTACTGGCCAGTTACACTTACTATAAATACATATTATAACTATGTACGACCTAACCGACTGGGTGCGGGAAGACGACTGCTGCGCCGCGCTAACACAGTAATGCGCCTGTATACAAATCGAATGCGTCAGCAGTGTCCCTACAGTATTCCCCCCTTTTAACAAAAAAATGATACATTTTTTAAACCATTTGAAATTAAAACATATGTATATAACAATAAAATAATTAACAAAATATTAGTGGTCGACAAAATATCTGACTCTACATTAAACAAAGTTATGAACAAAACAAGTGATCATGTTACATTATAGCTCGATTCTCATAATGCAAGATAAACAAAAAATACAATTCACAATGGTTGCTACGTGTACTTAGAACAATTAGGTATTATAATAGACTATGATTGATAAACTAACAACAAGGTACTTTTCTATTAAACCGACACTTTCGAATACCAAAAAATTACGCTTCACAAATCACGACACGAAAGCTGATCGTACGATAGGCACTATAACGATCCTCTGCCATGCGGTATCCACTATATATCCTGGTATGCTCTTCCTTGGTCGTGTCCGTGGTCTGACAGGTTGCGCCATCCACCACTTGGAGCGGAGTTCTGTCGACGCCTCCCAGCGTGATGCGTGTCATACGACGCGCACACTGTACCATAGAGTGTCGCCGCCGTGTCCCGTGTCATCCACTGTCGTCGGAATGTGCCGCATATGACCGCGTTACACTTCCACGACGTGTGCCAACTGCTGTAGAGCGTTCTCCCAAGATCATGATAATCGCCGGCTCGTGTCTCTTCACCTTGGATTGCTGATGTTGCAGTTAGGTCTTCAGCTCTTTTGGCCCCAGCGCAAAAAGAGCGAGTCGCCTCCCATGTTGCGTGTCCGGTTACCTCCTGGTGTTTCTTCTGTTGCCACGCTGCCCATGGGCGTTTTTGCCACGCTGTCCATGCGCGCGTGTTGCAACGCTTCGCTGTACTCGAGCGCGTGCTCCGATGGCCGGTATCATCGCCGAAAGTTGCGTGTTCTTTGTCGAAGGGTCACTCGGTGGAACGGTCTATCATTGTTAGCAATATTCATGGCTATTAAACATTTTAGGAGTATATTAGAAGGCCCGAGGCAGTGCCTGTGCAAAATATCACAGCGAAGACTGTAGCAAGAGTAGTTTTTGAGTGTTGGATATCTCGTTTTGGATGCCCTACGAAGCTTACAAGCGACCAAGGCAGACAATTTGAGAGTGATTTATTTAAAAAATTAATGAAGTATTTGGGCATAGATAAATTACGCACAACACCTTATCACCCGCAAAGCAATGGCATGGTCGAACGTTGGCATAGAGCACTGAAAGTGGCTCTCATGGCATGTTTACAATGCAACACTTCTTGGGTAGAGGAACTTCCAGTCGCGTTACTAGGTCTGCGGACAGCCATACGAAGTGATAGCGGAGTTAGTGCAGCGGAATTAACCTACGGTAAAACGATTCGATTACCAGGCGATTTTTACGATGAAACAAAAATACATACTTCGGTTCGGTATATTTACAGTCGCTTAGGGATGCTATTAATAAATTAAGGCCACGACCACCTAGTCATGGAAATACACGAGCATTGTTCGTATCGAATGATCTAGGTACATGTAAAAGTGTGTTCGTTAGGAATGATCTAATGCGTAAATCACTCTAACCCCCGTATGAAGGCCCGTACAGTGTTATTAAACGTTTAGGAAAAACTTTTATTATAAAAATAGATGATAAGGAGAGGTCTATTTCTATAGACAGGTTAAAACCTGCCTATGTAATCGAGGACGATAATTCCAGTAATAATAGTAGTTCTAAATTATATTTAGCGGATAAAAATGAGCGTAGTTCAAATAATAACGAGGCCACTTCCAGCGAAGTTTTACAGCCGAAAACAACGCGAAGTGGCCGAGTTATCAAAACACCGCTACGATTCGCATAAGCATAAAAAGAAACATGAATCTTATTTGTAATGCAATTATTGCAACACTCTTAAAGCCACATAATTAGCACCTTATATCCCTTAGAATAAGATACATTTTTGGTATCAAAATATGTTTGGAGTAATACAAATTAAATTATTATTTTTTTAGCGATGTATCAAATTTTGTATGTGCTTAGTAAGCTGTACCTAATTAAATAAGTTAAAATTACTTCTATTGAAACAGTATGTACTCAATACTTTCTCATTATTAAGTAGTCGTTACAATCACGCACAACTTTACCATGGGTTGGAATCAGAGCAAGGAGCAAAATACAAGCGCCAATGTGGGTGCTCAAATAATTAATAAGAATGTCCACGAAAAATTGGATAACATTGCGTGGATAGTCATAGCCCTCGCCGCAGTTATGTCCATTGGCGTCGGATATGCGGTGTGGCATCGCTGCAGGAGCTCGGCGAAAGGATGGATACGGAAGCAGATAGTCCATGTGCCCGACCCGAGAGTGGTCACGGTGCAAACTGTGCCTCAGCCTCAGCAGCAAGCAGCGGCGGCCAACTCGTACATGTAGTGAATGTGATGTGTTTTAGTGGCGTTAAGAGTATAAATATTCACCCGAAAATATTTTTTATTGTGGACACCAAGGTTTCATTTTTTCTTTAAAAGGGGGGAATGGTGTAGGGTTACAGTATATAATTGTTGTACATGTGAAGGTAATAGGATCCTTGCAGTTCACATATGCACAACAAGAACGTACGTACTACATATGTGTATGTGCAGAGGCGGCTGCGCCCGCCACATAAGTTTAGTCGCAATAAAATACAGCTTATAGCAACACGCCTCTTTTTCTGAGCTAAAAATCCTTTTCACATACCATCATAATATTATTCCCTAAATCTATTATTACTAAGATCTATTAAAGATTTAATCAGAGCAGTAATTATAATTTCATTGCCCACAATTTGTTCAGTATCTAATACATTGTGAGCTCTATTTGTACTATCATTGATTTTTAAAACTTTTGGCTTTTTTAAGGTGGGAAATTGTATGGGGTTTGAAATTGTAGGTGGTGGCATACTCACAGTAGTGGCATATGATCGGTTAAGACTGACATGTTTATTCTTCTTTTCTTGCATCTGCTCTCCTCTCCAAGCCTTTGCTGAATGGTTGAACTTAAGGCATTTGTAACATTGTACTAGAGGTGGGATATAACTGTGTACAGGGTATCTAAATAATTGTATGTAGACATACATTGGTACTGTAGTTGCTACAAATGTTACTGCTATGGTGCCTAATGGAGTCAGTTGCCCGTCAACTTTTCTCATAAAACGTTTCACTGAAACTACTTCAGAGTCACATGTAATGTTCTTGTATATCTCTTCATTAGACATTGATGTGAACACTCACAATGCCCTTAACATTTTCATTAAAAAGATTTGTTAGTAGAATTGGGTTTTTATTGCCTACTTTTTCTTGTTCTATGGATTCCACATAAACCACAAAATCACCACTATGGTTTGTGGGAAAAAGTCTTCTGTACAATGGTTTTTTATAAAGTTTATACATTTCTGTGGAGCCAGGTCCTAGCTTCCTTTTTTTCCATGTTCGACGGGGTCCTCCCCGTTGCTAGTTACACTCATATTGTATTTACATGATTTCTAATATGAAATTAAATATTTACACTAAAGTTTTATTATATTTACAACAAAAAAACTCAAATTTAAATTTTCAATGAATTTGAAAAGACCGCCTTGTTCTTTGACTTCTTCTTTTCTTCCTTTCACTTCCCGCCTAAAAGTCTTAGAGTTATAGAGTCAGATGTGTTGCAGCATTTGGTATCAGTACTACTCATAAAATCGTTTTTTTTTATTATTAATATAAAAATAGAATAAATAGGTTATACTTGATTGTTTAAATTAAAGTTTTTGTGCAACTGCATTAATTTATTTATGCAAAATTAACAATTAGTGCAACTATCAGACATTTCAAGCAAAAAAGTGGTAACACTGTCGTAAAAAGTTCTATGTTTGGCGGATAGATGGCACTTTTCACAACATAAAAAAATTATGTTCTACCTGGGCATGCCCAGACGTCAGCGGCGCGGCACCTGCCGCGCCATTCGCCCGCGCGCCTCGACCAGAGATGTGTGCGCGTCTCACTTAATATAAATAGCAATAAATTTGTTCAGTATCATAATGATGATCCTTTCATTTTATAATCAAAAATAATTGCAACTAACCAGCGACTATCGAAGCCGAAACATATGCTTTGTAACGATATCAAATTTGACCAGTTACAGTTCCGACGCAGCATTGCTCGTCATTACTTGCGCCAGGATAATGACCGACATTCTCGCCCAGCAGCCTCACTAGTGCCAAGTTTGCAATTTGATAACTTTGGTCACTTTCCACAGAAGTTGAAAAAACAACTGCGATGTACTGTTTGCCATAGTAAGGCTCGTTGGCAGTGCAAAAACACTTTGCATCGAGAAACCATGTTTCGAAAATTTTTATGCGAATGTGCCCAGTGTCCCCTTTTGAACACGGCATGTTATTTCTGACTAAATAAAAAAAAAACTACTTTTTCTTATGTGTTAATTTCAAACTCTTTATTCTTCACCAAATAATAAAAGTTATTTCATTTTCATGGGGCCTTGAGCGTAAATGGGTTAATGGAAAATATTCGTCGAGAAATCAGCTCAATTGAACCAAGTTTACTGCAGCGTGTGGCGCAAAACACAAGGATCCGTTTTGAACAGTGTGTTCAACTCGACGGAAGACACCTGGATGACATACTCTTTAAAAATTAAAATCCGCATTTCTATTCTAGCGTTCAGTGCTCTTAATAAAACTGTGTCAATTATTACGTTTTTTATTTAAGTTTGAAAATATAAATCTGCTACCAGACACCCTGTACAATAATAGGATGACAGAAATATACAACCCTGTAAGTAGGATCCGTTCAAAATTTCCGTTTTAAAACTTGATTTACTTACCGTTCTTACGTCTCACTTTGTTTGCCTCGAGCCTGACTGTACAGTGTATAATGGTACGTGTTTATGGTTGTTGAATGAAACTCGTTCTGACTCCATTATCTTGCGTGTAATATAATTTTAACAAAAAACGATGATATGCATTTTTACAAAAGATGTGAGAATAGTGCTGTAATACGAAAATAGTGCTGTCACCAGAATCATTGAAGTTTTTACCACAGACTTAATTGAATGATTTCGGTGAGCATTGTTCGTCTAGTTGCGCCTGAACATCCTCGGGGGCCTTGAAGGCATCAGCCTTCAATGAACTGTCGTCTGCAGGCTCCAACAGAGGGCAAAGGTATTTAATCCCTCGTCGATAAATTCCCGATGTGGTTTTGATGTCGGCGACGCGTGCTACCTCATCCTTGCCAGGATATAGTGCTGCTACTCGGCCCAATTTCCACTGCATCGGCGTGGTGCCTTCTTCCTTCAGAAGAACGAGTTCTCCTACTTGTAGCTGTCGATCCGGCGTACGCCATTTGTGTCGCTGTTGCAGCTCTGTTACGTACTCCAGCTGCCAGCGGTTCCAAAAATGCTGCCTTATCATTTCCAAGCGCTGGAATCGGTCAAGTCTTGTTACATTTTCATTGAGCAAGCTCGGTGATGGTAAAGATGTTAGAGATCGACCAATCAGGACTTGGGGTTAAGGGTTGGAAGTCATGAGGGCTAGAGGATAAAGGACATAAAGGTCTGCTATTTAGGATTGACTCTATCTGGCTAAAAAGAGTTGCCAACTCCTCAAAAGTGAGATGGGTGTTCCCCAAAATGCGCTTTAAATGGTGCTTTGCCGATTTCACACCCGCCTCCCATAAACCTCCGAAATGCGGTGCATAAGCCGGTTGGAATTTAAATTTTATCCCTTCTTCCGAGAGAAACCCAGTAACGTCAGTAGTCAGTCATTTAAAAAGTGACCAATTTCCCTAGAAGCTCCCAGAAAATTCCTGCCATTGTCACAAAAGATTTCCACTGGCTTTCCCCTGCGAGAGACAAAACGACGTAAGGATAATATGAAAGCGTCCGTAGACAACTCACTTACGGCTTCTAAATGCAAACATTTATATTTAAAACAAATGAAAATACACAGGTAACATTTTGTTATCTTGCAACCCCTTCCCTTACGATCTGTTATCAGAAAAGGTCCTGCAAAGTCGACGCCAGTGCTAGCAAAAGGGAAACCAGGGTTAACGCGTTGTTCTGGCAATGATCCCATGACAGGGGTGAGAGTTTTGCCGCTAGCTCTTCTGCATACCACACAATGCCTCACTGTGGTGCGAGCAAGGTCTCGGCCGGCTATAGGCCAAACATACTCTCTTATAGACGAAAGAAGCAGCTGCGGACCAGCATGAAGAAGTCGCAAGTGTTCCCGTTCGAACAACAATTTGGCAAGTCTGTGCCTCTTATGTAATAGCATAGAATGGCGCTTGTCGAAGGGATAGCAAGAAGATTCCAGACGTCCCCCTACTCTCAGAATGTTCTTGTCATCAAGGAACGGGCTTAAAGAAACGAAAGGATTCCCAGAAGGGAGAGTGCCACTGCCACGAATAATTTCAATCTCCTTGGGAAAGGTCTCCTGTTGAGATAAGCGGACCAAACCCTCAAAAGCAGCAGAGAGCTCTTCAGACTGCAAAACATCAAGATTCTTATTTAGAGGATTTTTACAGTTATTAATAAATCTAAGTATGTATGCAAATGTATGCTGTAACTTTCTTAATTTAGAATAGCGATTGAAATCAATAGTTGAATGTGATGTATTTAGGCCTGTGCCTTCCCTAATGTAGTTCAGGAGTTCAGGTTCCTAGTAAGTGTGAATAAAGTAGTCTGTTTCACTGGTACTGAATTATATTATAAGAAATAATTAATACAGCGAGACCGCGGCGCGACAAGTACGCGTGGTGCGTGGTGCGTAGGCTCTCGGTGACGGTGACCGACTGGTCACTCGCTCGTTCCAATGCGCGCCGCAGGCGTCGCAGTGTCTCGTCTCCCTCGTCCCGCGCCTATGCGTCACCATATACTCCCCGCGTTGAAGTTTCTTCAAGATCTGGAACTGGTAGTGGGCATATGGTATTAAACGCTCGACGAAGAATCCCCTTCTTGGTTTTTATGTCGGCGACCCGAACGACGCCGTCTTTGCCAGGGAGAATCCGGATGACGCGACCCAAGAGCCACATCAGCGGGGGTGACGCCTTGTCCTTTATGACGACCATGTCGCCTTGCTTCAGGTCCCCCCTTGACTGGTGCCATTTGGTTTTCTGTTGGAGTAACGTAACGTATTCGTTAGAAAAGCGGTTCCAGAAGTGTTGCTTTAATAGTTCGATCCGCTGGAAACGTTGCAGAGATGTGATTCTAGTAGTAGACGTGATCTCTTGATGAGGCACAGAGATTAGTGATCGCCCAATGAGAAAATGAGCCGGAGTAAGTGGGTACAAGTCAGACGGATCGTCTGATAAGGGAGTAAGAGGCCGGGAATTGAGAATTGCCTCGACCTGACTCAGTAAAGTAGACATCTCCTCAAATGTTAAATGCGTCAATTGTAGAACCCTACGTAAATGGTGTTTTGTCGACTTAACGGCTGATTCCCATAGACCGCCAAAATGCGGAGTGTAGGCTGGTATAAATGAAAAATTGATACCTTGTTCGGCTGTAACCTCTGATGATAGTGTGTGATTGAGGAGCCTGGACAACTCTTTGAACGTCCCTACGAAGGTAGTGCCATTGTCAGAGAAGATGTTCTGCGGCTTTCCTCTACGAGCTGTAAATCTATTCAAAGCAGCTATGAATGCTTCCTTAGTCAAGTCTGAGACAAGCTCCAAATGCACTGCTTTTGATGCTAGACAAATAAAAATGCAAATATATGATTTTGATAATCTTGAACCTCTACCCTTACGATCACTAACCATCACTGGCCCAGCATAATCTACACCTGTGTTGAGGAAAGGAAATTCGAGCTGCATGCGTTGTTTAGGTAAATTACCCATTATGGGTTGAATGGTTTGCCCTTTTAATCTGCAGCATTTCACACATAATCGAACTGTGCGCTTAGCCAGCATTGTACCACCTAAAACCCAATACTTTTGCCTAACTGTCGCTACTAATAGTCGTGGACCTGGATGTAAATACAACTTATGCGTCCATTCAAATATCATTTTAGATAAATTATGTTTACTACATAGGAGCATAGGGTGCTTTACATCATACTCGTAATGAGAATTGCCTAGTCTGCCACCTACCCGTATGACACCTGTGCTCGGCTCAATGAATGGTGATAATGGCAGAAGGCGATTTTTGTGTGGTAGGTTTTTGTTCGAAACAAGAAGCTGATATTCAGTAGGAAATGATATTTGTTGAGCGACTTTAACTAAAAACATTGTGGAATTATTCAGCTCTGATATAGTGAACGCACCTTTATGTTTACCTTTACGACAATTATTTATAAACCGAAAAACATGAGCGTATGACACGTTGTAAAATAGTAAATTTTGAATGATTTTGAATTAATAAATTAAATACATTTGATTCTGAATTATTATTGATATGAAATGAGCTTATAGTTTCTGGTATTACTGAATTGCATTCTTTGCTTGGATTATTTGGCCAATGTGACTTATCAGATGATAAAAATGCAGGCCCTGACCACCATTTAGAACAGATACCTAATTGTTCAGCACTCATGCCACGAGATACTAGGTCTGCCGGGTTATCCTTGGAAGAGACATAGCGCCACTCCGTCCCCGCGGAATCTTCCTGTATCTCGCAAACACGATGACGAACAAATGGCTGTAATTGTTCAGGTTGTGATTTAATCCAAGCTAATGTAATAGTGGAATCTGACCAGTAATAACAATTCTCATACTTTATGGTAATAGAAGCGATTACCTTTTTACAAAGTCTTGTCCCCAATAAAGCTGCACAAAGCTCTAGCCTTGGTATGGTCGTGGGTTTAATGGGAGCCACCTTACTTTTAGAAACTAAAAGACGAACATGGACTGTCCCACCGCTATCAACAGATCGACCATACACGCATGCACCATATGCGCTCTCTGAGGCATCTGTAAACGTATGAATTTGCACATTAATAGGATTATTATTGCCTATGAAGCATCTTGGAATGATAAAACTATTTAAATAAGACAATGATCTAACAAAATTACACCAAGACCTTTTTATTTGTGTCGGAACTTCCTCGTCCCAAGAACACTTATGTTTCCATAATTGTTGCATAATTATTTTTGCTTCAATTATGCATGGAGAAACTATACCAAGTGGGTCAAACACTTGGGCTATTGTTGATAAAATTGCACGTTTGTTAACAACACTGCGATTTTCCTCAATATTTATAGAGAATGTGAAACAGTCAGTAGCGCAATTCCAATTAAGTCCCAACGTTTTAGATAACTCATTTTCACTTAAGTTAACAAGCTGAGATGTGCTATCATTTTTACCTACAGCTTGTAAAATATGTTTGCTGTTGGAATGCCATTTTCTTAAGCTAAATTTAGCTGACTCCAAAGCATTTGTAATACCTTGACATAATTGGATAGTTTCACTAACAGAATCCTTACCGGTGAGCAAGTCATCAACATAAAAGTCATGACAGATGGCTCGCCTGACGTCATCATTGACTGATTCAAGACCAATTTGATTTAAACACCTAGTGGCTAAATATGGAGCTGATGCTGTTCCATAAGTAACCGTGTTTAGTGTGTAAGTTCTTAAAGGCTGTGACGGATCTGAACGCCATAGAATCTGTTGCAATGTACGCTGTGATTTTTCTACCTTAATCTGTCTGTACATTTTTTCTATGTCTGCGGTTACCACAAATTTATGTTGACGAAATCTTAATAAAATCGAAAGCAAATCATCCTGCACTGTGGGTCCCACTCTCTGTATATCATTGAATGATTTACCTGAAGTGGATGTAGCAGAGGCGTCAAAGACCACACGTAACTTTGTGGTTGAGCTAGATTCTCTCACTACACCATGATGCGGCAAGAAACAGGACACACGACTACTGGCAACACTGGTAGCCGGTTGTCAAAAAAAGTGCTCTGATTAAATTTAATTTAATTTAAACATAAATACTGATTAAATGTTATTTTATGTGAATGTAATTTACTCTAATTAACAACCACACCAATGTGTTAATTGTTAAGTGGAAGATTGTGTGGTATTTTTAACATAAATCAAGAAGATAACTTCTACCGGCTGTCAACCAGTCCACGGCATCAACGGACGGATTCGAATTTGAACTTTGATTTCGAAAATCAGCAGAATTTATCAATCCTGGGGAGTATTCTTCTTTTTATAATAACTAATTGTATACAGTGCTCAATTTCCCATAATTAACTAAATGTTCTGAGCTTCATCCACCACTCACTGTGCCTCTTTTGCTTTACAATATAGTTTTTTGCAATATCATTGTTTACAAATGTACATTATACATTAAATTTCAGTTCACAGACTTTCCATAAAAGTATTAATAATAGATTGAGAATATAAGTGCAGTTTACATTGTTATCTAATAAATAGTACCTACAAGTATTATATATTTTGTTATTTAGATTCACTATTGTTTTGATTTCTAAAATAATTACCTTTAAACTAAATAACAAAACAATAAAGTCAGAACTCATTCACTTATGAAGAGATCTCATTTTTCACTATAATAATTAGTTAAATTCTTTTACTTTCCAGTATTTTAGCTTACTTACTACATTGCACCCCTTTTTCTGTATCTCAATTTTATCTTTCTTTATTTCTTACTATTCAGCTGTCTATTTTCACATTCCAGGTGACTGGAATCATATAGTGGAAAATGATGACCCGCAATGCAATTGCAAGGGATATGGAGGTCAAATTGAGAGCAACCCTTAAGGAATTAGACTCTTCCAAACGCCTATGTGAACAACTTCTTCAAGAAAGGGAGGACAGTGAAGTGGAGGTCAAGAACATTATTGACAAGAACACTCTGCTCAAAAATGACCTGGCTGAGCTGCATATACAGCACATGGACTTGCTTGACCAACACAACAAGTTACAACAACAAGTGTCAAATTTTCAAGACTGTACAGACACACATGTGTTGGCTTTGAAACGGATTTCACAGTTAGAATATGAATTGTCCGATGCCCATAACAAAATACTTGACATGGAGTCGGTTAATGCCAACATACAGACTGCTCACACCCAAAGTCTGTTTAATGAGTTGGTTGGTCACAGCGGGTTCAGTACTGGGTGTGAGCCAGCCGTGACAATTGATTTGACTGGTGATGATACTACATCCACATGCCCTATGTTATTTAGTCATAATAAGTTAAAAAAATATATTAAAATTAAGAGATTTATGAAAAGGTGCCATAAAACCATTAGAAAACAAAATTTATGGAAATTAAATATAGGCCTAAGAAAGGAACGCATCAATTTATTAAAAGAATTGAACACATGCACCAGTGAATTAGAACACAGTAGGGCCATGTATGACCTTGATACCAAGGGCTTGCAGGAAGAGTTATTCCTCAGGGAGAAATTATTGTCTGATATTTTTAGTAAATATGAGACTGCTCAACAAGAACTGAGCAAACACATGTTGGAGGCAGGGGAGTTGGTGGACTTGGTTAGGTACAATGCTGAGAGATATGAGTCATTGACCAACAATCTTTTATGCACCTGTGCCTGCCCCCCACCAGCTCCCAAGTCCCAACCTGCTGTACCTGTACCTTCACCTATAGTAGCTCAGCCAGTGGCAAGCGGTGTCAATATTACTATTACTAAACACAAAACGGTCATTTTCACAGATCAATTGGGATCTGGTTTTGGTTCATTAATACAGAACAACCTGTCCCAAGGTGTAAGAAATTATTGCTATCCTAATAGAAAATTAAATGCAATTATAAAGGATATTATAAATAAACCTATAGATGATCACACATCCTTGGTCTTATTGTTAGGCAATAGTTCAAGTGTTAAAAAAAAGGACATTGTGGATGGTATAGACACCTTATTAAAATTAAATGTTGGAAAAATAATTTTATGTGCATTTCCCTACTCTAATTCTTTTACAGACTACCAAAATACTTGTATTTATAAATTAAATAACACAATGCACTTGTTGACATGTCGTCATAGTGACAAATTAATGTATTTTGACACAAACAAATTTGTTAGTGGATTTCAATTGACACAGGAAGCTATGTTTCTGCCTAAGAAATACAAGTGTTTAATCGCTACATTGATAGCTCACAATATTAATTTAATCTCACATGACAGGCCGATGGTATCTAGTTGTACTGATAACATTGGTGGCAAAACGAAGGAGTGTCCCTTTTTGCAATTCATGACGCCTGGTGCCCTCACCAGCAAGGTGAACTATTGTTCACAGATGGGGAGACGTACGGGAAGTACGGCCTTGCCAACTAGTTCTGACACTAGCGTTGTGGATCTTACTCCGGATCATAGTTTAAACTAGTCAATAAGACAACAGAAGATAATAGCAATAATAAAATAATAAAATCTTCTGGCATATTAAAATACTCTGATACAAAGGAAAGTAATCTGAATAATTTGAAAATATGTCATCAGAATATTCAAGGATTCTCTTCCAAAATGTTAGAAGTTGAACTTTTCTTGGAAAAATATAAATTTGACATTATTTGTATAACGGAACACTGGTTAAAAGAATACCAGATGGCAATCAATTATGAAAATTATTTTGTAGCTAGTTGTTTCAACCGAAAGTCTATGATACACGGTGGTTCGCTTATATTAGTTAAAAACTCGTTGAAAGCAAAAGGACGTAAGGATATAGTCTCGAGGTCGGTTGAACATTGTACTGAAATCTCTTGTGTTGAGCTGGATAAGCATATTGTATTATGTGTATATAGACCTCCAAATAGCCAAAATTTTGCCACTTTTGAATCCATAATGGAGGACGTACTTAAAATACTTTCAGATTCGAACAAATCTATAATTGTGTGTGGCGACTTTAACGTTAATATTTTAGAGGATAATATAATTACTTCCAAATTACTGTGTTTATTTAAATCTTTTAACTTAATTAATGTATTTTTGGAACCTACTAGAGTTACGTCGACATCTGCAACTTGCATTGATAATGTTTTCTGCAACTGTGATTACTTTGAAGAGGCTATCATAAACTGTCTCTCATCTGATCACAGTGGACAAACCGTCACATTTAATACTAGTATACATGCAAGTAAAATACAAATTAAGTCTAGGCATATAACGTTAGATAAATTAGAAAAATATAACAATTCATTAATTAGTAAATTAGCTGTTCAAAAAAGATTTAACAATTGCGATGGACATTACTCGCATTTTTTTTCTATTGTGAGAAATGAATTCGATAGATTTTTCAAAGTAAAATCAAAAACTATTAACTGTAGATATAAGTTTAGTGATTGGGCTACTACAGGTATTCGTAAAAGCAGGGAACGTTTATTTGAATTGTACGGGTTAAAGTGCTATAACAAAAGTGAAAACTTTATTCAGTATGTAAATATATATTCAAAAACTTTTAAAAAGGTATGTCAAATAGCAAAATCTCAGTATATAAGTAAAAAAATTAAATGTGCCGATAATAAGATCAAAACCACTTGGAATATAATTAACGCCGAAAGTGGTAAATCGAAATTAGATGGGAATAAAAATGTCGCTCTTCAAACAGTACGCGGTCTCATAAACGCAGATTCCGAAGTAGCCCAAGAATTTGAGACATTTTTTACCAATATTCCCTGGAAGATCACTGAATCTTTAAACTCGTCACCTGCACATTCGGCTGCTTTATTGAAACAAAATGTAGCTACCTGTCCTGTAACGTTCAGATTTAAGCATGTAAGCCCCAATTGTATTTTTAAAACTTTTAAAGAAATAAAAGTTAAATTAACTGAAGACTTATGGGGCCTTTCGGTAAATGTTTGTAAAAGTATTATTAACACTATAGCACCCCACCTAGCGATAATATTTAACGAGTGCGTAGACCAAGGAACCTTCCCAGATCTAATGAAATACAGCAAAGTTATACCCTTATTTAAATCTGGAGATAGTCAAGATCCTGGCAATTTTAGGCCGGTTTCTGTTCTGCCTGTACTTAGCAAAATATTTGAAAAAATCATGCTCAATCAAATGCTATTGCATTTCAATATAAATAGGCTTTTTCATGACCAGCAATATGGCTTCACCAAAGGACGTAATACTACTGACGCTGGTATCACACTCATTAAAAACATCTTTGATGCCTGGGAAGAGTCTCAAGATGCGATCGGTATATTCTGTGACCTTTCAAAAGCCTTTGACTGCGTAAGTCATGAAACTCTGTTATTAAAATTGGAGCATTATGGTTTGAAGCATAAAACTTTGAAACTTGTCAAATCATACTTGCAAGGTAGACAACAAAAAGTTCAAATTAATGGGGTAAAATCGCCCGGCACTCAGGTGAAAATGGGCGTACCTCAGGGTTCCATTCTAGGTCCATTCTTATTTCTAGTGTACATAAATGATTTACCCTACATGCTTGAGGATCAATCGAAGATTGTGTTATTTGCGGATGATACTTCTTTAATTTTTAAACTAAACAGACGTATACCTAATACTGACGATGTAAATAACGCACTTCTTAAGGTCCATGAGTGGTTCACAGCTAATAATTTAGTATTAAATGGGCAGAAAACCAAATGCATAAAGTTTGCTCTACCTAACGTAAGATCTATGGAATGCGATGTTATACTAAATAATGATAAACTTGAATTTGTCGACCAAACGGTTTTCCTGGGAATCAGGATAGACTCAAAGCTTCAGTGGGGTCCACACATTAGAACTTTAGCAGGACGCCTGAGTTCAGCTGCTTATGCAGTTAGAAAAATCAGACTACTTACAGATGTAGAAACTGCAAGACTAGTCTACTTTAGTTATTTTCATAGCATTATGTCTTACGGAATATTACTATGGGGCCGCGCTGCAGACATAGAATCTGTTTTTATATTGCAGAAAAGAGCTATTAGAGCTATTTATAACCTACGTAGTCGAGATTCACTCAGGGAAATCTTTAAAGAAATAAATATAATGACAGTGCCTTCTCAGTACATCTATGAGAATATTTTATATGTAAGAAAAAATTTGCACTTGTACGTCAGAAAATGTGAACTGCATAATTATAATACTAGACATAAATCAAAATTAATGCAGCCACAATTTCGTCTAGCTAAAGTTCATAATTCTTTTAGAGGGTACTGCGTTAGATTTTATAATAAAATTCCGAACGCAATTTTAGAACTTACAGAAAACAAATTCAAAAAATTCATTAAGTCTACCCTGTGCAGGCAAGCTTACTATAAATTGGAAGATTATCTTCTAGATAAAAATGTTTGGCGGAATGCTGGTCCAGCTCCACAAGATGAACATCTTGTAAATCAATAATTTTACTGTACGTTATACAATTTAATAATCTTTGTTTGTAAAAACATGAATTGTAAAGTATGAGAGTCGTGCAGCCATTGATGTTGCATATGTTGATATGCATTATAATGACTTAAAATTACATTGTGCCCTTCAGTTGCCTAGCGGTCTGAGCTTGTCATGCTCACTAAAATGTCCTGCTGATGGTGGCGTTGTGTGTCGGGTCGTTTTATTCCCTACAACATGGTTGAGTCGAACGACGCCGATACGCACGTCATACTCGTGAACGAGTGCCGTCTGTCGGGGCTGGTCAGCTCTTACTGTCAATGGCAACGTCTTTTTTCTTTTTTTTTTCTCTGTTTATTATGCTAGATTAATTTAATTGTACACATCAAACTGCATTGTTCTCATGAACTATTCAGATTTAGACTGTAATACTGAACACTGTAATCATGTTTTTTTTGTTGAAAAGAGTGTCTATGGAGTTTCTTGCCGGTTCTTCTCCATAAGACCCACTTTTTGGAACCGTGCAACTAGTTTGACTTTTCGAAAGTGCTATTTTAATGGTCTAATTGAAATAAAATATTTGACTTTGACTTTGACTTTGACAGGAAATATCTGTTGATTTCCTTGTGTCTGTGTTCATGCTCATGTGACCTAAATTTATGTATTCTTGCAAAAAATCTGTGTACATATGCTTAAGGTAAGTGTCCCTTTCTAATTTTCGTTCGAGTGAAAGAAATCTACGTTTCGCCAAAACAAAGGTATCTCCTAAAATATCTGGTGATTCTTTTAACGGCAAGGAAACAACAAACCGACCTTCTGAGTTTCGTTTTGTGGTTTTTGAAAAATGTTGTTCACATGCGTGTTCGTCTAGTGTATAATTGTGTTGGGGTGAAATGGTATCTAGTTCCCAAAACCTAGACATATCTGAAGACGCAGATTCCTCTTGACAAAGATGACTCATTACAGTATGTTTACTATGAAAACTAACAGAGCCTGAAACAAGCCAGCCCAGCTTAGTTTCAAACAAAGTAGGCTTGTGTTTTCCTAACTGGATGCGATTTGTGCCGATAACCTCCCAAAATATTTCCGCTCCGAGTAATATATCGGTAGAAGACGGTATATTAAATTTGGGGTCAGCTAGACAAATCCCAGACGGAATTTGCAAATAATCAATGTCTATGTATGTAGACGGTATTGCGGATGAAATCGTAGGCAAGATAAGACAGTCAATGTTCGTCCTATAGCTACCAACGTAAGACTAACGTTAGAGAACATGATCTAGAGCTTTGAGACGTCAGACTATTGATACCTGTGATCTTTGACTGGGTTAAATAAGTATTAAGGCTTAGCTTACCACAGAGATCCTGTGACACAAAGTTGGCCGTGCTTCCATTGTCTAGCAAGACTCTGGCCACATGCGGCTTTCCTTTGCTATCTATCACCTTGACCAAAGCTGTGGACAGTAAAACATTATGCGTTTTAAAGCTATTCTTGTTATGTGCAGAAAAAGCAGTGATATCGTGCATATTTGTTGGTTCATCTTGGTCGCAATGAAGCAACGTATTGTGTTTCAGCGAACAGTATTTGCAATGACCATATTTGCATTTGCGGCCAGCATGGCCTGGGCGAAGGCAATTGAGGCAAGATTTAAATTCCTTAGCCTTTTGCAAGCGAGTAGCTACAGGCAGCTTTCTAAACTCTTCGCAAGAGAATAAATAATGTTTTTGATGACACATGGGACAAGAAAATGAGTCAGTTTTGCTGGTTGCGGCCATAAAGTTTTTAGCGGGCTTAGCATTAGAAGGAGTAGGCTTACCTCGCGATGCGGACTCTTCAATAGTCTCTAGAACATCAGCTCTGTTGGATAAAAATTTAATAAAATATTCTAAGGTAGGGGGTTCGTCTAAAGTGTTCCTACGCTCTTCCCACTCCCTATTAGTTACAGCATCTAATTTAGAAGACATCATATAAATAATTAATGTATCCCAATGATCTACAGGCTGATTTAGAGTGGACAATGCTCTAAGATTTTTGTTTGTCACATCTACTATGTAGCGTAACGCCTTGCTCGATTCCTTTTGTATTGAATCTACGCTGAAAAGTGCATGAACGTGATTATTTACTAACAAACGCTTGTTGTCGTATCTATCGCACAACAATTTCCAAGCTGACATATAATTGTCAGCCTTAAAATCTAAGCTTTTGATTATCAAGGCTGCACTACCCTGTAGAGAAGCGCGTAAATAATGATATTTATTAATCTCATCGATACCGTCATTATTGTGAATTAAAGAAATAAATGTATCCCTATACTCAAGCCAGTGCTGGTATTGACCATTAAAATGGGGCAAGTTTATTTTAGGAAGCCTAACAAAATTGTGTGAATGTGAAGCAGATTGTGCATTAGAGCTTACCTCAGTCTTTTCTGAGCTTTTGTATCTCTCAAGGATTGCCCGGGCAGAAGATACGAGGGAGTAGTATTGACTCTCGAACATCTCTCTCTCCCTTGACTGCACATCTGAGCCCTCAGAACTGTCCGAAAGCTCCTCCATCTCACTCTGTAAAATGTCGAAATCCTCGATCAATGTTTCAATTTTTCCCAAGCGCAGACCTACCTCAATTTGGCCTTCTAACTCGTTAAGCCGACTAGATTGCTTAATATTACTCAAATAGGTACTAAAATTCGTTAGTTTACCCTTTAACACACTTCTCTTCTTAACTAATTCCTTTAATGTACTCATTATTACACTTAATATACACGGACAACGATACTAGGAAACGATACAAATTACAAAACAACACACATAAATTAGGTACAAAGACAATCACTAATCAAGCTACTGTATTAGTTCTAGTAATACGAAACACAGTCTATAAAAATAATGAAAATATACTGATCTGTGTATTGTTGTAAAAAAAGAAAGAACTTCGAATGTTTTCGCTTGGGTTGACCCGTATAACGCAGCTGGACACTTGCGCCCACACTACTAACCTAAAGGAAAACAAAAAAATTAGAAGAAAAAAAATAACGGTTAAGTACGTTAGGTTTTGAAAGTAGAAATTTAAATTTTGTAACGAGTGACTAATCAATTTCAATGACTTTGTAGAAAATGAATTTATAAATATATGTAGGTAGAAAAAAAAACGGCTATAATATTATAATGTCATTGACCTTAAAATAATGATCACGTATTAAAACTACTAATGATATCTAATGAAGATGGTCTAATGATTATTATGAGAATAACAAATGAATGATTGAGTGACTACAATATGAATCAGGTGAAGCGAAGTGGTGATATATTATGATTATGGAAATTGTGATAATGAAAGCATTATTACGAAACGGATGGGATAATATATATGGAACAATCTCACGGTCTTTGTGGCCTCCTTCTGTCCTCTGTCTGTTATTCCCAAGTAGATGTTCCCTTTGCAAAGTCTTGTATGAAGTATTCCGTCTTGATTTCTGTTGGAATCCGAATGACAATTATCAGAATCACGAAGTCGTTGTTGCCTCTTGAGTGTCAACAAAGGTGCCTTAGCGATGTCCTCCGTAATGTTCACCCAACGATGAGCAGCAATCAGGAACTCCGCTCGAAATCCTGTTCGGTTTTGAGTCGTTGAACTTCGAACCTTGCAACCACAAGCAAATTTTCAAATTCGAAAATTTCTTCAACGGTCTGTGTCGTTGCCGTTGTCGCCGTAGAAACGTAACTCGAAGGACCAATATTTAGGCCTGTGCCTTCCCTAATGTAGTTCAGGAGTTCAGGTTCCTAGTAAGTGTGAATAAAGTAGTCTGTTTCACTGGTACTGAATTATATTATAAGAAATAATTAATACAGCGAGACCGCGGCGCGACAAGTACGCGTGGTGCGTGGTGCGTAGGCTCTCGGTGACGGTGACCGACTGGTCACTCGCTCGTTCCAATGCGCGCCGCAGGCGTCGCAGTGTCTCGTCTCCCTCGTCCCGCGCCTATGCGTCACCAGATGTACTGCTATCAAGTGTAACAATATTGACCTTTGATCGCGACACATTTGAATCATTATCAAATTTGGGAGTAAGTAAAGGCCAAGAGGACTCTGGCTGGGCTAAGAATGTGGGCCCATTCCACCATAAATTTAAAATATTAATTTTATCGGCGTCTACACCGCGGGATGCTAAATCAGCAGGATTCAACACGGTGGGTAAATGCCTCCAATCAAACCCTTCGGTAAGTTATCGGATCGCTCCGACTCGGTTGGCTACAAAGGTGTCTAATTTATCATATCTAGCACCCAACCAAGTAAGTGCAATGGACGAGTCAGTCCAAAATACCTTCCGGTCGATTACACATCGCAGCGCGCGACACACGGCGGCCGCGAGCTGTGCTCCCAACAGACATGCACACAACTCTAAACGAGGAATAGTAGTCGGTTTCACAGACGCAACTCGAGCCTTAGCGCATTGCAATCGAATCGTAACATTATTGTGCCTGTCTATGGATTTTAAATATACACATGAAGCGTAAGCACTTTGTGAAGCATCACAAAAACAGTGAAGTTCTATGTAGATAGATGATTTGCATAAAGTATGTCTAGGTATGTGTAATGTATACAGATGTTTCATGTTATCAATAAAAGAGTTCCATGACAAACGTATCTCATCAGGAGCTGGTTCGTCCCAGTCATAATTTTTGTATCAAGATTTTTGGTTTTATTGTTAAAAGGCTCAACAAGCCAAGCGGGTCGAATACCTAAGAATCCGAAAGAATTGAGCGCTTAGTGGGTATAAGACTACTATTTTCGTATGTATTTAGAAAATGTATGTAATCATTATTCGGACCCCAGCCTACACCTAAGGTGATGACGAACTTAAAATGAGCGAACTTTGATCATTATTTGAATTGGATAATATAGATGGCAAATTACAGCGATACTTTCGCAAATGAAAACATCCTGCGGCTAATGCATTTTCTACTGACGTCTTAATATACAATAAATACTCAGGACAATCACTTCCTGTTAACCCTTATTTCGAATTTGTCCGCTATGACGAACAAGTACTTTAAAAAAATCTGTGACATTGTCAAAATATTTTGAAATAATTTATTTCAAATAAATGGTAGGAAATATAACTGTCAAATAGATAAAAATATAAATCGTGATCTGGCAACACTTCATCTGTCATTTATCGAGCAAAATGCCGCCGAAACGGAGGCCATCGACTTTACTCAAGGTATTTAAATCATTTTTTAATATTATTTATGCTTTTGGATTGGATTTTGGGTGTGATATTTGTTGTTATATATGTACCGTATGCATGTAATAACAAAACTATGTATTTCCTGCTGTTTATTTACCCAAAATATACTTATCAATTAGTTGTCCGTCATACCGGACTGCGCCAAAAATGTACCAAACAATAGCAAATTTTACATGTCCGTGACAGCGGACTTTGTCGAAAGTCTACCAAAGCACACCAAGTTTTACTTGTCCGTAGCAGCGAACATTATCAAAAAGACAGTTATAGATAAATTACATTATAATGTACCTACCTACTTACTTCAAAGTTTTCGTAAAAGTGACAAACTAGTAGCTATATATTATTTGTATATTCAATCTTACTATTTATAAATAATGAATTAAATACATATAGGTATAATATATATTTGGGGCCTAGGTATGTCCAGCAGTGAACGTCTAACGGCTAAAATGATGATTATGATCACTTATATTTATTGCTACAAATATTGCCTTTAAGCCTAGTATTATCAAAGTAGATACCTAGGTATATGATCATAAATTAAGTTGGCAACCTCATATTGAAGCTCTGTGTACCCGGATCAGACAATTAATATATATCTTCAGAGAGTTAAGACATTCTGCTGATCATGATACTGCTTTACTAGTATATCAGAGTCTTTGCCAATCTATTATCACTTATTGTATCCCCGCCTGGGGTGGAACATATAAAACCTCCTTACTTACAGTGGAACGGGCTCAAAGAGCTATCCTAAAAGTAATGTATTTTAAGCGTAAAGACTTTTTCACAACTCAACTTTATTCTGAGGCTCAAGTACTCACTGTTAGACAGTTATTTATCATCCGTACTGTGCTACGCAGACACTCAATGCTGCCTTTGGATCCAAAAAAAATATTAAGACGCAAACGATTTCCCGTCTGCGATCCTGTCAGGTGTCGAACGACTTTCGCCAGTCGCCAATTCCCCTCTTTAAGCTCCCGACTATACAATAGAATAAATAAAATTTTATCAATTTATACACGTACTAAATATGAAGTGAAAAATATACTTACCAGGTGGTTGCAAGATTTATCATATGACAAAACTGAAAGTCTTATTAAAGTAATTTCTTGATTTAGATAAATACACTCTACCATTATACCCATAATTATTAGTTTATATATTTAGATAAAATATTAAGTAGTACTTGCACGTACTAAATTCCATAGTTGTGTGTAACTGCGATTTCGGGGAACATTTTGACTTCTAAGACACAGGCTTTTTGCCTAGTTTAGGAGTCAAACGTTCGATTTAAAATGTTCACTGTTGTACAACTTAATCATAAGTCACTAACTTGTACTATTTTGTTCTGTGTACAAATAAATTATTATTATTATCTCCTTTATTCGTCTTTAAATTCTTATTTATTACATTTTTAAATATTTTTATAAAATAAATTAAAAAACAAAAACATTTAAAAATATAAAAATAGAGGCCCACCGGTATCGGGAACAGGGTCCAAGCTACCGGCGGTCAGGGCTCCAGAGAGAGGAACCTCCTAACAATACGGGCCGTGTCCAGCAGTATTGCTTTCTGGATCAGGCCCTTGACCCAGCCGCCTAACGAGAGCCTCCTGAGGTGTTGGTCGAGGCTCGTGGCTATTAAGCCATTAGCTGATACGACTATCGGTACAATGATCGCTGTGTCCACATCCCACATGTCGACAACCTCGCGAGCCAAGTCAAGATACTTGATTTGCTTATCTTTCTCGGCTTTCACGAGGTTCCCGTCATGCGGGACGGTAATGTCAACAATCATTGCACGCCTCTCGATTCGGTCCACCACCACAATATCAGGTTTATTGGCTACAATAGTCCTGTCAGTGATGATGGACCGATCCCAGTACAATGTGATATTGCCATTTTCGAGAACTGGGTCGGGCACATACCTGTAGTACGGTACCTCCGATGCCACAAGAGTGTATTTCAGAGCAAGTTGCTGATGGATAATTCTGGCTACAAGGTTGTGCCTATGCAAGTACTCCTCATTAGCTAGACGAGAACAACCAGAGATAATGTGGCGGATCGATTCACCCGGGCGGTGACATGCCCGACAGATGTCAATCGCGCCATCCTTCACAATAAATCTCCGGTAGTTATTCGTCATGATAACTTCGTCCATAATTGCACAGACAAAACCTTCGGTTTCCCCAAAGAGGTCACCGAAACGCAGCCAGGCTACGGACGCTGCTTGATCTACATCGGGCCCATGTAGGGCCCGGAAAAAGCGTCCGTGGAGCTCCTTACTCTGCCATACCTTCCTGCGGTCGTTAGTATCAAGCACTACAGGCTTGCGCCAGTTCTCATTCGCCAAGGAGAGCGGGGTGAGGCCCTTGTCCACTGCTACTACATCTCGATGCATTCCCACGTCAGCATGTAGAAAATATTCCCTGAGATTGCATATCTCGCGGTTGTGGAGGTTTTTGGCATTTAAAAAGCCTCGGCCTCCACACTTCCGCGGGATATACAATCTCATGACAGATGATCGTGGGTGATGCATTCGATATGCAGTCAGCAGTGTACGGACCCGCCTATCCAGGCCATCAAGTTCTGTTTGAGTCCATTTGAGTATGCCAAAAGAGTACATCAATACCGGCATGACCCAACCGTTGAAGGCGCGCACCTTGTTTCCGCCCGAAAGAAGGCTATTGGATACCTTCTTCAGGCGGCCAAAGAAACGTTCCCTCAACGATTGCTTCATGTCAGTAGCGCTGATACCTAACGCTTCCGACATACCCAAATACTTATAGGTTTCGTTTGGAGAGAGGGATCTCAGGTTTATGGAATCCGCGAGTTGAACTCCTACGGATTCCACAATCTCCCCTCGCTTTACATGCATGACCGCACATTTGTCCACACCAAACTCCATCCTGATGGCGCTACTAAAAATTTCAGTTACCTTCAGTAGCTCCATCAGCTGAAGATTGTTGGGGGCAAAGAGCTTCAGGTCATCCATGTAAAGGAGGTGAGATATAATCTGACCTCCTCTCTTCAACCGATAGCCCAGCCCTGAATTCTCCAGCAGCATGCTTAGAGGATTCAGGGCTAGGCAAAACCAAAGCGGACTCAAACTATCGCCCTGAAATATACCTCGCTCGATCCTTACAGGTTCGCTATTCCTCTGGATATTTCGACATCCTGGATAGCGAAGGACTGTGCTCCATTGCCTCATACACGACATCAGGAAGGTGCGTAGAGTTATATCTATTTTATACAATTCTAGCACCCTCATGAGCCATGTATGTGGCACCGAGTCATAGGCCTTCTTATAATCTATCCAACATGTCGACAGATCCTTTCGGGAACGCCGAACCTGTTGGCTAATGGCCATATCTATAAGGAGTAGCTCCTTAGTACCGCGGGACCCGTTCCTACATCCATTCTGAGAGACGGACATGATGGAGTTATTGTCGATGTGTTTATTAATTTTAACTCTCAAGATGGATGTAAGAACCTTATAGACCGTTGGTAAACATGTAATAGGTCTATAATTTTTGGGTTCCGCGGTGCTACCAGACTTGTGGAGCAGGTGGGTTATTCCTGTTGTAAGGAACTTGGGTAGCAAACCAGACTCCAAGGCTGCCTGGTACTGAGATGCCAAACGAGCGTGCGACCTTTGTAGCCACTTAATCCAGAAGTTGTGCAGCCCGTCCGGCCCTGGAGATTTCCAGTTTGGCAACGGACGGACTGCACGGGCTACATCTTGGGGGCTGATCGTGATAGCCCCCATTTCTTGTATTGGATCACACGCTCGTTCGACCTCCCGAGTCCATTCACCTTCGGTGTGACTGACAGGCACCGACCAGATGCTGCGCCAGAATGAACACATAGCGTCATCATCCGGTAGGCACGTATCAGTCACACCTTGGTCGGGTCGCTCCCAAGCCCGATAAACCCACCTTTCATTACTTTGGAATGTACGATTCTGGGTGTATCGCTCCACTCTCCGCCTGTACCTACGAATACGATTTGCCCATGCAAACACTTTTTGCTTCAGGAAGTCGATGCGCTCTGTGACATGGGATATATAGTCTCGGGGGCTGATATCAGTCCCCGAAAATGCCCGTCTCACAAAGCGCATCACTCTTGGACGAGTATTTCCCTCCCTGAAACAAATTAGTTTACCGATGAGTGCTCTGGCCCCACCAATACGACGCTCGATCCTGCACTGCCAAGCCGGTACGGCTGGTTTCGGTCGTGTAGCTTTGTCATCTGCAAATTTGACGTGGGCTACACGACATGCCGCTACAGCCGCGCAGTACATGATCGAATGTGTATCAGTGAGGTCTTCGCAGTCATCAAAATAGTTTGACAACTGCGAATCCAAAACAGCCACCAGCGCCCTATTTTTGTTATGCATGGGCAAACGAGGTAATCGTGGCCTAAGTTCGGGCGGCATGTAGCGATATTCCCGAATAGCACACTCCAAAGCACTGCTTAATTCCTCACTGCACTGGGTACTTACGTTTGTAACCCTGTCACTACTCTCCTCGTCAGCGTGGCTAGAGGTATGGTTGGGCTGTGGTTGGGCCACAGCCTGCGACGATGGGGCAGTGACAGGGTTACACATTTCTGTTCGGAGGCGATCAAGCGCAGTATCATCCAACATACGATTACGCTGAATGACCCGTACCTGATCCGAAAGTCGTTGGGCCGAAACGTTGACGGCTGGCTCAAGCACCTGAAACAAAGAGAGCATCCGGACACGGTACGCGGTCAGGTTGTTTCCTCCCTCTGTAGCCCCAAAGTATGCGCGCATGACATTTTCATTGATGGATTGTGTCCATCTCATGCGCTGCACACTTCCGCCGGGTGCTGGGACCCTATCAGAGACCGGTAGGCCTCGAGGTCCTAAGCGGTCCGGCGGCCGGCGTCCTCCCCGTCGACGCGCAGGTGGTGGTGTCGTCGGCGGCGAGAAGTACTCGTCGCTCGAGCTCGACGCAACTGCCACGGCCGGTGTCACAGCACTCACAATGGGGCTGGGTTCCGACGGCGGCGAGGCGGAGCTGGGCGGCGAGGCCGGAGATGGTAGGCGTGCGTTTCTTCTTCGGGCCTGGCTTCTTGTCCACATTTCATTGGGTTCATAACGTAAAAATGTTTATTTGTTTTTTCTTTGTTTTTCCTTTAAACAAACACGGATAATGCATATTATATATTATTATTGTATGTGAATTTGTTTTTATTCAGATTTTAGTATATTTTCCGTAAATAAAATGGTTTGAACTATTTTTATTCCTTGAAATTATTAGTGAAAAAATTTTTTATATGTCAACTTTGACAAGTCAGGCCACAGATTCTTATTATTATTATTATTATTATTATTATATGGTTTTATTTGCGCTGAGGTGGTTGGTTTGCTTAGTTTTTCTTTTCCTTTTTTTGTAGTGTCACCTGCAGCATGAACGTTCTAAAAGAATATTAGCACTTGTACCAAAAGAGCGTGCACCATCTGAAACTAGTGAAAAGTCAGTTTCTGATAATGAGCTTGATAATCTGCCTATTTCGAACTGTTCCTCGCCTGCACCATCGCTTGATTCCTCTATAGAGCGCATGAATCTTCTCGGTGACTCTCCTATTAACCTGGACGAAACTTATGAAGATGCTAACTTTCCTCTCACTCCTATTTTACAAGAAGTGCTACCTAGTCCAAATCAAGAACCTAATTTTCTCAACTCGCCTTCTATATCATCTTTACCATCGCTGAATACTCCATCCCCTGTCACTAGAAAACGTAAGCAAACATCTACGAATTCGGTTGTAACAAAAAAGTCAAAGAAGTTAGAGAGATTATCTTTAGACTACAATTGGAAGAAGAATACTTTTTTACATAATGCTATTATAGAAGACGTAGTTATTACTGCCACTAACTCCGAAGTTCGTTCACCTTTGCAATATTTCTTTTCGTTTTTTTCACCTGATATTATAACCGACATCGTCAGTGAAACAAACGCTTATTCAGTTCAAAAAACTGGCCGATCTATACAGGTTACAGACAATGATTTGCGTGACTTTCTTGCAATACATATTATGATGGGAATCGTACAGTTGTCGTGAAATACAGATATAACAAAGTGGCAGATGTGGTACCATTGAAAAGGTATGAGCAAATACGACGATTCATTCATTTTGCCGATAACAATTTTGAAACTACTGACAGATATTTTAAAATTAGACCTGTAATGGAGAAGATACGCCAAAATTGTCTCGCTCATGAAGATGAAAATAAGTTTAGTATCGATGAGATGATGATTGCGTACAAAGGCCACAAGGCCGGAAAAAGGCGCCAATATATGAAGGATAAGCCTACAAAATGGGGATTTAAAAATTATGTCCGGGCAGGTACATCTGGTATGATTTACGATTTCGTTATGTACGGAGGGGAAGATACCTTCAGAAACCATACCTTTTCAGAGAAAGAACAATCGCTAGGTTTTGGGGATCAGGTTGTGATTGCCCTCTCTAAATCTATAAAGCAAAAGCCAGCCATGGTGTACTTCGATAATTTTTTTTCATCGCCAGAATTAGTATATTGCTACGCCAAGATTACGGCTTATTTTCTTTAGGGACGATCCGAAAAAACCGTCTGAGAGGAGCAGACCGTAAATTGATAGACGAAAAGACTCTGAAGAAAAAGAAACGAGGTAGCTATAGTCGGGTTGTCTGCAATAAAAATAAACTATCCGTAGTAAGGTGGAATGATAATAAATGCGTCACTCTGATAAGTTCATACACAGATGTTGAGCCGATACATAAAGTGAAGAGATATTGCAAAGATGCTAAGAGTAAAATAAATGTCGATTATCCTAATATAGTGAAGGACTACAATCAAAATCGTTGTATAAAACACCATTTCGTACTAGACGCTGGTATATTGCGATATTTTCACAACTCATTGATATTTGTATCAATAATGCATGGATCTTATATAGAAAAGATATAGCACGCACAACAGCTTCCTCTATTGCTACTTCATCTGGTCCTGTCCAAATACGGGAAATGAGGCTTAAAGATTTTAGATTTGAAATTTATAATGGATTGCTTAAAACTGATAGAATTACCACCCAGCAAAGGACTGAAAATAGTAGCATCCGCCACCCTTGCAAACCTAGGCCAGTTGCGGACTCGCGATTTGACCAGGTGGGTCACTTTCCCTCTACGAAAGAAGAAGGTCGATGCATGTATTGTAATAAAAAAACAACTGTATATTGTCTGAAATGTAATACTCGCATGTGTTTTGTAACAGGAAAATCTCCACGCAACTGTTTCGTAAATTTCCATGTCAAGTAAGCTATTTTTTTAATTTTTCACTTATAATTATATTATAATATAAATTTCCAAATTTTGTTGTTTATTTTCATTCCCCTATTGGTAAAGTCCGTCCCAGCGGACAAGTCATTTTAATAGTAAATTACCGCTATTTCGACGCAGTCCGCTGTGACGGACCCCCCATTTCTCAAAAATTTCAGGGCTCTATTTTGCTACAAAAACGTAATAATTAACTTAATATTGTAATATAAGAATATTTAAATCTTCGTCGAAACAAGGGTTAATAAGTCGTCTACCAAGAGATCATTTTGAATAATCGTTTTTATTTTTTCATCACCCAATTGCCATAAACAGCGAGTACTTAAAAAACTAGAACTTGTCAGACCGTAGGTCACAGTATTAAGTTGTAAAGATTTTATGGGAACGTTGTCATTGTCACGCCATAATATTATCTGTAAGTTTCGATCACATTCTTGAACTTGTACCTGTCGATACATTTTTTCTATGTCTCCAGATAATACATAAGCGTGCTGACGAAATCGCAGCAAGATGTTAAATAACGAATCTTGAATGTGTGGACCTGTCATTTGAATATCATTTACTGAGTAACCTGAAGTAGTCTTAGCACTGCCATTAAAAACAACTCGTAATTTTGTCGATTCACTTGTGGGTTTAAGTACTGCATGATGTGGTATAAAATATGATTGCTCGGGCACTGAAGTATCTGATTCAGATAAGTGCCCTAAATCAGAATACTCCTGTATAAATTCAGAATACATTTGTTTTAACTTAGGATTCTTGTTTAAATGCTTCTCTAGCGATAAAAATTGTCTCTTAGCCATTCTATACGAATCTCCTAAGCAATCTGGGGATGAAAGAAGAGGGAGTCTAACATAAAATCTTCCTTCTTCGTTTCGAAAGGTGTTGGTAACAAAATGTTCCTCACATTGGATTTCCTCATCAGTTTTTACAGTAATTGACGGAGGAATTTGTTCTAGCTTCCAGAAATTTGTTAACTGCTCACTTAAAATTTGATTAGAAATACAATCACTATTGTTACACAATATAGATACGTGATTACACTGTACAGACTTTGCTTGTGATACATTCTTAGTCCATAATGGGCCTGCCAATATCCAACCTAGTTTAGACCTTTGCATTATTGGTTGGTTTGGGCCTAAAGAAATTTGTTCTGGCTCAATCAAAGTCCAAAAAATATCAGCACCCAATAACAAATCTACTGGTGCAGATTGATTGAACGTGGGATCGGCAAGTGTGATATTTAATGGTAAGTTTATTTGTGAGTTACTAAATGATTTGTTAGGTATGCTTCCCGAGATATGAGGTAAGACGAGACATGCTATATTTGTGTTATAATTGTTACATTTTGACCTTATATGAATATTACATCTCTGAATAGCTTTAGAGAGAGACTTGTTACCTACACCTACAATATCGACCTGGATTGGCTGAGGAGTCAGTTGTAGTTTATTTTTCAAACTATCTGTGATTAAAGAAGATTGACTCCCGCTGTCTAGCAGTGCTCATACTGTTAGGTGAGATTGTGTATGCGGATTGTATAATTCTACTAGAGCGGTGGATAACAATACACTATTATTCACCATGACTGACATATTATTGACAACATTGTCTGTGCTGACATTTGAATCCTGCTGACTGTCTGTTTCTGTATCAGAAATATTACTTTCTTGTACATTTGCAATGTTTACAGCCTGAGAGTTATTTCTGTGCAATAAAGTATTATGTCGCCTTTTGCAAATAGAACAAGGACCCAGTCTACATTGACGGTGTGAGTGGCCTTTACGTAAACAATTAAGACATAACCTTAGCCGCATTGCTTCAGCGTTTCTCTCCTCCACGGATTTCGCCAGGAATGAAGAGCAATCATAAAGACGATGACTGCCACTGCACAAGACGCATGCAGCAGAAGAAGATACAGCAGCAAAAGAAGAGCCAGCAGCAGAAAAAGAACCAGCAGTGGACGAAACACCCTCAGCTGAAATAGCAAATGACTTTGTGTGAGACCTTTCAGGCTTAACATTGCACGATGAAGAATGTTGACGTTCGGCTTTATTAACTTGAACGGATTCTAAAATATCAGCCCGACCTTTGAGAAATTGAAAGAAATTTTCCAAAGTTGGAGACTTGCTCACTTTACTTTTATGTTCCTCCCACTTAAAGCTACTACTGTTGTCAAGCTTTGCAGCGACCAAATGGATTATCAAGGTATCCCATGACTCGGTTGGTTCACCAAGAGTATTTAGAGCCCGTAAGTTTTTGGACACATGATCTACTAAAAATCTTAAAGCCTTAGCTGATTCGCGGGAAATAGCTGGTATGTTAAGTAATGAATTCAAATGGTAATTTATAAGTTGCTTTTCGTTGTTGTATCTCTCACAGAGGAGACGCCAGGCTTCTGTGTAATTTGTGTTACTAATCTCTAAATTACTTTTGACACGAGCAGCTTCTCCTTCCAAATAGGAGTTAAGATAATGAAATTTATGTATTGATTCAATTCTGTTATTATTGTGGATCAGTGATGTAAATGTATCACGAAACTTGAGCCACTTGAAGTAAGATCCATCAAAGTTAGCTATTTTTATTACAGGTAATTTAAAGCCTATGTTGTAATTATGATTACAAGTATGTGTACAGTTGACATCAGAATGCGCAGAGCCATATTCATTTCTATGTGCCTGGTTTTTATCTAAAAATACACGAGTCCGAGCAATTAAGGTAGAAAAGTCTAACTCAATTTTTTATGTATAAAATCAATCAATTTTGATCACAATATTACATTTGCTCCAGTATCTTCCAGTGATAAACACCAATTACTTTCGTTATAAAATTCGTTTCGTAATTTCGTTGTAAAACCTTCAACTTATAAAATGTAAGTAAGTACTACTAAGTTTACTGAATTTGCTAATGCATTTAATCGCTACCCAGCTACGGACCTGGTTTCTGCCTGCCGGCTGGTGTATCGGTAGTCATAAAAGTCACAGTTATTAGTTCTAAAATTAATCTTTATATGTTCCATTTCAGGTCTGACAACGATTCAGAATACCAGACACGACCCGCAGCTGTAGCCGAGGTTGTGAAGGTGCAACCTAAAAAGAAGGTGTCGAAGCGCAAAGCTTCCAAGAGCACCACGCCATCGCCATCAGTATCGAAATCAAGGTAATTTTGTGTTACTGCTTGTACCTTTAGGTGCTTGTTGTGTATGTTATTTCAATTAAAATAAAATGTTATACACAGTTATACGTTGGTTAATGGATTTAGAACTGTAACGCAGAGAGCGCTGAAATCAATTTTCCATTAAATATTCCTTGCAGGAATGTTGACAGTTAGTTCATGAGGTATTGTTATTGAAATTATTATAACATAACATCATGCTTTCTATCCTCGTAGGGTTCGACTGAGGCGTATATAATACACCCTAAATTAAAAACTAATGCAATGTAATGTGTTGTGTCAATTATTATAAAGAATATGTTAAATTGTTTACAGTAAAAGACGTAGTTCGAGCTCGGACCTCTTTGGCTTGGAGGACTACATTCCGCCGTCAACCTCGACAGGAGACTTCGGTTCGTTCCTCACCAGCCGTGTCGCCAACGGTAAAGTGCGGCGAACGGCAGACTTTAATTTTTTTCTTTATTTATTTATATGTTAACTTAACCGGGGACTTCTATGTGGAGGTAAAGGTGTATAATAAGGCTGAAGTTGCCTCCACCCCTAAAGAGGTTCGGTGGAAGAAAGCCTCGGTTGCCCTAAAAGCCCAGCTGAACCGTAACACGCCGCAGTGGGACGGTCTACAAGTTTTTATGAGACGGTCTCATGAATTATTCGATTATTCTGAGCCCGTCTTTTATAGTGACAATATTAATATAAAATAAATATTTAAGTTGTTGGGGCACCAGGTACCTACCTATATTCTATTATTGTATTTTTGTGATCGTAGATACATCATAATCGTAATTAATAATATATTGCAACATCTAATAGTAAGTTTAAAACTATTTTAATCTAAAATGCCTTTCTGTACTGCTTGTAACACATCTGTTGAGCGCAGTCACTGGACAGGTCACCTACGTAGTACTAATCATAAAAACAAAACTATTTCGCATTTTTTGCGAAGGTGTTGAAATAATAGATTCTGCATTTCGTAATCGTATAGCTTCTTATAGAATTGTCGATCCGTCTGAGAATTGTTCTCTAGAACCATTTCTTAATAATAATTGGGACAAAATTAAAACGTTAATTGACATATCTCTTAAAGATCATGATTGTCTAAAAGTTAATTTCGAATATTTTGCTTTGTTTTTAATGTTTAAAAATGATTCTCAGGAGATGAAATCATTTGCCACAAAAAACGTTACTTTGCATCAGAATTATGAATTTGATTCATTAATGTCTCAGGTAAAAAAAAATATTATTATTGCCTTTATTTATATTTATACATATTTTTTTTATTTTTAAATATTTCATCGTAAGTAACATAATTATAAAAAAAAACATTTAAAAATATAAAAAATAGAAACCCACCGGCATCGGGAGCAGGGTCCAAGCTACCGGTGGTCAGGGCCCCAGAGAAAGAAACCTCCTAACGATACGGGCCGTGTCCAAGAGTACTGCTTTCTGTATTAAGCCTTTGATCCAGCCATCCAACGAGAGCCTCCTTAGATGTTGGTCGAGGCTCTTGGCTATTAGGCCATTGGCTGACACAACGATTGGTACAATGATTGCTGAATTCACCTCCCACATGTCGACAACCTCGTGTGCCAAGTCGAGATACTTTATTTCTTTCTCTTTCTCGGCTTTCACGAGGTTCTCGTCATGCGGTACAGTGATGTCAACAATCATTGCACGACGCTCTAATCGATCTATCACTACAATATCAGGCTTATTGGCAACAATAGTCCTGTCTGTAATGATAGACCGGTCCCAGTACAATGTAACATGACCATTTTCGAGAACTGGGTCGGGCACATACTTGTAGTACGGTACTTCCGATTCCACAAGATTATATTTCAAAGCGAGCTGCTGATGGATAATCCTGGCCACGAGGTTATGCCTGTGCAAGTATTCGCCGTTAGCCAGACGCGAGCAACCAGAGATAATATGTCGGATAGATTCTCCCGGACGGCGGCATGCCCGACATATGTCAACCGTACCATCTTTCACGATATATTTCCGATAGTTGTTCGTCATCATAACTTCGTCCATAATTGCACATACAAAACCTTCGGTTTCTCCAAAGAGATTTCCGAAACGTAGCCAAGATACGGACGCTAGAAAGTCTACACTAGGCTCATAGAGAGCCCGGTAAAAGCGTCCGTGTAGCTCTTTGCCTTGCCATACCTCCTTGCGATCGTTCGTACTAAGTACTACAGGCTTGCGCCAGTTCTCTTTAGCCAAGGAGAATGGGGTAAGTCCCTTGTCCACTGCGACCACATCTCGATGCATCACACCATCAAACTTCCGAAAATACTCCCTGAGACTGCATACCTCGCGATTGTGAAGGGTCTTGGCATTTAAAAAGCCTCGACCCCCACACTTTCGCGGGATATACAGCCTCATTACCGAGGAGCGTGGGTGATGCATTCGGTATGTAGTCAGTAGGTTACGAACCTTCCTATCAAGGGTATCAAGTTCTGTTTGAGTCCACTTGAGTATGCCAAAGGAGTACATCAAGACTGGCATGACCCAACCATTGAAGGCACGCACCTTGTTTCCGCCTGACAGAAGGCTTTTTAAGACCTTCGTCAGACGGCCCAAGAAGCGCTCTCGCAACGATTGTTTCATGTCAGCCTCGTTTATGCCAAATGCCTCCGACATGCCCAAGTACTTGTAAGTCTCCGTTGAGGCAAGTGATCTAAGTTGTGTGGAGTCTGAGAGTTGTATTCCCTCAGATTCCACAATCTCCCCTCGCTTTACATGCATGACTGCACATTTCTCCACACCGAATTCCATTCTGATGGAGTCACTGAAGGTTTTAGTTACCTTCAGTAAATCCATCAGATGTCGATCAGAGGGAGCAAAGAGTTTTAGGTCATCCATGTAAAGGAGGTGAGATATCACCTGACTACCCCGCCTCAACCGGTAGCCCAGCCCTGACCCCTCTAGTAGTGTACTAAGAGGATTCAGGGCCAAGCAAAACCACAGAGGACTCAAACTGTCACCTTGAAATATACCACGCTCAATCCTGATCGGTTCACTGATTCTCTGAATTTGTCGGCATCCTGGGTAACGAAGGACTGTCCTCCATTGCCCCATGCATGACAACAGGAAGGCGCGTAGAGTAGCATCTACTTTATACAGCTCCAGCACCCTCATGAGCCATGCATGGGGCACGGAGTCATAGGCCTTCTTGTAATCTATCCAGCATGTCGACAAGTTCTTTCTAAATCGGCGAACCTGTTGGCTAATGGTCATATCTATGAGGAGTAGCTCCTTAGTACCACGGGACCTGTTCCTACATCCATTTTGAGACGCAGACATTATTAAATTTTCATCAATATGATTACAAATTTTTGCCCTCAAAATGGATGTAAGAAGTTTATAGACCGTTGGTAAGCAGGTGATGGGTCTATAGTTTTTGGGTTCCGCAATACTACCAGATTTATAGAGCAGATGGGTAATTCCAGTAGTTAAAAAGTGTGGGAGCGTCCCAGTTTCTAAAGATGACTGGAATTGAGACGCCAAGCGAGCGTGAGAACTACGCAGCAGTTCAGGCTTTATCGAATTACCTCCTGCAATAAAATCGAGAAAAGCATGTGTTAATATCCACACTAATGACGAGTATTGTTTTTTATGGTCTGTTGTTGCTGCTTTATATCCAGCTAAGATTCACCCTGAAAGAGTATCTTCTTATCCTGATTTTCGTAACGTTTTAAAGGTAAAGGACATGTCATTTCCAGTTAATTTCTCAGATATTGCGCGGTTCGAAATAAATAACCCTGAAATTTGCATTTACATTTATGGTTTAAAAAATAATACCGTCATAGGACCGCTTTACAAACCAAAAGCCTTGAACGGAAAGGTGATTCATTTACTATATTTAGAAAGAGATGATTTGTCACATTACTGTCTCATTAAAGACTTGCCGCGACTTGTTAAAAATCAAATAACAAAACACCACAGTAAACTGTACTTTTGCGACGTTTGTTTAATGTTTTTTAATTCAAGCGATGACCTTAGTTTGCATAGTTGTGGAGGTTGTGGAGGTGTCGCCACTGAACTACCTCCAAATGGTTCTTTCTTAATAGAAAGCAAATTGTACCATTTGTTATATACGCAGATTTTGAAACAATGCTAGAACGGTATGAATCTTGTGACCCTGACCCCACTAAGGCGAGTACTGTAACGCGAAAGCGACACGTGCCTGTAGCTTTCGCTTATCATATTACGTGTACGCTAGACGAAAGCCACAATCGTTACGTTTCTTATCGCGGTGCGGATTGTGTGTCAAATTTTGTTAAGTCTATCTATAAAGATGCACAAAAAATTTACGATACTTTAAAAAAGAATGCTCCTATGATTTACTCAAATGATAATGCTCGCGACTTTGAAAACGCGATGACATGTCATATTTGTGAGCACTTCTTGTTTGGCGATAGGGTTTGCGATCATTGTCACTTGACTGGTAAATATCGAGGTGCAACACATAGTTACTGTAACATACAATACAAACTACCAACATTTTTGCCAGTATTTTTTCATAATTTATCCGGATACGATTGCCACCTTTTCATAAAAGAATTAGGTGAAGCTCCTGGATCTATTAAAGTGATACCTAAAACAAAAGAAAACTATATTTCATTCACTAAGTTTATTCCGATTTCTACCGGGGAACCCGAACCCGTTAACCGAACCTGGATGCTAGGTTCGGTTTGTAGATTCTTTCAAGTTTTTAGGAACTAGGTTAGAAACGTTAGTTAGTACAATGAAAAAACAAGACTAAACAATTAAAATTTTATTTTCCTTATAAAAAACAATTTAACTTACTCACCCGTAAAGGAGTGTATCCATATGACTATATGTCTCAATGGGAACGTTATGAAGATACATGTTTACCCTCTAAAAAATATTTTTTAACTCTTTAACTAATGAGGCAATTTCTGATGAAGACTATGAACACGCTCGGTCTGTTTGGTCAGTATTTAATATTCAAAACATGGGTATGTACACAGATTTATATCTCAAAACAGATGTTCTTTTGCTAACAGATGTATTTGAAAATTTTAGACAAACTTGTAAACTACATTACAAGCTCGATCCCGCGTTCTATCTTACAGCACCAAGTCTATCTTTTGATGCAATGCTTTTAAAAACAGGGGTTCAATTAGAATTGATTAGTGATGTTGAAATTTTTAGAATGATACAAAAAGGTATTCGAGGCGGTGTTTGTATGTGTTCCAAAAGACATGCCAAAGCCAATCATAAATATTTAGATACATACGATCCAACCCGTCCAAATTCATTTATCATTTATTTAGATTGTAATAATTTATACGGTTATAGCATGTGTCAATCCCTACCCTATTCCGGTTTTAGATTTATGAATAGACAAGAAATAGATTTTTTACAATTGAACTTAGCAGGCATCAGTGATACTGAGGAAAACGGTTACATTCTTGAAGTTGATTTAATATATCCGGAGAATTTGCACATGGAACACAATGACTTTCCTTTTTGTCCAGAAAAATGCTTGCCACCTGGTGGTACGAATAAAAAGCTAATACCAAATTTATACGATAAATATCACTATGTTATTCATTACGTACATTTAAAAAAGTGTTTACAGCACGGTTTAGTATTGAGAAGGGTCCACCGCGCTATTACATTTAAACAAAGTTGTTTTTTAAAGCAATATATTGATATTAACACCCAGTTACGCCAAAAAGCAGAGTCAGCGTTTGAACAAGACTTTTTCAAATTATTGAACAATAGTATTTTTGGAAAGACCCTAGAAAATAACGAAAATCGAATAGACGTTAAGTTAGTAAACAAGTGGTGTGACTCGAACAATAAAACAAAAAAGACTACTTGTGCTGAAAAATTGATAGCCAGTCCATATTTTCATAGCGCCTCTGTATTTTCTGATGATCTAGTGGCAATCCAAATGAAGCCTGTGCGTATTATTCTTAATAAACCAATATACATAGGGTTTGCAGTATTAGAATTATCTAAGACCCACATGTATGACTTTCACTACTCTATCATAAAACCTTTTTATGGTAACCGAATTGAATTGTGTTATACTGAGACAGACAGCCTAGTATATCATGTACAGAGTAATGACGTTTATAAAGACTTCAAGCTCCATTTTCTAAAATATTTTGATACCAGCAATTATGACTGTAACAACGACTATAACTTACCAATTATGAATAAGAAGGTTCCAGGACTGTTTAAGGATGAAATGGGTGGCAACATTATCAAAGAATTCGTAGGACTGCGCTCAAAGCTTTATTGTATTAAAACTTTAAACAAAACAATTAAAAAGGCAAAAGGTACAAAAAATTGTATTACCAAAAATTTTAATATGTTAGATCAGCTATACTTTAAGTGTGTTCCGCGGAACCCTAGGGTTCCGCGATACGCCTGTAATTGTACGGAACCCCCCGTAAGAATTTAAAAAAAAATCAAAACACCTGTCTCTAGTCGAACGTTTTGACTCCTTGTGAGCGCCCAGTCCCTTTGATAAAAGCCGCTTCTGAATTAGACGCTGTAGTTGTGAACAAGCGACTTTCGGCTCTAACTTTAAGACAAAGTCGAGACTGTTTACAACGTGTTTTGTATTTTTATTTTTATTACCCCTTTTTGTTTATCAAAGGCGCTGACTCGAGTATTTTTGAGAATGTTCGACATCGAGTCTAGGACTAAGTACCTACTTATAAAAGCGGCGATCGCGAGTCGCGCTTCGTCAATCAGTTGACGATTAGCGTTCGGAGCGGACGGAGCGATAAGTTCCTACCTACCTACTTACAAGCTGGCTAGCGAATTGCGAAGTTTAAACGTGATAGGTGTTAAATTAGTGTTCATTGTTCTACTGTCTGATGCATTGTGATTGTAACATCTTCTTTAATTCAAATTAGTCTCTTATATATTAGTAACGATTGTGCATTATTTTGACCCCACCATCCTGACGTGTAACATTATTAATAAAGAAGAATGGAACGTTGGCTTAAAGGCGTTAAACGTGTTGCAACAACATCTTCTAATGACGCTGAATGTTCAAAGTTAGTACGCGCGGAGAATACAGCAACTACCGATCCAAACGATGATGCCACGACGTCAAGCTCCACGGTTTCGAAGACGAAAAAAAGGAAGTATGATGAATCATATATCAGTTTCGGATTTGTTGAATCCAACGGCTCTCCGCTCTGCATGCTATGTAATAAACTGCTTCCTAATAGCTCCATGGCACCTGCCAAATTGCGCCGACATTTAGAAACTGTACACCCCGAGTCTAAAGACTAAATAAATAATTTTTTGTTCGTAAAACAGAACAGTTATTGGAAAGTAAAAAAAATATGATTCGTGTGACACAAACTATCAATGAAAAGGCCACGGAAGCATCATATTTAGTTAGCTATCGCATTGCACAAGCAGGTGAAGCGCACACTATCGCTGAGAATTTAATAAAACCATGTGTGTTAGACATAACAAAATGTATGCTCGATGAAAAATCTGCAAAGCATCTTTCTACTGTGCCGCTATCAAACGATACTGTTTCACGGCGAATCCATGATCTGGCAAGCTACGTTAAACAAGAACTAGTTACACGTCTACAAAAAACACGATTCGCCTTGCAAATGGATGAGTCAACTGATGTCGCTGGTCTGGCTATGTTGCTGGTTATGGTCAGATATCCGCATGAAAGTTATTTTGAAGAAGACATGCTTATGTGTTCACCGCTGCCCACATACACTTCTGGGGAAGAAATTTTTAATAAAATAAACATATTTTTTGAAGAATATAATCTCAGTTGGAACGATTGCATTGACATTTGTACAGATGGGGCCAAAGCGATGACAGGTAAAACAGCAGGAGCAGTGTCACGAATAAAAAATAAAGCGCCTAATTGTAGTTCCAGCCATTGTATTCTGCATAGACAAGCACTTGCGATGAAGCAAATGCCCTCAAATCTGAAATTAGTTACGGATGAAGCAGTAAAAATAATTTAGCAGTAAATCAAATCACGACCACTACAATCACGATTATTCTCATTATTGTGTGAAGATTATGGCAACAAACATAAAACACTGCTGCTCCATACAGAAGTGCGATGGCTGTCTCGGGGTAAAACTTTAACAAGGCTATTTGAACTTAGAGCCGAGTTACAAATGTTTCTTTCAGATACTTCTTTTAATTTGAAAGACCGTTTGTATGATAAAACTTGGCTGTTCCGATTGTCTTCTATGGCAGATATCTTTGCAAAACTGAACGAATTGAATTTATCATTGCAAGGTAAACAGACAACAGTGTTCCAGGCCTGTAACAAAATAACTGCTTTCAAAAGAAAAATAGATTTTTGGATTATTTGCATTGGTAAGAGAGAAATAGAAAGCTTTACGTCACTCAGTGAGTTTGTGAGCGATAACGACTCAGAAATGTTTCAAGATGATGTGTTTGAAGAATTAGTCCAATATCTCACTTCGATGCGCGCATCTTTTGAAAAGTATTTTCCCGAAGAACAGAATACAAAAATTAAACTGAATTCATAGATTCATAATCCTTTTTTACCCAAATTGCAAAAGCCCGAAAGTATGTCAAACGAGATAAATGAATCTCTTTTAGAAATGTCATCAGACACAAGTATGGAGTCACTGTTCAAAACGACGCCTCTCAACGATTTTTGGAGCAGAATACGTGATGAATATCCAATGCTTGGCAAATAGCTCTGAATATTCTTCTCCCGTTCCCAACAACATATTTGTGCGAAACAGGATTCTCAACCTATGCAGCCGCGAAAACAAAATACCGCAATAGACTGGACGCCGAACCTGATATGAGACTTCAACTGTCCTCTATCAAACCTGATATCAACCAATTAATGAAAAATAAAAAAACAGTTTCATACCTCCCATTAATAGTTTTTTCCTTTTTTAATATCTTTTATTGTACTTTTATTATTCTTATTAATAAATAATACACTTTTAAAAACTATTGTTTTATTGTAGGGTTTCGTCAAGTATTCTGCTTTCCAAAAGGGTTCCGTCACCAAAAAAATATGAGAACCGCTGTGTTAGATTATAAAAATGTTTTATACAATTGTAATGTTATTCGCAAAAAAAATGTATTGTTTAGGTCAATAAAACATGAAATATTCACTCAGGACGTAAATAAAATAGCACTTTCAAGCAATGATGATAAACGATTGCTATCGTTTGATAAAGTTTCTACTTTAGCCTAGGGTAACGCAACTATATTTATGTAATGCATTACCACAATTTAAACGTAATTACAGTAGTTACATTTTTAACATGGAAGTTACTTTTAAACCTAGCTTTATTATGTAAACAATTCTAAAATGTGTGTATTCTTGGTGTTCCTTGTACTAGTTATTTTATAAGTTTACTTTTATCTGTACTTTGTACCTACTAAATAATATACTTAAATAAATAATATTTTGTGTTCATAAATCTGTTTCATAGTATCGACAGAAGTTACTTTTGAACCTAGCTTTATTATGTAAACAATTCTAAAATGTGTGTATTCTTGGTGTCTCTTGTACTATTATCTGTACCTACTTTTGTACCTATTAAATATATACTTAAATAAATAATATTTTATGTTCACAAATCTGTTTCATTTCCGTTCCTGATGACAAAGCGCATTACGCTGACTGGTTTGTGTAATAAAACACCGATCAGGTGCTCGCAAGTGACGGGCTACGTCACACATAGGAAACAAGTTCAAACTTGTAATAAAAAATATGCACAATGCTTTCTGGAGTACTGTTACACAAACATAATAATATTAGTCCTCCGTCTCATTTAGCTGATATTGGCCGTACTGGTCGGACTTTTCAGTTTCCCATCATTGAATCGAAAACAATTGTAAGTAAGTACTTAGTTCGTTTAAATGATATTTATTACTTAGGTTGATATTCATTAACATTATATTAATTGCTATTTTGATCATCAACAATGTGTGATTCCCCTGACCTTGTCTTTTCGCAATACGGTCAAGGTTTCCCGACTCCAAGTTTGAGTTGGCATGTACCCGAGCAACGATAATTATCTGAACAACAAAAGCTATCCAATAAGAAACCACGAGCGAAAAGGGATTGTCAAAAGCGAAAGCTGCCTCCTTGCCAGTCATACGTCATAAATAATGAGAAGAGAAAAGGTCTGCGACTGATCCAAATACAAGTTTTGGATATAAGTGAGCAACAAGAATCTGCAAGTGATAATGAAGACGCGGTAATTTTGAGTGCGCAATACATAGTGAGTGAACCAGTGGACTATATTATGGAAGAGACACAATCGTTGGTGAATAAAATTTCCAAAAAACTTTGTGGGGACAATTGTTATTAATGGGTTATGAAATTGTTAGTTGTATCTTTAAATTAAAATAAATAAAATATAAAAATGTGAATATAATTTGTAAAATAAATAAAAAAAATAGGTTTATTATGAATGTAAAAAAGGTGAAGATTATTTTTATGAGAAAGTTTGTAAATAAATAGAGTATTATTAAATGTTTTTTCTAATAAAAAACATTTAATAATGTTTATATGTAACAAGTAATAATAATAATTGTTAGATTGGATACTGTAATAATTGTAAAAAAAAATATATAATAAAAAATATAAAGATAAATAAGTAAACGTTAGACCTATATAGTAAAATTTATAATGATCAAGTTAGATTATTTTGTAAGAAAAGTTCTTGTAATATTATTTTTTGTTTTTATTATTTTATACTTTCCACTACGCACATCATAAATCTAAATGACAGTTTTTTTATTATAACATTGTAAATGTAATAAATCAATTAAAATTATATTTATTGTAGTAGCTATAATTAGTTTGTAACTGTAATTATATGGAGTAATAATAATATAGTATTATATTTTAATTTATAATTTTATGTTTTACGAGTATTTCATATGACTTAATAAATTCAAATTTAAAATTAGCTGTAAAATAAAACTAGATCTGCAAGTCATCCGTTTTTAGAATTAATTTACAATTAGCCATGTTAGTACCTGTGTAGATTTTACTTACTAACTTCAAAAAATGCAAAAAGCGGCAGTGGTCCATGAGGGGAATGAACCCTCAACCTTCGCGTTATTAGCACGACGCTCTACCAATTGAACTAATGGACCGCTGTGAGCGCGAATGAAATACACAACTACATACATAAAAAATTTGTATTATGTTTCCTGAGACGTCCGAAGTCCATTATGAGAGAGTACATCGTCTTTTCCCTTGCCTAGTCGCTAGATGTCACTGTTTCCGCCTCGCAACCGCGCTACTCACGCCACCATCGGCCAAACCTGGTACTAAATTAAACAGCACAGAGCAAGCCACATAATTTTGTCTCATTGTTCGGGTCATAATTATGATAATGATGATGGTGTAGCACCAGGAAGACATTATTTGGACTTCGGACGTCTCAGGAAACATAATACAAATTTTATTTTAAGGTAAAATTTTTATATTATGTGTTCCGTTTGACGTCCGAAGTCCATTATGAGAGATCTGTTTGTTATCTCCTGGTGGCTTGCATAATAAAACGCAACAATGTGATTTATTTTGTTTATGTGAGAAAAAACAAATTATTTATTTTTTGTACAGAGGTAAATACAAAAAATAGGGTTCAAAAAAATTAAAATAAATGTAATCTTTTCTCCAGGGTAATACAATATTACCTACTTTCCTACTAATAAGTAGTCCAGTAAAACAAATTTTTATACAAAATTATTTTATCATTATGATAAGTGTATAAATAATCACTACATAATATGAGCGTAATCAATACTACTTTAATTTTCAGTTGAAAATAATTGAGAAAGAGATTTCTCTTGTTCTATACTATTATTAAGATTTCTATTAATTATATCTCTATAGTAATATTTTCTAAACGTATTTTCATGTCGCCAATTTGCTTTATCAAGAATATCATTAATTGGATACTTTTCTAAGCAGTTTAGAGATGAAACTGCTGATCGACAGCTACCGGGCTTAGCTTTCATTCCAGCTTCAGAAAGAGTTCGCCTTACCCAGCCACCAATGATCACAGTAGTGGCTAGTCTACGTGGCTCCCTTGTTGTAATAAATAAATTTGTCAAAGGACCCCTGACATCTTTTGAAATACTTACCAAATGTCTTAACCAAAATAAGGGATCTATATTCTTATTTGGTGAAGCTAGTAAAGTCCAACTTGATTGTTGGTACGAAGCCGAATCGGTTTTGGAGCCAAATACCGGAAGCAAGGTTATTGAATCACCATTATCCACGAAATGTTCTGAGTCACAATGTAAAAGGGTCAAGTCGTGCACTCTACGACCTGAAGCCAACAAAAGAATTGTAGCAGTTCGTCTAGAAACGTCATATAAGCTATGCAAGTTAACGTCTGTATTTTTAAAAAATTTAATTACTATTCTTACATCCCATATAGGCAATTTTGGTGGAACTGGTCTGGCTAATGATATAGCTTTCAGAATATGTTTAACCAAATGATTTGATGATATTTTGACGTCGGAAAGTGTTTCACAAACGGTTGCTACGACCGATTTATGGACGAGAACAGTACGGTATGCTAGATGATCAGTGAGGAAAAGTTTCGCTAAATATCGTGCTACATTTGCAGGTATAGGATAGCTACAATTTAAATTATTTTGCCTACACCATTTCGACCACTTGTTCCATATGGGGATGTAAGTTTTAAGTGTAGAGGCTCTCCAACACGTTGATAAAAGCTGTTTTTCTTCAGAAGACCAACTATCCGTTAGGGTGTTCCAACCGAAATGAGCCAGGCTTCCAACTGCAGGTTCTGTACTTGGGCTGGGGGACGACCCGTCACTGTATCCACCAATGTTGTTTTGAGATTCCTTATTTTCATAGGACGTGCTAGGGCACGGCTCTTCAAGTCTGGGCGCCAAAACGGTTTTTTCCACTTGGGTGCTATTATTATGAACTTTCCTTTTGCCGAGTTGAGGTGGTGTAACACACGCGGGAGCAGGGCTGGTGGAGGGAATATCCACGCCAGATCGTAATTCCAGTATCTGCTGAACGCGTCGTGAAAGCAAGCGCTCGAGTCTGATAAGTCTAGCGAAACATACTCCGACACTACGTGAGTGTTTCTCGACGAGAACAGATCGATGTCGGGAATACCCCAATGATTGAATATTTTCTTCGTCGCCTCGTCTAACAGATGCCATTCGGATCCTTCGCGATTTCGGCGAGAGTTGATCGGCATCCGTGTTGTACAGTCCCGGTAAGTGATGAGGGAGAAGTACAACGTTAAGACTGTCCGTCAGAGCCAGAAGTTGTTTTGTTAGTTTCAGTAATTTTAGAGACTTCGTTCCTCCTTCGTTCTTTATGTACGATACAACAGTCTTGTTGTCGCTCTGTAAAACTATGGTTGAATTTTTGAGAACTTCTGCCTTTAGCGTTTTTGCGGCTATTACAGCGTACATTTCCTTGAGATTGCAATGCCACTTCAGTTGATGTTGACCCCAATTTCGTTTTAGTGTGTCGTTGTTTACTAGAGCTCCCCATTGAACGTCCGAGGCGTCCGTGATCACGTAGTTCACAGGTGACAGACTGGAGTGAATTTGGGTTTTCCGACTGATATTTTTTAACCACCATTTCAGTTCTCGTCGTACCTCGTCCCCAAACGGACTGGGTCTCGAGCGGAGTGAATCTTTCGGTAGCAGATTGCTCTGACGTTGCAGTGTGCGGCAATGCAACCTTCCCCGGAGGGTGATGAAGGTCGCGAAGTTGAGATACCCTAAGAGGCGTTGCGTCTGCTTGAGGGTCCAACTGCCGGCTGCCAAGCGGGTCAATAGGCACTGACGGACTTTGCTCACCTTGTCGGGAGGTAAGCACTTGGTATTGTACCCAGTGTCCGAGACAATTCCTAGGAAATCTAGAGCTGTTGTTGGTTTGAGTATGGATTTCTCCATGTTGATATTCCAACCTAGGCTGCCTAGGAACTCCACAGCTATACGGACATGGGCTTGTAGAGTCCTTTTGGATTGATGGACGATTAAATAGTCGTCCAAAAATACTACCAGGCGAAGCCCTTTTCTGCGCAACAGTTCGGCCGTCCAATTTGTAACGGACGCAAACATTCTTGGTGCTGCAGCAAGACCAAAGGGTAGGCATCTCATTTGCAGTAACCGACCCTCGTAACTGATACGTAGGAAGCATCGCTGTCTTTTTGAGATTGGAAGATGATAATAGGCTTGGCTTAAGTCCAGTTTTACCATCCAATCTCCCGCTTGTAAGAACTTGGGCATTTGGTAATGATGAAACAGACGGAAATGTTTTGGTTTCATGAATCGATTTAGTGCTTTCAAGTTGAAGATAACTCGTCTTTTTCCATTGCTTTTCGTTATAATGAAAAGCGGGGATATGAAAGAAGGGGTTAATGGCGCGAGCTCCAGAATTCGATTTTGAATCATAATTTAAATTTCTGAAGACATAATTGTTGAACTTGGAGTTTGATATCTCTGCATGATGTCTGATGTTGGAAGGATTAATGGTGGCGTCTGATTGAATGGAATGCGTGCAGCAGTAATTAATCTGATTATTGTTTTGGGAGGCCCAAATTTGGCCCATACATCTCGAAATAGTTTCAGACAGCCGCCCATAAACCTTCTTGAGTCATTTATACCTATTTCTGTTACCCTGATCTTTTCGCCCCCCTCCACCCCCTCTTTTCTTATTATCTTGCTCGTCGAAATTACGCTTTTTTGATTTGCCTTTCCTTGTTTTATGTTGAAATCGAAAGGATTTCTCACGCGAAGTAGAAGCTATCGGTGATTTAGGACGCACTGGTGATTTCGACTGCATGGACTTAGCACGAGAAACGACGTCTTTGTTTAATTTATCGACGCCTCCAATTTTTTGTAAATAATTCGATAAACCTTGAGGGTTGAACATATATTCTGAAGAGGGGGGTATCTTTTCAATGTCTTCTCGTATGTATTTTCCTTTTAAACTTTTAAGGAGAGCTTTACGCCTCAATTCTAATACTTCAGCACGTTTTCCACAAATTATTTGTAAAATGTCATGAGAAACAGTTTTATAATTAGACTCATCACCAAATAATTCTTTAAGTTTATCGTAGATTGAAGACGAAGTTAATTTCGCATCAGTATTTGATGACCAGTCGATAAAATTTCGCAGAGCTAGATTTACAAACTCATTTTGTGCTAAAAAGGCGTTTGACAAGGCAGCAAAACTACGTTCCATTTGAAACCACCTAATTGGAGCCAACGGATCCTCAAAACGCCGCAATTCCTCGTTTACTTTAAGTTCAGAGAACGCTGGAAAGGCCACATATTTCTTTTGGACGTCGGTGTACCGCACAGAATTCCAATCTGAAGAGTCAAATCTCTGCATAGCAGCTATTTTAGAAACTCGATCAGGATCGGCTTTAGACACGGACGGTTCCTTAATGGAAACATTTAGCTCTGCAATGTCAGATACCGATGGCAATGGACGTAAAAATGGATCATCTAATGCTTTGTCAATTACACTTGGCTCAGGCGCAACATAGGTAGAACACGGAACACTCGGAAGAACACCCGCATTATATGTAGAAAAAATGTTATTGATATGACTCACCAGTTGATGTGACAACCATTCAAACCTACGATTTATTTCTCGTTCAGAATCGTCGCTCCGGCGTCGTCTTTTCGGCGGCGGCTCGTCATCACTCGAACTTGAACTCGATCTCGATGACGTTGACGCACAAGACGGCATCGGTGCCTCTACATTTCCATGCAAACGAGTAGAATCACTATCACTAAAGTCTTTCGCGGGATTTTTCACCCGCGGCGCGGTAACTTCGCCACTATTGTTCATTTTAACACAAAAGAACACTTAAACGGAAACAAAAAGTTTTTTATTTTAATCGCAATTTACTTTCTACTTTAATCTCGAAAGCAAAAAATAAAATAAAATAATTTTAATAAAAATTTTATCAGGAGAGGGTAGACCTCTATAAATCTAACGACCGTGCGCGTGGTTTGAAAAACGACGCAACAATGAGACAAAATTATGTGGCTTGCTCTGTGCTGTTTAATTTAGTACCAGGTTTGGCCGATGGTGGCGTGAGTAGCGCGGTTGCGAGGCGGAAACAGTGACATCTAGCGACTAGGCAAGGGAAAAGACGATGTACTCTCTCATAATGGACTTCGGACGTCAAACGGAACACAAAATACATGTTCGCATTGCAAGGGTTTTATTCCTTAAAACACTACAGCGGTTTGCGATAGCGCTGATTAAGTTTTAGATGAATTCTTTGTATTTTTTACCGACTGTCAAGGTCTATTTTATTTATCGTTTTTAGTATTCATTTACAATTATTGTAGGTTTACCTCAAATTAAACATAACTACAGCTAATTTATAATGTAATAGGTTCGAATAAAAACCAAAAGTAGTTAATCGGATATTTTTATTATATGTAGCAACAATTTGAATACAGACATATTATTATCAAAATACCATTTTCTTATACACACAGCATTATTTAAAGCACAATTAAATTTATGATTCACACAATTAAATTCAGTTTTATTTTTACTATATGTATTTTTTAAGTCTGAAAGGTTAGGACATCCCTTCTCACCTATATCGATCACTTCACAGTTTCCACATAAGTCTTTAATCCACTTTATCTTTTCCAAACCCTTTGTAATAATCTTTTTATTTTCGAAATATGGCACTATGACACGTTTAAACTCGTTGTAGTCTATGTAGCCCTCACTCCAGTAAATTCCACTGTTTTTTTCGATCCATCTCACTTGCTTCTTTTCTTCTTTCGTTAAATAATGGAAAGAAAATGGTGTTTTTACCACGAATGTTTGTGTGTGTTCTTGACTTACAATGGCCACTTCCTTCACGATAAAATTGTTTTAAAAAATTTTAAATCCTTGGAGATCAACTATAATGGTATCCGGTTTCATGATAACTTTTTTACGATGTTACTTAAGGGTTTGTATTCAATTATACAATCGTTGAGAATCAGACAGTAGGCTGAAGTTTGCTCTGGTATTTCGGAATTACTCTCAATTTCTACTCGCAAATCCACTAGTGGACCTGTCTTTAAGTTATCCGCTCGTCTAGAGCAATCAATGACAAACAGCGGTGCTAAGTCTTTAAATTGTTTCTCGCTTAATATGGGCTCTGGGCGACGTCCGTAATACGACTGTTGAAATCTGGTGTACTGTTCGTATAATAAAGCAATTCTGTTGTCAGCAAAATTTACATTTAGGTTCTCATACGGGAAATACGTGGAATTGAGATAAACTCTAACGTCTCGAACATGACAGTGATCGAATTGAGACATGTCAGAACTTGCATTGTTTTTTCGATTTGTTTGTAGACCAAGAATTATGTATCGTGGTTTTTCTATTTGAGTTGAAGTTTTGATAGACCAAGTATGTTTTGTAGTTTTAGGTAAAGTGGGATATTCGTACAGATCCCAATTTCTGTATATTATTTGAAGTGGTCGATCTATTTCTAGGAGTCTTAACAAACTAATTTTTTCTTTATCTGATACTTTAACATGTGGTACGCGCCATATAATTTTGTTAATCTGAACATCATCCACCATTTCACCAGTGCTCAGTTTTACAGCGTTCAAATTGGTGTTACTTCGTAACAATATCAGTTCATGTCTACTGTTTATCACGACTTTTTTAAAATCTTCAGCAAATCCGAGGATATGACACAGTGGTATAGAAGCTGAAAATCTTCCTCCATTGATATTTTTTATACCATCAATATTCCAACCCCAAGCATTAGATATTTTTGATTCACTTTCATTCATGGATATTAATGATTTTATGGTTGTAGTTATACCTGCATTTTTTATTTTATCAATCTCCACTCCATTAAGCTCATACCTAATATCTTGGAATAAGTACATTAGCGCATTGTTCGTGAAATTGTCACTAGAAGCTTTGTCTTTCGTGTCTTTTTTACTAACGATAACAGTTCCTTCCAAATACAGAGTGCTAGCTGATGGTAGTATGTATAAGTCTTGTTGGTTAATAGGTATACGGATTTCATCGTTTCTGTTGAAACTCGTCACATAAGGCTTGTAGGAATGAAATTCGATTCCTTCTATGGTGTTATCGTAAGTTGGAGCAGATAAAACATCTAAGATATTCATTTCAACAATTTGATCGCTCTGAGGAATGCTTTATTGTCTTTAGTTAATTTTATTTTAATTTTAGAGCAAGGTCTTCTTTGGTATGAAGCTCGAGTAGAACTGATATTCTTATGTTCTTGACGTACGTTTTTATTGTAGTCAATCATGGTTTTCTTTTGAGATGTAAATACAGCTGCACTTCTTCACCACGCAAATTAATTAAGTTATTGTTTATATCTAATAGCTTGATATTTATGCAGTTTATATTGTTTTGATTGATTGAAAAGTATATTGCGTTCTTTGGGATTTCTATGATCCTGTATCCAGGTGGTACGTTAAGTGCAAATTCGTGAATAATATGACTTGGTTTTCCGTTTATGTACGAACCGCTTACAATATCACATTCGATCCTGACCACGGTCGTTGGTAAAATGTTGACCGGAGACTGAGACACATGCCATTTATGTGCTTTTAAGATTTGTTTATTAAATCCTAACATTCTTCTAAAAGAATTCTCTTTGGTAAAATTAACATCTTTTGTACAGAAAATAGTTGTTTTTAAAGTGTTATTATTGCATTGCAGTTTGATAGACGCATCTTTAATTTCTGATTTTAAATAATCATTGATATCTTGCAATTCATATGTGCCTTCCGGTATTTCTATAACTTCGTTAAGTCCATAATAGAACTTATTATTAGTGTTATCAATGTTTGGAATAGAATTAAATGTTGAAAAGTGTAATAAAGCACATTCATACTCTCCATCAAGCTGTAAACTATTAGGGTAGTATGTAGATAAAACTGACGAGTTTCCAGTTATCGACAAGGTGAGCGACATCTTGCAAATGATTGAAATGAAACATAAGCATTATATTTTATAATACATTTTTATTCCAAAAACTCCACAAATATTCTAAACAAATGACCGCAGATTACAGAATTGAATTTTTGATATCTCGTGTAGTTATAAAAGACATTACAATTTTTTAAATATCGGACTAATTCCATCGGTGGTTTCAGATTTCCATAGCTATCAAAATATTCGCAATAATCAATTACCTTAACATATGCTACCCAATGCGTCCCTTCGTTCATAGAATCATCTAAGTTTACGATACCACACTCGATCCGTTTAGGGTTTCTAGGTAATCGATCCTTCATGTAGACTCCACGAAAATGAGGAATAACTTTTGAATATTTTAGGATGTCTACATTAGTTAGAGGTCGATTAGGTAGCATCTTTTTCAGTTTTTTGAAGAATGAACATACAATCCATTACCATTTTTATACGGTTTAATGTATAAACCCTTGCCCAACACTAACGCCTCCGTAGCCATAATTGTGACGTTCTGACTCTCGCAAATTTTGCTGGCCTGCTTTGTAGTCATTAACGGTTTTTGCAATGCCAGCTGCACCACCAGCTAAAGTTCCCAAAGCCGATAAACCAGTGAAAATTGGAATCAAAGGCAGAACTCCTCCAGTCTTTGGTATGGGTATTACTCGTGGCACCCGAATTCGATGATGGCTGTTTGGAAATAACTTTTTTGCGACTAAGTAAGCTGCTTTTATTAAAGACTGGAGTTTGTTTTGAGTTTCTTAATTTTTGATTTTATTTTAGAGACTAAACTTTTAAAGGTTTTAATCCCGGAACCAGACTTCAATTTAGCTTTCATGACTTTGGTCACTAACCATGAGCTTAGTTTTTCTCCTTTCCCTGCATCTTTTGATTTCAATCTTTGTTTAGCCATATTAAGTAGTTGTAAATCAGCTTTGTGACGATTTGTTAAGTCTGTATGGTTCGCATATGCAATGTCGTGATGCATACAAGCTTCGTCTAGCTTATTTACACCTCGGTCACCTCGCGCCAACCGTTTGGAAAGTTTGGTTCCTGGTCCGCAATAATTATATCCTGGTAAATGAGCTTCGAATGGTAGATTATTAACTATGCTATTAACTAGTCCACCACCTTGCATTTCTAAAAGTATAATGAGTGATTTCTTTTTTTAAAAAGGTTATATAACATCTTAGTCCATTATGGCAGCTTTTTCAATCCAACTGTTTTCACCATTATTAAGACCTAGCCATTTGACATATAATTTATTTCCTTTCTTTTTTAAAATTTTTTCTACGAAATAAATATCAGGATAGCTAGATTTTTGAAGTTCTTGCTCATAAAACGCTCCTAATATGTTTTGTTTTCGTTGATCTTCTAGTAGATAAGTCACTGGTGAGGTACTATTAATCTTTTTTATGTTAAATAATTCAGTTGACCAATTAGGAGTATAACCTTTCTAAAAATTATGTTTAAATTTTCTGATACGTACATAATCACCTACTTTGAATTTACGCTTCCCCTTAGCAAAATCAATATTATATATTTTTTTTTTTTTCTTTTATCGCTGGTTCATTTGATTTATTCACATCGATCGGTTTAAATTGGATAGAACGATGTTTCGTATTGTTGTATCTTATAAATATATCTTGCAACGGTGGACCTATCCACTTATACTTTCCATTGAGACTGAAATGTTTATATAATTTATTCTTTATAGTTCTAATCAGTCGCTCTACTATTGATGCTTTTTTAGTAGAGAATGATGAGTAATGGTTAATATTGTACTTTTTCATAAGAGATTGAAAAGTGCTGTTATAAAACTCTGTTCCTTTATCAGTTTGTAAGTTAACAGGATTTTCAAGACTACTACACAGTATTTGTTCGAATGCACGAGTAACATCAAATTTATTTTTCGATTTTAACGGTTCAGCCCAGGCGTACTTTGAGCAGCAGTCAATCACTACTAAAATAAAATTGTAGCCTTTGTTATACTTTCTCAGGTTTTGCATATCCATTAAATCTGCTTGCCACAAGTCGCGGACTCCTTTCAAAATAACATGACGTCGGAGAAAATTTCGTCGTTCTGCTTTATGTATTTCATTTACGATTTGCTGTTTTGCCATTATGGAGTTTTAGTTTTTAGAAATAACGTATCTACTTCTGCTTTGGTGTAAAACTGTTCTTGCAAATGAGTTAAAACTTCAGGTGTATTTGCTTTTAAAGAAGTTTGAACTGCGCTTCGAGCATCCTTTATGATTTGAGAACGCAATAAACCAATCATTTTATTAATTTTTTTTATCGTATTAGCATTCAAATGATCTACATAATCTTTGTTCACAGCATCATCTGCTTCTATAGGAGATCTAATTCCTCTCAATCTCAAGGTTTTAACGTCAAAATCTCCATTTTCTGATTTTAACAATGCCTTTTCATTAAAATCAAATAGTTCTGATAGTCGCATTCTTTTATGAACAAACATGATGACCAAATTTATCTATATTCATGATGTGTAGACAGAAAGAAAGCTATAAGTAAAATGAAAAGAATAATTGTTTATCAAGATATTTATTAACTTATAAATTGACCTTCCCGTAGTTCCTCTATGATAGATATTATTTCGTTATCTACTCCTGTATTTCCAGCTTCCCGAGATGCCATAAGAAGTTTCAATCTTTCAACTAACTCGTTAGGATCATCCCAATATATGTAATCAACATCTTTGTTTAATTTTTTCAGCATTAGCAACCCTTTTCCTTTAGGTACATTTTTTTTTTCCTCAGAATCGTTTGGCAATTTAAATAGAGGCTTAATAACATCCATATACTTTTTTCCCTTGTTGCTTTTTATAGCTTTTTTCGGATCATAGTCACGTCTATGAGCATTTGTATGTAGCAATATCAATTTATAATTTTTCTTATCGTCTTCGGTAACCAAACTTAAATTAGGATCTTTTTTGAGCAGCAGTTGTTTTAAACCAACCGTATTTTTATATTTTTGACCAGCCACGATTATAAATTGATCGCTAATTGTTATGGTATTGAGCAGAACCTAGCATCAATTTATCACGTTCTACTCTGACCCCAAATGGAATATCTGCCAACGCTTCTGAAGATACTGACCAGGATGATGTGTCACTTTCTTGATTTTGATCAACTATTGATTCATATGAAGAGTCACTGTTAATTTCTGATTCATCTTCATCCCCATCGGGTCCTTCTTTCTGCAAGGTTTCGTCTATAAACGGAACTTCAGACTCCTCTTCTTCAATAGTATGTCGGTGAGGAGTTGGTTTGCTGCTATTAGCAATTAAGCTTAGAGATTCTGTTACAGGCTTAAAAACTGCATCCAGTGCTTGTTTACGATCAATCTCAAAATTTCGCATTTTTCGTACTTTCTTCTTTACAGCTTCTGCAGCATTTACAATTTGTCTTTTCAATGATTTATCCATATTGGTAAAAATTGATCGTAATCGGTGTAGCGCCGTGTGAAGAATGATGAAGTCATGTTGGTACAGTCTTTTATATTTGTATATCCTTAATCAAAGACTACAAAAGTGTCAAATTTATTTCTGTAACAACCTTTATTTTTAAAGCAATCTTTATTAATTACAACATAATTGAATGGTTCACTCCATATTTTTGAACACGTTTCACGAAATTCACTCCAGGTCATGTCAGTATTAACGTGTTCTTCATACACATGTCTCATATTAATTTCATCTTGTATAAAAAGTACGATTAGGTTTGCGTTGTCTCTTACCAACTGTTTAGGAATTTTACTATATGTCTGATTTAGATAAAAACAATCGATAAACTTATGTCTTCCCATTGCAAAATAATCACGCATATTGCTTTGATTTTCACAAGCCACATCGTCGAATACAATTACAGAATTCGATTTTGCGTTGTGGACACTAAGTACTTGCTCATTTTCGTGATATTTCTGAAATGTAATGCCTGGTACGCGTTGTAAAACTTTTTCTAAAAAAATATACTTAGGTTGTTGCACGGTTTTCGAATATAAATAAACATTTTGATATCTTAAACCATTCTCATGCAAAAGAAGACCAATTAATAAATTGATTTTTCCACAATTTGATGGTCCGCAAATTATGCATCGTATTGTATTAGGTAATAATTCACCGTGGCGAAAACCAGTCCTTCGAGGCTGAACGCAGAGTTCGTTTAAATGTAACGATTTCGGTTGTTTTACAAATTTCATGGCAACTTTTTAAAACGGTTTATTTAATAATGAGTGAATTCATCAATTACTTCATAATTTATAATGTGAGACAGACGATTTAATCGGTTCATCGCGTGTTCGCTTTGACAAATCGTACCGTTGTAAGTCTCGATGGGAACGACGCCTACTCCTAATCAAGTTTTGAACGGCGCCCATTCCGTAGGATATTATTGGGCTTTCTACAACACCGAAAGTGACGGAGGCGAACGGAGTGAGCCGCAGGAACGGCAGGTGCGGTAGAATGCCCAATAATATCCTACTCCTGTACAGAATTTATGTATTGATGAGTCCCTTATATTGTGGCGCGGTCGACTAATATTCATACAATACATAAAGAATAAAAGCTATAAATATGGTATAAAATTATATATTTTGACTTGACCCCACCTGCCGTTCCTGCGGCTCACTCCGTTCGCCTCCGTCACTTTCGGTGTTGTAGAAAGCCCAATAATATCCTACTCCTGTACAGAATTTATGTATTGATGAGTCCCTTATATTGTGGCGCGGTCGACTAATATTCAGACAATACATAAAGAATAAAAGCTATAAATATGGTATAAAATTATATATTTTGACTGATGCAAACGGAATTATACTAAAACAAATAGTGTATGCCGGGCGCAGGAGACCCAATTGTAGGTGGCGTGAATCATTCCACAAAAGTAGTTTTACAGCTATTACATGATTTTTTGAATAAAGGCTTCTCTGTTTTTGTTGGAGCGCCTGATCAATATGCCATAGCAACAATTACTAGTCGGTCTGAAGTAGCTATTAGTATTTATTTTAATTATTGATGTGTGAGACGATTCTCTGTATAACACACTGTCTCGCTATTACTCCGTATTAAATTCACATTTTAACTTGCACTGAGCATTCCTGCAGTTTTCTTCCGCAAATCCTATTTCTTCCACATGGCCCTACGACCCGGACAATATTAAATACCTAGAAGATCAGCGGTATTAACGAAGAATCAAGAAATTAAGGATTATAAGAATTATCCAAGGTGACTTGGAGGTTATTTGCCGGTGGAGTGGACTGAGCTTGAGCAAGTTATTTATCGGTGTATAGCAATTTATAAAACTAATATCGTCACCCAACACTCAGGTAGTATAATTAAGTAAATTAAATCGTCCGATTATAAAAGGTCAGTATAATGTTAAATTTTAATTATTAGGTACCTGTTACATTGTGATTAGTATTTTGTCATCAGCAAAGATTGAGTTTAAATCATACTTATTATAGTATAGTTAGCTTATTAGCTACATTATTTAAACTTGAATTTATATAAAGCTGTAACTATTTCACGTATTTAGTTAATTAACAGTGTTTGTTAATTATTGTTAACAGGTATGTTAACATCATACATAAACTGATTGAGTGTTTGATATTAGTGCAATTCATTATAAAATCAGTAAAGAAGAATAATTTTGGATCATTTCTATTAAATAAAACATAGTGCTGTTTAGTTGTGCTTATTTATTAATTAGTTAAAGTTAACATTTACAACAAACGGCTACTTCCCATTTGGTAAACTTCCCATTTGGTAAACCTCAAATTATACCTACTAAAAAGTTGCGTTTGGTAAACATTTCGTTATTTCATACATTTATTCCCATTTGGTAAACTCTGTTAGTATTTTTATTTTGTATGGTACAGTCAATGTCAAATTAATATTGAAATTAGATCAGTGACTTATATGTAAGAACAGAGCTAAAGTTGGGGTTTAGGACTTCCGATATCATACAGCAACTTTTTTAAAGTGGGCAATTTTGATTTGAATTAAGGAACATTATTGTTTAATTATGTTGTTACCATTAACTTTGTTAAAAATAATTGTTTAAAAACATAAATTTTATTCATTCATGCATGTAATCATTTACGCGCATACTAAGTCACGTTGTTTGCGCTACTTTGCCATGCCTACGTAGTTTCTACTAATTATAACAGATGGCGCAACTCTACGCTTAGACAAAAAGGTTCTGATGGGTGTATCCTTTCTTTTAAAATCATTGAATAAGATATAGGTTTTTTTTAAAAGCTTTAATGTCTTGAGATAGATTCTCGATCATAAAAAAACGGCTAATCAAGGAGCAGTAAATAAAAACGTAATCAAAAGAAGCACCGAGCGGGTTCACAGGTAGGGAATTATTGTCCTTACCATCGTTTAAGACAAGAGGTGTGAAAGAGATAGATATAGGTGTATAACAACATTATGTCTATGATCGGGTTTTACCTTATCAGTTTACTCATTTTATGCATATTGCAAGGTCGTTGCAATGTCGGGTGCGGGATCTTCTAGTGGTGCAGTGAAATTAAAAATTGTTAGTAGTGCACGAGGTGGTGAAATTTTATTACGCGCTGGGCATCGATATTATAAACAGAAAAATAATAAGGACTCAAGTTGGTGGCGCTGTGTAAATAGAAAAGATGGATGTTCAGCAAGTGTTACTTTGAATTCTAATAGGAGCCACGTATTAAGAGAAACTGCTCACAGCAGTTCTTGTGTACCGAATTTTGAAAAAAATGAAGTGAAAGTAGCCATCGAAAAATGTAAACAAATTATATGTGAAGATCTGAAGCCAATTCCAGCTACATACAGGATATGTACTAAAAAGCTGAAAGATAATGGTTACGAAATTATACAACAATTACCAAACTTTGACAAAGTTAAAAGCAGCTTGTATAGACACAGAAATAGACAACTGGGCATCACAAAATCTCAGCACACTAACTCTACAGAAATTGTGGTTCCTGACCGTTTTAAGGGCAATTTATTGTTTGATGAGAATGACGGTGAAAATAGAATGATTGTGTTTGCTTCAAAAACTGCAATTGCACATTTAAAGGACGTCCGTCACTACTTTGCTGACGGAACGTTCAAATGTTGTGCAAAGCCGTTTCTTCAACTATACGTTGTACACGGGGACATAGGAAGTACAGAAACTGGGACAAATATTGTACCATTTTTTTACGCAGTGTTAACAAATAAAGAAGAAACTACATATGAAAGGCTGTTTTCCAAATTAAAATTTCATTTACCGGAGTGGACAGCAGAAATGATTACCTTGGATTTCGAAAAAGCTCCAATTAATGCAATAAAAAAAACATTTCCAGACATAATTGTCAAAGGGTGTTTTGTTCATTTTGGGAGAGCGCTACTAAGAAAGGCGAAATCTCTTGGCTTATTACAACATGAAGAATCTCACAATCACATCAAACTATGTATGGCTCTTGCACATTTACCCAGGGAGGATATACACGATGGCTGGCTATACGTTATGAGTCAAAGGTAAATTAATTTTGCAGTATTGAAATGAACGCGTTTAGGTTTAGATCTATCTTCTACCACTGCTTTGGAAACGCGTTACCTACTTGATTTTATGCGTTAGAAACTAGATATATGGTTTTTAGTGTTATTACGAATCTTCAACGAATCAATTTTGTTACAGTTTCGATGAAAAAGCTATAACGGAATTCAATGACTACTTTGTGGATCAGTGGTTGGAAAATGAAGATATGGTGGATATTTGGTGCTGTTACGCGCAAAGGCACCGCACGACAAACCTCATGGAATCTTGGAATTGGAGTTTCAATAGCCAAATTGGAAAGAAGCCATCAATTCTTTTATTTTTCGAAACAATATCAGAAAATATTAAAAATTATGACAATCTTCTGAAAAGGTACGTATTTTTGTTTAACTTTCAATAAACTGTATTTTTAGGCGACACCTGTGATAAATACATATAGACATTTGATTAATTATTACATTTTTTTTCAGATTTTGTAGTAATGGCGAAATTATATCAAAGCGAAGAAAAAAATCCATCCAAAATGATATACAAATTAACAATCTACTCGACGATTACAAAAATGGAAAAATCTCATTGGAAAATTGTTTGAAAAAATTGTCAAGAATTGCTTGTGTAACTTTATAACATTTTTATTGATTTTTCAATTTGTAGTCAATTTTTTATGTTATTTCTTTATGTTATTGTTTATTTTTAAAGTTGATTTTGTATGTTGATGTCTTGTGTGATGAAAAATTGAAAGAACTGATAAATCTTGTCATTGAAGTGTTATTTTTCTTGATTTTTTAACAAATTATCAAAAGTTGCTTGTACTTATCACTTTTTTCTTTTTATTGATTTTGAACTGTGTAGTGTAGTCTATTTTTTATGTTATTATACCAAATCTGTGATTATTGTTATTTTTTATTTTTGTCGGTTTTACAGGTAGTTGTCTTGTATTATAAAAAATTGAAAGAACTGATAAAACTTGTCATTGAAGTAGTCAAATCAAACTGTGATTTTTCGTATTTTAACAAATTTTTAAGAATTGCTTGTATCACTTTATAATTTCTTGTTTTTTATTGATTTTTAACTTTATAGTATAGTCTTTTTTATGTTATTATACCAAATCTGTGATCTTTGTTTATTATTAAAATTGATTTTGCATGTAGATAATTTGTGTTATAAAAATTGACAGAACTGATAAAACTTGTCATTGAAGATTTCAAATCGAACTGTGATTTTTCTTATATTTTTTAACAAATTATCAAGAATTGTTTGTGTGCCATTTATTATTTCTGTTTTTAAGTTTCAATGTGTATAATATATATACATAATCTGACTATTGTACCTGTTATTAATAATATATGAATGTTAAATTATCAGTTTCGTGTTTTCTTTTTTACTTGACTGTACCCATTTCAACTGAAAGTTTACCAAATGGGAAACAACACTTATAATTACTGAAATGTTTACGAAATGGGATTAAATGTATGAAATATAAAAAGTTTACCAAACGCAACTTTTTAGTAGGTATTATTTGAGGTTTACCAAATGGGAAGTTTACCAAATGGGAAGTAGCCCAACAAACATAATTGTAGGTAACAAGAGACAATTGTATAGTGTTGTATCCTTATTAGTTACATTGTTAGGTTCTGTATTGTTTCCAACGATATATTTTAACTGTTTAAAACACAAGCCTGTACCCAAGTAATATTGTACGTTATTTGTAATTGTATTCCTGTATCAATTTCAGGTTGACGACCCTTGTATCCCAGTATGTCCGAGGAAAGGGACTTAATTAAGAAGCGAGGTAGCTTCAAGGGCCGTGTGACTGCTTTCGTCAATTTTTTGGACTCACTCAAGGACAAAGCGTTAACAAATTATGATGTGTCTGAATTGAAATTGCGTATGGGCAAGATGGCGTCGTTGTACGAACATTACGATGAGGTACAGTTGCGTCTGGAATGCATTGTAGAAGATGTCAAATTACAATACTCTGAGCATTCTGATTTCGAGTCTCTTTATTACAAATCCTTGTCCAGAGCTCAAAATATTCTTGGTGATTTTAATAGGGATAATAAATCGATGGAAAGCTGCAAAAGTATTAATGCAAGTATGCACAAGCCTACGTTGCCTACGATTCAGTTACCTAAGTTTAGCGGATCATATTGTAATTGGTTGGAGTTTCGCGACACCTTTTCTAGCCTAATTCATTCTAACGATGACATTGACGAAATCAATAAGTTCCATTACTTGAGAGCATCTCTTGAGGGAACTGCGGCTATAGTAATTAAGTCTATTGAGTTTTCTTCGAGCAATTACTCTGTGGCATGGAAGTTGTTACGTGATCGATTTGACAACAAAAGATTACTAGTGCAGAATCATGTATCTACATTATTCAATATTGAGTCTATCTCTAAAGAATGTTCTGTTGCATTGAAGAGTTTAATCGATCAATTAAATAAAGACTTGCGAGCATTAGAGTCATTGGGGGAGCCTGTTAAGCAGTGGGACACACTTTTAATTTATATTGTTACTCGCAAGCTTGATCAAAAGACCTATCGCGAATGGGAGGAGTGTAAGGGTAAGATAGACAAGAACAGGTCAATTACGTTTGATATATTTATGCAATTCCTACGTAATCGAGCTGATCTAATCGAAACCTTAGAAGTAACTCGCAAGAATTATTCTCAAATGGCAGGTAAATCAGGCCTTAAGATTAAGTCTATGGTAGTCACACAATCTCTTAACACTTCTAACACTGAATTAGCTGCTAAATTATGTCCTAAATGTAACAGTGATCACACTTTAAATAATTGTCCACAGTTTCTCGCATTAAGTAATGACGCTCGTCTTAAATTACTACCCAGTTATAAAATTTGTTTTAATTGCTTTCGTTCAGGTCACTACGCTAACAAATGTAAAAAACCAGGTTGTAAACTACGCAAACGTAGGCATAACACACTAATTCACACAGATTCCAAAGTCACTATTTCAAGTAGTCATGATTCAAGTCCTAATAACAATTCTACTGATAATAATTTGTCTCCGTCGTCTGCCGTATCGTCTGCTACCACTGACACAAATAACATAATGTTGCGAGCCAACATTGCATCCTCTCATGGTCATACGCAGCGAGAAGTGCTGTTGTCGACCGCCCTGATCATACTGCGCGATCGCAATAATTGTGTGCATATCGTTCGCGCGGTTCTTGATAGCGGTAGCACGTCGTCATTCATTACGGACCGGTTGTGTAGACAGCTAAATTTAATAACTAGCCAGGTAAATAGGTCAATACTTGGCATAAACAATGTGACGTCACACGTAGGCAAAACATGTTTTGTTAAGATGACTTCATTAGATGATAGTTAGTGTCTTTTCACACGTACCGGTTGCCGGGTAGCCGGCACCGGTTACCCGGTGGTGAAGTGTATGGGCATGGTACATAGCTTTCACATGTACCGGCGTAATTTATCCGGCAGGCGGTTGCCGGGTGCGCGCCGAAACCACCACTGTGCGTCCGGTCGCCGGGCATCGGTTAGCCGGCGGCCGAACTGACAGTGGTGTATGGAACACGCAACTAGCTTTCAGACGCGCCGGCCGGTCAGTCGCCCAGGTACAGTCTGCGAGAGCACGCGCGTGCGTAGTTCTGTCGCACGCTCGACGACGCTCGTAGTTATACTGCATACCTTCTAAACTATAATATGAACATAGATATCGAACTATTGATAACTTTGGTGGAAGCGAAGCCAGTTTTATGGGACAAAACTTGCGCTGAGTACAAGGATAAAAATGAAACAAAAAAAGCTTGGCGAGAAGTTTGCGCAATACTTAAGCCCGACTTCGAAGAAATTACTGACGGTGAAAAAAACTCATTTGGTAAGTTTGCAAATCATTTAATATTACACAACTGATAGTAATAACACTTTTTTATATTTTAGATAACTGCCAACTGACTTGTCCAGGTTCGCTCATAAAATAGTCCGCTAAAATATTTCTAACATTATTTGCTGCTAACCCTCCACGTCTTACTTGTTCTCCACTTAAATCTTCTAATCCGAATATGGTCATTGTATCCTCTGGTTGATATCCATCTCTGACGCGGACAAAATTGTGCAGGATTACACAAGCCTTTACAATATCGACTGCGAAGTCGGGTTCCAAATTAATGGCACGATGTAATATTCTCCACTTATTAGTGAGAATTCCAAATGTGCACTCCACATACCTCCGAGCTCTGCATAAACGATAATTATAAATTCGTTGTTTCATGGTTAAATTCGATCCACCATATGGCCGAAGCAAATGTTTGTGTATAGCGAATGCTTCGTCACCAACAAAGAAATAAGGCATATTAGGGCTCGTTGTTCCCGTGAGACAATTTTCCTTCGGTAGCTCGAGCTCACTATTTAAAATTGATGACCACAATGAACATTTCTTGAAAATGTGAGAGTCACAGTCTTTTCCGTAGCTACCAATATCAACATATGTAAAGCAGTACTCCGAATCTGCTACAGCCATTAATACTACTGAAGCATAGCCTTTATAATTATGGTACATCGACCCAAGAGGATTGATAATTCGAATGTGCTTGCCGTCAACTGCACCTAAGCAGTGTGGAAAGTTGGCCCTTTGTTCAAATTTTAAGGCAATCGATTCCCACATTTCTTTTCCAGGTATAGGCATACATTCAAATTTCATAATAGACGACATAGCTTGGCACACTTCTTTTAATATAACGCTTATAGTTGAGATGCCAAGTCTGTACTCGAAGCTCATATCTGTAAAAGTATGACCACTTGCTAGGTATCTGAAACAATATAATTAAAATTATTTTTATTATTACAGGTAAAGAAGTGATAAAACGTTGGGGAAACGTTCGTGATTCATTTAAAAAGTCTTGTAAAAAACAAAAGGACGTTACCAAATCAGGTGCTGGTGCTTCAAATGTAAAAAAATATGTTTTCAATGATCAGCTACAATTTCTCACCAAAGTTTTTAAGGAACGTCCCACTACTGATAGTTTGACACAGGAAACAGAAGATCCTCAAACAATGGAAGGAAATACACCAGATATTGAAAACAAAAAAGAACAATTGGAAAAATTTAAAAAACCTAATAAAGAACTAGGATCTCGAAAACGGCAAGCAAAGATGAATTAAGGTAGAATGTACAAGGGACCTTAAAACTTTGTAACACCTAATAATTTATACCTACACTCTTTGCAAATAAATAAATCTATTCTATTCTATAAGTATTTCTTGCAGGATGAGTTAAAAAATGCGCTAAATGTTCTCATTATTATAAGTCAATCTCAATCATTTCCCGAGTATAACTTACTTTTAAATAAAAAGAGCTTACCCCAAAAGAGCAACCTCCTAAAATTTAACGTTTATTTGGATGACAAAAATCTTATGCGTGTAGGAGGACGTCTCGATAATTCTAGTTTTGCTTTTAATAAAAGACACCCTATATTACTACAGTCCACTCATGATTTCACAAAATTATTATTTAATTTCGAGCACAGAATCTTATCTAATTTGTTTTCTGGCAAAAAACTAAGTTACTACGAATTCAGGCAATCAGTTATAGAAAATTTACTTCCCGAGTCTAAGGTCCAAAATACGGGAGAGGTCTCAGAAGAAGGGGTTATTCCTAGTACTGTTCATATAATTCAGCCTTGCCCACGGAAAGGCAAATCAATGCGCAGAAGATGCAAATATTGCTGGGAAGTCAATAAAATACGTAAAGATACACCATTCTTCTGTCCAAATTGCCCTCAGCAGCTTGGATTTTGTATTGTTGATTGTTTTATGTTATACCACAAATATACAGTGTGCACGCGCACGCACACACACACACACACACACACACACACACACACACACACACACACACACACGATTTTCGGAGAGGATTTTATTGGAAAAAAAAAAATTATGTAACTTTTAAAATTAATAAATTCATGTCTGGGGATAGATTTTTGTTACTATTAAGATGCTTATTTTTTAATACTACGTATGAAACTAGAATTAAGTATTCGAAAATTGACTACTTATTAAATTATTTCAATGATATGATGATAAATTTAATTTATCCCGAAAAGGAATTAAGTATAGATGAGTCGATGGTTGGATTTAGAGGGCGCCTAAATATTCGGCAATATATAAAAAATAAAAGGCACAAATATGGCATTAAATTATATGTTTTGGCCTATCCTAAAGGGTACATAGGATTCACATGTACAAAGGTTCCCAGGATGCTGAAGTTGGTGGCAAAGGGCCATGTGGATAAGGTAGTAATGACACTTTTAAAAGACTATTTAAATAGCGGCCATTCTATTTACATGGACAATTTTTATAATAGTGTCCAGTTGGCAGAGTTATTAATTACAAAAAAAAATATACTGTACTGGAACATTACTTGCTAAAAGAAAGAATAATCCTCAAGCTGTTGTAGTTAAAAAACTTTTGAAAGGTGGAAATATTTATAGGTACAATGGAAAAGGTGTTTGTGTCTGTAAATGGAAAGACAAGAGAGATGTGCTCACTATATCCACTAAGCATTCGCCCCACATGATGCCAGTGGAAAATAGGCGTGGTCGTGTGGTCAACAAACCGAATATGGTTGTAAATTATAATAAATTCATGAAAGGTGTTGATCGACACGACCAAATGCTAGCCTATTATCCTAGTGAGCATAAATCAATGCGGTGGTACAAAAAAATTGGCATACACATATTGCAAATGATGCTACTAAATTCCTTTTTTTTTATTTAAGAAAGGTACAAGCAGTAGTCTTTCCTTAGAATCATATAGGGAAAGAGTGCTTCTTGAACTTCTTTCCCCTATAGCTGATACATTTGCGCCTCAAAAAGCAAGACACATGCCCAATGAATTAGACAGAAATGCCAATGGGTGTCTTAAACGAACTTCATCTACTCCAGATGAATCTGCTAATTTGTCTGGGAAACTTGGTACCCACTCATCATTTAAATATCTGTTCTGAGAACTATATTCTTTTAAATCTTTTAATGTAACTCCATATCCTGGATATGGGAGTCATCCTTTTAAAACTAGTGCACAATACATGCCACGAGTTAGTTCTGTCTTCTTTTAAAGTTCTTTTCTTTTTTGCATCCAGTTTTTTGTAATTAATAAAGTTAGGAATAGTTGGTGAATCTTTATAAAAGGTTTATAAAGTCTTTATAAGAGCTTCCCTAGACTTTTGAACAGCATCATCACATCTTTTGTTCCACCAAGGTGCTGGTTTTCTTAGTATTTTTGGAGATTGATTTGAGTTCTGTTTTGGAGTAGTCTCATTTCTGATATGTTCCAAAATATTTACAAAACTGTGTTAAAAAGCAAGAGGTTGTATATTATCCGTATCTAAATGAGAGAAACTATTTTCAGATAATGTGTTAAATTTAAACCAGTCTGTTTTATTATAGATATATTTATTTTCCACAGGACGAACTTCATACATTGATGGCTTTACATTGACCAGAGTTGGAAAATGATGACTACCCATTGGATCGTCATGGACATGCCATTCACAAAGAGGAGCTATTGTGGGACTGACCAAGGGTAAATCTATTGCAGATGCATTCCTGTTTGGGTATTGAATAGTAGTCAAGCTTCCATCATTTAAAACACACAAATCAATTGCATCTATAAGTTTATATAAACTGTTGCCCCTACTATTACTTGTGTGACAACATATGATGAGCATTAAAGTCTCCCATGATGAGACATGGCCTAGGTATTTCAAGCAATACCTTTTTCATTTTGCTGAATATCAAATCTAGTAGTGTTGGGAGGGCAATATATACATAGAATATGTAATTTACGTGAAGATGTTTCGATTGATAAACATAAATTTTGAATAGATTCATAAAAATGAGTATTTATAACATCATATTTTATACATTGTTTAATTAATATACCAACTCCATTGTGCGCATTTATTGAATTTTTAAAAATAGAATTATCTCTATTATTATCAAGATATATTAAAGATTTAATCAGAGCAGTAATTATAATTTAATTGCCCACAATTTGTTCAGTATCTAATACATTGTGAGCTCTATTTGTACTATCATTGGTTTTTAAAACTTTTGGCTTTTTTAAGGTGGGAAATTGTATGGGGTTTGAAATTGTAGGTGGTGGCATACTCACAGTAGTGGCATATGATCGGTTAAGACTGACATGTTTATTCTTCTTTTCTTGCATCTGCTCTCCTCTCCAAGCCTTTGCTGAATGGTTGAACTTAAGGCATTTGTAACATTGTACTAGAGGTGGGATATAACTGTGTACAGGGTATCTAAATAATTGTATGTAGACATACATTGGTACTGTAGTTGCTACAAATGTTACTGCTATGGTGCCTAATGGAGTCAGTTGCCCGTCAACTTTTCTCATAAAACGTTTCACTGAAACTACTTCAGAGTCACATGTAATGTTCTTGTATATCTCTTCATTAGACATTGATGTGGGGACATGCTTAATTACACCGATTATTTCGGTCATATATGCAGGGATAAAAGCCTTAAGTTTATATTTACTCAGGAAACTGTCCATATTGAGGAAATTATTTGCTGGAGCAAACTTTTTAAAAGTTACTCCCACTTTATATGCATTAACCCTGTGAACACTCACAATGCCCTTAACATTTTACGACGACCTCTGTGGTCTAGCGGTTCGAGTGCCGGACTGCTGATCATGGGGTCGTGGGTTCGATTCCCACAGGACACAAATATTTGTGTGGATAAATCATGAGTATTTGTGTTTGTCTGGGTGTTTCTTATGTATTATAAGTATGTATTTACAAAAAAAAAGTATATAAGTATTATATCCATTATCTAGTACCCATAGTACAGTCAGCGTCAAATAGTTAGTGACACTCAGGGTATTCAAATAAATAGACGCAACCAAAAAGTCAATAATATCGGTACAAACAAAGTTTCCATATTGTTGTCAACATTATAGTCGCTCAAAAGGTCGAGACGTTTAAAACGTCATATAGATAGGTTCAGTCAAACCGTCATAAATATGGTTACAGTCATCCCGCCAATGGTATCCAAGCATTTTAAGTGTTCAAAAATATGGAACACATTAGAAAAATAAACTTTACTGCTATACATTTTAAACATTTTATTTGAAAACATTTATACACAAAAATGAAAGGAATAGAAACTACTGTTGTCCTTTTCATTTTAAGCATGACGTCATAGACATGTCTTTTGTTTTGTAAAGAATTTCGTGCATAGCCGTTTACGATATTTAACAATATACAGCTGACTGAAAATAGATGTACCTAAACCTCATTGATAATGAGTATGACTATATGTATATCTCATAGAGCAAGAGTGCATAATTAAAATATATGATTCAATATCATAATCATTTTATTTTATTTTAACAATGAACGTCGACAAAACTAGACTCGATAGTCCTTGCAAAAAAGAGGTGCAAAGTTTTCAACCTTATTGACTATTATTCAAAAACTGCTATTTTAAACATAAACAAGGTAATAGAGTGGATGAATAACTAAAAATAAACAATATAATAATGTCAATAAGGTCGATAATCGCTTGCATCTATTCAATTTTCTCTAGTTTTCGACTGCTTACCATCAGGCGGTCTGTGTGCTTGTTTATACATATAATTATGTGCGAATATGCAGAAATGAGAATCTAGAGCGATGAGAATAATTCGATAGGTAACTACACGTAACATCTAAAACGATAGGTACATAAGGATATTCCCAGTTAATTTGAAATATCTGTTACGGAGACACCTTACTCCCTCAAATATATAATTCGATGTTTTGTGGTGTCACTAATGCGTAGCCATATTTCTAGCTTGCTTTAGTTTTGCACTTGACATTGATATTACTGATAGATAAATAGAATGACATGCAAATAACACTAGATTGCCTAAAGAGGTTTTCATCTTTGGGAAACCGTTTATTTCTATAACATGCTGGTTTATTTTTCTAATGTGTTCCATATTTTTGAACACTTTTAGAATGCTTGGATACCATTGGCGGGATGACTGTTACCATATTTATGACGGTTTGACTGAACCTATCTATATGACGTTTTAAACGTCTCGACCTTTTGAGCGACTATAATGTTGACAACATTATGGAAACTTTGTTTGTACCGATATTATTGACTTTTTGGTTGCGTCTATTTATTTGAATACCCTGAGTGTCACTAACAATTTGACGCTGACTGTACAAGCTCTGCTTAGTTTGGGACTAGATGATGTTGTGTAAAATGTCCCAAAAATATTATTATTATTATTTGTATCTCCGTTTTGGATTTCACGGCACATCTCCCATAAGGAAGACATCCGGTCCTTTGGAAGGCTTGCGCGGGGACACAGGTCCAACGCGTAGAGGCCCCTTGGAGAACTTTTATCTAAATATGGAATGGGGCACCAACCCGGGACACTCCACACCTGCACTATAGAAGTACAGTCATGGAGTATCCCGGGCGAGTGCAGGACTATTGTAAAATATGGAACTATAAATATGGGATTATGGAAGTGGGGGTTTGGTGGACTGCTAACCTCTACTGCCGGAGGAAAACGGCGTCTGCCTTACAACCTTGAACATACATCCTTAGGGATGGCAGACGGTGACTCGCCAACTCACTAGCTGGGCCCCCCGAAAAGCTGCCAGTACAGGCAGAAGGCGGCAACAGCGGTGTGAGCGGCTAGGGGTGTAGAGAGGTGCGGCCCCGGTTTCACCGTCGCGAGTCTCCACGAGACCCGGATTGGGTTTCCCCGCTATTACGCCATTAGACACTTCCACCCCCGAGCATATAGCTCTGGCGGCCCCCCTCTGACCGGCCAATTAAGGCAAGCTAATTATTATTATTATTATTATTTTCATTAAAAAGATTTGTTAGTAGAATTGGGTTTTTATTGCCTACTTTTTCTTGTTCTATGGATTCCACATAAACCACAAAATCACCACTATGGTTTGTGGGAAAAAGTCTTCTGTACAATGGTTTTTTATAAAGTTTATCCATTTCTGTGGAGCCAGGTCCTAGCTTCCTTTTTTTCCATGTTCGACGGGGTCCTCCCCGTTGCTAGTTACACTCATATTGTATTTACATGATTTCTAATATGAAATTAAATATTTACACTAAAGTTTTATTATATTTACAACAAAAAAACTCAAATTTAAATTTTCAATGAATTTGAAAAGACCGCCTTGTTCTTTGACTTCTTCTTTTCTTCCTTTCACTTCCCGCCTAAAAGTCTTAGAGTTATAGAGTCAGACTGTGTTGCAGCATTTGGTACCAGTACTACTCATAAAATCGTTTTTTTTTATTATTAATATAAAAATAGAATAAATAGGTTATACTTGATTGTTTAAATTAAAGTTTTTGTGCAACTGCATTAATTTATTTATGCAAAATTAACAATTAGTGCAACTATCAGACATTTCAAGCAAAAAAGTGGTAACACTGTCGTAAAAAGTTCTATGTTTGGCGGATAGATGGCACTTTTCACAACGTAAATTATGTTCTACCTGGGCATGCCCAGACGTCAGCGGCGCGGCGCCTGCCGCGCCATTCGCCCGCGCGCCTCGACCAGAGATGTGTGCGCGTCTCACTTAATATAAATAGCAATAAATTTGTTCAGTATCATAATGATGATCCTTTCATTTTATAATCAAAAATAATTGCAACTAACCAGCGACTATCGAAGCCGAAACATATGCTTTGTAACGATATCAAATTTGACCAGTTACAGTTCCGACGCAGCATTGCTCGTCATTACTTGCGCCAGGATAATGACCGACATTCTCGCCCAGCAGCCTCACTAGTGCCAAGTTTGCAATTTGATAACTTTGGTCACTTTCCACAGAAGTTGACAAAACAACTGCGATGTACTGTTTGCCATAGTAAGGCTCGTTGGCAGTGCAAAAACACTTTGCATCGAGAAACCATGTCTCGAAAATTTTTATGCGAATGTGCCCAGTGTCCCCTTTTGAGCACGACATGTTATTTCTGACTAAATAAAAAAAAACTACTTTTTCTTATGTGTTAATTTCAAACTCTTTATTCTTCACCAAATAATAAAAGTTATTTCATTTTCCTGGGGCCTTGAGCGTAAATGGGTTAATGGAAAATATTCGTCGAGAAATCAGCTCAATTGAACCAAGTTTACTGCAGCGTGTGGCGCAAAACACAAGGATCCGTTTTGAACAGTGTGTTCAACTCGACGGAAGACACCTGGATGACAAACTCTTTAAAAATTAAAATCCGCATTTCTATTCTATCGTTCAGTGCTCTTAATAAAACTGTGTCAATTATTACGTTTTTTATTTAAGTTTGAAAATATAAATCTGCTACCAGACACCCTGTACAATAATAGGATGACAGAAATATACAACCCTGTACAGAATTTATGTATTCATGAGTCCCTTATATTGTGGCGCGGTCGACTAATATTCAGACAATACATAAAGAATAAAAGCCATAAATATGGTATAAAATTATATATTTTGACTGATGCAAACGGAATTATACTAAAACAAATAGTGTATGCGCAGGAGACCCAATTGTAGGTGGCGTGAATCATTCCTCAAAAGTAGTTTTACAGCTATTACATGATTTTTTGAATAAAGGCTATTGTAGGTGGCGTGAATCATTCCTCAAAAGTAGTTTTACAGCTATTACATGATTTTTTGAATAAAGGCTACTCTGTTTTTATGGACAACTTTTATAATTCTGTTGATCTGACAAAAAATATTATCTGAAAATACTAACTGCACGGGAACATTACGATTAAATCGAAAAAATAACCCAAAGGACTTTACTACTAAAAAGTTAAAGAAAGGCGAATGTGTCTCGCAGGGTCTCCAAAATGGTGTTTGTGTCATGAAATGGCGGGATAACAGAGACGTCACTATGATATCATCACAATTTAATTCGCAAATGATTACTACCACTACAAGAAGACATACAGAGGTCTCAAAGCCTAAAATGGTTGTAGAATACAATCGTAACATGGGTGGTATTGATCACAAAGATCAAATGATAGCGTACTATTGCTGCGAACATAAGTCTATCAGGTGGTACATAAAATTGGGAATCCACCTGTTCCAACAAATGATGTACAGACGCCAGCACGTCAAGCTATCCAAAACTGTCAAATTTTCCCAATTGAATATGAACCTTATTGTTTTGTTTTAAAGTTGAAAATCAATCAAAGAAATTTGACAGATTGTGGTAGCTTTATGTGCTGGCCACTGTACAATTTATTTACCTTATCTAATTTGTTTTCTGGCAAAAAACTAAGTTACTACGAATTCAGGCAATCAGTTATAGAAAATTTACTTCCCGAGTCTAAGGTCCAAAATACGGGAGAGGTCTCAGAAGAAGGGGTTATTCCTAGTACTGTTCATATAATTCAGCCTTGCCCACGGAAAGGCAAATCAATGCGCAGAAGATGCAAATATTGCTGGGAAGTCAATAAAATACGTAAAGATACACCATTCGACGACGTCTATGGTCTAGTGGTTCGTGTGCCGGACTGCTGATCATGGGGTCATGGGTTCGATTCCCACAAGACACAAATATTTGTGTGGATAAAACATGAGTATTTGTGTTTGTCTGGGTGTTTCTTATGTATTATAAGTATGTATTTACAAAAAAAAAGTATATAAGTATTATATCCATTGTCTAGTACCCATAGTACAAGCTCTGCTTAGTTTGGGACTAGATGGTGTTGTGTAAAATGTCCCAAAAATATTATTATTATTTGTATCTCCTTTTCGGATATCACGACATATCTCCCGTGAGGAAGACATCCGGTCCTTTTGCAGGCTTGCGCGGGGACACAGGTCCAACGCGTAGAGGCCCCTTGGAGAGCTTTTATCTAAATATGGGATGGGGCATCAACCCGGGACACTCCACACCTGCACTATAAAAGTACAGTCATGGAGTATCCCGGGCGGGTGCAGGACTATTGTAGAATATGGAACTATAAATTATTGGGATTATGGATGTGGGGGTTTGGTGGACTGATAACCTCTAGTGCCGGAGGAAAACGGCGTCTGCCTTACGCCTCGAACATACATCCTTAGGGATGGCAGACGGTGACTCGCCAACTCACTAGCTGGGCCCCCCGAAAAGCTGCTAGTGCAGGCAGAAGGCGGCAACAGCGGTGTGAGTGGCTAGGGGTGTAGAGAGGTGCGGCCCCGGTTTCACCGTCGCGAGTCTCCACGAGACCCGGATTGGGTTTCCCCGCTATTACGCCATTAGACACTTCCACCCCCGAGCATATAGCTCTGGCGGCCCCCCTGTGACCGGCCAGTTAAGGCAAGACACAGTTGAGAGTCCTGCGGGCGCTCTTCGGGTTCCACTCCAGCTACCCAGTATGGGCAAACTGGAGACGAGGCCCTGACCGACTCTCTGGGGCAATAAGGACCGCAGTGTCGCCACTCACCATCAGCTCGCCACAAGCTGCCCTGCGGTTTGTGCGCTTTTCTTAAGACCTTATGACACATTTTTTGTTTTATTGTCAAAGGTTTGTAGAAAGCGTTTCTAATCTACCCTCCAGTTTTACGTTAATCTCATGATGAGGTAACGCTTGTCCCAGAGGGGGTTTATTATTATTATTATTATTATTATTCTTCTGTCCAAATTGCCCTCAGCAGCCTGGATTTTGTATTGTTGATTGTTTTAGGTTATACCACAAATATACAGTGTGCACGCACACACACAAGCACACATCCTCCCCCTCCCATACACACACACACACACACACACACACCCACACCCACACACCCACACACACCCACACACACCCACACACACCCACACACACCCACACACACCCACACACACCCACACACACCCACATATATTTTTGACTTATTTAATTATAACAAATCATTAACTAAAATCTTGTATGATGTATTCTGCTAGAATACCTACATTACTTAATCTTTTAGTTTTTTTAAGATACTGTTTTATAGAGGTGAGGCGTAAATACTAGAACAGATCCGAAGATTAGGTATTTTAGGAGACTAGGCCGCACCTATTCCAATTTTCACAAGACTTAGTCCACCTAGTCTCGTGTGCCTACGTTCACTCAATGACACTAATGACAGCGCTTACGCGTATCGCGTACAACACTCATTCATTTTTATTGTTCTGTCTCACTCACACGTGTTTTGCTTTATATCTGCTATCTTGCTCTAGCCAGGTGGAAACGAGACAACGCAATACATTGTTGATTGCATTTCGCTCTTTCACTCCGCGGCTATGAAAACCGGTTTATACAGGATAACCCCTAGCGTGTCGATGTCACCGTGGTGTGAAATTTGAGCAAAGTTCACAAGAACAGGTGCAAAGGTCGAGTGCGCGAAGATTATCGAGTTAATTTACGTCGTCATAAGTGCATTCAATCTAGTATTGAGTATTAGACATTAGACTAGTGTCCTGGTAGTGCGTGTTTAGTTTACTATCTTGTGTGTATAAAATATAACTTTTTGTGATTTTATAAAAATGGCGCCAAAGGGAAGCAGTGTTGCATGGGATCATTTTGTTGACAAAGGTCAAAGTATGGCCGAGTGTAAAATATGTAAAACCCAGTTAAGTTTTAAGTCATCCGTGTCAAATTTAACGAAACATATAAAAAAGAAACATCCGTTAATTACTTTAATAAGTAGGAATAATGTTGCGCCCACGTCAAGCCTAGTGACTTCACCATGTGACCAGAGTTTAAATCCAATTCCATCCACCTCCACATCTTCACCTGCAAATGTACCTGCGCCTGCGGGACCTGCGGTGTTAGGTACTAATACGGTGCATGTGGTACAGCCCGGCTATAAAAATATTGCCTCATATATATACAAAAAGAATGCGGATAGGTGCAAATCTGATATTGATCAGTTAATAATGGACTTATTTATCATGGATTTTCAACCCTTCCGAATTTTAGAAGATAAAGGGTTTAGAAAATTACTGCAATCCGCGTTCCCTTTCTATACTATCCCGACGAGAAAATATTTCTCAAACAATGTGCTACCTAGCCGCTACGAAAGTTTACGCGCAGTGAAAATGAAAGAAGTCGAAAACGAAGTGGAGTCTATTTGTTTAGCCTCTGATATGTGGACATCGAGCACCAATGACCCATACATGGCTGTCACTGGCCACTACATTGATAGAAAAGAATGTAAGTTAAAATCGGTTTTGTTGGAATGTGTCCTTCTCGAAGGTTCACATACCGGTGTAAATTTGGCCGAGGAGCTGTTGAGAGTTACAGAAGAATGGAAAATTACCGAAAAAATCAATTTGACTGTAACTGATAATGGGGCTAACATAAAAAAAGCGGTAGAAAAAGATTTAGCCTGGAAGCATTTCGGCTGCTATGCTCACACTTTAAATTTGGCTGTCCAAGAGGCAATAAATAAGTCAAGGGAACTCACTACGCTTATAGACAAAGTCAAAATAGCAGTTGGATACTTTAAGAGATCTGCACAAGCATGGGAAAAACTGAAAAAATTTCAAGTACAAGCTGGTAAAACTGTAAAAAGACCTTTACAAAATGTAATTACGAGATGGAATTCAACTTTCTACATGCTGGAAAGGTTCATAGAAATAAAAGAAGAAATTAATAGCTCACTTTCTAATTTAAATGCAACTGCTATGTCACTGACTGCAATCGATTGGGAGCTATGTCAAAATATGTGTGACATTTTAAAACCTTGTGAGGAAGTAACCAAAGAAATCAGCGGTCAAAAATATGTAACTGGGAGTATTGTCATACCAATCACAACTGCACTCATATCATCTATAGAAAATTTAGACACCCGAAATTATACCTTCGCAGCTCAAGTCTTCCAGCAAGATCTAATAGGTGCCTTGAAAAATAGGTTTGGCAACTTAGACAAAAGTCGAACCTTCACTGTTTGCATGTTCTTAGATCCAAGATTTAAATTATATTTTGAAGATCAAAACGTGGCAGATAATACTAAGCAACATATAATACACTTGGTAACTGCACTGATCAATAAAGAAGACCAATTACAAGTTCCACAAGAGGAAATCGAAACACGAACTGCTCCTGTAAACCAGTCATTGTCTTCTTCTTCTCTATGGCGTCATTATACCGAAAAAATGAAAAATCTGCAACCCAAGGGCACAGCACAATCGCGAGCTATTGTAGAAGTGCAAAGATATTTAGAAGACAAGATTGTTATGCCCAACGAAAACATATCACCTCTTGACTGGTGGAAAGAGCAAAAAAATGCGTACCTTTATAGTTTAGCAGTCACTAAACTTAACGCAATGGCGACAAGTGTGCCTTGTGAACGAATTTTTTCTGCATGTGGGATACTATTGAATGATAGAAGAACACGACTGGGGCATCGAAAAGTGCAGCAATTGATGTTTCTCAACCAAAATTCCTAAGTTAAAAATAAAAAAGCATTAAAAAGAAAAGAAATATAAAAAACCGTTACTTGTCAATATTGTAAATACTAAATGTCAAATTCATAAAGAAAAACACGAATAAAAAAAACATAAAAAAAATATAAAGATATAAAATAAAAAAAAACAAATGTAAATAATTGTAAATAAGTAAAAAAGGTCAAATTTGTAAATAAAATGAACTAAAATCTCTTAAATACGCCAACTTACAAACACTTGGCATTGCACTCATGACATGATTAATTTAATATGTTATGACGCATTTATAAGTTGACAGTCCTAAGCCTGTTAAAGTATGAAGGAGGGATTTTAGTCAGTGATTATTTTATATCAGTTTATCAGTGATTTCATCTATTCTTTCTATTGCAACGCGTGTCATAGTCGATACTAGGTGAGACTAGGTGGAATAGGTATTTGGATCGCGTATTTTTAGGGACTAGGAACAGGTGGACTTGATCTTAAATTTACCTAGTACAACCCATCTCTACTGTTTTACATAACTATGTTGAAGCTCGTGGCATAAATATTTTCTGTATTTGCTAAATAAATGTGGAATGATAGGATTACAGGTGAAACGAAACGTGTACGCGGAAGTGAATGAAAGGGGTATGAGAGTAAAAGAGAGGGAGAGACTTCCGGTAGAACGAAGGAGGCACGATGAGACACGATGGCCGGTGTTACTTTTTAATTTGTTTAAAGTTTGTTTCTCAATGAAAATACAGTGTTCTTTATTAAAAAAGTTCATTTGTTTTACATCACGATCACACAAACTTGGGGGTTCGTCCGGGATCGCTGTCAAACAAATGGATTAAAGGACACCAACGACGCACGACGCCCGACGCCTACTTTACAAAACTCAAAAATCCAAAAGACGGCTTACGACGAGTGGTTGACGAATGTCACACCGCAACTTACGAAGACTACGACGCAAATTTACGAAGAAATATTACGACAAACAAAATGTCTGACGACGAAGCTCATGATCACGACGGACCAAAGTCGGAACATGGTGGCATGCTGTACTTAACTGAAAAGTTAATAAAGAAGTTCAGTGCGCAAGATGAAACTTATACCGTAACCAGGTGGATACGTGACATCGAAGACAATGGTGAAATATTTAACTGGAGCCCGACCCAGCTATTATTGGTGGCACGGCGCTCACTTGTAGGCACGGCAGCCCTGTGGCTACGCGCTGAGAAAAATTATAGAACATGGGATGACTTGAAAGGTGCTATCAGCAAAGAGTTTCCGGATACAATCGACATAAAGAAAATACACGAAATGATGAGTTCAAGGCGTAAGAAGAAAGACGAATCGTGTGTTGACTATATGTTAGTTATGAAGGAGTTAGGAAAACGTGGACGAATGGCCGACTATGTCGCCATAAAATATATAGTGGATGGAATCGTGGATGAAGAAGTTAATAAAATTATGTTGTATGGTGTCACGACCTACGCAGACCTGAAAGAGAAACTTAAGATATACGAACTATATAAGAAGAATTCCGCTAAAGATAATCGTCGTAGTAAGCTGTCGGCAGTGTCTACCCATATCCATAGACAGAATAGTGATAATAAGAAAAATTCGGTTGTAGTGTTGCGTTGTTTCAGCTGTGGGGAAAGAAGCCATATATCAGAAAATTGTCCTCATAAATTACAGGGCAGAAAGTGTTTCCATTGTAACGATTTCGGACACATTTCAAATAATTGTCCAAGAAAAATAACATCGAGTTCGAGTAGAGTTGGGCGATCTTCGGGAACACTCGGAAGGCACGAACATCAGGAAGTTGGCAACGCTGAACAACGACGACCGGCCAATCAGAAGCAAACATGCTTTAACTCGCCACAGGAGGCCAGCACCAGCACTGCGAACGAACTTCAAGGCAATGTTTCTATAGCAACAACCGATGTGAAGACGAGTACGAGTGATTTTTGTTACGAGGTTGGCAATAGACAACTGCAGAGCAGTAGGGCAGCGATTGGCTACACAGACAAGATGGCGTATTCCCTCAGTGATAGTGATGGTGACATTGACGTTTACAATGTAAACAAACATACCGGTGAACCTGTACGTCGCGTGAAACCTCTTAAAACTGTGTTAATGTGCGATAAAACGGCAACTGCATTAATAGATTCAGGTTGTGATGTTAATTTGATGTCGAAAAACCTATATGACGAACTTGGTAAGCCACAATGTAATAAAAACTCTAATATTACTCTGACAGGGTAAGGTTATTCGCAGGTACAATCCTATGGTGTTTTAACATTAGATATAAAGATCGATGATTGTTTATACCGTGACATAATGTTCTATATATTACCTAACGACTCTGTGCCATTTCAAATTATCCTTGGTTGTTTATGAAAGATTCTACTGTGTGGTTATTGCCAAAGAATGATTGGATGAACCCTAACTGTGATTGGTTGCAAAAAGTTGCATGTTTTTCTAGTTCTGTTGATTGTTTAGGTCATGTCAGTAATCCAGCTGTGAAGGAAGAGGTTATAAGGTTAGTTACAAACTATGTTCCACAGAAAACTAAGGAAGCTCCAATAGAATTAAAAATTGTTTTGAAAGATGACTTACCTGTGTCTCAGCGACCACGACGTATCTCGTTCAAGGAACAGGAGGATGTGGATCAACAAATCCAGGAATGGCTTGATGATGGAATTATAAGGGTGAGTTACTCAGAGTATTCAAGTCCATTAGTGTTAGTGCGGAAAAAGGATGGTGGATTACGAATATGTATGGACTACAGAAAAATTAATAGTAAAATGGTTAAAGATGAATATCCACTTCCTATTATAGATGAGCATATTGACAGGTTATCTTCGGCGAAGGTATTAGGAAGATATAAAACGCACACAAGATAGTGATGAGGGCCTTAGTGCAATAATGAAAATTCTGGAAGAAGGAAAGACATACTGTACGGTGAACCTTACAACATTTTCCTTTAATCAGCACATTACGCAGCGCACCTAAATCAACGCGTTCTAACAAAAAAGTCAGTACGTCACAAGACAGCATCGTCGCGCTTGCTCCCTCGCTCTTTTATAGAACAGTCGTTGTATTAGTGAAAATATACGGTTTTAACAGTTATTAACGAGTTATCATTTATCATCAATCAAACACATCTTTCTACATGGTCCTTCGAGCAACCGTGCGGGACCTCGCGAATTTTTGAAAGTCCTCCGTCCGGAAGGAAGACTAGTGTCAGATCAGACCAAAAATGAGTGAGGAGCTCGTTCAGTGAACTAACAGCACAGTGAGTACAGCAGTTCTCATCGAAGTATACTACAGCAAGACGTCAGCAGCAGAACGTCGTCACCAGCAAGAAGACAGGATCATCAGCAGATCTGTCACAGCACGTAACGTTATCCAGCAAACAATCGTCTGCCACAGAGAACTCAAGTAAGATCTTTCCTTTTTTACATATATAACATAAGCAATATCAACCAGCAAAATGGAAAATCTTTATGAATCACAACTTGAAATTAGCAATGCGATGAATAAATTAAAAATTAACTTAAAAAAGGACGGAGCCGATAGGAAATCCGAAGACTATTTCAATCGTCGGTTGGAATTACTTGAGAGTTATTGGTTAGATTATCAGAACAATCATATGCGTTTCTGTGCGTATGGAGTTAAAGAGCATAAATTATTACGCCCTTTGCCATTCTACAATGACATATTGCATTAGCATATGGGGCGGTGCAGGTAAAGTGCACCTACTTCAGGTTGAAAGGGCTCAAAGAGCTGTTCTGAAAGTTGGAGCAGGCTTACCCTTCCGCTACCCAACTATTGACCTCTATAAGATTTGGGATATTCTAACAGTAAGGCAGTCCTTTATTTTAGCTATCACAATAAAACAATATAGCCAACTTATATATGACCCAAATTTAAATAAAGACAAGCGCAAAAAAAGCAATGTCTGTACTACAAGCTTTTTCCATACAAGTCTCTCTCATAACTTCTACTGCTTTCTGGGTGCATATCTTTACAATAAAGTTAACACATACTTGTCAATATACCCACTACGTAAAACAGCTTGCAAACTGACAATATCCAAATGGCTAAAAACACTAGATTACCAGAGAACGGAAAAACTGTTAACTTTAAACGTCAACTTTAATGAATTCTTTATTTAACCACTAACATGCTTCCAGTTTCACAGTAGCTCATGTATACTGACCAGACTCACTCCCAATTCGTAAACCATAATCCCACACACCCACACATACAAAAACACACACACACACACACACACACACACAATGGGTTATCACTCATGTTTTTGTATATCTCTTCGAATTATACTATGTATCTCATAAGTCACTTAGTCTAATATAAGCTTTGACTATATAAGTAGATCAGGGGGCCTGATGACCTGTAACACAGGTATTCTCGGAATACCTTTCTCGGGCATCAGTCTCACACAAATTAAAACGTTTCTATTAGATTATTATAATATAAGCCTACTTTTGTTAAGAGAAAATAAATAAAATTTATTATTTATTATCATGGTTATATGGGTGAAAAATCGAAAAAAAAATATTTTAATCGTTTCATACCATTCCAAAGCATAGAACTCTCTTGTTTCTCATAGATCCGTATGAGAACTATGACATGGAACCTGATTTGATTTCAGAACTCACAGCAGAGTCCCAGCATATCATGGTTATCTGGGAGAAAAATCGAAAAAAAATATTTTAATCGTTTCATACCATTCCAAAGCATAGAACTCTCTTGTTTCTCATAGATCCGTATGAGAACTATGACATGGAATCTGATTTGATTTCAGAACTCACAGCAGAGTCCCAGCAGATAGAACTACAACATAGGACCTTATTCGATACGGATCTATGAGAAACAAGAGAGTTCTATGCTTTGTAATGGTATGAAACGATTAAAATTTTTTTTTTTTCGATTTTTTACCCGTATAACCATGATTATGCTAGGACTCTGCTAAGAGTTCTGAAATCAAATCAGGTTCTTTGTCATAGTTCTAATACGGATCTATGAGAAACAAGAGAGTTCTATGCTTTTGAATAGTGTAAAACGATTAAAACTTTTTCTTTAGATTTTTCACCTATATAACCATGATCTGCTGGGACTCTGTGAGTCGAGAGTGAGTTCTGGAATCAAATCAGGTTCTATGTTGTAGTTAGTATACGGATCTATGCGAAACAAGAGAGTTCTATGCTTTGGAATGGTCTGAAAGATTAAAACATTTTTTTTTCGATTTTTCACTCACATAACCATGATATGCTGGGACTCTGCTGTGAGTTCTGGAATCAAATAAGGCCCCATGTTGTAGTTCTAGTACGGATCTATGCGAAACAAGAGAGTTCTAAGCTTTGGAATGGTGTAAAACGATTAAAATATTTTTTTAGATTTTTCACCTATACATCGTCATTATTAGTATATGCGAGACCTGAATATAGTTTGTTCAGAATCAGTAACTGAATCGATTCCAATAATTTTTACATCATGTTATATTTTGTCCCAAAAACATTTAAAAAATGTTACGAGTAGGACACCGAGCGACACTAAGTACCTATCCGCAATCATATGCGCGCAACACAGGTCACTGACATTGAGCGGTCAGCGCGGGCGCAGTGGGGCGGGCGGGGCCCGGGGGTAAACCAACCACTTCTGTCGACCGGCAGCTATAGGGAAGTGTGCACGTATGTCGCTCCCGTTCAGATAAGTAAGTACAAAACGAAAGCGCGACCGCGAGCGCACGGCATTTCGGTTGATCTGTACCTATCGTATGTAAAAAGCATAGGTAGTGTTCGTTTAAGAAATGGTACGTACAGTAGCGGTTTGTGGTGATAACGCGAGCGCGCGGCAGTTGTGTTTCGGTTGACGTGTACCTATCGTATGTAAAAAGCATAGTGTTCGTGTAAGAAATGGTACGGATACTAGCGGTTTGTGGTGATAAGTGATAACGTATTCCTGGCAGTGCGGCACGAGGAGCTATCTGACATTAAAGTATCGTCACACACATGAACACACGTTTTTATTTGTGCCTACAGCCTGTTGTGGTTAAGTAGTGCGATGTTTAACACTTTTCATCCATTTTGAACTTATTTGGTATAAGGTGCAACATATCGCATTGACTACATTTAATCACTTACGGCTGCATTTACAAATAAAGTACTTATTAATGTCTACCTACACTTGACCATTACGACAGTTCAAAGACTGTAAGTGTGATGGAAAATGTGGAAAGTGTGATGTATCATCAGTTAAATACAATGCAATCGGAAATCGCCGTACGGTTAGGTACCTACTGCCACATTATTATCAATGAGCGCCGCGACAACGCGGGCGCGGGGCGGCGCCTGCGCGTGATGAGCATGTTTTTGTACGGACAACCAGGTAACTTAACAAGCTTATAACTTTGTGATTTTTCATGATGCAAGTTTTGAAATTTTGTACATAGATTATTTACATAAAAATACTAGACACGTGTTTCAGGTTTCGCATATACTAATAATGATGTTGTATAACCATGATCTGCTGGGACTATGCTGTGAGTTCTGGAATCAAATAAGGTCCCGTTGTAGTTCTAGTACGGATCTATGCGAAACAAGAGAGTTCTATGCTTTTGAATAGTGTAAAACAATTAAAGTTTTTTTTTTTTGGTTTTTCACCTACATAACCATGATCTGCTGGGACTATGCCGTGAGTTCTGGAATCAAATCAGGTTCTTTGTTGTAGTTCTAGTACGTATCTATTCGAAACATGAGAGTTCTATGCTTTGGAATGGACTGAAAGGATTAAAACATTTTTTTTCGATTTTTCACCCATATAGCCATGAGATGCTGGAACTCTGCTGTGAGTTCTGGAATCAAATAAGGTCCCATGTTGTAGTTCTAGTACGGATCTATGCGAAACAAGAGAGTTCTAAGCTTTGGAATAGTGTAAAACAATTAAAGTTTTTTTTTTTGGTTTTTCACCTACATAACCATGATCTGCTGGGACTATGCCGTGAGTTCTGGAATCAAATCAGGTTCTTTGTTGTAGTTCTAGTACGTATCTATTCGAAACATGAGAGTTCTATGCTTTGGAATGGACTGAAAGGATTAAAACATTTTTTTTCGATTTTTCACCCATATAGCCATGAGATGCTGGAACTCTGCTGTGAGTTCTGGAATCAAATAAGGTCCCATGTTGTAGTTCTAGTACGGATCTATGCAAAACAAGAGAGTTCTAAGCTTTGGAATGGTATGAAACGATTAAAACATTTTTTTTTTATTTTTCACCTATACAGGGTGTTTGGCGCATGGACCGACAAAAATTTTTGGGGGTTTGGTGAGGCCATGTACTAGTTTTCACCCGTAGACCCAATGTCCTATATGTCACTGTATTCGAGATACGATTTTTTTTGTTTGTTTTTAAAAATTACCGGAACTATCACCTTTAATACGTTATAAATTTTTAGTCTGTAGTCGTATTTACGCCAAATCATTTTTATTGCGTTTTCTGATGTATTATTATTCTAAATAAAACATAAATTTATAACACTAGATGTAAAAAAAATACTTGTCGAGCTTCCAAACTCTTAAAAATTAAATAATGTATGAAAAATGACAAATTCAAAATAATTATAAAAAAAAAGTCAAAGCTTTTTTGAACTTCATTTAATTTAAAAAGAATGCCTACTTAATACCCTTTCCAACGATATGCCACATTGCTTTGAAATCATTAATAATGTGGTCATAAAACCTAAAGGTACACATTAACCAGTGTCAGGATAATGAAAACACAAAAATGTTTTAAAATGTTTTAATTAAATTTAAGTTACAAATCAGGTTCGAAATGACTGCCTCCGTTGCGAATGCATACACGGCATCTTTTTCTAATTTCTACAGTCGTCGTCCTAAGTCGCATTTCTGCTTTCATAATTTCAAAGGCGTTATTTATTCGTTCGATTAAAATTTCTCTTGTGGGTTCTTCAGTCGCGTACACAATTTCTTTTGCACGCCCCCAGACATAAAAATCCAAGGGCGTCAGGTCTGGTGACCTTGCAGGCCAAGGAATTGGGCCGCCTCTTCCAATCCATGAGTTTGGAAAACAGTTGTTCAGATGTTCTCGTACGTCTCGCTGGTAATGTGCTGGACAGCCATCATTTTGGAAAATAATTGGTTCTCCGTCTAATACTGGTAATACCAATTCAGGTAAATCGTCGAGTAAAAAATTCAAATAATTTTCTCCGGTCAGGCGCTCTGGTAAGAAGTGTGGACCGATCAGGTGTATTCCAATAACCCCCGCCCAAACGTTTACACTAAACTTAGTTTGAAAGGAACTTTGTCTTTTCTTGCGGGGATTTTGTCCTTTTTGCGCCCAATGGTGAAGGTTGTGGAGATTCACAATTCCCTCGTGATTAAAATTGGATTCGTCAGTCCACAAAATTCTTTTTAGAAAATTTGTATCTTCTACGTCCGTATGCATCATAAATCGGCAAAAATCCAGCCGTCTCCTGTGATCATCATCTATGAGACCTAGAACAATCGATTAAAGAATGGTACAAACGCGATTTTTATTTTCTTCTGTAAACCGACCTAAGAAAAAAGAATGTCACCCACAATGAATAAATGACTTTTTGAATGGCAAAAACTAACATAAATTTAAAAGTTAAAATTAGAAAACATTAAAGTTACTAGGTATTTATTTGAAAAACGAACCAGTAAAGCTACAAGGATATTTGTAAACGATTAAAATAAATGTATCTGTAATGTTGTATTTTAAAATGGTTTTAAACCATTTTAAAATACAAGTTTTTTTGTATGCAAAATTTCAGTACAATAAGGTCGAGGATAACTGGTTCAAAATTCAGTCTCATGATTCCGCCTAATAAAATAAATAAACTAAACGTACCTTGAACAGGAGTGTAGTGATACGCATGCTTGCCATTTTCCCGAAGAACTGACCAAACTTTCCAAACCGACAAGTCAAGTCTTTCAGCTACAACTCGAATACTTGTCGTTGGATCCTCATCAAAAGCTTGCAGAATGTTTTCATCAATTGCAACATTATGTTGCCTCACATTAACTCGAGGCTCTTGGAAATTTATGTTTCCAGTCTCCCTCAGACGTCGATAGGTTGTAGCAAACGTCTCGTGGTGTGGTACACGCCGGTTAGGATATCGCTGCTGGTAAATCCTACGCGCTTCACGAGCGTTACAATTAGCGCTGCCATAAGCCAACAACATGTCAGCATACTCTTCGTTACTGAAGTTAGGCATCGTAACAAGTACGGTGAATACTAACACACCAACAGTTTAACAGAACAGTTCAACAAACAAAACTTAACAAAAACAAACTTTAACAAAAAAATAACTGAACTAGGAAAACGTGAAATACACGGGCAGTTCCGATAGCAGAGATAGTCAAATCTTGACTAAACAAGGACACGTCACAAACTCCAACCCAATGATAGACAAAGACAAGAGATATTTTTCATGCGTAAGAAAGAGACAGGCTGTTTACCTGCTCACCATTGTTCTATCAAACGGGTTCGTTGTTAGAGTGCGTGTTCGTTCCTGCTTTGATTTTGACGACATTATTAATGATTTCAAGGCCATGAGGCATATCGTTGGAAATGGTATTAAGTAGGCATTCTTTTTAAATTAAATGAAGTTCAAAAAAGCTTTGACTTTTTTTTATAATTAATTTTGAATTTGTAATTTTTCATACATTATTTCATTTTTAAGAGTTTGGAAGCTTGACAAGTATTTTTTTACATGTAGTGCTATGAATTTATGTTTTATTTAGAATAATAATACACCAGAGAACGCAATAAAAGTGATTTGGTGTAAATACAACTACAGACTATAAAGTTATAACGTTTTAAAGGTGATAGTTCTGGTAATTTAAAAAAAAACCAAAAAAAATCGTTTCTCGAATACAGTGACATATAGGACATTGGGTCTAAGGGTGAAAACTAGTACATGGCCACACCAAACCCCCAAAAATTTTTGTCGGTCCATGCGCCAAACACCCTGTATAACCATGATCTGCTGGGACTCTGCTGTGAGTTCTGGAATCAAATCTGGTTCTTTGTTGTAGTTCTAGTACGGATCTATTCAAAACAATAGAGTTCAATGCTTTGGAATGGACTGAAAGGATTAAAACATTTTTTTTCGATTTTTCACCCATATAACCATGATCTGCTGGGACTATGCCGTGAGTTCTGGAATCAAATCAGGTTCTATGTTGTAGTTCTGATACGGATCTAAGAGAGACAAGAGAGTTCTATGCTTTGGAATGGTCTGAAAGGATTAAAACATTTTTATTAGATTTTTCACCCATATAACCATGATCTGCTGGGACTCTGCTGTGAGTTCTGGAATCAAATAAGGTCCCCATGTTGTAGTTCTAGTACGGATCTATGCGAAACAAGAGAGTTCTATGCTTTTGAATAGTGTAAAACGATTAAAGTATTTTTTGTTTTTCACCCATATAACCATGATCTGCTGGGACTATGTCGTAAGTTCTGGAATCAAATCAGGTTCTATGTTGTAGTTCTGATACGGATCTATGAGAAACAAGATAGTTCTAGCCTCTAAAGTGGGTTGAAACGATTGAAATCTATATTTTTCGACTTATCTACACAGCTTGGAAAATCATTCTCTCATTTAAGTTTAAAAAAAAAAACGCCGGAACTATTCTTGAAAAGTATCAGGAACTGTAGAACTAAGCTTTTCACAAGAAAATCACATTTAGTTATGATCTGCTGGACAACGATCTGCTACGGGAAGTTGGCAGATCATTTTGTCAATTATTTTTTTCATAGAAAAACTCCAGAACTATTCTTGAAAAGTATCAGGAACTGTAGAACTATGGTGCATGCGAAGAGAACTCTCGTTTATTATTGATCTGCTGGACAATGATCTGCTAAGTTCACTCACACTGCGAGTGTCGTATTCGCTCACATAGAAAGTCCCGCTATCCATAGGATGCAGACCCTCCAAAACCGATTCATGCTCAAAGCCACGGGCGCCCCTTGGTACGTGCGCAATAGGGACCTTCACTTAGACCTAAAACTGCCTACCATCAAGCAGTTTATGAAACGCGCCTCTAAGCGCTATTTCGATTTGGCCCCCCTTCACCCTAATCCCCTTGTGGTCAGTAGCGTAGACTACAAACCCTCTCAGATAAGTAGAGTGCGCCGCCCAAGGCACGCACTCACTTACCCTGACGACCAAATCACCCTAGCGCAGGAGTCAAACAGAGTGACTAGCACTCTCAAAACACACGCACAAAAATGCCGCCCGATATACCGTCCTCGCCGGCCAGGCCCGTCGCGAAGACCCCATAACGGTAATCCTCCCCGTTCCTTGCTCGAGCCGGCCCGTGCCGAGCCAGTAGCTTTAAATTCGCCCCTAAATAATTTATACCCAGATCCAGCCGTCCCTAGCTGCCCCCCCAGCAACGCCCTAAGCCGAGGTCCGTGTCCCGCAGGGGACGCCCTTAGCTGTGTTGCTTAGTTTATAAGTTGCCCCTGGCTGGAGGCATTTGGTCCCTCGAGCTAAAAACTATGTCCGACAAAAAAAATAATACCAGATTCATTCGCTAACTAGACGGATCCGAGTGCGATAGCCCCGCAGTCCACTCGTATTCAGTAAGCACCTCTTATTCGATAGCCTAGCAGTCTTTAAGAGCGTGTATAGGAAGATTAAGTTGCGATACCACGTGTCCTTCTTAATTTTCACTGTAGGATTGTGATTACATAAATAAAATGCAAAAACCATTTTGTAAACATTGTGGAGAATTGAAATAAATTCACAGTACTGCAGTAACCGTTGAAGTACTGCAAAGGTGCCTTTAATTTATCACAACCACAACTCCTATATTGGCGCCCAACTTTTTTTAATATACCCACATGAAGTTTAAGAAATTTATATGAGGAATACTTACATATTATTGGATCTACCCACATATATCTACAGAAAACCCTCATAATTTGATAATCAAAATAATTATTGAAGTGTCTACCCACTACACATTAATAATATAAAATGTCAAAATCAGAACCCATTACGCTGGAACAGATACAACAGTTTAGTGAAATATTTGCTTAATTATCATCAACAACGATGTCAGTCAAAAGTTTTGCCCAATACAAAGCCAAGTTTAATGGCGAAAGATGTTATAATAAAGTGGAAGAGTTTATAACAAGTGTTTCGGTGTTTAAAAAGATCGAGAAAATATCGGACGAAGACGCGTTAGAGGGACTTACACTTCTTTTAACCGATATAGCCGCTACATGGTGGATGGGCGTAAAAACCGAAATAAAGAAGTGGAATCAAGCTCTGGACGCAATTTTGCACCAAAAAAACAGCCGCATGAAATATACATTGAATGTTTTGGAAAAAAACAAGGTAATGAAAGTATTGACGAGTTTGTTTGTGAAAAGCGAGCCTTGGTATCTCAATTACCAGCGAAACGTCAAAGGGAAGAAGAACATCTGGATATGGTGTATGGACTTATGAAAATATCTTACAAGAAAAAGATAGCCAGACATGAGATCAAAACATTTGCTGATTTATTAGAAAAAGGACGTCTTCTTGAAAGTTTAGCAAAGGAGGCGGGTGAAATTACCGAGTTGAGTGAACGTAAACCTTTCAAGCGTTGCACTTACTGTGGAAAGAAACGTCACGTTATGGAAATATGCCGCAAAAGATTGGCGGAAATTAAAACAAGTGATTTATTAAAACCTAAAGACAAGATTATTTGCTATGGATGTGGTACACCTGGTGTAGTCAGAAGTAATTGTTTGACGTGTAAAAATAAAGAAACACCGCCAAAACCTGTAACATTCTGTAAGATACAGGCCACAATTGAAAACAATGCTAAGATACCTACAATTGAAATTTCTATCAAAGGTGAAACCGGATACGCATACATCAATACAGCTGCTAGAATAAGTATTGCCGGTACCGAGTTATATAAGATGTTACTACAAAAAGGTATAAAGTTTGAAGAAAACTGCACAGAGATTATATTAGCTGATGGTACAGTAAAAACCACAACTTTGTTATCTACAAAAGTAGACATGGTTATAGGACAACGTATACGACCTGTAACATTATCTGCAATACCCGAAGCCAACAATAACCGTACTCTTCTAGGCATAGATTTCCTGGAATCAGCTGGAATCATACTGAACCCTCCACAGAGGTCATAGAATTTTATTGACGATCCTGATACAATGTTCAGCTTTCTACAACTGAAGGATGTAAACATACCCTTGAAAGCTGCTAAAATGATTACATTTGAGAAGCAACCTGAGGAAGAATCATTGTCGGACTTCCTAAAATGGGCAGAAGAATTGACTGTGGTCACTCCAATAAAAGACACTCCGTCACCATTCCGGGATCCATGTAGTCCACCAGAGAACAAAAAAGGCCGATGGATGTTACATAAATTGGACACGCCGCCACGTCCAGTTCGTCCAAGGGAGCCAGCAGACGACAATTCTTGTGTTGATCCTCGTATTAATTATCCTATCCTACTTCCTACTTCCTATCCTACTAATCCTACTAATTCCTACTTTCCTATCCTACTTCCTACTAATCCTATCCTACTTCCTACTAATATTATAAATGTGAAAGTTTGTGAGGATGGATGGATGGATGGATGGATGTTTGTTACTCTTTCACGCAAAAACTACTGAACGGATTTTGATGAAACTTTACAGTAATTTTTTTTTTTTACAATTATACATCAGAATAACACATAGGCTACAATCTATAAATATTTTGTGTAATTTTGGCCATAATGTTACGATAAGTATCAAGTAAATCGGAAAAAATCCTACCCTCTGAGAGCTATCTTGGCGTGCGCTGCCTAAACCGTTGAAGTTAAATGAAGATAATGTATCGTGGGATTGTTTGCCATAAACAGTTCTAAATAAAAGTCAGCGACAGCATATATCTATCTTTTATGTGGAAGCCAATATATCACAAATTATAAGCCATAAATACATTTAAATTTGATACTTTTTTACAATGCTCATTTTAGAATATTTAGCATTTTTTTATGAAAACTGATACTTTTAATGCATTCGGTGTTTAATGAAGACCAACTTTGTCTTTTACACTAAGTAATTTAGACGAATAGTTTAAGAAATATATCACGATAAGATTGACTTGAGTGGAGCAATGCGCCATCACCAAGTGCGCGACCCGAACGCGGGCAGACGCGTGAGGGCAGACGTCATTGACGGTTGTGTTCATTTTAATTTTTTTCTTTATGCCGAATTCAATAAAATACAAAGCGATTTATTACTACGTACATTAGGTATAATTATTATTTTAAGTTAGTATATTTTAAGTAGAAAAATAAATTCGTTTTTATTTTTATTACAGTTAAGTTTATTAGAATTGTATTATTTTGTTTATAGGACTATAGGATTTTATTTCGGTATAGGTTGTATTAAGTAAAGAGAGAGAAGATTCATTTTTGTTTTCATTAGATTATTACAGGTATAGGTATTAAGTTTTTCTCTTAACTAGCTATTTAAGTTTGTATATTACTACTGATTTTGTATTTTCTTTAATAATAGGTACTTACAATAATGACGCGAAAGCGTAAGTCTAATATTGCACAAAACTCTAATAAAGCGCCAATGGTACTAGATTGCGAGTCATTGAACTAGGGAGGCATATTGTGAAGGCTACAATTTTAACTGGCGAAGCTAAGGGTGATAATGTGCTTATACCACGCATCCCAATAATACCCAATAACTTAACCCAATAATTTTAAGCGTCTGCAGTTCCCATTAAAGGTTGCGTTTTCAATGACAATAAATAAATCGCAAGGCCAAACTTTAAAGGTAGCAGGTAGGTATGTGTCGATCGTGAACGAACGAATCAAATGACCCGGGTCGCAAGATCCGTGCGAATGATCGGGTCATTTCGAAAGATATGATTCGTTCGTTAGATCGACCCGATCGAGCCACGACCCGAGAACGAAATCTATGAATGAGAACCATTGAGTTCTCATTCGTAGATTTTGTTAGACGGGTCGTGGGTCGATCAGTCGATCTCGCGAACGAATCAATCTAACAATCGAATTTTAACAGTTCCTTCATACTGTTATTCAATACCTACTAAGCTTTATTCCTCAGACTATTATTTAATTATTATAAGGAAGAATCTAACTAAAAGTTACTCACTTAGATTGAATTTTCGGAACTACCTATTTATTAAAACAATTAATTACTTATTAAAATGTTTTCTAGTGAACTTTTATTGATACAAGTTTTAACTTTTTTGTGATGTTTTTTTTTCTATTACGTACCTACGTGTCGTGTAGTAACGGGTCATGTTTATTTAGATATTAAATAAACACGACGTGTTTGGTTGTATCTAGTACAGCTACACAATATTACGACTATGCAACTAGCTCACGAACCAAGGAACCAAGCGGCTTGGATTGTGATTTAGTCTGCGTATCGAGACTACCCAGTACAAAATCCTTTAGTGACCCAATCGATCAAATGAACGGGTCGAAAGAACCGGGTCATTTTATAAACGGTTCAATATTGACCCGGATCTCTAAAATTGAACGAACGACACATATCTAGTAGCAGGGATACATTTAGGCACACCATGTTTTTCCCATGGTCATCTCTACGTAGCTTGCTCACGTGTTTAGTATTCGGAAAATCTACATGTTTTCGCTGAACGAAACAAATCATGTAACATAGTTTACAGGAGCATATTGTAGTGATAAAATTATATATGATATGGATAGTCTGTAGCCTGGAGAAGGATATTGGCTACTTTTTTATCAACAAACCATGCGGGCGAACCCGCTGGCGGAAGCTAGTGTACCAATAAACCGTATTAAATTGTATTGTCTTTAGTATATGAAAACTACATAGAATGGACTAAAAAAGGGTTCTTATTACATAAAGGAGTTTTGTATCGTTATATTCCTGAACAAGAGGATGAAAACGCAAAGTTATTAATTCCAAGACATGAAATACCAAATATTCTAAAAACATTCCATGATGATCCCACTGCTGGACATATGGGTGTGGAACGAACATTTCAACGTATAATAAATAAGTTCTATTGGAAAGGACTCCGAAAAGACATAATAAATCATATCAAAACATGTACTGACTGTCAAAAATACAAACCTTCAAATCAACAGCCTGCAGGATTATACCAGTCTTCACCAAGTTATCAGAGATTTGAGGCACTATTGATTGATCTGTTTGGTCCCTTGCCAATAGGACCTTTAGGTGAAAAATGGATATTCATTGTAGAAGATACTGCATCTAGATGGATAGAGTTATTCGCTTTAAAAGAAGCAACCTCTGAAAATTGTGCATTAATCTTAATAAATGAAATATTTCTACGCTTTGGGTTACCAAGAAAAATAATAAGTGACAATGGAGTGCAATTTATATCAGCAGTTATGCAAAAAGTCACATTTTGTTTTGAAATTGAACAAGTATATACTCCAGTATACCACCCCGAACCAAATATGGTGGAAAGAAAGAACAGAGATGAAATCACAAATTGCTATCATGGTTAAAGATAAGCATCAAAAATGGCCAGATACATTACCGGCAATACGATTTGCAATGAATTCAGCTATCTGCCAAACTACAGGTTTTACACCAGCTCATTTAACATTTGGGCGTGAACTCAGAACAGTGTATGACCTAACACACGATTTAAGCTCGATAGTAGAATCTGAAAACTTACACCAAATATGAGAAAGCTATCTCAAGATTTAAAGCTTGCAAAAGAAAACATTGAGAATAATCTAGAAACAAATCGAATTAAAGCAAATAGCAAACGAAGAATTGATCCAGGATATAAAATCGGTGACCTAGTGCTAGTTGAGACTCATCCAATTAGTAAAAGTGAAAATCAATATTCAGCGAAGTTTGCTCCACGTCGGGATGGTCCCTATGTTATATTAAAGAAATATGGTACTTCTACATATAAAGTGGCGCACCCTGATACTCCTACAAAACCTATTGGAAAGTACCATACCTCAGCATTAACTAAATTCAATATGAGGGATCACAACATGCCTAAACCTATCAAACCATTCGTGGACGAGGTAGACCACGTAAGGATCCTGGTACTCATGTCGGGACGACTCTAGAGGACCAGAGGGGGAGAATGTAACATACCAAGTACTAAACAACTCGATACAATGACGCATCACCAGACCAGACACAGAACCAGTTACCGTGTCATCGTAAAAGCGACAACTACTTCACGCGGACGCCCTTAGCTGTGTTGCTTAGTTTATAAGTTGCCCCTGGCTGGAGGCATTTGGTCCCTCGAGCTAAAAACTATGTCCGACAAAAAAAAAAATACCAGATTCATTCGCTAACTAGACGGATCCGAGTGCGATAGCCCCGCAGTCCACTCGTATTCAGTAAGCACCTCTTATTCGATAGCCTAGCAGTCTTTAAGAGCGTGTATAGGAAGATTAAGTTGCGATACCACGTGTCCTTCTTAATTTTCACTGTAGGATTGTGATTACATAAATAAAATGCAAAAACCATTTTGTAAACATTGTGGAGAATTGAAATAAATTCACAGTACTACAGTAACCGTTGAAGTACTGCAAAGGTGCCTTTAATTTATCACAACCACAACTCCTATACTAATATTTTAAAATTGCTTACGGTGTTACAACTCTAACTTAAACAGCGTGAAAGCAAAACAAAATTACACTACATTCAATCTTGACAGACCAATATATTATGGATTGCCAAATGCAACTTATTAATTCAGAAATAACTGTAGGACATTTTTTAGAAAAACTTACGTAGGTATTAATCATAATAAGTAAAGTGCTCGATGGTTGTGTACGTTGATTTAATCTCTAGGCTTTGTGTGCAATAATTATTACTGCTTACTGTTATGACCTCGACTACTTTCTTCAATACTTGTGATTTTTTTATTGTTGTTACCCTTTATGATGTTTTGTGTTCATGTTTTTCACTTTGATTTTGTATATGTTTTTTATTTTGATTTTGAAATTGTGCTAATTTATTGACGCTATTTATGTGTAAAATTAATGTGTAAGTGTCAATTCACACGTACCACAACCACACCACTGCCACAACCACACCACAACGACGCCATGTGGTCGGGCGTATATTTTGTATTGAAAATGAATATTACAATTTACACGTACCACATTTTGCCGTTGTTATCGACCACTTGTGTAATACGACCACATCGCAACCACATCGCCACGACATGACGTCATCAACAGCGCGCGCCTAGCTGGCGCCTGCGCTCCCCTCTTTCATTCTGCGTTGTACTGAGTTGCCGCGTGGTTGTGCGAAAAATTAAAATGTCCGACTCCGAAACTTTTGACACGGATATGTTTATTGAGGAGATTCGCAATTCGCCATGCCTTTGGGATCAAAGGACAGAGGAGTATTCCAATCGCATTTTAAAAAACAAAGCATGGGAAAACCTTTGCATGAAGTTTTATGAAGATTTTGATAGTAAGGAAACAAAAGAAAAAAACAAGTGTGGTAAGTTTATTAATTAAGTACTATTTATTTATTAAACCGAGTATAATACCTAACAACACCATTCACGCTTTATTGTACTGCCACGATAATTCACCTTCAGGGCTCACAAAATAGTCGGCAAATTCATTTCTAACAGAATCTGCTCGAATGCCGTCATGATTTTGATCAAAGGAATGCATTCGTAACAAATTTGAAGTTATCGATAAAGTGTCATCGAATTTATAGCCATCTCGCTTGCGTACTATATTATGTAATACGACACATGCTTTCACTATGTCTGTTGCAAATTCAACTGACACGTTAATTGGCCTATGCAATATTCGCCATTTGTTTGTCAAAATTCCAAAGGAACATTCTACATACCTTCGTGCTCGTGATAATCTATAGTTAAAAATAAGTTTTTTCATTGTTAATTGCTTGCCGCTGTATGGTCGCAGCAAATGTTTGTGTAATCCAAAGGCTTCATCGCCAATGAATACCATAGGCAAGGGCCTACCTACAGGGGTAATTGCTTGCGGTCCAGGTAGATCTAAATAATTTCTTTCCATTGCATCATATAAACTGCAGTCCCTCCAAATAGTTGAATCAGAAGTTTTACCGTAGGCTCCTATATCAACATACACGAATAAATAATCGGCGTCACATACGGCCATTAAAACAATAGAAAATAAATGTTTATAATTAAAGAATAATGAACCACTGCGTGGTGGATGAATAATTCTAATATGTTTCCCATCTACAGCCCCTAAGCAGTTTGGAAAATTTGCTTTCTTTTTAAATTTGTTCGCAATATCAAGCCACATTGTTTTATTACATGGTGGTAAATGAATAGGCTGTAATTTATCCCAAATCAGACGGCACACGTCGTGGACAATTTTGCTAGCAGTTGAAGTACCACATTTAAAAATATCGGCGAGATCTTCAAACGAACATCCCGTTGCCAAATATCTGTAACAAAAAAAAAAAAAAAACAAATAATAATGAAATGGTGTTACAGGGTGATACAGGGTGTTAGTTACAAAAGGTTGAAATAAATAACACTGGATGGAAAAATCTGCTGTTTCATACATTTAGGTCATGTAGGTATCTTTTCTACAAATTTTAACTATTATTTTTTCAGCTGCTAACTTACAAAGAAAATGGAAAAGCTTAAGAGACTCTTTCAACAGAGACCTTAAAAAACAAAATTCACAAAGAAGCGGTTCAGCAGGTAGTACGAAGAGATACTACTACTTTAGTCAATTATTATTTTTAAAGCCATTGTCTGAAAATCGAAATACAACATCGTCTCTACCAGTACAAAACAAAAACGGTGACATTGAACAAATCGATAATGAAGACGATAATACTACTGAAACGAGTGACTCTGAAGTTTGGAAGAGACCAAAATATATCCAAAGAAAAATAGATGATGCAGAATATGGGTTAATAAAAAAAATAACAAGTCATTTGAGCGATCAAGTAACTGCACATACTCGTACACAGGAACCTGACAAGTCCTGTGACAGTGATATGCATTTTTTGCTATCTTTATACGATAGATTTAAAACCTTATACGATAGATTTAAAACCATTCGCGATGATTGGAAACTGAATGCTCAGATAGAAATATTGAATGTAATTCAAAAATATCACACACCTACACGTAATGATAATTACAGTGAATATGGACAGGGGTATACGACACCAGCGTACCAACCGTACGAGCGACCATCAACGTCTGGGTATCGGCCGGATATGGAAACAGGCGGTCCACAGCTTCGCAATTTGCGTACTACATCCACACCAAGAGATGTTTCAGTGCCAGCATCTCCACTCAGCGTTTCTTCTCAGGCTTCAAACTATAATGATCCGATTATAACGGATATTTTCGGAGATTAATTACCTACCTCTGTTGATTTTTGAATGACAAAATAAATAAAAATATATTAAGTATGCTCTTTGTTTTCGCTTTCTATCCCCCCTACCACAGTTAGGTAATAATAAAGGCCTGAGCAGACCGGATACGTGGCGTGTGCGTAACGTACAGTCAGCGACATATTGACCTACGAAAGTGAAAAAACCACAGCTGATGTTGATCTCTATACGTTTAAAATTCAGTTGCAGAAATTTTACAGATAAGGGTAGGTCGATATGACGCTAACTGTACATGCATACTGTTGTAATAATAGGAAACTATATGTTTCATATAGTTTCCTAGTATTACAACAATACAATCATAATCTTACTTTTTATTGTTAATGAATTAAGAGGCCGTACATGGTTTTACTCGCAACACTAGCGCCACTTTCATAAAAATAATAAGACATTTTTAATTATGTCTTAAATAAAAAGATACATTGTTTTTAATGAAAGTGGCGCTAGTGCCGCGAGCAAAACCAGGTAGGTACGGCCTCTTAATTTGCATCTGTATTTTATATTTTATAAATTAATTTCATCAGCCCGGTGAGTCTGTCCCGGTAGATGGAACTAATTATATTTTCTAAGCACTTAAAAATATTTAACTATAAAAACAATTACTCACCTCAATGTCATTGCCAGACGTTCAACAGATGGTATGCTTTTTCTCATGGCCGTGTCTTTTTTTTGCAACTCACTATTCAGTTCGTTTAACAAGTAGTCAAATGTATTCTTGCTCATTCTAAATTTTTTATAAAATTTCATCTTGAACCTTCGAAGTTTAGGATAATCAGTACGGAATTGGCTTTGACTTTTGTTTTCCAATAAAGGATGTACCCAATAAATTCTATTTCGACGAATATGCTGATTTCGTCGTCTTCTTCTTATTAATAAAAGCCATAACAAGGATAGCAACAACAATCTTTCCTCCATGACTACGTTCAGTCAAGCCGTGTTACCTCTACTAAAGCTGGAGTATAACTGCACATGACCACGTGATTACCACATCGCAACGACAGCGACAACGCAACCACATCGACATTTTGTCGGTACCACAACGCAACTGCAAAAAGCCGCTGCGACACTATTCACACGTAACCACAGCTTGACCACATTTTGTCGCTGCGACGTGGTGTGGTTGTGGTACGTGTGAATTGACCCTAACCTGTTCTGATTCCTTATACAATATATAACACAAAAATGTGACACCGTATACCTATACATATAAGCAAATGTGACTTTTAAAAAATTAGGACGATAAGTTTTTTTTTGTTATTTTTACATTGATTTCGTGATATTTTGGGTATTTTATTTAATTTTGCTTTTGAAAGTGTGATAATTTACTGACCCTATTTATGTGTTAAAATAATGAGTAAACTTTTCTAATCACTTACATAATGTTAAACGTAAAATCTACACATAAGCAACTGTGACTACAAAAAATAGTGACTTATATTTCAAAAGGAAACAACCTGAATGGTAAAAAGTCTGTTTGTAGTGTTTAATTGTAATATAATACAGACTTTTTTTATTATAAGCTTTTTAATCATAATTTTTAGTTATAAGGAGAATTTTATTCTTAATTAAAAAAAATATTATGTAAAAAATATTGCGAGTTATCGCAAAGTTGATTCTGTGATTTTTGCTGTGATTTTCATTCCTTAATAAATGACTGATTTTTATTTCAAATTTCTTTTTTTTATCAATTAAAACCACCAGTCTTATATTATTTGGTGGGAGCAATAGACCTAAAAAAAAGAATTAATAAATTATTCCCATTCGTCCCCCCATAAAATTTAGAGGGACCATCGGGAAAATAAATAACGAATTCCCGTTCGTCCCCCTCGGGGACGAAGTCGAGGGGACGAACGGCCATAACATGCCATAACATGGCTTAACAAGTTTAACCAAGTTTTTTTTTAGAATATTAAACGCCATGCAGTATGCCTGACGTTTTAGATGTCGACCGTTTTTGAAAAGACTGGATTTTGAATTATTGTCTCATCAAAAGTGGCCTTGGCTAATTACCCATTTCATACTACAGGTGCTATAACTGCAACTGCAAACCAAACAATTACTTGCCAAGCCACTTTAAAATTCATTCAAGCAATTTACAAATTTTATTACAATTGGATTTCTTTTGGTGCCGAGGCTGCTATCTATTTACCGTATATCACCATTATCCCGACGACCAATGTCAGTATTGTTAATTTGTTTAGCTTCGCTTATCATCATGGTTAGCAATTATAAAAGAAAAACGAATAGAGCTTCCTATTCTAAAGAGAGTCTTCAAGCTGCAGTTAGATCTGTCAGAAATGGGTCTATGAGTGGCTACATGGCTGCAAAAGAATTCAAAATTCCCAGAATGACTATTATGGACCATGTAAATAATAAGAGGATTAAATAAAATTCATTAGGAAGAAATGAACTGCCTCATTAGTCTAGTGGTCCTAAGCGCGACTGCTACGCTAGAGGTCCTGGGTTCGATCCCCAGGTCGAGCAAAGTGTTATTGGGTTTTTCTATGACATTCTCAGTAGCAGCTCGGAGTCTGGATTAATTGTGCCCGGTTAATGGCAATAGGCTCGCCCCCTATTACATGGGACCTACAAACTACAAACATACCGGCGAAATGTGGGTGTACATTAGTACACCTCTGCCTAACCCTTCGGGGAATACAGGCGTGATGGTATGTATGTAGGAAGAAATACAGCATTGACATTTGAAATTGAAAATAGATTGGCTACATGTCTTCACTTCATGGAAAAGCATGGGTTTGGATTGACTAAAGCAGAAATATTGGAAATGGTAGGGCAGTTCGTGAAGAAAAACAAAATACAGACGCCGTTTAAAGATGGCAAACCAGGTAACGCCTGGTTTAATGGTTTCAAAAAACGCCACCATCTATCAGTGAAAAAGCCACAAGGAGTTGAATACTTGAGAAAACAGGCTATAAATCCATTTATCGTATACCCCTATTACGACTTACTTGAGAAAACTTTAAAAAAATTAAACCTAATGGAAAAGCCACCGGCAATATGGAATTTGGGTGAAACTAGTTTTTCTAGAGATCCAGCTAAAACAAAAATTGTTGGACTAACTGGAAAAGAAAATACGACCATTTTATTAGGAGGAAATGCCCAAGGAGATAAACTGCCTCCGCTAATAATTTACAAAGGCAAACACATTGGGACACGTGGATGTCCCCTGAAGCTTAGTTTATTTCTTTTTTTAGATAAGTATCGTGTGAAATGACAAACAAACAAGACGAACAATTACTTGCGTGGTTGGAAGAGGAGAAAGATGGCGAGGAAGATGAAACTGTGTCTGAAAGTGACCGGGAAAGTGAACATAGTGATCATTGTACTGACACGGAGCAATCAGCGGCAGAATCTGTCAAGGATGAGCCATCAAACTGTCGCGTATCCCCTGTGCCTACTCAGGAGTCATTACGGCGTTGTCGCGGCCGTGGTTGCGAATGGGTAGTGGCCGTGGTCGTGGAGCTGGAGCAGCAGTAATACAAAATACGCAATCTATCACACGTAGTTCCACTGTAATGCAAGTAAGTCAAAGCCCATCCCCAGTCAGCACGTCCCAGAGACCTTCGAGGCGAATACAACGTCAATGCACAATAACACAAAGAAGCCGCGGACGTTCTTCTATCACCGTGGCATCCAAAGGACTATCTCGCCATTGCTCACGATCGCCCGTTAGATCTCGTTCACGATCATCAAGTAACGAACCTCTGGCTCAGCTGATTGACAGACGAAGAACCTTTGTAGGTTCTACAACTGAAGCAAGCTCACAGCGACGGCCTGCAAGAGTTCCTATGTATGAAGGGAAAGATGGAACGAAGTGGTTAGTACATCCTCCTTCAAGGCCTAATATACGAACTAGGCAAAAAAATATTGTCATAAATCACCCCGGGGTGAAAGGTGAAGTGGCTAAAAATTCTCAAACTCCATTGGAATGTTTTGATTTATTTGTTACTCAACAAATGCTGGAAGAAATCGTGCTATTCACAAATATGCACATACGTATACAAGGTCAATATTAGTATAGGCGAAACCTGAAACACGTGTCTAGTATTTTTATGTAAAGAATCTATGTACAGTATTTCTAAACGGTATCATGACAAAATCACAAAGTTATAAGCATGTTATGTTACCTCGTTGTCCATGCAAAAACATGCGCACCACGCGGCACGAGGCGCCCACGCGCCGCCGCCCGCGCCCCGCGTCGTCTTGTGCTCATTGAAAGAAATAATTTAGCAGTAGTACCTAACCATACGGCGATTTTATTGCAATTAATTGGTGATAACATTTTTCATCATACTTGCAGGCTTTGGACTACCGCAATGGTTGTGTAGGTAGATATTATTATGTACTTTACTCGTAAATACGGCCGTACGTGATAAAATTTAGTCAATGCGATTAGTGCACCTTATGCCAACCACTTAAAGTTCAAAGTGGATGAAAAGTGTTAAACATTGCATTACTTAACCACAGCAGGCTGTAGGTGTAAATAACAACTTTCTACATTTAACCGTTTTGGCTAGGCATGGCATGTTCAGTAATTTAAATCATCACTTTTTACAATTATTGACTTTAAAGTTATTTTAGCGAAGCAAAAATCCGAACGCGGGCAGGATTCGAACCGACGTCTTTAGGTACACCAGACGGTATGACCACTAAGCCACCGCGGACGTAAATTTTTTTGTTGTTGAAATAACTTTAAAATCTATCCTAATTGACTTGATTGTAAATAGTGTTCAACAATGTTTACAATATCTTAGGTACTTATCAATGTTTGTGTATGAGAAATACATTGTTACACGACACTTTTTACTCACGTTTTGTACACAGTTACACACGATCAACCGAAACACACTACTCGGACGGGAGCTCGCGACATGTAGGTACCTAACTGAACGGGAGCACGATACGTGCGCAGTGACCGGTAGCATCCGGGCGACTGAAGGGATGGATTAGCCCCTGCCCCGCGTGCGCCTGCGCCCGCCCAGTCCTGCTTCGACCGAGGCATGTGGCACGTGGCATGCCGCGTGACCTGTGTTGCGCGCATATGATTGCGGATAGGTACTTAGTGTCGCTCGGTGTCCTACTCGTAACATTTTTTAAATATTTTTGGGACAAAATATAACATGATTTAAAAATTATTGGAATCGATTCAGTTACTGATTCTGGACAAACTATATTCAGGTTTCGCATATACTAATAATGACCTTGTATATAAGGAGAAGTTTTCTAGGGAGCGAGATACCAAAGAAACCGACTTGACTGAGATAAAAGCTTTAGTCGGGCTTTTACTTATGGCTGGGATGAAAAAAATGCATCACCTAAATATTCACGAAATGTGAATTGATGACGGGACTGCGCCTGATATATTCAGAGCAACCATGTCAAAGACAAGATTCTTTTTTCTGCTAAGAAATGTTCGTTTTGATGATGTGGAAACTAGGGCAGAACGTGCTCAACATGATAATATGACAGCAATGAGGATTTTTTTTGAAACTTTTGTCTCCAATTGTCAGACACATTACCAGATTGGAGAAAATGGCACAATTGATGAGATGTTAGAGTCATTTATAGGACGTTGCAAGTTCCGTGTGTACATGGCCAACAAACCCGCAAAATACGGCATGAAAATGTATGCTCTCGTGGATTCAAAATCCTTTTATACTAGCAACTTGGAAGTATATGTTTATGTATGTATATGGTAAACAACCAGAGGGACCATTCAACGTTGATAACAGTCTAAGTGCTTTGGTGAAAAGATTATCCACAAATATTTTAAATACTGGCCGAAATATAACAATGGATAATTACTTTACATCAATTCCTCTTGTTGACGAGCTGGTTGCTAACCACCGAACAACTATAGTAGGCACTGTGCGAAAAAACAAAAAAGAAATCCCACCCTGCTTTCTAAACACCAAAGATAGAGACAAGGCAAGTACAATGTTCGGATTTGGTGAGAAGAAGGTACTAATATCCTATGTGCCTAATAAAAAGCAAAAATAAGTAGTTCTACTTTTGTCAACATTACACAATGACAACAAGATCGATGAAACTACCGGTGCTGCTCAAAATCCAGAAATCATAACTTATTACAACGGGACTAAAGGAGGAGTCGACGTCGTTGATTAAATGAAAGAAGAATATTCCGTAGGTAGAATGACTCGTAGATGGCCAATGCGATTATTTTTCTCAATTTTGAACATTGCAGGCATAAAGTCAGTCTCGCTTGTGCCGCGTTTCGATGCGGACGCGTTATTTACGTATCGAATAGCGCGGCGTAAGCTGTCGCTCGCAATTACTCGCCATGAGTAATTTAGTGGTGAATGAGCTGCTGGCGTTCTTGCAGCAGAAGTTGGATGTGATGGACGAGGTGTCCGCTGTCCAAATCTGCGCAACGAACTTCAGCGAGGCAGACATAGCTGCTGCTAAGCTGTTGCTGTTCAGCGTGCTAAATAAGCGCGACCAGATGGTGTCCCACCGGCGTGATGGGACTAAGAAAAGCATGCAGGAGATTATCACGCTGTTCAAGGAGACTGACCCTGACGACGTGCCGACGTTTGAGGCGAATAAGCTACACAAGCTTCCTCCCGTCACATTCGACCACGTCGACGTAACTAGCCTTTTGAAGGACATTGTTTATCTGAAGGCCAGTCTCGCAGGTGTGCAAGCAAAATTGGATGCATCACAGCACACTGTCGCCGATTTGCGCAAGGAAGTCATGGAGTTGCGTAACACTGTGGCAGTAACTAGGTCACCAGTTGATGCGTCGAATGTAAACACGCGTCGCGGAGCCGGCCTCGATATATCGTTGTCGAATTCCGCGTCAGCAGTTTCATCGCCAGCGCACCCATCGATTGCCGAGCTTGCAGAGAGCCTCACCTCCGCCCCCCGCAGCCACGCTCCCGTCACCGCGGCTCCTCCAAATAGCGCCGCTCGAGCACAACACCCCGTCCCGCTGCCAGTGTCTGAAGCCCCGGCGAAACCATTTAAAGATTTCGCCAGCGTAACAGCGAGCGCCCCTGTAGCTAGAAGTGTCAAGCCTATGCCAAAACAGGCACCGAATAGAGCTGATGACGATGGTGGTTTTGTGACGGTGCAGAGGAGGAAGCGCCGTACACAAAATAATAAGAACCGCTGCGGCAAAGCTCCTACGGAGCCCAACGTGAGTTTTCGTGCCGCGAAGCCGAACACCGGTGTACATTTCCCGCCTGCACTACACCACAAAGGCGGATGACATCGCAGAGTACGTGCGCCAAAAGACGAGGTACATGCCGAGAGTGGTGCTGGAGTCGCGCCGCAACGTAAACTTTAAGGCGTTCGTGGTGCGAGTACCAAATTGCTTCCTGCCTTTCGTCATGGAAGAAGACTTTTGGCCGCAGGGCGTGGTGTTCCGTCGCTTCCGCGGACAAGTACCTCATGACGGCACAAAGACAATTAGTGCACAGTGAAGTGCTACTAACATAGGTTTAAGTTTTATATACTAACACATTTGTATTTAATGTATATATGTTGGTATTGGTAATAGTATTGTAAGGTATTTATCTATGGGCCATGGATGCCTGAAATAAACGAATAAATTAAAAAAAAATAGTCAAATAATATACAAAGAAAATACTGGCCAATTATTATTACGTCGAACATTTCTGAAAGAAATTGCCCTGGCTATGATTAGACCACATATCGTTAAAAGATCCAGCGTGAACACTTTACAGAAGCATCTGAGGAACCAAATCGCTCGATTTGTGCCACCGGATGATCAAAATATACCCTCAGTTCGAGAAGGGATATGCGCAGTATGTCCATCGAAGAAAAATAGAAGGACAAAAAAAGGGTGCAATATATGTGCAAAGTTACTGTGCTACGAACACTGCATATACATGTGCCAGGATTGTTTTGTTGAAATACATGCTGTTAATGATGAAAACGCATGATTTAGTTCTTAACCCTACAGCGCATGGTGTGACAGATCTGGGTCATACCAAAAATTGCGATTATTTCAATACGTAATTTTATATTAGCGCCATCTATCGTCAAGTAGTGAAATTATGAAGTATAACTATTATACAAAATCGTTTATAAACTTGACACGATGGCGCTAGTGTACTAAACACTGATTTTAATTCAAATCTGCAGGCAGTTAGACAAAAGTTGTTTTACGTGATTTTAAAAATTCCTAAAAAAGTAAAAAACGTCGTGTTTTGTAATTATAATTATTTATAGAGGTAAGTTTATGTTTTTATTTTACCATAAAGTTAGTTTTCAATGATTTTGATAAATATTGTGTAAATTAATGAGTTTTTATTTTATGTGACTGATATGTCACACCATGCAAAACGGTTACATAATTATTTTATTTTTTTCACAGATGAGGCCTCATAAATCACTGACAGATAAGAATATTCAGTCCCTTTTGGACTTACCTTCGGGAAGCGAAGATGGACTGGAAGCGTCTGAAGAGGATAGCGACGATGAACTGATCACACTTCGTGACTTAGTGATGGATGAGGTAGTAGGAACTCCTCAATTACTTCAGGATGATTTCGTAGAAGAAACCTTAGATGCATATGCGTTACAGGCAAGTACCTCGAATTTAATTACGGAAAGTACCAATAGAGAACCTCAGCCCAGCACTTCTGGTCACATAAATGATCTTGAATCCAGTTCATCGCCGGCTTCGACTAGAACTAGACGTTCGTCGCAACAAGATCACTCAAGTCGCTCTCTAGTGCGACCAGCTCACCCGATTGTCAGAACTAGTAGAAATAAGAGAAGATATTTATGGCGCAGATGTACTTTTGAATCACTACCTAGTCCTTTCAGGGGAAATGACAAGCTAGAAGCACCTTTCGTGGATTTCGAAACACCTCTGCAGTATTTCTTGTACTTTTATGATGCCGATTTACTCATCATATTGCCGAGGAATCTACCAAGTATAGTGTTCAGAAAGATCCCTCCAAGCCATACGTAGTAACAGAGATAGAGCTGAAGAAATACTTCTCGGAAGAGAGGGCGACCATCATTGATATCCGATTTGCTAGAAGAACGAAAGAAGAAAAAACCGAAAGCCAATGTACCACCCCGTGATTCTAGGATTGATGGTTTTGACCACTTTCCGTTTTGGTCTAATCCTAGGCAGCGTTGCAAGTTACCAGGATGTAAAGGAAAGTCCTTTGTAACTTGCCAGAAATGCAATGTTGCACTTTGTCTAAATAAGGACAAGAACTGCTTTATGTCGTTTCACAAGTAGATAGTACACTACCGTCTTCATAATATTACTATTTTTATTTACTTTTGATCTCGTTTATGTTCCTATGTTTGTCAATTTTTACTATTATTTTATTAAAGTAATTAATAAACACGAATTTGTATCATTTCTACACTATCCCATACAAGGTACATATTCACTACTCATTGCATTTTGTGACACATGTGGGTCATACTACAAAACCTGAATTTCATAGATAGATAATGGGTTGCGATTTTTTTTACTATTTTTCCCAAATGAGGATTATTATTTATAACCGCATAATTTTTTTTCGCTGCTGATAAAAAAATCATGCACTGAGTTATGTCCTCGTAACTATGCCCTTACACAAGGATCACCTTTGTTACTTAGAATAATTAGGTAATAAGATTACTTTACACATATCTTCCTGGTACTTGATAACAGGAAGACATTATCATTAAGTTTATAGCCCTTTGTTATTAGAAGTAGAGATAAGCCTTTTTATAATCTAAAATACGAAATAAACATCAGTCTTGCTCTGCTCTTCAAGCAGAACACATCAACCGCTTGTTTTTAAAAACCCTTTTGCCTTCGCTCACTACCTAACTGGCGCAGTCGGTACGTCGTGATCTAAGTGGTAGAAAGCTTTAAGCATACATCTTAAAGCAAGTATCCGCGACGCGAAAAAGAACCTACAGTGAGTGAATAACGTGGCAAAGCAGCACCAGCAGCAGCACCAGCAGCAGCATCAGCAGCAGCAACACCAGCAGTTTGAAGAACAGGCAGACTCAAGCCTCAAAATTGGCAATGCTCGTGGGGTAAGCATATACTCTGTTTATTCCCGAGATTCCTTAACTATTTCCCTATCGCACTCCAAGCATCTTAAGGTGTATCTAGTGTGAAGGTCTAGTGTTATATTAGTAACACACCTTATCGCTGATTTATTGTAAATTCATATCTTAATCTACGAGATTATCATGGCTCAAGGAAAGAGTATGGTTGACGATAAGTCCATTATATTTGAAGAAAAGAAAATAGAGACGGAGTACTCTGCTTTCGCAAAACTCTTACCCACATATGATGGGAATAGGAGAACGTTAGCTTTCTATATTGAAAACGTAGAAAATGCATTAGAACTTATCCATAACACCGATGACATGAGCATCACTTGTTTAATTAGGAATAAGTTAAAAGGTAAAGCCGCTGAAGCACTTTCGGAAAACCCACGTACAAAAACCTGGCAAGAAATCAAACAGGTACTTGTTAGAAAATTCGGTGAATTCAGAACAGCAACTCAGCTGGTACATGCATTAACGCATGTCACAAGAGACAACACATCGTTAGACGCTTTTGGCGACAGAATTAGAGTTCTAATGACCGCGCTCATTACAGCTGAACCTGAAAAACAAATTCATTATGAACAACTTGCATTAGAGACTTTCCTAAAAAGTCTAAATCCTATAACATCTTTATCTATTAAAATAAAACACGTAGAAAACCTAGATCAGGCAATCATACTAGCGAAACAAGAGGAAGTAGACCTCAGAGCTAGACGATTACAACAGAATAAAGCCAACCCCTCTAAAGTTTCTAATAATAAATTTAATAATAAGTCAGGCAATTTTATCAAAAAGGATAAAGATAGCTTTAACAAAAATAAAACAGTACAGAATAACTCTGAACAAAATAAAAAGAAAATTCACTTCCAAAGCGAATTAGATGAGGAAAACGACGACGAGGAGGAAGAAGAGCAGGATAATGACGATAGCGAATCCGAGGACAGCGACGAAAATTTTCAACTAGATCTACTAAAACAACTAACAATATAGTATTCATGAATAACATAAAAAGCTATAGTAAACTCCCCTATATTTACATAAGTGAACTAGGTGGCAGATTCTTACTAGATACAGGCGCTTCACAGTCATTGATCAATCCAAAAGTGCTACACAAAATTTCAGATATAGATTATGAGATCAAAAAAGAGTCTCACTTAATTAAAACAGCTCACGCAGTATCAAAACATAATGAAGTAGTATATATCACACTACCAGAAAGGCTATTCAAAGAGAAAATAACACATAAGTTTCTTATCTTTAATTTCGATTCAGATTTTGTAGGATTATTAGGACTTGACTTGCTCGTCCCACTAAATTGTAAAATAGACATAAAAAACATGAAACTACACACAGATAAAACTGAAATACCTATTAGAGACGACATAAAATCATATAGTAAAATAGAACCTAAGTGCGAACAAGTCATAAACTTAGCGAATATTATTCAAAAGGTAAAACTACAAAAAATGGCCTAATCTTCCCACCGGCTCTAGTAACAGTCAAAAACGGAAATGCCTTAACAACGGTGATAAACACATCAGAAAACGACATTATCTTTAAAAATAGTCACCACCTAAATTTACAACGCCTCAAGGTAGAAAAGAAAGACCTAAACATAAAAAATAAACAAAACAATGAAATCACAGATAAATTCCTAAAACAAAATCTAGAAAGACTTAGGACGGGACACATGAATCAAGAAGAATACCGCGAAATTAAAAAACTTTGCTATAATTATAGAGACATATTTCACTGCGAGGAAATCCCACTAACTTTTACCCACGAAATAAAACACCAACTAAGATTATCCGATAGCAAACCAATCTATGTTCGTAATTATAGACAGGCACCAAAACAAAAAGAGGAAATAAAGAAACAAATAAATAAACTCCTCGAACAGAATATAATACAGGAAAGTAACTCCCCATGGTCCTGCCCAGTACATATAGTACCAAAAAAACTAGACGCAACAGGTGAACAAAAATACAGACTTGTAATAGACTACAGAAAATTAAACGACAAAACAATTGAAGATAAATATCCATTACCAAACATAGACGATATATTAGATAAACTAGGACGAGCCCAATACTTCACTACCCTAGACTTAGCGTCAGGTTATCATCAAGTGGAAATGCACCCTGAGGACATCGAGAAAACTGCATTCACGATTGATAGAGGACATTACGAGTTCCTCAGAATGCCGTTTGGTCTAAAAAACGCCCCTAGCACGTTCCAAAGACTAATGGACTCAGTCCTAAGAGGCATAGATAATGTACTAACATACCTCGATGACGTAATAATATATTCCACATCCTTACAAGAACACCTAGATAAATGTAAACAAGTATTCGAAAGATTCAGAGCTCACAATCTAAAAATACAGTTAAACAAGTCAGAATTCTTACAAAAACAGGTAAAATTCTTAGGACACACCTTGACGGACAAAGGCCTTCAGCCAAATGAAGATAAAATAGCCGCAGTAAAAAAATTTCCGGTACCAAAAACACAAAAAGAAATTAAATCATTTCTAGGACTAGTAGGTTATTACAGAAAGTTTATACAAGATTTCGCGAAACTAACCAAACCTTTAACCAAATGTTTAAAAAAGGGTAGTAAAATCAATTTAACCCCCGAATACATTCAAGCATTCGAAAAATGCAAGGACATACTAATTAACGCACCAATATTACAGTATCCAGACTTCGAAAAACCTTTTATACTCACTACAGATGCATCAGACGTAGCAATAGGCGCAGTACTTTCGCAAGGAACAATAGGAACAGATAAACCAATAGCATACGCTTCTCGCACGCTGTCAGACACAGAACAAAGATACTCTACAATAGAAAAAGAACTCTTAAGTATAGTCTGGGCAATAAAATACTTCCGCCCTTACCTATATGGGAAAAAGTTCACCATTTACACAGACCATCGCCCTCTCACATGGATTATGTCCATAAAAGACCCAAACTCAAAACTTACCCGTTGGCGCTTGAGACTAGCAGAATATAATTATGACGTTCAATACAAAAAAGGCAAAGCTAACACAAACGCAGACGCTTTATCAAGAGTACAAATAATACACCATAATGAACTAGGAACACACACTGATAACCCCCAACCTAGCACATCAGCGGACGACATAGACCTAGCAAATATAGACATTAGAACATTACTGGACATGCCAATCACGCCCGATAATATGAACCAACCCCAAGAGATCGAATCACAACCTAACACTTCAAAACCGAATCAAGAACAAACACAACCTTCACAAACAGAAATTGCAGTAAACACAAATAGCGATAATATACCCAAAATAGACGATGCTATCGATAGACAATTAAAACAATTCCACATCAGGAAAACACCGGGAGATACGTACAGAATAGACGATAGGTCAAAAGGAAAAACAATAATTAAGGATGTATGGATCCCAATAAACAATACGAGGGAACAAGTCATACAATTCTTAAAAGAACACACCATACCAGATAGAATATTTCACTGTTACTTTCACCATGAAGAATACTTTCCAACATTTTGCGAAGTATACAAAACAATATTTAGCAATCGTGGACCAAAATTAATTAGATGCATGAATAGAGTCACACTAATAGAAAACATCTCCGAGCAAACCGAACTAATTAGAAAATATCACGAAGGTAAGACAATACACAGAGGTATTCAAGAAACATACAAACACATTCACAGAAACTATCACTGGCCTAATATGCTAACCTCGATTCAAAAATTTATTAATAAATGTGACAGCTGCCTGAAAAGCAAATACGAACGTAACCCGCTCAAACTACCCCTATCCTTAACAGACACACCCCATAAACCCATGGAACATATGTTTATGGACCTATATAGTAGTGGAGGTACAACGTTTTTAACTATCATAGATAACTTCACAAAATACGCAGAAGCTATACCGTTAACCGCTTCAACCAGTATACACATAGCTGAAGCATTACTAAGCTTATTCTCGGTAGTAGGAGTACCCAAAAGGATAACAACGGATTCTGACTCAAAATTCGATAATGAAATAATAACGGACATATGTGCTATTCATAATATACACATACATTTCACCACACCTTACAATCCCAATTCTAATTCACCAATTGAAAGATTACACTCCACACTAGCAGAAATCATTAGAATACAGCGTTTAACAGACAAAGACGAATCCATCAACCTCATGAAATACGCGATTATAGCCTATAACAACACTATACATTCCGCAACAGGCTTCACCCCCTTCGAACTTCTATACGGGCATACAGACAGCAGAAATCCACTAGAACTACACTGTCCCAAAGAATTCTATCAGGAATACGTAAGTAAACATAAACAAATCATGGAAAACACTCAAAAACTAATAAACACTAAATTATCAAACGAAAAACAACAAGTTATAGAAAAAATCAACAAAGATAAAGAAACAGCACAATTCAAAGTAGGTGACATAGTCTATAAACAGGTAGCTAAAACTGCAAGAAACAATAAACTCGAACCAAAGTACCTAGGACCCTACACAATAGTACGCATACACCCAGAACAAATCGCAGAAATCGTAGGAAAGCACGTGAACGCTAAAACAATTAGAGTCCACTTCCGCTTATTAAGGCGCCCTGAAAATGTTTCAGGAACGCCATCGCCTGCTTCGCAGTGCTCCAGCTCGCCGCAACAGCAGCGATCATACAGCCAATAGACAACCATAATGGCATTCTGGTATTAACAGAAGCAAAAGCCCAATATCAAATTGACACATATCATCTAGCCGTTATATACAACACCACAAAACTTAGAGATATATACGTAGATATATGTAGTAACTACTATACTATAAGGTTAAAACAAAATAGCTCATTGGATTTAACAACTACATTTAAGCAAATAGACTACCTTATAGATAACATAGAAAGTAAGTTACTTTATTTAGGATTCGATACCATAGGTTTTAAATCAAGTTACCGCCAAAAACGTGGCTTAATAAACGGTTTAGGTTCAGTAATAAAATCAATAACAGGCAACCTCGACCAAGAAGATGCTATTAAACTTGATAACGAAATAAAGTCAATAAAAGCATCGCTAAATAACAATAGAATAAATCAGCGAAAAAGTATAAATATTATGCAGACTTTCATGAAAAACTACGAACGTAATTTAAATGTAATCAAAAATAATCAAATAAAAATTTACAGGGCTATAGATAGATACTCAGCACAAAGAACTGAATTCGAAACCAATTTTTTAACAACAACCATATTCAGCCAAATCGAAAATGCACTTCAGCAACTTTACGACAGACTAGAAACCCTTGAAAATGCAATAACATTTGCACACCTAGAAAAGATGCATCCTAGCATAATCGACGTTTCTTATCTAATCGAAGAACTCAATCAAATACAAAACGAAATTAACGGTAATTTAGCATTTGCCCCAAATATGAATAATATTCACCTGTGGGAAAAAACAATTAAAGTAAAAGCATATAGCACTAATGAAACACTGAACTTCATACTAGACTTGCCTATAGTTGCAGAACAACCATACAATCTCCTACACCTATATTCTATCCCTAACAACAACAACACTATCCTAATACCCGAAAATCCTTACCTTATCTTGGGAAATAAAGAGTTTGCTTATCCCCACGAGCCCTGTAACAGCATAACAGAAGATGAAGTAATCTGCACACACCTTGAATGGAAAACCTTACTGCACTCCAACGATTGCATAGCTCAACTTATTCAACATCAAGAACCACATAATTGTACGTACGCCACAGCAAACTACGAGAACAACATCATACAACAAATCAAGGACAATAGCTGGATAGTAGTTATGAAACAGGAAGAAGTCATAAAAACCATATGCAACAAGGATGTTCAATACCAACGCAATAAAGGCGTTTTCCTTATAACAACAGACAATAGCTGCAAAATACAAATACAAGATAGAATCCTATCAACTCACCAGAGATACATCAACATTAGAGAAACTATACCCCTACCACGTGCATATCAAACACCGAACGTGGCATCAATCAAGTTAAAACTAGATAACATAGATCTAGACAACCTAAAGGACGCTCTACACCACTCAGAAGATATTGATATCCCCGAAGAGGACACAATAACTATACCATCAATACCTAGTTGGCCATCTATAACAATGTACACCGTGGTACTCTTCACTGGAGTCGGAGTAGCAGTCTACAAACTCTGGTGGAAATCTAGATCGGCGCAAATCACAGCTCAACAACAACCTGAACCTGAAGAAATCCAGCTTCGGTCGCAGCCGCCATTGCGCCTCCATCTTAAGGGGGGAGGAGTTATGTCCTCGTAACTATGCCCTTACACAAGGATCACCTTTGTTACTTAGAATAATTAGGTAATAAGATTACTTTACACATATCTTCCTGGTACTTGATAACAGGAAGACATTATCATTAAGTTTATAGCCCTTTGTTATTAGAAGTAGAGATAAGCCTTTTTATAATCTAAAATACGAAATAAACATCAGTCTTGCTCTGCTCTTCAAGCAGAACACATCAACCGCTTGTTTTTAAAAACCCTTTTGCCTTCGCTCACTACCTAACTACTGTAGGGTTAAGTTCTATTTTTATATTTTTTATTTAAATAATAATGAAGAAGTTCCAAAAAAACAAAAATAATTACCTAAGATTTTCCTAAGCATTGTTTTCTAATTTCTAATTAAAAAAAATTAATAAATGATTCCTGTTTTTATAGTTGGTGTTTTATTTTATCGGTAAAACATAATTACAAATGCTCATATTAACAAAAAAAAACGTATTAAGTACGGGCGGCAAAATGCTCCCTACGCGATCACTCGCGTTTCACGAGAAGGCGCGACTACTCTAGGGTTAACGTCGTCCGCATTAGTACCTACTTTCGTGCGGCAATAAGACGAGTTATCTTCTCTTTCTGTTTGTCACTGAACAAAATTATTGGTTCACACTGGTGAACTTGGCTGCGCGGGATTCCGACATTTGTGAGGGCTATAAGAATATGATACACATACTTATGTTTAATGTTCAAATACGGGTAATTTTTATAAGATTTACTTTTAATTAATCATGCGTTTGGAAGTTAACTTTGATTAAGTATTCAAGTTTTTTAGTTATTTTAGTACTCAAGACTTAATTAAAACTGATTAAAATGATCTCTTAGTATGGATAAGAATATATTAGTAATTAAGAACTTACCTACCCATCAAAAATAAAGATTTTTGGTTTTTGTTTGATGTTTTAATTTTATTTTGTCAAAAGGTTTAGAGCCTCTGTCACAATAGGTTTGAGGTTATAATTTCATTTGATATTTGCTAAAATGTCTAAAAGAACATACACCACGGAAGAAATAGCGCGTTATTTAGAAAATTCTGATTCTGATGAAGACCCATTTAGCGGTGGCAGTGACGAAGAATATCGGCCCAACGATGATGATGAAGACAGCGAAGATACTGAGGTAATTGCGAACTTCATAGCAAGTAGTTCAAGGGCAGTACCATCACAATCACCGACTCTAGAATGTTCTACTTCACCTAACGTTTTTCTTTCTCAATCGCCGACTCCAGAATGTTCTACTTCGCCTAACGTTTTTCATTCTCAATCGTCGATTCCTGGACATTCATCTTTACCAGACGACCCTGATTCAAATTGGAAATCTGATATTTTACAGACAGGTAGAGAAACGTTCACAGGCAATTATGAGGTACAGAATATAGATGCTATTACTGATGATGGACGAGTTTCGTTGATCAAAATCTATGAATATTTTGTCCCGATGACTTGATTGAAGAAATGGTGATTTATACTAATAATTATGCTCATTTATTGAAACAAGTACGTACTAAACAATTTAGCAGGATGACACGGTGGAAAGATATAACTAGAGAGGAGATGAAAACATTTTTTGGTGTAATAATGTATATTGGTCTCTAACCCAAGCCCTCTATCGAGCATTATTGGAAATTAGATGTGCTGTATTATTACCCGCTTATGCATAGAATCAATATGTCATATAATAGATTTACTACAATACTAGATGCTGGCACTTCACCGAAGTTCAGATAGGTGTTATTGGAGAACAAAGAACGCATAAAACAGCTCTGAAAACAGTTTTTAGCTTCAGAAATATGTACAAGACATATCTGCTAAATATTCAAAAACAAGAACAGTAACATAACTTACGTTGGTAATACACAATATAGTGATAGATGGCTTTGTTACATCTAAGCAGCCGGCCTTTTAATAATTTTTAACTTTAAAAACAAGTGTTCTATCTTAGAGTATTTATTTGCACAATCACAGACCACAGTTTTACAATCCCTTACTAAAAACACAATACACTTACACACTAGACTACACAATGAGTTCAAAATTTACCCTAACATTATTTTATTCATAGATCACTAAACCCTATAAAATTATACACCATTTTTATTTGTTTGGATGCCAAGTGAACATTTACATTGTGAACATATGCATCTCTCGTCTCGCGTCCTTTGTCATAGACAAATTAAGTGGAGACGTGAATGAGTTGTTGCGCGTGTGGCACAGATTACGCATATTTACTAAAATGTTATGTATTCTGTCTGATAACAGTATTTACTTAGTTTATGCGTCTATATTTCTGCTGCTGCAAAGCCCTGATGGTTTTATTACGGTATATATTTAAAAATTATTGAATTATTTTATTTTATTTATTATTTTTGTTAAATTATACATACTGTCCGTGGCTTCATAAACAGGCCCTATCAGAATATCAGCGCTGCAGCTTGATTTACACATTATATTTTATTGGCTCATACGGTTCAAAATAGTCAAAAACCCCACTCTAAATAATAATTTCTTATTACTATTCAAAGAATTAACATAATAATTGCTGTCGCGCACCGGTGACCACCACGGCGCACGCCGTTGGAAATCTGCATTTCATTCGCGCGGGGCCGCGGGGGTCGCGGCGCCGGACACACCCCGCGCCCTTCCAGGATTCCCGGACGAACTACGCGCGGTCGCGCGCTTGACACGCGCCATTAGAGAGTTAATAATCGCACGCAAGGTCATGCGCATTGTTTACCTGTCATATTATATATTTTATTGTTTTAGTGAGTTTTACCCTGGTTATAAGTGAATAAACTGTGTTCTGCCTGACTGTAAGGAAAAGTGTGGTGTAAATCATGGATGAGTTTGAAGACTTTGAAATTACAAATGACGATTTGACGCAGATTGAAAATATAGAAATTTCCTTGCTCAATAGTAGCTTTCAGCTAAGTTCGGAGTCCGAGGAAGAATATAACTTACAACCACCTTTACGAAAGTGGCGTCGACGAGTTCTGTCTATTAGTGACACGAGCGACATTGAATTTGAAAATACCGTGCCAAGTACTTCTGGTCACACCGCGTCGCTAACTGCATCATCTACCGTGTGGCACCAACCAAAAGGTAATCAGCGTCGTATTATCCCCTACACTGAATTCCCAGGATTAGATACACGAGTTGTAAGAGAAATGATCGATAAGAGCCCGGCAGATTTCTACCATTTTTTAGTACCAGACGAAGTATTTGAAATGGTGGCCGATTATACGAATAGCTTTGCTATAAAAAAAGTCACAGGGTCTAACGCAGCATCTAAAGCTGCGCGGATTCGCCAGTGGAAACCTACATCCGCAGCAGAGATGAAACGATTTTTCGGACTGATTATTTTCATGGGGATTGTAAAATTACCCAAAATATCCTACTACTGGTCAAAAAATCCTGTACTTGGACAGAATTTTCCACCAAAAATAATGAGTCGAAACAGATTTGAGCTGCTGTTGCAAATGCTGCACTTTTCTCAGCAAGACGAAGACAATAAATCTAATAGATTACACAGAATTGAAAAATTACTCGAAGTTGTGAACAGGAACTTCCAAAGAAACTACACCCCATCCGAAGAGATCTGCATAGATGAAAGCGTGGTGCCTTTTCGCGGTCGAATCATTTTTCGACTATACAATAAACAAAAAAGGCATAAATATGGCATAAAAGAATTCAAGTTATGTACCATTCCTGGATATACTTATAAAATAAATGTATACGCAGGAAAGAATAACGATGACATCAATACAACACCATTGAACGTCGTTATGTCTCTATGCAGCGATCTTCTATACAAGGGACATACGCTAGTGACCGACAACTGGTATACCAGTATAGATCTTGCCAAAAAACTTCTGGATGCAGAGACTCATCTCGTAGGCACGATTCGGAAGAACCGGAAGCATCTGCCAAAGGATGTAGTAAATGCTAAACTGAAGCGAGGACAATTCATGGCGAAGGAAAGCAGTGAGGGCATAACTGTAATGAAGTGGAAGGATAAAAGGGACGTACTTTTGCTGTCCACAAAGCACTCGGTGCGATTCCAAAATGTCCGAAAACGCAACAAAACGATTTCCAAACCGAAAATAGTCATTGACTATAACGGTGCTAAAGGAGATGTAGATATGTCCGATCAGATGGCAGCTTATTCAACTCCACTTAGGAAATCGGTAAAATGGTACAAGAAGTATGCAATCAACCTTCTCCTGAACACAGCAGTGGTCAATGCACTGATCTTGTATCAAAGCGTCACTGGCAAGAAAATACAAATGGCAGACTTCCGACTAGAATTACTGAAGTCGTTTTGCAGACAACAAGATGTTCCAGTTGCACGACCTAGAAGAATGGCACACAAACTGCAACAAAAAGAAGGGCAAGCCAGAACAAGCAGGCGAGCATGTGTGAACTGCTACAAAAATAACGCAGCTGCTTACGGCAGAAAATTGGCTAAAAACAAAACTAAAAAGGTGAGAACGTTTTGTCCACAATGCCCGGAGAAGCCTTTTCTTTGCATATCTTGCTTCAATGTGCTTCATCATTGACCAATTTTTTACCCGATTGCACGACGAAAAGAAGGGAAATGTGTTTATTTTGTTGTTAAGACTGATTTCATTTATTTGCCAAATATTCATAATAAAGTTTAATTTCTAATAAAACATAATTTTTAAATAATTTCTAATAAAACATATATTTTGTAAACCTTTTATTTTATTTAAAACCACATTACATATATTTAGCTAAAAAATCAACAGTCTTTTTTTATACCTAGTGTCGAAACGAGCTAGTATGCGTAAACTGTTCTCCAGGGCCGCGCCGGGCACGCGGAATATAGTTTTGTACCGGCACTGTGTCCTCCAGCGAGAAAATTGAGTTCAAACACGAGCCCGTCGCGCGGACACCGGTGAGCTCCACGGCCTGAACGGGTAGTACTGCTGTCGCTCACCGGTGAGCCCCACGGCCCAAACGGAACAGTCACTAAATTTAAGTCGGCGTTTAATGTGTTAAATTGTTATGTTAAATTGTATTTTGTCCTGTTTTGTGCCTGTCAGAATAAATTTTCTTTCTTTCTTTCTTCTTCATAAAATTAATCCACTAATACACAAAGTCGTGGATAATTTTCGTACCCTCTATTTACCTGACGATGTTATAGTAGTAGATGAGTCCATGGTAAAATTCCACGGAAAATTGGTAATAAGAACATACAATCCCGCCAAGACCGACCGGTACGGCATGAAAATATATAAAGCTTGCACAGTCAACAGTTATACATGGTCTTATCAGATTTATTCCGGTGTATCGGAGCAATTAGAAGGCCTTGATAAACCAGGTACAACTGTCGTTCAACTGACTGAACCACTCCTGAATGAGGGTCGTATTATTGTCGCCGATAATTACTATACCAGCGTTCCTCTGGCAACATATCTAAAAGAACGAAGAACGGACCTCTGCGGTACTTTACGTAAAAATAAGAGACATCTCCCAGAGGAAGTGGTCAAGAAGAAACTAAAAAGAGGAGAGCAAATTGCCGGGCAAAAAGACAATTTATATACTGTTTTGAAATGGCGCGATAAGCGCGATGTTCTAATGATATCTACCTGTCATGGAGATAGTATGTCAAACATAACTACAAGGAGAGGCGATGTCATAAAACCCGATGTCATAATAGATTACAATGAGACAAAAAAAGGCATAGATATTTCAGACCAGGGATGTTACGGAGCTTCGACTCCGGTTTCGTTAAGGCGGAACTTCCGATTATTATTACACCTTCGGTTCCGACTTCGGCTCCGACACTTTTAAATCGGAGGTTTTAATCGGAGGTCGAAGCATAACATAGCGGCGGCGGCGGCCTGTGTCGACTGTTATGAACAGGTTCATACTTGTCGCGCGGGGAATCCTCCCGACTCCCACTACGTGCACTCTTCGTCAATTATTGTTTCACTTGTTGTTAATTTGTTACGCACGCGACACGTTCATAGGTTATAGATATTCGTTTTGATTTTTGTGGCTTATTATCAATAAAAGTGATCTGTTTTTGTGTTGGACAATGAAACCTAAATCAAGTTGTATTTGGAACTACTTCATTGAAGTTAATTCAGATTCGGCAAAGTGTAAACTGTGTATGAAGACGTATTCAAGAAAGGGAGGTACGACAACGTCGTTAAAAAGCCATTTGAAGTCTATCCATGCCACTGAATATGAAGAATTAATAAAGTTAGAAACTGAAAAAAAAATACTATACAGCCTTCAACTTCGACGCCCCTTCAGGATGCTAAAAAACAAATTACTTTAAAAGAAACTTTGCTGAAGAATACAAAATGGTGCACTTCTAATGCTAAATCTATTGAAATTGACAAATTGATTTCTGAAATGATTGCTTTGCAAGATCTACCCTTCAATTTTGTGGAAGGTATAGGATTTCGGCGACTTATGCAGTTCACTGTGCCGAATTATCAGTTAAGGGGAAGACATTTTTTTACTGAAAATATTTGTGGTCATTTATATGAATCATTAGCAAAAAAAATTAAGGATTTGCTCACACAATTTGAAAAGATCTCATTTACAACAGACATTTGGACCGAACCAAGTTCGAATGTGTCTTTATTGAGTCTGACAGCGCATGGCATAAATACAGATTTTAAAAGGCTAAAAGTTATTTTAAAATGCCACACATTTGACGGAAGACATACAGGAGACCTAGTTCTAGAAAAAATTAACAGTATGTTGATGGAATGGGGCATCATAAAAGAGAAAATTCATTGTTTTGTACGCGACTCTGGATCTAATATGATACGAGCAATGAAACTCGGTGACATACCTGATGTCAGTTGCACTGTACATCAGTTGCAACAGTGTGTGCGAACATTGTTAGATTGTGATGAAGAAATTAAAGCCTTATTATTGAAATGCAAAAAAATTTCGACGCATTTTAATCATTCCCAAATAGCTCAGACTGAACTGCATAAAATACAAAAGGAACAACTCAACCAAGAATGTTTGAGTGGTAAGTTGTATTAATTTGTGCATTTATTTTTACCTCCAGATTATTTCATTTCAATCAAAGATCTATCCACGCTAATACAATAAATTCAAATAAAACCACTAAATCGATTTTATTAAAACTTGCTGTGGTATATGCACGCTGATTATAATGAATGTATTTAGTTTTTGTCATTCATTTAATTTAAATAATACCTACTTTAATTAAGTTATACTGTAAATTAGTGTAAATTATAAGCGTTAATTAGTTTAATTAATTTGTTACAGGTGAAACAGTACATTTTATATGTTGGAAAGAATGATTAAAATACAGGATTCTCTATGCCTGTACGCATGTAAACACAACATCTCTCAGTTGTCTCCTGAAGAATGGCTGCAGCTTAAAAAAATAGTGACTATACTTCAACCTTTTGAAGAAATTACCCGAAATATGAGTGACAATAACACCAGTATCTCATCAGTAATTCCACTTATACACACACTAAAGTATACATTACACACTGAAGGCAGTAAACAAGACACAAATGATGAATGTACCGTCGATCAATTAAATTTCAAATTTGGTGACCTTCAATCAAACAATTTCTTTGCAATAGCGACATAACTAGATCCTCGCTACAAAACAAATTTTTTTAATGAAGTGGTTAAAGAGAAGATTGAAACAGAAATAATGTCACTATTTGATGCAGATATTGCAGATACATCTAAAAACGAGGCTGATAATATTGCCGTTCCTGTAGAAAAACGAGCAAGATTGGAATTACCAGCAGAAACTAGCCATAGTAATGTCCAAACAGTTTTGTCGAATATATTGTTAAGTAGTGATGAAGACGATGATAATACAACATCTGAAAAATGTTCAGTTCTTGACAAATGTGTTGTAATGAAAAGAATTCTGAATGAGTTCAATAAAGAAAAACGTATAAGTATTAGTGATGATCCGTTATTGTGGTGGAAAGTAAATGGAAATACAAAATTCCAGCCCCTTCAATCAATTGCCCGCCAATATTTATCGTGTCCACCGGGCTCGGTAGCGAGCGAACCACTTTTTAGTGGCGCTGGCCTAATCTACGACTCGCTAAGAAATAGATTGGACGGAGACAAAGCTTCAAAGCTTTTGTTCGTAAAGTATAATACACTACTTTTGGAGTCAATTCATTTGATTTAATTTGTTTTAAAGCTTTTGTTCATTTAATATAATGTAATATGCTACTTTGGGTTTAAATTCATTTATTTTAATTTCTTGTTTAACACGTTGAACGCCATGCGGCCCACCGGTGGGCGATTCAAGCTGACCCGTTCGGGCTTAGTGAAAATTATCAATTCCATAATTTTTCGCCTAAGTTAATATTGACACAAAACAATAAATGGCTTAATTCGAATATTTAATTTGATTTAAACATTTTTTCGCGATATTTCCTTAAGGAAATGTGTAATCGGTCACCGGTGGCCCCCGTGGCCTGGTGATATAAAATCTCGATATTACGTCTGCGGGGGCCGCGGGGTCACCGCGCGGCCCACCCCGCGCGCCCGCGCTGCATTCTCGCGCGGTGTAGGTAAGTTATTCCCGCTCCCCGCATATTTTAGTTAGTGGCTACAGCGAATGATAGAACACGTGCACGTGTTATTAATTCTAACTGTTGTTGCATTGTTTTGTTATTCTCTTTTTGGCGAATTTGTGTAAAATTGCTGTGATTACAATGGATTTTTTTGAAGACTTTGATTTAACCCAAGAGGATATAACGCAACTTGAAAATTTAGAAATAAACCTACCTTTGATTATATACTTGTCTAGATGGAGCAATGCAAACAAACGACACGCGAAAACTGGGGCCAAATTGCGTGATATGTGTGAGTACCGCTTGTGTCTTGTGTGTTAGGGATGCCTGCTCCAAATTATTAACTTACCTTTTCTCCATTATTTAATGGGATGACAGTTAAACGAAATAGGCTGAATAAAGTAATTATTTTGTAGATTAGTGTTTTATTTATTTTAATAAAAACAAAAAATACAATGAAAAAATATATACTTACAGCAATTTATAGATCAAAATCCATCTCTTTGTATTTGTTTTCGAAATAGTTTTTTTTTTATATTTTATTTCGTGTCCGCTGTATAATGTCTCTCCAGTCTTAAGAAATCTGAAACCCAAAATATTAGAAAGAACTAACAAAAATACTATTTAGTGAATGACTTCATTTATTTTGTGAAGGCATTCACTTCACATTTAATTTTTTTATCATTTACTGATCAAATAAATTATGTAGGTATTAAAATAATAAAATTTTCTCCTGATCGAAAGATGATGACTGATATTTGCATTTTATCTCCCATAGTTTTGCCAAATCTCCCTTGTAATAAATTGACAACACCGGCTAATCTGTCGAACCTACAAATTAACGAATTGAAAAATCATGTTTTCATAAAATAATAGAGGTTAAATAACAAAACTTACCGATGTAATGTGATCTTAGTGTAATTATACGGTTTTCCCACATAATTGCGACACAATTTGACAGCACATACCGACATAAATAATTATTTTTCGAGAACTCGACACCCTGAAGTGATCCAAATGACACTGACGTAAGTGAGAAGAGAGTCTACCAATTTTAGTAGACTTTATTTGGGCCATTCTGTACGTGTCAATGTGGCATCTAGACAAGTATATAATCAAAGAAACCTACTAAACAACAGCTTCCAGCTCAGTTCTGATGACGAATTGATAGCGCGACCATCACTGCATAGGCGACGTCGTTGTATTATACTGTCAGATAGTGAAGAAAGTGATTCCGAAAATACCACTATTAGGGTTACCCCTGACATTTCAGGTAAGCAATTATATTGTTAACTAGCTGTTGCCCGCGGTTTTTAAAATATATTTTTTTGTACTTATTCAATGATTAGGTTTAATGATTCCAAACTTTTCAAATAGACCTTCAAGCTTTATTAACTTTTTATTAATATCAAATAAATATTTTATTATGCAGGTAATACATCACCTTCAGGAGTATGGACAGCACCCAAAGGTAACCAAAGAACTGTCATACCTTTTACCGAAAATCCGGGCCTTAAACCTCATCTTCGCATTAGCATGTGTCACGAATCCCCTGCAGCTTTTTATAAACTAATGGTGTCGGATGAAATGTTTGAACTTATAGCTGACTGCACTAACAAATTTGCTATGGAAAAAATTGCACACAGCAATGAAGCTTCTAAGTTTGCAAGGCTTCGCAAGTGGATTCCCACATACTCCACTGAAATTAAAAAGTTTTTTGGTTTACTATTATTCATAGGTATTGTGAAACTTTCCAGAATAGCGGACTATTGGTCTAAAGACCCAATAATATGTCAATCATATCCCCGAACGATTATGTCACGCAATCGTTTTGAGCTGCTGCTACAGATGTTGCATTTTTCTAGTGAAGACGAACTGAATAAATTAGATCGGCTTCACCGTATACGTAAGCTTTTAAATGATTTGAATGAGAATTTTAAAAAGAATTATAGCCCTGCTGAGGATTTGTGCATCGACGAAAGTGTTATCCCATTTCGTAGAAGAATTATATTCCGGCAGTATAACAAGCAAAAGAGACACAAGTATGGTATTAAGGAATTCAAATTGTGCACTGTTCCCGGTTATACGTACAAGGTCAACGTATATGCCGGAAAAAACAATGAAACCACAAACAATACCCCATCTAATGTGGTGATGGACTTATGCAGTGATCTCTTCAATAAAGGTCACACACTCTATACAGACAACTGGTATACCAGTTTAGAATTAGCTCGAAAACTCTTAGAGCAGGAAACCCACTTAGTAGGCACGCTAAGAAAAAACAGGAAACATCTACCAAAGAGTGTCATTTCCACTAAGCTCAAAAAGGGGGCGTACATAGCAAAGGAAAGCACAGATGGTATTACTGTCATGAAATGGCGAGACAAGAGGGATGTTCTTGTTTTGTCGACGAAGCACTCTACGAGATTCCTTACAGTAACAAAACGTGGAAAAATAGTTTCAAAACCCAAAATTATATTTGATTATAATAGAGCAAAAGGGGCCGTTGATTTATCGGACCAAATGGCTGCCTATTGTACACCTTTGCGTAAATCTGTTAAATGGTACAAGAAACTGGCGATAGATCTTCTTTTAAATACTGCTATCGTTAATGCTTTGACATTGTATAAAAATGTAACAAAAAAAAGCATTCAAATCGTAGATTTCAGAAAACAGTTATTGCAGCATCTGTGTCAGAAAGTACAAGGACCTGAAGTGCTATCAAGATCGAGAAGAATAAAACATGTCTTATCAAAAAGAGATGGTATGGTAAGAGCAGTTAGAAGAACTTGTCGTCAATGCTATAAAGAGAAAGCTGCAACCATGGGTAGCAAGATTGCTAAAAATAAGTCACAAAAAGTGATCACCTATTGTGAACAATGTCCCTCCAAACCATCCCTTTGTTTGCCCTGTTTTAATAAACTCCACTAACATGTCTATTTTTTTTTCTATATTGGTATTTTCTATGTCGTTTAATTGTTAACCATTTTTATAAATAAATAAATACAAGAAAGATTACACTTTTTTTTTATTCTATTTTAGAGCAACCCTAACATCTCCAAGAAATTCGCTGTAATTTTTAATCTTTTCTAGATACTAAAAAACCAAGCTGTTTTGATCGTTTCACAGGGCCACGCGGGGCACATCTTAAGCGTTTTCATTCAAAATCGTTGCCCCGTGGCTTGTAAACAACGTTTAAAGTGAAAACCTCACTCGGGTCACGTGTGTCCCCCGTGGCCCGAACAGTTCAATACAGGGTGGCCCACCGGTGTCCGTCATGGCCCAAATGACTAACTGCGATTTTTGTCTAGGCGTTTAACGTGTTAATTGAAAATATGCCAATTTTTTTCATTGTGTTTTATTTTATAATTGAAAATTGAAATAAAAAAAATTTGACTAAATAATGTTTTATTTGTACTTAAATAAAAATTCTCTCTCATGCCACCACTTCTGACCCTGCCTCCGACTCCGATTCCGACTCCGATTCCGATAAAGCAAATTTAAAAACTCCGACTCCGCTTCGGTTCCGATAAAACTACTTTGAAAACTAAATTGGCACCATTCCATTCACCTTTACGAAAAAGCCTGACCTGGTACAAAAAAATCGCAGTGGACATTCTATTTCAAGTTGCTGTTATAAATGCGAGGCGCATATACAATGAGTTGGCATCAAGATATCCAAAATTATCTGTTTTGCAAGTTCAAGAACAATTAGTTAGACATTTACTTGGGCCGGCAGCGACAACTACAGAAATCAATGTCCCTCAAAGACCATCGTTATCTCTGACTCCAAGATCTTCAGTTTCCTCTTTTACTTCCAGTCCCAGTCTTCAAGAAATTCCACGTAATATTATAAACAACAAATTAGTCCGAAAGAAATGGAGCGGTTGCTATGCTAAACTAAAAGATCAAGGACAACTGGCTCGAAAAGCCAAACAAGTGCACACAGAGTGCAAAACATGTAAAAAAGCATTTTGTTTGGATTGCTACAACGAAAAACATGTTTGATTAGTTATTATTTTCTTTTTATTTATTTATATATATACACTTTATTGTACACCGATAAAAATACAATACATCAGGACACAAATTAGTTTAAAACATACAATGGGCGGCCTTATCGCGAACAGCGATTTCTTCCAGGCAACCTTTGGATGGACATATCGGAACAGAATTAGAAATGGGGTTGACTACGGTGCAGAAATTTAGAAAGGAATTAAATTATACTTTTAATAATAGACATAATATATACATACAGCATCATTATTAGTATATGCGAAACCTGAAACACGTGTCTAGTATTTTTATGTAAAGAATCTATGTACAAAACTTAAAAACTATATCATAAAAAAATCACAAAGTTAGAAGCTTGTTAAGTTACCTGTTTGTCCGTACAAAAACATGCTCATCACGCGCGGGCGCCGCCCCGCGCCCGCGTCGTCGCGGCGCTCATTGATAATAATGTGGCAGTAGGTACCTAACCGTACGGCGATTTCCGATTGCATTGTATTTAACTGATCACACTTTCCACATTTTCCATCACACTTGCAGTCTTTGAACTGTCGTAATGGTCAAGTGTAGGTAGACATTAATAAGTACTTTATTTGTAAATGCAGCCGTAAGTGATTAAATGTAGTCAATGCGATATGTTGCACCTTATACCAAACACTGTAAGTTCAAAATGGATGAAAAATGTTAAACATCGCATTACTTAACAACAACAGGCTGTAGGTACAAATAAAAACGTGTGTTCATGTTTGTGACGATACTTTAATGTCAGATTGCTCCTCGTGCCGCACTGCCAGGAATACGTTATCACTTATCACCACAAACCGCTAGTATCCGTACCATTTCTTACACGAACACTATGCTTTTTACGTACGATAGGTACACGTCAACCGAAACAACTGCCGCGCGCTCGCGTTATCACCACAAACCGCTAGTGTACGTACCATTTCTTACACGAACACTACCTATGCTTTTTACATACGATAGGTACAGATCAACCGAAATGCCTACTTATGTACCTACTTATCTGAACGGGAGCGACATACGTGCACACTTCCCTACAGCTGCCGGGCGACTGACTGAAGTGGTTGGTTCACCCCCGGGCCCCGCCCGCCCCACTGCGCCCGCGCTGGGCGCTCAGTGTGTCGTGTCAGTGACCTGTGTTGCGCGCATATGATTGCGGATAGGTACTTAGTGTCGCTCGGTGTCCTACTCGTAACATTTTTTAAATGTTTTTGGGACAAAAAATAACATGATGTAAAAATTATTGGAATCGATTCAGTTACTTATTCTGAACAAACTATATTCAGGTTTCGCATATACTAAGAATGACCTTGTATATAAAAAATTATTTATTATATACATATATAATAAATATATATAAAATTATAAACAGCAAGAGGAGCGAATGAACTACGATAAATTAGTAACATGGTTAAAGAGACAAGAAATGTTAGATTCTAATAAAACGTTTTCATTGTCTTTTATTTTTGTTTCATTCCATACAAAGTCCGATTTTTACTATTCAATATATTTAGTATATAAAAAAAACTTGCGAAATTTTATTTCATGTTCTTATAGGTTAGGTTTTTTGCTCTAAGTTCACGTACTTTTTATTAGAACATTGCACCACGTTCATAACAAAAATACATCCTCAAGTTGTATGTAAAAATGAGTCACCTGTGACTCCTGAACTTATTCCCAAAGTTCATTATGAGTCATATGTGACTTACGGGACAGTTAAGTTGTTAAAATACATTTTTTTTCGAAAGTTTATCTATTCAATCTTTTATATCAAGAAACAAAATAAAATACAATTTCAATTAAGGTAAATTTACTAATATTATCCCGGTGAAAGTGTATTGACTTCCAACGCCTATGTCGTATTTATCCGATAGTAGTGATGAGACATAATGTTAGAATTTATAAAATATGGAATATGCTTAAACAAAAATATTATATTAAATACCGAGTTATTATATAAAAAAACTACATTTAGTAATTGTTATTTAATAACGTGTTGTTTTTGCTTTGTGTAAATCTATATTTTTGTAAGAAATTAGCGAAATCGATATTTTTGTACGGACAACTATAATTGCAAATTCCCACCCCTAGACTGTGTCCTTTTCGCCAGTTAGCCAGCGCCTGCGTCAGATAAACACGACCGTTCATGACGTCATAACCGAGTTGAGCCGTATAGAATTTTCCATTAGTGTTGTGCGTGTTTTTGTGATATAAGTTAGTAAGTTTTACGTTCGTGTTTTAAAAATTGAAATTTACCATGACGACTGCTGAAGATTTAATAAGAATTTTTCGATTGATTATATATTTACTATACCTATTATTGTAAAATGTTAAGTACTTGTCATTGTTAGACTGATTAGGTACCGTAAAATGCCCCAATTTGGCCTACTTAGCCATACTTTGCCTAAACAGATGATTTGAATTTTATTAGTAAACTATTGTAGCTAAAGAACTTTGTCTATGGTACGATTTTTAACGCGTGGAAACACTTACTTTTGGTTATGGCAAGAAAGATGTGCAATGTCAGTGAACGTCAGAATTTTTCAAATGGTGGTCGCTGATGTTTTGCCTGGATTTCAAAATTTCAATGTGTGAGTATTTTAAGCTATTTTTACGGTTTACATGGATCATATTAAATGAAAAATAGTCTTCTGTCTTTCTATCTATGTTTTGCACTTGTACAATGAGTTTTATTGGTAAAATCAAGAAGAACAAACGTGTGTCACTTCTTACGAAAAATCGACAAAACTTTGCCTGGGGGTAGGGTTGTCACTTTTAGTTTGAAAACAATATAGTGACATCCCGCGGTTTCGTATACGTAAGCGCGAACGCAATGTAGAATAAACTATACGGTTTACATAATTACCTGACCTATGTATAAAAATAGTGATTGAGATACCTACAACCTAGAATAGGTTCTACAATGTATATAACATTGTAGAACCCACTAAAGTACTAAATAGTACCTATAATTTTTACAGAGGTAGAAGATGCCCCGAAATAAATGTATAAATCGTCGGCAGTACATGAACTATTCTAAAGAAATGCTAGACATAGCTGATGGCCTAGTCGAATCGAAGAACCTGTTGATAATAGTGTGAAAAATGGATAATACCTATTCACTAGTGGAGTACCGTAAAACGCTGCAACATTGCCTCGCATACCCAACTTTGCCTATTATATGAATTTGCCAATATCTTTTTAAATATTGGTTTTAGCAACTTCAAATTGTTGGTAGTTATTTAAATCATTACCTGGCAACCCGAAAAACCCGCCGCCATGTTTGTTTTTTTTTAAACTACACGACAGTGGGTTGTCAAACGCGACGAGCGCTAGCCGGCTTCGGAGATACGCGACAAACTTTTTCGGTAAGTCCAAAAATATTTACAATTTCGACAAATTTTCGTACTACATTCTTATTTGTTACTTTTAAGTTATCCTATAATACTGAATCAATTTTGAATGTTTATTGTGACAAATAAAAAAGTTATAAATATTTAGGCAAAGTTGTCACAATAATTTTGATCTTGTATGCCCAACTTTGCCTGAGCTAGGGCTGTCGCTAGCAACGTTGATTACACAACTGCTCAAAAAAGGAGAGTAATGTTTTTAGCGGCTATATGTGGTTATGGGTGTATATATGTATGTATGTTTGTGGCTTTTTTAGTTACCATAACTTCTAAACGGCTGAATTGATTTATATTTTCTGATATCGTTAAACATCATCGCGAGTGAGATAAGGTAGTTTTTTTCCGGTACCTAGTCGGGTTAGTTAAAATCTTAATTTTGGTAGGTAATGGTTTTGCTGTCGATATGATATGTTGCATTCTGCATAACATTGTACGCATGTTGCATAACATTATAAAACAAAAGCCTATATTTCGTAAATTAAAAATGAACTTCCAATGTGTTGTAACCACTCATTTGAGATACATTTAGCAGCTACACTAACAGCTACTACTACTAAACTGCACGATAATATTTCAGTCGTTGTTTCTTTCTTTTAGATTCAAAATGAGACATAACAGAAGAAAGCCAGGGTCTAGGCGGTATAAAGATTATTAAGATGATCTTCTTAATGTTGCTGTAGAGCTCGTAAAAAATAAAAATTTATCAAGTTACCAGGCTGAAAAGCAATTTGGGATACCCCGGCGAACTATTGCTAATAAAGTTAGATTAGTTCATATGAAAAACATTGGTTCTCCGGTTAGGTTAAGTGAAGAAGACGAGAGAAAAATAGCAAATGCCCTTATACTTTGTGGAGAATATGGGTGTCCACTGACTCGTCTTGAGTTGCGTATGATAGTACACAACTATTTAGCTAACAATAATAAATCTTGGATTTTTAACGACAAATTACCTGGTGAAAGGTGGGTTCGAGATTTTCTTAATCGCTACAAAGAGAGACTGACATTGCGGTCTACGCAAAATATAAAAACTTCACGTGCTGCAAAAACGATAAGTGAATATGAGGAATATTTTGAAAACCTTAAAAAAAGTCTTGCGAATGTTGAACCAGGTTCGCAAAAATGCATCTTTAAAAGAGGGACCAAATACCCAAACAAAATTTTGAATAATTCTAAAACAGCAATATCAGTTATGTTTGCTGCCACTTCAGGAGAACTTTTTCCGCCGTATATCTAATATATAAAATTCTCGTGTCACAGTTTTCGTTGCCATACTCCTCCGAAACGGCTTGATCGATTTTGATGAAATTTTTTGTGCTTATCGGGGAGGTCTGAGAATAGGCCAACATCTATTTTTCATACCCCTAAATTTTTTTTTATGGCAAAACAACGTTTGCCGTGTCAGCTAGTTGTATATAATATAAATCTTTGCATTTATGGACCAATTGGTGCGAAGGTGGGCCGCCTGGTGCAAGATTCAATAAAACAAAGTCCGGATGGTATGATACCGACTGTTTTGAAGACTGGTTTGACAATATGATTTTACCCTGGGCACAAAAAGGCCGAGAACCAAAGGTGTTGATTGGAGATAATTTGTCATCACATTTGAATATACAAATTATAGCTAAATGCCAGGAAAACAACATAAGATTTGTTTTTTTACCCCCCAACTCAACGCACGATACTCAACCCCTAGACGTTTCTTTTTTTAGATCGTTAAAAAGAGCATGGAAAAATATTTTACTGGATTGGAAAGTCAGACATCCATATGTGAGCGAACTTAGCAGATCATTGTCCAGCAGATCAAAAATAAATGAGAGTTCTCTTCGCATGCACCATAGTTCTACAGTTCCTGATACTTTTTAAGAATAGTTCTGGCGTTTTTCTATGAAAAAAAGTAATTGACAAAATGATCTGCCAACTTCGAGTTTTATGCTTTTGAATAGTGTAAAACGATTAAAGTATTTTTTTTTCGATTTTTCACCCTTATAACCATGATCTGCTGGGACTCTGCTGTAAGTTCTGGAATCAAATAAGGTCTATTGTTGTAGTTCTAGTACGGATCTATGTGAAACAAGAGAGTTCTATGCTTTGGAATGGTCTGAAAGGATTAAAACATTTTTTTTTTCGATTTTTCACCCATATAACCATGATCTGCTGGGACTCTGCTGTGAGTTCTGGAATCAAATAAGGTTCCGTGTTGTAGTTCTAGTGCGGATCTATGCGAAACAAGAGAGTTCTATGCTTTTGAATAGTGTAAAACGATTAAAACTTTTTATTTTTCGATTTTTCACCCATATAACCATGATCTGCTGGGACTATGCCGTGAGTTCTGGAATCAAATCAGGTTCTATGTTGTAGTTCTGATACGGATCTATGCGAAACAAGAGAGTTCTATGCTTTTGGATAGTGTAAAACAATTAAAACTTTTTTTTTCGATTTTTCACTTATATAACCATGATATGCTGGGACTCTGCTGTGAGTTCTGGAATCAAATAAGGTTCCATGTTGTAGTTCTAGTACGGATCTATGCGAAACAAGAGAGTTCTATGCTTTTGAATAGTGTAAAATGATTAAAACTTTTTTTGTTCGATTTTTCACCCATATAACCATGATATGCTGGGACTATGCCGTGAGTTCTGGAATCAAATCAGGTTCCATGTCATAGTTCTCATACGGATCTATGAGAAACAAGAGAGTTCTATGCTTTGGAATGGTATGAAACGATTAAAGTATTTTTTTTTCGATTTTTCACCCTTATAACCATGATCTGCTGGGACTATGCCGTGAGTTCTGGAATCAAATCAGGTTCTATGTTGTAGTTCTGATACGGATCTATGAGAAACAAGAGAGTTCTATGCTTTGGAATGGTCTGAAAGGATTACAACATTTTTTTTCGATTTTTTACCCATATAACCATGATCTGCTGGGACTATGCCGTGAGTTCTGGAATCAAATCAGGTTCTATGTTGTAGTTCTGATACGGATCTATGAGAAACAAGAGAGTTCTATGCTTTGGAATGGTCTGAAAGGATTAAAACTTTTTTTTCGATTTTTCACCCATATAACCATGATATGCTGGGACTCTGCTGTAAGTTCTGGAATCAAATAAGGTCTATTGTTGTAGTTCTAGTACGGATCTATGTGAAACAAGAGAGTTCTATGCTTTGGAATGGTCTGAAAGGATTAAAACATTTTTTTTTTTCGATTTTTCACCCATATAACCATGATCTGCTGGTACTCTGCTGTGAGTTCTGGAATCAAATAAGGTTCCGTGTTGTAGTTCTAGTGCGGATCTATGCGAAACAAGAGAGTTCTATGCTTTTGAATAGTGTAAAACGATTAAAACTTTTTTTTTTCGATTTTTCACCCATATAACCATGATCTGCTGGGACTCTGCTGTGAGTTCTGGAATCAAATAAGGTTCCGTGTTGTAGTTCTAGTGCGGATCTATGCGAAACAAGAGAGTTCTATGCTTTTGAATAGTGTAAAACGATTAAAACTTTTTTTTTTCGATTTTTACCCATATAACCATGATCTGCTGGGACTATGCCGTGAGTTCTGGAATCAAATCAGGTTCTATGTTGTAGTTCTGATACGGATCTATGAGAAACAAGAGAGTTCTATGCTTTGGAATGGTCTGAAAGGATTAAAACATTTTTTTTCGATTTTTCACCCATATAACCATGATATGCTGGGACTCTGCTGTGAGTTCTGGAATCAAATAAGGTCCATTGTTGTAGTTCTAGTACGGATCTATGTGAAACAAGAGAGTTCTATGCTTTTGAATAGTGTAAAACGATTAAAGTATTTTTTTTTTGGTTTTTCACCCATATAACCATGATCTGCTGGGACTATGCCGTAAGTTCTGGAATCAAATCAGGTTCTATGTTATAGTTCTGATACGGATCTATGAGAAACAAGAGAGTTCTAGCCTCTAAAGTGGGTTGAAACGATTGAAATCTATAATTTTCGACTTTTCTACACAGCTTGGAAAATCATTCTCTCACTTATGTTTTTAAAAAAAAAACGCCAGAACTATTCTTCAAAAGTATCAGGAACTGTAGAACTAAGCTCCATTCACAAGAAAATCACATTTAGTTATGATCTGCTGGACAATGATCTGCTACGGGAAGTTGGCAGATCATTTTGTCAATTATATTTTTCATAGAAAAACGCCAGAACTATTCTTGAAAAGTATCAGGAACTGTAGAACTATGGTGCATGCGAAGAGAACTCTCATTTATTATTGATCTGCTGGACAATGATCTGCTAAGTTCACTCACACGACATCCATCAGCAAATTCCTTGAACAAACAAATATTCCCAGAATTACTCCGTACATTAATTGATACAATAAAAATGAATTCAGAAGCAATAATCAAGAATGGCTTCAAGGCAACCGGTATATACCCCCTACAACCAGAAGCAGTATTAAGAAAACTTCCAGAATATTATAAAGAAAACTGGGAACCACAAACGACCATCGACGAAACTTTCTTATTTTTTGAAGGACTCCAGGTCACCGTCTACCAGCTACACTACAAAAGGACGTAACAAAAAATATGTACACGACTAGGAGAATCTGTTTCTACAGATGATTTCAGATTGAATTCCAATAATAGACTATCGAAAATCGACTTAGAGGCAAATGTTAATTCTGTTATTTTCCCTGGTACTAGCACCTGTGTAGACAAAAACTTACACATTTCAAAAGATCGCTTTTTGTTCCGTAAGTCACCTGTTGATAAAATGAATACCATTTCGCAAAAAAGAAAACAAATAAAAATACTTTCCAATATAGTTTTAAATTCATCAAATAAGCAAAACGATCGCGAATCTAGCAGTTCGTCAATATCATCATCATATTCTTTACACGATGATTCGGATGATGAGCCATTTATACCCTCTAATAGCGACACGGAGAGCGCTCATGACAGCGATTTGGTTTCAATGGAAGAAGATAAGCCTTCTAATGATAAACTAGAAACTGGAGAGTACGTTCTGGTTAAGTTTTTGAACAGCAAAAATGCCAAATATTATGTGGGTAAAATAATGGATTGTAGAGATAACGAATTCACAACGAAATATTTGAGAAAAAATGCAAAAGGATATTTTACATGGCCCCTAGTCGATGACATATCTGTAATTACACTGCTCGATATTGAGAAAAAATTACCTAAGCCCCTAGTTGGTCGTCGTGGTGTATTAAAATTTACTATAAACTGCAAAATTCCAATGTCAATTTTTTTTTAAATCCGATAATAAATATTATACATTGAATGTTATAATAATCAAAAGACTAAAGAAACCAAAACGTGTGATATGATTAGAATAGAACTAAATAATTGATAGTGGCGCTAGATAGTTGTACTAATCGCCTTAATTTCTCTTTTATTGCTTGACTTTTTTTTAATAGGTACTAAATTAACTTAAGCTCTCTCTCCCTAGAATAGACTCACAGCACAGCTCAGCCTAACTAATTACGTTCGACTGTTCTATGTTTACAATTTTGATTATTAGGTAAGTCTAAACAAATAGGCACCAAAGAATACCAATGAGAATGTTTTTAGTTTGTTTTAAGATTTTTGATAAATATGTATACCTGATTTGATTATTTTGTGTATGTTTATGTGTAGTAGGTTCTAGGTACCTATTTTTATCTTATGAAGGCGGGTCATGTGACTTTCAAGTCTTTGATTATAAGGTTGAAAGTGGAATAATTCACCAGTCTTAATGAGATAAAACACTATAGGTATAAACAAACCAAACTTAAATGATCATAATTGAGAATGTCAATGAGAATAATTTTAAGCTTTAATTTTTTTTAGATTTTTGTTAAAATTTATAATGTTGATTATTTTTATGAGTACTTAGGTACTAATACGTGATGTTAATGAGAATACAATTTAATTTTAAAACAGTTTTATATAATAAACAGTATTAAATAGGTACATTTTAAGTCGTTTTATTCCACGGTGTATGCGACAACCCTATGCAATATCAAATAAAGTATGAAACTAACAGCAAAGTCGAACACAACATTGCCTAGCATTGTTTCTAGTGGTATAAGCAAAAAGTGGCTGTTTTGCAATTCTTATCCCTAAGTCCTACTAATAAGGGATAACTTAAAGTGCAAGAATGATGTATTTAAGTCGTTTAGACTGTCAAAATTTAAGCAGGCAATGTTACAGTTTTGTGGCCCAACTTTGCCTAGTGATTAAATCCGTTATATTTCGAAAATGAAACAGAGTAATCACAGTTCTAAGTACACTGCCAATAACCATTAATATGAGCTTTATCCCCAACCTGACAAGGGTGAAAATTAACTGAAATTTTTCGAAATATATCAATGTTACTGTAAAACTACGGCAAAGTTGCAGCATTTTACGGTAGTTCAGGTGGTTTGTGTATAGAGAAAATAAAAAATTACATATGCGTAAGTATTCAAAACTTCGGTGAAAAAAACAAGGCGATCGTGGAAGGTTTTTTGGTGGTCGTATATTCAATACAAAACAATATGATTCATATTATTAGCTCACAGGTTGCATACACAGCAATAGGTTGTTCCGTTTCCCTTGTCTACTATCAAACAATAAAAACATCCTAGGCACGATGCCGGATACGCCGATATTCATTATGAGCTATCTGAAAAATACTTAGAAGCTTCCCATATTTTTGGAAAAAATCGTAGGTTGAGACGAGTTTAAATTCTCAGATACAAATCGACATTGATAGATATTAGATAGGTATATCGCGAAAGTCGATCGGAATATTGTTTGCTTTTTGGAGAAACAAGAGCTCGCTTTTCGTGGAAGTGACTAATCTGTGTCGTCAATGAATAAGGGTACTTATTTAGACACGGTACCTAAACTTGCTCGCGAAATACTGATAGTTTTGGAAAATAATTTACAAAATTGCACTAGCTCTTAATTCAAAATGACCTTATCTCTAGTGTAGCGTCTGTAAATAAGAACAATAAAATAACAAAGGTCGATTCGACACACCAGGTGTAAGCGGAAAAAAGATTATAATTTTTCTACCTACCCTATATGAAAACTCTGTGCACGCCACTGCCTTCACGGACACGAGAACTAGGTTTTAAAAAAATAAATTATGCATAATTGACACCTGGGAGTCCTTGTATAGAAATAGCCCCCAGTACCGATGTATCCAAATTTACATTAAATCACCAGATTGTATAAAGAACACTGAAATAACTCAGATATTCAAAGCGAAACTAAACCTAATGTTGTTAGAAAAATGCTATTATACCATCAGAGAATAATAAGAACGATTTTTTTTACCTTTTACATACTGTATTATTAGATTTCATATATACTTTATGTACTATTAATTTCACAGACTATGTAAGGTAAAGCTATCTTAAAAATTATTATGTATTTTTAAGTAAATTATAAATTCTATCTTTTCTGTAAAATACATGGTGCAATAAATAAATAAAAACACGGCCTAGAAACAACAACGGAGAGAAGATATAAATAATCACAACAATTTATAAAGATGATTGACAATGATCCTTGTTACGAAAAATCTTCTACCCAATCCAATCGAAATTCCAACCATATTTTACTTTTATTTTTTTGTTGAATCCAATTTCCTACCAAAGATAAAAATTTGCCATACAAATGAACCACACAATATTTGCCAACGACGACAAGATCATCAACTACCAAAGACAAAACCCAACACTATAATAATGACCTTATGCTTGTAGGTATTTCATAATATTGATATTTTTTAAATTTGTATGTGTATGTATGTTTTAGTACGTATTGTATAAATATTATGTATATGTACGCGTTCTGTGTACTTGTTTATTTATAATATCTTATATTTAGTCTCTAAAATATATATAGAAGTAGTGCATCTACTATGATTTTAGTGTCTTTGCATTTATAACCCTAAGGTAAGGTCAGCTAGTAAACATATATAATGAAAAAATGGTATATCCAAGTTGGGACCATCTCACACCCGATTTGATCCGGCTTCAACAACAAAAACCAAACTAAAACACCTTAAATTTAAAGGTTAAAATAAAAAAGAAAATATTTATTTACAAAATGAGATAATGTTACATAACTGAACGTCTGAACAATATTGGCGAAGCCATAATTTAAAATACAATTTTAAGTCAACAAAATACTTTAAAATGGCAGTGTTTCAAATTAATTACTAAGTACAGCCCATTGTATTATTTTAGAAAATAAGACATTTTTATTGTACAGAGCGAAATTAAAAACAAGCAAAACAGTATGAAAAATATTTAATTTAAGTAGATTTACCATCTACATACATTTTGTTCATACTCAACGCTCAGAACATCAGTTTTTTGTCATCTATAGTTTAAACTTATCATTAAATCTCTGATTAGTAAATCTGTAGTCAAATATGAGCTCCGTAACAGATTTATTGGTTCACTATAGGCCAAAAGTTCAAAAACTACTCAATTTTAAGATGCCGTTAAGTCTTATGCTGTCAGTCACTTTGACTAAGAGTGAGTGCCACAGCATGAGACATAACGACCTCTTAAAATTGAGTAACGTTTGAATATTTGGCCATAAGATGTCAAAATTTAACACTTAATCACAAACAGCCATCAGATTTGCCAACAAATTTACTGATTCCAGGGAGACAAACCAGACACTACACATCAAGCTTTATATATCCAGTATAAGCTGAACTGCTGAACATTGTATTTGTTTTCTATACGAGGAGGGTCAGCTAATACAAGAATTTTATAACTTGATGCCATGTATTTATGCCATTTATTTATTATATATTTCATTGTCAACCAGTTTACTGATAAGATAATAAATGAATTACATTATACATGTATCTATTACATCTCAAATGGTGATTGACTTTTTTTCTGTAATGTCCCATTATAACCTACGTATAAGAAAACCAGCATAAACATGCATGCATAAACGGTGTGAAGTTAGATACACTGTATACATATATTCGTGGATTTATCGACTCTTCAGTCGACAAATTGTATTTTATTTATCATTATCGTGATCAACATTTGTATGTTGTTGGAATCGACATAACATCAGGTATGGTTAGCAAAACATGCTGTACGCTTTCTGTGACTTTAAGCAACGCAAAGATACACACTAACGCCTCTAGTGGCTAAATAAACTATAGTCTCCTACAGCAAATTATCAATAGTCAGATGTCACGATAATACTTAGCTTATTAAATTATTATCAATTCAGGTGTTGTCAGAAATCAAGCTAAATAAATTTATATATGTAGCTTATATTTACAGTGTGATGCTGTATTTCAAATTTATCGTCACATTTCTCCGACAGTTAATTAAAACAACATTCAGGGTATGTTGTTAAACATTCGTCAGTTAAAATTATTTGAGAGATAAATATAGTGATCTTACAGACTTCTTCAGAAAATCTATCACACTACCGAATGAATATAAGATTTGAGCAAAAATTGCGAAAATATTTAAATTACACTGATCACAAAACAGAACCTATACCAGATAGGAACCGAATACTGAAACGCCAATCTATTATTTTTTAAGGCGAGTATATGACAATAACCCATTATACATGATTAGAAATCCGAAAGTTGAATAACTACCGAATATCTAACGAAACTGAATAAATGTCGAACACTGACTGTGACACAACGCAGTGTATACCAATGTACAGAATTTCCTTAAATAACGTAGTTGAGCACTAAGATGGGATTTTAGGATACGATACCCGGAACTGCCTCATTAATCTAGTAATAATGCCTTAATTCACGTGGCGCCTAAAGAGTAACACGTTGTATAGTCTGTGCACTGAAAGCTGAAGCATTTCTCAAATAAAATTACAATATTATAATTATATCTGGTTATTCTTTTTATTGGTAAACGGAAAAAACAACTAATATTTTTAGGAACTTAGTTTGGATTAAATAAAAAATATTGACAATTATGACTGGTATCTATTATTGTCATAGCAGCTAAACAAATGCCTGCCCCGACCAAGGTTCGTGTGGATATGTGATGTATAACTTGACTTTAGTAAAATCGATACCAATAATTTAATTTTACTGCTTCCTTATAATCCGATTTTATCGAATAATACCTACACTAGACCAAAATACGTAAATGAGTATTATATTACGGTTTATAAATTTAGTAAAACATTATAAATTGTAATAAAAATTTCACGTCTAAAATATGTCTATACATAATTAAATAAAATAAAACGTGATCGCATACGACATAAATGGATACATAATGCACTGTTTGTTTACTAAATAGTAAAATAATAAGTCCCCACAATAACCTACTAACAAGCCTTCTTAACTTTGCTAAATAATTTTATGATAATGGGAGTTGAATAATTCCGACGGTTTAACTGTACAGTCCAGAAACTTGGCGTTTGTCCAGTAGTGGGGTATTACCCTTATTACTAAAAGGATAGAGCCGAAAACTGGTCAACCGCCAACCATCATAACTGTACAGTCAGTATCAAAAGTTCATGACCACATTTAGATTTTCAAAATCGCTGTACACCGTATTATACTTAAATCGCTCAATATGACAAGCGCCAGAAATGAATGATTATCATAAAAGGGCATAAGTAGGTGACCATCACTTTTCAAAAGTCGCTAAACAAAGTTATAGTCAAAAAAGCTTAACATTCTTCGTCTCTAAAGTCTCTGAACAAATTTTTGACGAAAATAGCATACCATCGTTTATCTCTAAAGTACCTGAACAAAATTAAATGCTTTTCGGTTTAAATATGTGTATTTTTTTCGGTAGGTATATTAGACCAGGGTCGATAATTTATGAAATCGAGATAAACCGTCTTTTACCCTTAAAAATGCACACCCATCCACTTCCCGACCTCAGATCGCCCGTAAATTATTTTTCCTTTCATTTTTGTTATATTCCCTTCCTTTTCCAATGGGTTTCATCCTACTATTTTTTTTTTCACTTTTTATCATTTTCAAAGGCTTCGGCCCTGGTCTATATGTGTTTGGTATATGTATAAGTTAAGTAGACACTTGCACATGTAAATCACCAAAACAAAATTATTTTGGAAAGTTAAATTCGAAATTTACATCCACTACATTTTTTTTACATGATTTAGTTTGCATAGGACAAGATTGAATTTATAACTCTGAAGATAGTAACGAGCACTTTTTTAGTTTGCAGTTCAGCTGCTTTTGATAGTATAAGTTTACACGTATCCGAAACAAAGTAATGTTCAGTAACTTTTGATATTTATGATGTTAAGTTATTTTATGACGTTGCCGTGATTACACTAGATAGGTAACCAAAACAAGCATTTTATACTGTTCAGTGACTTTTGTCAAACTGAATGTTATGATATTTTCAGATATTATAACGATCAGCAATTTTTGACAAAATGGTGTTCAGTGACCTTTGACGAGTAGTGTTCAGTTAATTTTGAACTTTAATGATGTTCATTCAATACTGGCGCCCTATCTTGTGAGCGATTTATGGGTGATATAGTGTACAGTGATTTTGAAAATCTAAATGTGGTCATCGACTTTTGATGCTGACTGTACCTGATAGATAGACGGTAGAAGTTTGACAAGACAGTTGCTACCGTGAATTGTTTCACATTCGTGATTATTTTTCTTGTTTTCACAAATAAATTATTTTGATTTTGATTTTGATTTTTGATTTTGATTTTGTATCTTTGATATTTTTGCTCAAAGTAACGTAATCAAATTATGTATTTATTTCCGTAATTACACTTTTTAAAGACACTTTTACAAGTCAATGTTTTAGATTTTTAGTAGGTACTAGACTGGTGTCATCGGCATTGCCTAACGGGGATCTCTGAGAAGAAACGCTGAATAAAACTATCGAGATTCACGGTCTCTTTTTAAATCCAGACAGTATTTTTAACACCAATATGTGTCACAATGTAGGGTAGGAAAATGGCTGAAAATGGCCTTTTGAGGGAAGAGCCACAACTGCCTTGATTTGTTCCACCTGGACAAACGGCAAACATTAATCAGTATCGGAAACTCAACCACACGATACACAACACTACCAATAAGTAGGACATTTGCGTTATTACTTGTTCGTGAGACCTGCGCGGTCGTTCAGCAAAGCTAACTTCGGAGGCAGTTATATCGTCAGTACTGTAGGGCGGAGTAACTCGCAGTTTTTTTTTTCTTGTCCCACACTAGGATTTTCTTCGTATCATGGGTATGTTAACAAACACAAATCTCACATGCACTAAAACCCAGACCCGAAACAATGTATAGGCCATAGAAATCATTTGTTATATGGTAAGATCGAATCCATGGCAGCCTTTTGATTACAGCGCCAACAGAGTCATCAATATAAAATTATCAGTGAATTAGGTATCCATTAAAAAAATATCAATCATAATTAGCATATCATTGCATCCATTACACAGACTATGTACATGTATTCGCACAGCATCAAACTTAAAAACTAATATTTCCATAAGCGCGTAACTAAAACATTGAGATTATTGTCTGAATACTGTACTGCGTTCATTGTTTATAGAGGGCGTCATAATATTGAAATTCTTACACGAATGAAATACATATTACATAAATCGATGGGAAGTTTTATCCGACAGTTAAATGGGTGTTCAACAGATACATTTATTTTTCCAAGATTTTCCATAAAACCTATGGCAATGCCAACCGATATCAGCACAACCTTATTTTTTTCTTTGTATATCGAAAGAAAATATTCTTAAACACCCTTTAATGTGCAGTATTCAGTCAAAACCCATGCTTTTGTGATTCTTCTGTATCTTATATAATCAATAACGAGACCATAATAATACGATATAATTTCGTAAGTTATTTAATATACACTATTTTACAATATTCCCATACGCAATCCTCTACAGCTAAAATGAATTTAATTCAGTCTATTTTATATTAAATACATCACTACCTCGAATGGAATTATTAGTACGTAACCACGGCCTTTAAACCACAAAAGACGCTATATTAATACCGTTCCTAAATATAGTTAGCACGCCTAGTGTATCAACCCCGGGTCACATTCACAGATGAAATATATTTCGTTCTGCAAATTATAATCAAGCAAAATGATATATATTTATAAATCAATTCCAGTCCAAGAAAATCTATGAATTTATTGAAAAAAAACGCGTTATATTGATATTATTAATCCAGACGTTTACAACGTCCGCTGTAGACTGGTCACTCAATCAATGTTACGCGATAAAATCCGTAAAACAATAGTTTTGTTTCAATATCTAATATTCGCGTGTCAGAAATGAATGTTTAAATTGAAATTATTTAGGCATATTTTCTTTTGATGCCACAATAATTACAAAATTTTGCTGTAAAGCCACGGAAGATGAGCAGTAATCATCTGTATGCAATTAAAATGATAATCACGTCCAGTACTAAAATCAGTCCGCAACACTAGCGGTGACCATACAAAAAGACCTCAAAAGCGTATTGTCTACATAATCCTACGTACAACTACCGTCAGTCTTAGTTCAGTGATCGGAGATCTCATATGTGATCTCGATAAACGCCTCTTTTTGCTCACGAAAAAATTTTGACAGCCGTTGTTTTTGAATATCATTGTAGCTTTTATTTGTTAACCTTACTTCGTCCAATAGTTTTAATACAGCCTTATTGTTGGGCGACACTTTGTCCGCTTGTTTCAGGTCCATGAGAGCGTCGTCGTAGTTTTTAAGGGCGTAGTGCGCTTGCCCTCGCCGGTATAGGGCTTTTTCATTTCTTGGGTCTATTTCAAGAACCTGAAAAGAAGTATTTGAACTATTGAAGGATTTCGTGGAGATATCGAGAAATTCATAGCATCGCCAGTACAGTAGGTACTGTAGAGGTCGCCACCGGGAGTCAGCATAAGACTGGCTGGTTTAAGAAGAAGTAATCATTTGAATTTGATTGTAGAATGTTTAGTCAAAGTGATTAATGGTTGTCACATAGAGAATTCCCTTGACCTTTGAGTACCTTTTAACCGAGAGTTTCTTTGAATAAGCCTCCTAGGATCCCATCAGGATCCTACAACTGGTGGAGGCGCCGGGTAGTATTGAAAAGTTATTGATAAATACGTTTATAATTTTAACGAAGCGAGTCTGATTCGTCGACTAAGTTTAAGGCGACAACTGTTGAATGAAACCCCAAGGAAGGAATTTATATTTATCGAAGGAGTATAGTGAATACCCATTGACCAGAGCTAAGTGGTTTAAATTAATATATTTGTACAACATGTCACAGGAAATGCATTTTTTTTCTGGGCTCGATAATGTGTCCCTGGACGAGTTTTTAATTCAATTCAAATTAGTGGCAGCCGTAAATAGATGGCCAAAGAGTGATCTAGCGCTAATACTGGGCGCATATCTGAGAGGACCTGCGCTTCTTTTCTTTAAATCTATATTTTATGATGGGGTAAACCTTGAGACAATTTCTGATCAACTAAGAAACGAATTCCCATCAGAAATTAATTATGTAGAACTATTTTATAAAACTAAACAAGAAACTAATGAAGATTTGATAACCTTTTTTATCGATTATCGGATATAGCTACAAAAGCTAAAATTGTTGACGAACATATTTTCATCAAAACATTTTTAAAGGGATTGTTATATGAAAACAAGCTTAAATTGGGCACAAATATATTATATTCGTCTAAGTCAAAACTACGTGCCACGATTTTTCAAATAAAATATTTATTTGATGATGAAGAATCTCTAAAAATTTGAAGTTATCATCCGTCAAATGAGACCACGTCTAGGTCACCTATGAGGGATGAGTTACCTAAGCCGCAATACAAGTTGCGACCACAACAACATTTCACATGTGCAGATAACAAAGCTCACTATAATTCTAGCTCAAGATGGGAGCCGCAAGCTCCAATGCTTCCAATTACGCATGCAAAGATATAAAGATCAAAGATGCAGTTCACGCAGTTTGCATGCTGTGTCTGAGATGGAACAGAATTTTAAGAAGAATATGAAATCGGGTCAGTTCTGTCCATTCGTTAATATTTATATTGCTAATAAGGCTTGTGTCGCATTATTAGACACCGGTGCATCTGTTTCGTGCATGTCGGAACAACTCTCAAGAAATTTGAATTTACGCTACAAGTGTGAATCTGCAGATAAACGTTTTGTAAGGTCTATTTCGGGTTCTTGTTTGACTATTGTCGATGAAGCTATAGTTAATTTTATGATAGATTCTTGTTTCTTTACTAATCAATTTATTGTTATTAAAGATATTGACCAAGTATTAGTGCTTGGACAAGATTTCTTATTAAAAAATGAGGCAGTTGTAGGATCCTGATGGGATCCTAGGAGGCTTATTCAAAGAAACTCTCGGTTAAAAGGTACTCTGCGACTTTATTCTTCAAAGGTCAAGGGAATTCTCTATGTGACAACCATTAATCACTTTGACTAAACATTCTACAATCAAATTTCAAATCTTCTTAAACCAGCCAGTCTTATGCTGACTCCCGGTAGCGACCTCTACAGTACCAATTATAATTATCTACTGGCGAATATAGAGACCCAAAATGTCGCCGTTCAACCCTATAAGAACCGTTCAACCCTAAGCTCATGACTATTTTCCATCACAGAATGTTTTTATAAGCCATCTTAGGTCATTTTGGAATACAAAGGAGGTGGTCCTTTAAAGGAGAATACCATTTATGGTAAAATCAGCAGACTACTTCCCCGTAGTCGACCACGCTGGCTTAGTACGGATTGGCGGACTTTATACATGTCCAAAACCGAATCCTCTTAGATGTGCAAGGTTACTTACAATGTTGTCATTTACTGTAGACCGTACATGAATTTGAAAGTCGGAAAAGGTAAGTCAAAATCTCGGTCGAGGACACCACTGTTTTTGCGAATGCATGTGTAGATACGCTACATTTCTGTAGCGGGAACACTTTACTAAATCTATAAAATTGCATGGGAAACATAATCATCACCACATCCAGTAAAGCGTTTGTTAATGCCATACATTTTAGTTGTTTTCGTGACGCGTTAACGCTACAGAATGCCAATTTTTTGGCAATTATAGATATAGCTTGCTTTAACGATGCAAAAAAAAAATACAACAAACCTACATACCTACCACTACTTGGTAATGTTACCAAGTTTTTAAACGTATGTCAAGCGTTCTAAACCGCATTAAGCCAGCGTGGTTGCATCAATTGCTGCACTGCATTATTGCATCAGCACTTTCGTTCCTATCAATTGCTCATTAATGAGTTTAATAAAATACTTACCTCTGTGCAATATTTAACAGTTGATCTATAATCTTCGACCTTCGTATAGGATGCCGCCAAGTTAAGGTAGCATTGTGATACATACGTCGTTCTGATTTCTTGTACTGTAGACAAATAAAACATTATTAGAGCAATTGTGAAACTAACCTTACGTTATAAATTATGGATTTACATCTAAAAATATACTTTGGACACCCACGAGGCCAGGATTTCTCAAGTATCGAAAGGAAGCTGAATAATAAAAATCTTGATTGATACCTATAATTTCATTTTTAATGTATCTCGTGTATCTTTCAATTTAGCTCCAATAAGGATAGATAGATAGAGCCTTTATCGTATATTAAACACTAAAAGGACAAATCGAAAAATAAATACATACTACGCAATTAAAATTGGCGTTATTATCTCTAGAATCAATTTCGACAATCACTGGATACTTGTATTAATAACTAAAATAGAAATCATGTAAAAAAACAATATACAGATTAAATTACATCCTTAATTCGTATATTTTTATTAATTTGCTCACCAATAATTTTCAACACCAGTAAACTTACAAAAATCTTGATTATATATACATGTAAGCACCGCATCTACTAATATTATAAGGTGTAAAGAGAACTACTTCATAACGCAATATATACTTGTATGTTATCTTATGAAATGATCTCTCTTATCTATTAGATCATAAAAATGCCCGTAAATGATATCCTTTGACTGGTTTTATACGTGATTCTATCGCACTCAACTTTATGTCTAGACGAAAACATAAATAGATAATGAGATTAATAACCTATTTCAAAAAGATTAGATCTAGGTCAAATAAGATCTCCGAATAGGTGAATGGTTTTGCTATTTATTTTATTTAATATGTATAATGGATGGAGGTAATCACTGGATACCACGGTAACAAGACCTCTATAAAACTAGTCTAGACAGACATGAACGGTATTTTTTGCCTTACTACGTAAGGCACGTAATCACGGTACGCGTGGAATTTCTCCGTTTTGTACGAATACAGATAATTAGGTTTGTCTATGCCGTCAGTAGGCTCATTAGTCTGCGGGACATCGCAGTACCGTCACTACAGTGGCAACTTTAGCCGCACAAAAAAGGGAATAAAAGGAGGTCTAATGGTAACCGGAAGATTTCTCGCTCTCTTGTCTCTGGCCACACCCTGCACATAACAGACTTAACCCTATTTTTTAAATCTCCTTATTTTTTAAATATAACATTTATTTTTTATCTTGAAGACGTTTTTAACTATCACGATGAATAGTTAACGTCTTCAAGGTTCTTAGGTTATTAGCCGGCTTCCCGCGGTTCGTGTTTTACGGACGATACTATGCACGGCCGACGACCACGGGATGCACCGCACCGAGACTCTTCCAACAGCCAGGATGTGCCTATGTTACCATATGAAAAGTAACTTTTGAGGCTGCGAGGTTGCCTACGTCCATCCACAATACCACGCACCGTGGGAAACCGACTTTAATAGGGGACGCTGATGATTTTAAATTCTCTCAGTACGATGATCGTTTGTATCATTTATGTCCTTGATGACGCCAGAGCTTAATATAGCATTTCTCTATCTTAGACACAGGCAAGATTAGGGTCAAATGCATTCAAAAAAGCAATATATAACTTCAGAAATATTCAATCAATCAATCAAAAAAAATCAAAATAGTTTTATTTTCATATAAACCATATACAGGCACTTATGAAATGTCGAGTCTAGGTGCACGGTTCCAAAGTAGTCGTTTCCTATGGAGAAGAACCGGCAAGAAACTCCATGGTTACTCTTTTAAAATATCGTTTTGTATTGTACAATGATGGATTATAAATTGGATTGGATACTTACATGAGAGAACAATTTAGGAATGTTTCGAAGATTACAATTATATAAAATACAGCTAGGCATAAAAGAGCTATGCACTCACTTTGTTCCTTCGTATCGACGTCTTTAATGTCTTCTATTCTACTAAACGCGTATTCCAAATAGCGGAGGCACTTGTGGTATTTCCTAACTGCTGCCTTGTAACGTCCCTCGCCGAAGTAGCAGTTCCCTGCATTCTTGACGTCCCGTATTGACGACATTATCTGGTCTACCTATAATATATATATCTAATTAAATTATCATTACACCTGCAGTATTCGAAAGGCAGATATTGTAAGAGATATGTACACATTCTGATGGGTTTGTAGGTTCTACGTATTTTTCATAGAAGTTGAACATAAGTGAAGTATAATTAATTTTTTTGTTAGCATGAGAATCTTCTGACAAATATTTTTTAGTTTTGTATCATTTTGTTTATGTGGCAGCTCAATGGCGTCATGAATGGCCCCGTAAAGATACAGGATACACGACCTTGGGTTTAATAATATAGCTGAGAACTATGATTCGACATCAGAAGACCAGGTCTTGTAATAAAAAATATTTATTTAAAATATACATAATTCCAATCTAGTATCACTCAGTAGCTTGCTCATCAGAAGACCAGGTCTTGTAATAAAAAATATTTATTTAAAATATACATAATTCCAATCTAGTATCACTCAGTAGCTTGCTAAGTCTTTCAGCTATTTCGGCAACTTTCGTTCTTCTACGGATCAAATTTGATTTGTACGCGTTTAATATAACGCAAGATAAATGGATTGACAATGATGACATACTTACAGTAATATTTTCATCTTTACAATCTTCAGGGTATTCTGGCAGTTTGTCAGCTGTACCATCTCGACAGCACACATCCCAGTCACTGGTTATAATCTCACCACAATCCCGAATCAAGCAGTCCTGTTTAATAAACGAGATTCTTATTCGAGTCTTTTGTGGTATGGTTCATTTAAAAATCTTTTTTAAGTTTGCTAATAATACGACACTAAATCAGACTTCGATCATTCATAGTATAAGGCATTTCTTACTCATTGATCTCAGTCAATCGGTAGAAGGTCAACACAACCCTCAGCCTTGAAGGCTTTTGGAGAAAATGGATTATGTCAGTATTTGAACAACTAAGACTGCACTAAATCGTCGGGGTCGTGGGATTTACGATCGAATTTCTTTAACAATCATATCTTATCTAGCCTACAGTGGATACAAGAGGTGTTATGTCGTTCCTTTTAAACAAATTTTTTTTATTAAAAGCATCGATTACCAACATACCACCGTGGGGCGGCATTGTTCTCCGTCGTCATACCGCTGCATCTCCCGTACAATGCCGATACCAGCTAGCACCTCGCCGAATACGACGTTGGTACCATCCAAGTGAGTACAAGGCACTGTAGTGATGCAGAACTGAGAACCGTTCGTGTGGGGACGACCACTGTTCGCCATGCTAAGGACCCCTGGGTCGTGCTAAAACAATAAGATTACATTAACTTTTAAAGAGGGTTTTAATCATAATAATTATATAATCTTTACATGTTTCAAAAATAAAGATTGTAATTACGGTCGACGTTTATTTCATTTTTTATTCTTTTGTTATGCTATTAAAATAAGCTAAGATATAAATATGTTCCCATACAACATAATGATTAAATCAAGTTCATGGGGAGATGTACCTAGAACAAAGGTTCAAAGGAACAAGTTTTGTTCACATAATCACATAATCTTGACAAATCTAAGAAAATATATGTGCAGCCAAAACGTCAAGAGTTCGTTACACATAATGCAAATTTCTTTCCTATTGCATGCAATAAAATTGAAGCAATCTATGATTTGCATCGTCCAAACACTGTTTAAATTAAACAAAACAACTTTACTTATTTATTGCGTTACTTTATTTATTACATTCAACAGGCAATTAAATTGCTATGTGCAAATCATTCTTACGGCAACTCCAAAACTAACTTAAAGAGTGCGTTTTTTAACTTTATATTTATATAACGATTTTCTTACATTTAATCTAAAATTTTCATCTTCAAATACAGGTCCATAGATGCTTTCTCCGCCGCTACCGTCGCCGTTAATTATATCACCGCCTTGGATCATAAACTGAGTGACAACTGGAAAAATAATTTAAATAAGCTAGTTTTAAAATATTATGATGGCAAGATTAGCGATGATATCTCTAACCTACCTTTGTGAAATTTTGTGCCTTTAAAATGTAAAGGTTTGCCATTACTACCGACCCCTTTCTCGCCGGTACATAACGCTCGAAAGTTCTCAGCTGTTTTTGGCACCACATCGCTACGTAGCCTTATAACAATTCGCCCAGCTGAAACAAAACAAACACTAAGAAAAATGTTTTCTCCAATCTAGCTGCTGCTGCTTTTTTATCAGTAGCCTTCCTGGTCATGTCTAGGTTGCGCTATCGAATTTGATACCTCGCTGCGCATTCAGCTGACGACATGTGAAAACATTTTTACAGAATAGCTCTACAGTTCTATCAAATTATATATTTACTCATAAAAAGTAAACCAGGTTCTGTTTCCTGTTGTGCGTCCATAGCAACAAATTATAGGTATCTTAGTTTAAAATAGATAGATAAGTACGTAAGTGCACAAAAAATAAAACATTAAATGACCGTGAAGCGTCGCCCTTCACCTGAGAGACTTTTAGAGGTTTATACTATTAAACGGTAAGCCGTTCCGACCGGGTTACCCCTTCAATCACTGTAACAGGGTAACACTATCCGAGTCCAAACACTAATTTGATCTCTAGTAACCTGGCAGTAAGTTCAAAATAGCATGTGTTAGTTGCTACTTGCTCTGAGCTAAACAGACCACAGCGACTCGATAAATACGGGACTATGGTTACCAATCTCTGTTCATCCATTCTCTCTACATCATGATCAAACCATCATAATATAGCTTCTATACATTTTTTTATTGTTATTGTATACCTACATAATTACCTAAACTTAATTACCTACAGAATCAAGCACCCTATATTAAACGATATAGGGCACTGCGTGATCAAGCCTTATGAACGAAACTACTTAGTAATACAATTCTAGATGTTTGCAAGAGAAATTTCTATATTTTATAGTCTCCTCACCCTACCTAACAACGTAAATTATGATGATAACCGTATGGTATATCATCATAATTTACGTTGTTAGGTTACCGTATGGTAACCCTGAAAAACCCTATCAAGAGGATAACCCCTTCAATTGGATACCTTAAAGGAAAGGGTAACCCCTTCCAAGGGCTAACATATTGAAAGGGTTACCCTTTCATTGGTGTTAGGAAAAGGTAACAGGAACGAAGAGGTAACATCATCCATACGGTAACCGAATCAACGGGTAACCCTTTCAATTGAATTAAGTCATAAAGGGGGTTGTACGGTCCCTGGATAAAATATCACAAATCAGGCAATGATTAATGATTCTGTTCTCTTCTCTTTGTTAAGTTATCTTTACCCAACTTATATTTTACTGCGTCGCCCGGCTGACACGGATTACACGGGTGCAATGTACATACTTACTATATAATAACATGTAGGTATTATAAATAAACCATGTAAATTAGACTGTAATTGCATTATTTAGATACAATAATAATTAAGCGCACAAACAGACAGACGCGGATATAATAGCAACCTTACATTATACATTACATAGTGATAGGTAACTAAAAGGCCTTCTACATGATCGGCACCAACCGTCGACCATCGTGTCCAAGGTCGGGTAAACCGATTTTTGTCGTCGGCCGACAGCGTTCGAGACAGTCGGAGCCGACCACAGACTGCGTCCGTGGTCTTTCGCGAGGGATGCGCTTACGACCAAGGTCGTTGACATCTATCAAATATTGGTCGGTCAACCGATTTCTGAAGGACATCGTGTCCTTCAGAAATCGGTCACAAGGTCGGCGGTTGATGACAACCGCGTAAAAGGCCTTTAACACAGAATGGTGTTACGGTCTGAACATGGAGATGTCCCATAACATTTTCATTTTGTCTGAGTATGGTATGAAGGATTATTTTCGTCTTATTTTTACTATCATGTCAAAAGCAGATAGAAATAGTAATAGATTTCACTTTTCATACACCATCCTCCTGCCATCTTGCCTGTATTCCCCTGGGGAATTGCTTGCTTTTGACACGATAGTAAAAATAAGACGAAAATAATCCCTCCCCGAAGGATTACGCAGAGTTGTACTGTCTACTGTACACTCACATTTCAGTGTGTTATGATCCAATATCATAGAGACCGAACATATTACCTTATAAACTATTTTGTGTTTTATAAAAATATTACAATAAATTATTTCCAAACCAAACCAAATTGTACCTGCCTCAAAAAGTGTAGCAATTGATATACTTATCTACAATTTATGAATGAAACTGCATTATCAAGGTGCACTGTTTCAAATCGATGCTATACATTTCACAAACAATTGTATTCATGATTAGACAAAGGAAATTTACTCAAATCGCAAGTCCCCGGTAATCCGACCTTGTGTAGTCTATCATGGCCTTTATGCAGTTGAATAAATCATATTATCATGTCCTGCATTTACACCTGCGCTGTTGCGCATACATCTTTATTTGTTTAAGCCTTGACCTATTTTTACAAGCTGTTATTTAACTTGTAATGCTTGTATATACTTAAGTTGTTTTTTCAAAATTTGCAAACTATTTTCAACCACTTATTTTAAATTTAATTATTCATTATCTCTTGACTGCTACATAAAATATGTGGCTGTGCAATATAATCACTATGTTTTGTATTAAGACAAATGAAATATTTTCACAGATTACCTACTAATTAATTCATTTGACAAATAAAAATGCACAATAAGTATGTCATTTCTGGAGAACTTAACTCCTTCTGGATGCAACACTGCAACATGATGTAAAGTAAATGTACTAAATAAATAAATTATAAATATATGTCAGCAGACAACTCACAACTCCAAGTTACTTTATAATGTCTTGGTTATAATAGTTTTTATGACAATATTTTTCTCTATTATCAGAGATTCTGATAAGCACATGAATTTAAAGTGCAGGCACTAGGTATATTGGTTCTTGGACTACTGAGCAAGGTTATGACTACATATAATTTACCAATTAAATAAAAATAACACATAATAATTATGAGAATAATTCAACAACCTTGTATTATGTTTTATATCCTAACATTTAACAGTAGATTAAAAAAGGTAAAAAAGATGATTGTTTAATTAGGTATGTAGGTACAAGTGTTATATGTTACTTGTACTTTGAAGAACCTTCATTGGTAATAACTTGTAAGAAATCCATGCTAATATTATAAAATGTGAAAGTATTAGTGTCTGCTTATATGTTACTTTTCACTCCTAAACTGCTGAACAGTTTGCAATAAAATTTGGCAGGGCAGTAGATTAGATCCTGTGGAACAACAAAGGCCACCTTATGTCACACAATGTTCTTTAGGATGTGAGCAATACAAAGTGTATGAGGCAGCCCATAACACATTGTGGGTCCATGATAATAGTAATTTATTTTATTTATTGAAATGTGTAGAAAACCAACAGCCATGAACAAAACAAAATAAGTATTTTATATAGGAAATAGACAGCTAACAAAATTATCATAGGTCATCATGAATAGATGTTTAGTTATATAAACAAAAGAAAACACATGGATAAAGAAGCTTAACTAAACTAAATAAGAAAATACACTGCAATCAACTCATGTGGTTTACGAAGACTTTGCATCCATCTTAATGGCTCCTGTTAAATTAACTAATGACTACATTCACAATTTTGTACTTTATTTGAAAATTCCCACTAATATTATAAATGTATGCTTTCATGCCTGCACTGCTGAACCAATTTTAATGAAATTTGATACAGAGATAGATTACACCTTAGAGGGACTTAGGCTACCTTTTGTCTAAGATACTGTTGAAGCCGCGGGCAACTGCTAGATATTACATAGTTACTAGATTCAATAGTAAATTAAATAAATCCTTTTTTTTAGATAATGCTTCCAGAAACTAATTATATAATATTTTCAAGGGAGTATGTATTCTCCAAGCAGTGATAGCCTAGTGGTATGACCATTGGACTGCCAAGTTGAAGGTCTCGAGTTGGAATCCAAAGCACGGACCACTGACTTTTTGAAATCATGTGCATATTAATAATTAATTATCACTTGCTTAAACAGTGAAGGAAAACATTGTGAGGAAACCTGCATGCCTGAGAGATTTTCTCGACGGTATGTGAAGTCTGCCAACCCGCACTAGGCCAGCGTGGTGGACTATAGCCTGATCCCTATCATTCTGTGAGAGGAGACCCGTGCCCAGCAGTGGGACAAGATATGGGTTGATGATGATCTATTCTCCATTCATTATAACATAAATTTTGATGAAGGTGTACCTCTGTTATTTCACTATAAATACAAAGGTATAGAATCTGTTATCTATTTACCATTTACAAAACAATTTATTCTGTAAATTGCAGTAATTTCAACTACAAATCACAAAAATTATGTTATTTTACCATAAAATAAGAATTACTTTTCTAATGCTACATGTCTTTTTCTTTTCTATAGTAAATGAAGTGCAGTTAATCATATAGTATGTTTTATATACTACACAAGGTCATATCATTTATCTATTCAATTATTAACAATCAAATTATAGTTGGGTATGTAAACACTTATTTCTTTGTAATTATTGCACTGAGGTATTACTATTTTCAGGTACTAGTTTTTTTTTCAGATTTTTTTGGGATAACTATAATTACCTACAACCTGTTTTCATATTATGTCAAGGAGACACATTTGCACCTCTTCAACTCATCAAACAAAAATTTACAAACACCATAGGTAACTATGAAAAGGGAAGGAATACAAATTCTAATGAATCGAACATGATATTGAATGAAAAAATAATCGAACAACTATTATACGCATTTTCACGACATGTAATAACTGCTAATAGTGCTGAATGAAGCTATCTTACTGCAGAAAGCAAGGCACGCCTTGCGTAAGGCATTTGCCCGGCAGCGGGCAGTTTGATGAAGTTATTTTGTTTTCATTTAAAAATAAAATGATCAATAATTACACTAATGTAAATGCAAAAAATCATACATACCTTCTTCTCCGTCAATCGAAATATCTAGATAGACAAGCGGATTTCTTTGTGTCAGGGAAACTGGATTCATATTATTGATCAACATTGAACACGATTACCTACTTTAGTCGACAACCTAAAATGACACTGACTGTGACTGATCCGATCCAAACACAAAAGCGAATCACCAACATAATATTTTTTTAGGAATGGTGCATAAAAATTACACCGCGCTATGTATGATGTTTTTGACAAACTGAATCAAACTAATTAATTTAAATAAAGTTATCTGACATTTGCCGAGCAATGAAACGAATCAAACACGAACTACTTATTTAAAAAAAATACTAAACAACAAAGTTTCAACAAACCGATCTGCGATCACGCACGCACGATTACGACGATTGCGATTCACGATAGTGTTGCGTATCGATAGTCGACTATCGATAGTTTAGGCAAAACCAGCAATAGAATCGATAGTTTATTGACAGTATCGCCTCGTTTCAATATTATCGATAATATCGATAGCACTATACCGTTATCATTGTTAGCATTGAACATAGCGTAATCGATACTATCGAGAGTATCGATAATAATTATAACAAGCAATCACATACTAACCTAGGCACTCAAACACACACACGCATGCAGACGCACACACACAAACACACAAACACACACACACACACATACACATACACAAGTCATTAATATATTATTCCTCACATTTTAAGTTATAATCCTAGAATTTACCGATTTCAGTTTATTTTTGTTACACCAATTATTTCCATGTATGATGGATTTTTTACTGTGTAAATTTTATTAACTCTAGATGTCAACTTTTTGGTGCCCAAGAGACAGGCCTAGCCTAGTTTGGGACCACTGGAAACTCATAAATATTGTAAAGTTTAACAATTCATTAATTATTTATTTGTTTTACTATTAATAATATTAACACGTGGTGATACGGTCAATAGGACAATCGTAATCCTGAATATTCTTCGAGGTAAACTATCGATAGTGAAACTATCGATGTTGCCGCAACACTAATCGACGATCACGGATGGACGGACCCACAGATTAGTGATTATCAGTATCACAGATAAGATTGACTTACGGATGGATATATCCACAGATTAGTGAATAAAAATATAAAGATAGACTACAGATTTTACTTTAAATACAATTGTCACAATTTGAATTGTGCTATATTCAGGGACCTGAATGACCAAGTGACCAAGACCAAAATGACCAAGTGTTATCAAAAATGTATAAGTCTTTAGATGCATTTGATATCTCATTATACGTCCGAGTTAGTCTGACTATGGGTGAATGTTTGCCAAGGTTCGTCCGGCATCAAGGTGCTAATAATGAGCATGGGGAACGTGGAACTCGGGATGGCACATTGATGCAGATCTTTTAAGCCTAGGTAGGATTCGGGTTTTTTGATGAACTTTCTGTTGGTTGCATTGCCTTTCCATTCGCTATTTTGAAAACGGTCATAATTTTTTCTTTTTTGATCATTAATTTGATCACCCCTAAACTTTTCAGTGCGAAAACAGTCGCATGATCATGAGTCATTAGGGTTGGCGATCTGAAATCGATTAATTGAAGAATCAATTTTCAGGCCCAAAACATAGATTTTTTAACTCACTCCGCGTTGAGCTTTACACGGCAACGGCCACGTATTTTTTTAGCTCCGTAATTTTATTCACCAAACATTTTAATAACTGCTTGATTAAACAGTGAACTATATCAGTATAAAGTCAGTGAAAGTTACTTCAAAATAGTGTTAAATATATTTCAAAACTTTGCTGGAATTGTGAGTAGTTAAAACAATTAGTTTAAATTTTTTATTAAAACGGCTCTGGTCCTGACCTACGACAACTCGCGTCGCTGCTCACGCACACACGCACACTGTGTAAACGCGTCGATGCAGGTGCAAGATTTTCGTTACCTACCTATTTCATTTTGCACTTTAATTTTATATTTTAATGCGCAATATTTTTGCGCTCGCTGTCGAATTTGGAACAGGTAAACATCATCCAAATAACTACAAGTAAAATTTATGCAGCTGCAAAATGACAAAGCACCAGGTATTGATAGAATAAACAATTTACTATTGAAACAGATAAGAAACTCTATAACTCAGCCTCTTACAGACATCATCAATCTCAGTCTCTCAACAGGGGTTTTCCCTAACCAGTGGAAGCTATCGGCCTATTTCGCTACTACTTTTTGTTCGTTACTTAGAGTCACACGGACTCCTTTCTGAAAGGCAATATGGTTTTGGACGTGGCAAGTTCACGGAACAAGCCGTTGCACAGTTAGTTTCAATGATTGCATCACATCTTGACAATAAGGAAACATGTGTCGAAGTATTCATTGACCTTGCCAAGGCCTTTGACACTGTCTCAGTTCCAATTCTCATAAGGAAGCTCGAGAACCTGGGCGTAAGAGGAATTGCATTAGATTGGTTCAAAAGCTACCTCGCTGACCGGAGACAGTGTTTGAAGATTGGTGAGGTGATGAGCGATCCGCACCATGTTCAGTTTGGGGTTCCACAAGGAAGCATATTAGGGCCCACCCTCTTTATAGTCTATATAAATGACATCCATAAAAATCAACAAGCTGACATAATCTGCTATGCTGACGATACTGCAATATTGTATGATGGTAAAACTTGGCAAGAAGTTTTCTCTCAGGCAGAGAAAGGTATGACAAAAATATCCTACTGGTTACAGCGTAATCTTCTAACTCTCAATACTCTAAAAACAAAATATATATGCTTCCATAAAACTCATTTATCAGCTCCACCTCCCACATCAGATATTAAAATTCATACGAGTACCTGTAATTCCACAACTTTGTCATGCAATTGCCAGCACTTTCAAAGGACAAAAAACATCAAATATCTTGGAGTACTAGTGGATGAAAATCTGACTTTTAAAGCACATATCGGGTCTGTATCAGCAAGGTTGAGAAAACTATGATAAATATGTCATGATGAAGCAACTGCGCAATGCTGCTAAACTAGAAACTTTAATAAATGTTTACCATGCTCTATGTCAATCGCTCCTGGTATACTGTGTAACTTCTTGGGGCGGCGCATTAAAAACCCACATGCTTCAAGTAGAAAGAGCCCAGCGATCAGTGATTAAGACAATGCTCAAAAAACCACGTTGGTATCGTACAGTTTACGTATATAAAGAGAGTGGCGTGCTTATTGTACGTCAGCTATTCATACTCAAAATTACGCTCATAACACATATAGAAATTATTCAGTCACGTGAGTATAAAGACATGTTACAGAGTAGAGTTTTTAAAGTAAAGACTAGTACTGTTAATTCGTCATTTGCAAAAAGATTTTACCCTTAAATTAAACATTTCACCTATAACAAAGTAGTTTCTGTATGTAATATTAAACACTCCTCAGTTCACGAATCAAAAACGATTGTGTCGAAATGGTTAGCCTCCCTGACATATGACGAGACTGAAAGTTTACTAGCTTCTGTTCAATAATCGGTTTTCCACACGTTACCTTATGTAAACTTATACTAATATGACATATACAATATGTAACAAAAACCCTGTCCGATCCATAAAGGGCGTATTCCTTTTCTTATATACCTACTAATAACCATAAATAAAAACACGATTTTAAAGAGACCAAAAAGTATTGGTTTTTCTACTTCTAATAAACTTACACTCCATTCCATTTGGTTGTCCATGTAGTGTTCCAATGTGCTTAATCTGCAATTATGCAATGTTCGTAAAGACTATGAGTGAGTGAGAGTACCTATGGAGTGCGTTTTGCTAGCCAAAGCATGCCAGTGCCGTCGGAGCGTGCATTCAACGTCAATAACCGTGTGTACGTGTCAGGCACTGTCCATGAATGAGTTCCAGACTCATTACCCGGAAGCCGAAAGACCACGAGAGCGTAATGTGGAATATTATTATTACACATGTGGACACGTGGAGCACGGTCGCAGAAGTTTGTAGCATGTTTTATCATTAAATTTTAAAAATGCTCTTTTCAGAGCTACATTCATTTCGTTGTTTCTTGAAAAACAGAAAAGAACGTCAATTATGTATTATTTAAAGCATCACTAGTAAATTAAAGTAGGTATCTACTTTCACTCACTAGTGATGCTTTCGTGGTAGGCTACTTTCCGACCTAGTTAGTCCATCCTAGATTTAATTTGTATTAAATTTTGATTGGCGGCACGTGACAAATTCCGGGAGGTGCATAACAAAGAGTCAAAAGAGGTGAATTGCATAGGAGGCTGCTTCTTTGATACTAGTGCAGGCCGAAGTTATTGAACTCTATGTCGGGAAATCAGTGATGACATGTAAAACGCTAGGTCATTTTTAAAATAATATTTAATTTTTTCGGGGAAAAATATTATCTCGTATCTAATTTACGTTTACGTGTCTGTGTATGCAATATGATACCTAATAAGTATGACCCTTAAGGATCGGACAGGGTTTTTGATACACTCTGTTTAAATTATATAATAACTTTTACTATAATTTTATACCTTTTTTCTTATTTTATTAATATTAATGTTTCCGTGTGCCAAGGCCAAAAACATAAGAATGATTTGGACAATGTTTATATATATGGTATCCACGACACAGGCTTGCCTATTGTGGTAACCTCGAAAACTCGTACTTTATGTACATGATCCACCACTGTGTAAAACTTTATGTGCCAATAATTATGTACTCTTTGGTGAAATAAATGATTTGTATTTGTAAATCGTTTTGCAGTACTGAATCGATCCAGTGAATCGATATTCCACCCTTGAAAATCGCCATTCCATTTTTTCATGAAATAAATACATTTTGAAAATAAATATTTTCTTTCATACCTGATGAGACTTTTATTTGGTAATAAAAATAATTTTTATCATCGAATTCCCTGACCTAAAAAACTGATTTTACTGATAAGAGATAATTTAAAGTTATTTAGAAAAGGAAAAATTGGACCGCGGGCAGGATACGAACCTGCGTCTTCTGGTTAGGTACACCAGACGCTATGACCACTAAGCCACCGCGATACCTACCCGTCATGTCGAATTTTTCCTTCACATACTGAATTTACGTCTTTATAATGACGTCAGTAACACCTATTGAAATGCAAGTTTTTGCTTTTCAACCGACACAACTTACTTTACAGTTAGTTCAATGTCGAACGATGCCACCTTACCTTCTAACTATCTTTTTGTATATTTTTGGCATTTTCCATGCTAAGATTTTAAAGTTATTTAGAAAAGGAAAAATCCTGCCCGCGGTCCAATTTTTCCTTTTCTAAATAACTTTAAAATCTTAGCATGGAAAATGCCAAAAATATACAAAAAGATAGAGATAATTTATTTATTATGGTATGTTTCTTGACTTTCATAAAATGGATTTATATTTACAGTATAAATGCTACTTGGAAAAAAAAAAATTTTTTTAGAAATCGATTTTTAGACCTCTATTTTTTTGTGAATCGATTCATCAGTTTTCTATTCGAATCGATTTAAAAATCGATCTTTTTCAGAAAGAATCGATATAGGAGTCATGTTCAGTCCAGTGGGTCCATGAAGGCATAGATAAAAATGGAGGCCACACTTGGAACAATAACTTGAGTCAAATACCTACGTATCTCTACTCACTCTCTGTGGGATGACCTCTCTTTTTAGTGTGGACTATGGTATTGCTAATTATTTATTAAAATCTCTCAATACCTTTTTTAAAAGAAAAAGCAAACCACACGAACCCAATCCGATGTTAAACACTAGCAAATAACTTGCCAATACATAAAAAGCTAAACTAAGATTACTGAAATTAAAAATACCAAAATCTTGTGTAACAAATGCTTATCAAGGTTGACGAATCAGTGAAATAATATCCCATTTCCTAAGGACTTGGTAATGTGGCAACATTGGCCCCACAATTGCGTTTGTTTACTTTGCGGTTCACAGCTTTATTTTGAGAGATTTGTCTGTAATCAATGTTAAAATTGAAGAAATGGTGCAAAATTTTGTATTGCGTGGTTGTTGTAGTACGTGGTGTGCAGAAGGTGTAAGATTTCACGCGTAAGTGTTTAAATCGTGATTTTTGACACTGAATAATTGTAAACATATTTCTTAGTATTTTCAATTAATTACTTCATAGAAATTCAATGATTTTAACATATTAGTTAATAATAATTTATTTTTGTTTATTAGACGTCATACTGAAGTAGTGTGACCATATTGAGGATATATCTGGGACTTTCCGTGGGACCTTATAATTGTACATTTTTCATAGTCATTATAATAAATACCTATTTGCAGACTTTCGTTTCTTAGGTTTTAGTTTATCATTATTTATAACATTCATGTACAGAGGCCAGCACATCAAGCTACCACAATCTGTCAAATTTCTTTGATTGGTTTTCAACTTTAATACATAGTAATAAGGTTCCTAATCAATTGGGAAAATTTGGCAGATTTGGATAGCTTGACCTGATGGCGTCTGTACAATAATTTTAATATGTTTGTTTAGATTTCCTAAAAATATTACTCGCAGGAAATTGTGGTTATCCATTGTACCACTGAAAATGAAGTTTTATGAATGGGCAAGGATGTTGAAAAATTCTTGAAAATATAAGCTAAGCTGTCACAATTTAACATGCAGCTTCTTTCATAATTTATTGTACACATTTTTCATCAATCTTAGGCTAAAGCTAAGTCTTAGAAGTGAACAGTGATGTAGATTTATTAATTAAATAAAACACTAAAATGGTAAGCAACTACGTAATGTCCTAGGTAAAATAAAACAACCCCAGGGATGTGCCTTAATAGGCGGTGCACAGGGGGGTTCTGGGGTGGTCTAATAAGAGGACCCAGTGCCCCCCTCCATGTGCTGATGGTGGCCACCGGGGTGGTTTTAGTGGGTAAGAATCCCACACTCCCCGGTCTAACCCCCGTAGACCGGTAGCCTTTTGAAGGTTTCCCCCCGTAAACAAAAAAAAAAAAAAAAAGGTAAAATAAAACAAAGGTTACCCTACTTAGAAAGAGAGGCTCTGCCCACAGTGAGCGAGATAGCAATACATAAGTTTTGCTTCAAGTAGGTACATACTTGAAGTGTGGTCTCCAATTCTCCATTTTTATGAATAATTATTATTCATGAGTGGGTGGGTCACTTACCAGATAATGCTAAAAGTTGATATATTCTTGTCTCTTTTGTACGTAGTGCGCCATTCTGCTGTCAGTTTGATGCTAATGATGCAATTTAGTAAACCCGTATTGTAAAAGATTATTTCACACGTATGTTTGCGGGAGATAATGTAGATATTTTAATCAAAAGGTTGTAAAATTCACGTAAGTAATCATGTTTATTAATTATATTTAATTGATTCTAACATTTTCTATATTTGTTTAAGTATAAAAAAGATATTTTTCTGTGCGTACGTGATAGTTGAAACTGGTTTATTACTACTCGCATTTGGCTATGAGTAACTTGATGGTATATTCTGTTTCAGCTACAAAATGTCTTCTGCCGCAATATACATCTTGGATGTGAAGGGTAAAGTCCTCATTTCGAGGAATTACCGCGGCGATGTCGACTTGGGCATCATAGATAAATTCATGCCATTGCTCATGGAAAAAGAGGAAGAGGGTATGCTTACACCACTGTTGCAGACCAGTGAGTGCACCTTCGCTTATATAAAGACCAATAATCTGTATATAGTGTCTACAACCAAGAAAAATGCAAACATCGCCCTTGTGTTTGTTTTCTTGTACAAAATTGTTGAAGTCATGACTGAATACTTCAAAGAATTGGAGGAAGAAAGTATTCGAGACAACTTCGTGGTTATATACGAGTTGCTAGACGAATTGATTGATTTTGGCTACCCACAAACTACTGACAGCAAGATACTACAAGAGTATATTACCCAAGAGGGCCATAAACTGGAAATGCAGCCACGCATACCAATGGCAGTGACAAATGCAGTGTCTTGGAGGTCTGAAGGAATAAAATATAGGAAGAATGAAGTATTTTTAGATGTTATTGAGTCTGTAAACCTCTTGGCTAACTGTAATGGCAATGTTTTGAGAAGTGAAATTGTAGGGGCAATCAAAATGAGAGTCTACTTGTCTGGTATGCCTGAATTACGTCTTGGATTAAATGATAAGGTTCTGTTTGAGAGTACTGGAAGAGGAAAATCAAAGTCTGTTGAGCTTGAAGATGTGAAGTTTCATCAGTGTGTCAGACTGTCTCGCTTTGAAAATGATAGGACAATTTCTTTCATTCCACCTGATGGAGAGTTTGAACTGATGTCATATAGATTGAACACTCATGTCAAGCCATTGATTTGGATTGAGTCAGTCATTGAACGTCATGCTCATTCTCGAGTAGAGTACATGATTAAGGCCAAGTCACAGTTCAAGAGGCGATCTACTGCAAACAATGTTGAGATTATAATCCCCGTCCCAGCTGATGCTGATTCCCCAAAATTCAAGACAACTATTGGCAGTGTAAAGTACACTCCTGAACAGAATGCTATTACATGGTCCATTAAATCCTTCCCTGGAGGCAAAGAGTACCTAATGAGAGCTCATTTCGGCTTGCCATCTGTAGAATGTGAGGAAGTTGATGGTAAACCACCAATCCAAGTAAAATTTGAAATACCATACTTTACCACATCTGGTATTCAAGTAAGGTACTTGAAGATTATTGAAAAGAGTGGCTATCAAGCTTTGCCTTGGGTCCGGTATATCACACAAAATGGAGACTACCAATTAAGAACTAACTAATCATATAATAATACATTCCATAGATGTAAGATGCACCATATTATGTTATTTACCAGTTGTCTATTTTGCAAAATTAATTAATATAGGTATTAAAAAGTAATTATGTAGTATTATCTATTTGTTTTTTGACTACAATAAATAAATATTCTTCAAAATATGTTTCTCATTCCTGATTTAGATAAGGCCCGGTATCCACCAAAGCGGAGAGGAGAAGAGACGAAACATGTGTTTGAATAAACCAATCTGATTTCGTTATTTCCACGTCTCTTCTCTGCTTAGCTTCGGTGGAAATGGATTGACCGGAGAGGAGATGTCTAATTTTTCTATAGGATTTTGTGCCGCGAGCGAGCAAGCGTCGCGCCGCGGCAACGCGGAGGTAGCTGGGCGGCGCACACGGTCGCTCACCCCACTGCCTTCTCCCCGCGCCTCGCACATCCGAAAGCGTCACAGCTCATATCTCCGCTACGCATCTCCTCTCCGCTTTGGTGGATATAACCTGCCAGTTTCGCAGCACATCTCTTCTCGTCTCCTCTCTTCTCCGTTTTGGTGGATACCGGGCCTTAGAATAAGTACATATATACATATTTCTTACTTAAATAATTCATTTTTCTCAAAGAATTCTTTTCGAACTCAGGTGACTAATATTCACATTAGAAAATTAAATTGATTTTAGATTATTAAGTAAGTCTCAGTGGCCTTTTCGAGTTTCCAGCAATGGCCAAGCGTTAGTACAAAATCTGACGTCCATGCAATGAGATTCGCGTCAATCTTGGTCTTTCTTACATCGCCAGTGTTTGGTTTTGCTTTTACTTCTCTCCATAACAATTTCCATGAACGATGATTCACCGTAATTTCCAAACGATACTTTATGCCACATTGCAATTTGGGATGTTCTTCATTTTTGAACGGAATTGATAAAGTCAACAGAAGTATGTTGGTTGCTGTCAATAAAAGTCCGCGAAACGAAAAAATAACAGTATGAGAAGCCACCTATTTCGTGGAAACTTTAATAAATTACAAAACAATAACCGTAGATTTTATGGTGATTTACTGCCTTCTAGTGAAAAAGTAGTAATCAAGAAAAAAATTAAAGATGATAACCTCAAAACAGAAAAACTTTCTGAAGAAAACTATTGCAATAATAGCAAGAAATCTAAAGAATTTAGAGTTAATGAGGTCAACATACAGATGATTTCTAAAAACATTTACGAGCAGTTGTTCAAAAGCCCTAGTCACAGAGTAGATCCTCAGATTATAAAAAGGTAAATACAAAACGGGAGTAACAAGTGTTGGTAATCGGTTTATAGTTTCAGCCTACCCCTGTGGGAAAAACGGAAGCAGTGTAAATACTTACGATGCGCCTCATTATTATTTGATTCTTATTTTATGGTAAGAAATTGTCAGATTTAATTAAGTCTGCCAAAGGCTGGCTTCTTTTTCATAACTTTTTTTTTGAAATTTTGGGGGTAAATAACTTGGGTAGGTTATATACAACATTATTATTAGTATATGCGAAACCTGAAACACGTGTCTAGTATTTTTATGTAAATAATCTATGTACAAAATTTCAAAACTTGTATCATGAAAAATCACAAAGTTATAAGCTTGTTAAGTTACCTGGTTGTCCGTACAAAAACATGCTCATCACGCGCGGGCGCCGCCCCGCGCTCGCGCCGTCGCGGCGCTCATTGATAATAATGTGGCAGTAGGTACCTACCCGTACGGCGATTTCCGATTGCATTGTATTTAACTGATGATACATCACACTTTCCACATTTTCCATCACACTTGCAGTCCTTGAACTGTCGTAATGATCAAGTGTAGGTAGACATTAATAAGTACTTTATTTGTAAATGCAGCCGTAAGTGATTAAATGTAGTCAATGCGATATGTTGCACCTTATACCAAACACTGTAAGTTCAAAATGGATGAAAAGTGTTAAACATCGCACTACTTAACCACAACAGGCTGTAGGTACAAATAAAAACGTGTGTTCATGTGTGTGACGATACTTTAATGTCAGATAGCTCCTCGTGCCGCACTGCCAGGAATACGTTATCACTTATCACCACAAACCGCTAGTATCCGTACCATTTCTTAAACGAACACTACCTATGCTTTTTACATACGATAGGTACAGATCAACCGAAATGCTTGCGCTCGCGGTCGCGCTCTCGTTTTGTACCTACTTATCTGAACGGGAGCGACATACGTGCACACTTCCCTATAGCTGCCGGGCGACTGAAGTGGTTGCCTGGTTGGTTCACCCCCGGGCCCCGCCCGCCCCACTGCGCCCGCGCTGACCGCTCAGTGTCAGTGACCTGTGTTGCGCGCATATGATTGCGATTAGGTACTTAGTGTCGCTCGGTGTCCTACTCGTAACATTTTTTAAATGTTTTTCGGACAAAATATAACATGATGTAAAAATTATTGGAATCGATTCAGTTACTGATTCTGAACAAACTATATTCAGGTTTCGCATATACTAATAATAATGTTGTATAATAGTGGTCAAACAGAGCATTATGTATTAGCACTGCACATACTATGTTCTGATACTCATCATAAAAATAAATTATGGTTTTGTTAACTTACAGTTGTCAAAACAATCTTCTGAAGCATGGCATAGACTATATGAAATGCAGTCACCTCCCAGATGTAGAGTTGAAACTGCCTAAACTAGAAGGTAGTGATGTTGTGGAACATTTTTATAATATAGGTGAGAAACAAAGTGCTCCCTACAGAGATTTATTAAAGAGGCTGGCTAGCTGTAAGTTAGCACCATTGCCAAAGGTATTATTTATGAATATGATTTTTAACTTTTTTTTTTGTGTAAAAAGATGTCATCTATTAACACATATATTACTTCAAAGACATTGTAAAAGTCATTTGATTCATTAAGGTATGTTCAGGGCTCTGGGAACTTCTACCAATTGATTTCTTAATGTATTTATACAGCTTAAATATGTACATGGTATGGCAAACTTCACTGTTGAGAGAAATTCTCAGGTATTAAGGTATCCTCACCATTTAAGCGAGTGATAATTCATGAATTAATCATGAATTAGCACTCGCACACACATGATTTTGAAAAGTTAGAGGTGCCTTTGATTTGACAAGATAATAAACAAAACAAGACCACAACCTTTGACATGAGTTCAAAGGTCATATAACTATGCTATCACTGCTTTTTTACTCTGCTCGTAAGAGGTCATAATGACAAATAATTATAAATTTATACTTACAATCATACAATATGCTTACAATGAGCAGCATGGATCTTGAGCATTCGGCTAAAGGTTGGTTTTGCACATGAAGAACTGAGATCCAATTGCATAATCGAAATGTGTTGCACACCTCACACCTCACATTATACAGCCAAACAGACACAAGAATTTACTTCTGCACAAATCAAGGTCATAACTCAAGTTGTTGGTTACTGTACACATCTTGACCAGACATGTTCAAAAGGCTTGTCAAGGAACATTTCTTGTCTCTTTAACCATGTAACTAATTCATCGTAGTTCATTCGGTCATCTTGCTGTTTATAATTTTATATCATCATCAACTCATATACTGTCCCACTGCTGGGCACGGTTCTCCTCTCATATTGAGACGGATTAGGCTATAGTCCACCACGCTAGCCTAGTGCGGGTTGGCAGACTTCACAAACCGTCGAGAAAAATCTCTAAGGTATGCAGGTTTCCTCACGATGTTTTCCTTCACCGTTTAAGCGAGTGATAATTAATTATTAATATGCACATGAATTCGAAAAGTCAGAGGTGCGTGCCTTGGGTTCGAACTCAAGAACTTCGACTTGGCAGTCCAATGGTCATACCACTAGGCTATCACATAATTTTATATATATTTATAAATAAATAAATATAGATGTTATGTATTGTGTCTATTATTATTAGAAGTATAATTTAAGCCTTTCTAAGTTTCTGCACCATAGTTAACCCCGTTTCTAGTTCTGTTCCGATATGTCCAAAGGTTGCTTGGAAGAAATCGCGATAAGGCCGCCCATTGTATATTGTATATTAAGTTGTGTCCTGATGTATTGTATTTTTATCGGTATACAATAAAGTATGTATAAATAAGTGAATTGCAATAACCATGAAATGTTATGAGATTATCATATTTACAGAAGTGGTCCAAGGCAGCAGGCTGGACAAAGTATACAGGCAAAACACAAAAGCGTGTGCCATGTCCATCAGATGACGCATTGATATTTGATGTGGAAGTGCTTATGTCTGCTGGTAAGAGGCCCACCCTAGCTTGTGCGGTCTCCCCAGATTCTTGGTAAGATTTCTGTAAAACTAAATGCATTTTTTGTTTTTTTTTTTTTTAATGTGATAGGGTGGGCAAACGGGCAGACGGATCACCTGATGGTAAGCGATTACCGCCGCCCATGGATACCAGAGGAGTTTCAGGTGCGTTGCCGCCCTTTTAAGAGGTTTGGGCGTCCGGTATCCTCACTCACTCGACGAAACACAACGAAAACGTTATTTCACGCCGGTTTTCTGTGAGGCCGTGGTATCAAGTCCGGTCGAGCCGGCCCATTCGTGCCGAAGCATGGCTCTCCCACGGTATTTTGTCAGGTAGTCAGGAAATGTAAATGAAACTGCTATATTTGGATTGAATAAATGGTATGTGCTAGCATTTATTATATCAATAACTTTGATGATGAGATATAAAATTACAACTGCAGACATAAAACTTGTGATTATTTGAATTTACCAATCACAGATCAGATGCAGCGCACGGAATATATTATTAAAATCTTAGGCGCATTCTCGCCAAATAAATACTCGCGTAACAGCACGGTGTTCCCCATCCCTTGCTCGAGCCGGCCCGTGCCAAGCCAGTAGCTTTAAATTCGTCTCAAAATAATTTAAACCCAGATCCAGCCATCCCTAGCTGTCCCCCAGCAACACCCTAAGCCGAGGTCCGAGTCCCGTTTGGGGACGCCCTTAGCTGTGGTTGCTTATCTTATAATAAAAAAAAAACGGCGTCTGTCGTATCCAGGACAGCGCGCGGACGCTGATGTATTAATCTAATATAATTTCCCCAAGTGGTTAGGCAGAACCTACAGTTCACTGGTATGTTTTTCCTATGTAGCGACGAGGGTTATTGCCATGAACCAAGCACAAATTCAAATTTGAGCTGTTACTGATATTTCATAGAAATACCGATCTGGGAATTGAACCCAGCATCTTTAGCGTAGCAGGAGATTAAAATCTATATGGTAATATGTCCTTTATCTGTGCAGGTATGGCTGGATAAGTGAACCACTTGCAAATGGGGATCCTCACAAAGTGTTTAAAAACATTAACTATGATGATCTGATATCATTGGAGACTGATGGTACGGAACCATATGGGGATCTTAGCAGGCATAGGATTGTGGTTGGTCATAATGTGTCTTTTGATCGAGCCAAGATAAAAGAACAGTACTGGTTGAATAGAACAGGTATGTTTTTCTGACTGAGACTAGGCTAGTTGTTGCCTACAGTTTCACTCACAACCCAATACATTTTTTGACATAAAATATAATCAATGTCTCTAAGTTCAGATTGGATCTTTACATAAATTTTATAGGGAATATGCATGATTATTTTGTATATTTTTATTTGATTATTTACATCACTATACATAATTATAATGGTAAAAAAATATTCTACTCCAAAAAAGTGATATAAAGTATTAAAAAAAATGATTAAAAATAGCCAACCGAGCGGTGCACTTCATCGCCCGCCATTTTGGCGCGCAACGTGTGACATCATAGTCTATCACATATCGCAAACACCTACTCCTTCGTAATAAAATACTGATGTTTAGCCGCATCTGGTTAGACTGGAAGTTGCCCCTAACATAGTTTGGAAAATTGAGAAATTTCCAGAAGGTGTTAGTGCATGAGTGATTTGCTTTAGTAAACACACCTACGATACAGAAGTAAATTCTTATGTGGGGTACTTAATGTGTTTTTAAAAGAGCAAATAAAGAATATTTATCATTATGCATTATTAGGGGTACGCTTCATGGACACGATGTCCATGCACACGTGTGTGAGTGGCGTCACCAGCTACCAGCGCACAGTACTGAAGGCTAAGAACAAGGAGCCACACCCCTCGGATGACGACTGGATTGAGATCAGTGCGCTTAATAATCTTAGTGAGGTAAGCAGGGCCAGCCTACCTGTTCGAAACGACTTAAATTCATTCACTCTAGATAGACCTACTGTTCAAATGTTGATAACTAAATAGGACTTTTATTTACCTGAATGTCTTATGATTTATTTTACTAACTGCCTCAATAGTAGTGGTCGTAAGCGCTGCTGGTACGCTAGAGGTCCTAGGTTAAAATCCCAGGTCGAGCAGTGTTATTGGGTTTTTCTATTAAACTCTCAGTAGCAGCTCGGAGTTTGGATTTGTGCCTGGTTAATTGGTAATAGGCTCTCCCCTATTACTTGGGATAAAAACATACCGGCGAACTGTGGTTGTACCTACATTAGTGTACCTCTGCCGTTCTATTATACCTGTTACGGCTAAAAGCCGAAGTGCGGTTACAACTAGTTTTAGCTGGTTATAACTAGGTGCAGCCGCTCACCGTTGGTTACACTTAAATCTATCCTACTTATATTAACAGTTTAGCACTTTAGTTTGTGTGGATAGATTAGGTCAACCTACATATAAAACAGATGCAGGCGGGGACAGCGTTTTTATGTTTTTGCCCAAAAAAATCTAGATCCAGTGCTGAATTATGTACAGAGGCCAGCACATCAAGCTACCCGAATCTGTCAAATTTCTTTGATATATTTTCAACTTTAACTGAAAGTAATAAGGTTCATTTGCAATTGGGAAAATTTGACAGTTTCGGATAGCTTGACCTGCTGGTGTCTGTACTTAAATCATTTATTTATTTATTTCACTTTAATTAAAACGGTACAAACCAATTACAATAATTAAAGGAAACTTTATAATATAATAAAATTACAATACAATGATGATAATCATATTCTGATTTTGTAACAACCTAACCTTTCCCACAATTTCTACTTAGGTTAGGATAGGTCGTTAGGATTTTTTATTAAGAAAAAATTATCAACCTAACCTACTAAGTTTAACCACCTGTGACCGGTTGCACCCAGCTGTAGCCGGTTAAAACTAGGTGTTACATCTTTACCTACTTTCTATGTACAGGTACATAAGTTATACTGTGGCACTGTCGTCGACAAGCAAACACGGGACATCTTTGTGGAAGGTACCATGAAGGACGTGCACGATAACTTCCAGATGTTGATGCAGTACTGTGCTAATGACGTCATCGCTACACACAACGTACTGAGGGAGTTGCTGCCGCTATTCTTGGAGAGGTTCCCTCATCCTGTAACTTTAGCTGGGATGTTGGAATTAGGTAAGCTATATTTTGTATTAAGTAAGTTTTTTATTATGTAAGTATTTTATATTAATTAGATAACGATTCGTAATTTTTTAATATCAATAATGCCATATTACAATAATAAACAATTTGTTGAATATTTGCTATTACGTTTATTTTAAATCTTTCCTAACAGGATCTGCTTACTTGCCGGTAAACTCGAACTGGTTACAATACATAGATTCAGCGGAAACGGTATTCGAAGATTTAAAATTAGAATCTCGACAGTTACTATCGATAAAAGCCGACGAGGCTTGTCAGATGATGGCCGACAACTCTTACAAAAAAGATATGTGGATGTGGGACCAAGATTGGTCAGTTCAAACATTAAAATTAAAAAAACAAACCAAGAAAAAGAAAAAAGTTCAAGAGGTCGAATCAGATAAAGATAATAATAAAACAGAGAATGATTTAAAAAATAAAATAACTGTTACTCAAACAACATCTGATAAAGAAGATTTTCCAGATCCAAAAAGCTTCCAAGTTTTAAATGAAGAATACCTACAATACTTAGAAAATAAAAACACAATAAAGCTGGCTGATGTAGAAGGTTTAAGCAAAGAGTTTGAATATTTATTTGAGTTAGGGGAACTTTTGCCGGTTAAAAAGCCGTATTTGGCCGGTTACCCCGGGTGGTATAGGAAGTTATGTACGAAACCAGGAAAGGATCCTGATTGGATACCCGGTGCTAATAATATAACAACTAGTATGCAGGTAAGTGATTTCCTGAATATATTTTACTTGCCTGAACCTGCGTCTTCTGGTTAGATAGTATAAATACACCTGACGCTATGACCACTCAGCCATCGCGAGTGCCACCCGTCGAAATTTGCCTTCACATTGTTATCTAGTCATCTACACTATCTAGTGTACATTCGCCATCAGATATATTGTAGCAGACAAGGTGACCAAATACCTCTGAACATTTTAAAATTTCAATAAGTTCTGTACATTATAAGTGACCATTAATACCTGAACATTCATTACTTCACTAATATCTGAGCAAATGCTTGTCAATAATTTCCATACATATAACTAACCAAAAATATCTGAACACATACTTACCAAGTGTATTATTAAATAACTGTTATAGATAACACCAAAACTGCTCCGTTTGTCCTGGGAAGGTTACCCTCTTCACTATATCCAGTCGGAAGGGTGGGGGTTCCTTGTTCCGTACAGCCGACATCGCAGTGAAGATGCAGAGGAACCGCTTGTGCCTCTAGAAGCGCTGCTAGAGACTTGCCCGCTTACATTTTGTAAGGAGACTGAATTCAAACCTGACGTGTATATGCTGCCGAAAAATGTTGAGGTAATTATGTTTTTTTTTATTGTGATAAGCATGCATTGCGTTGGTTCTACCATATTCGTTCGACACTCGACTCCAGTGTGAACGACGCCATAAATGCTGCAGAGAATAGAGCACAATGGAGGAATATAGTTCACAAGAAGCTTTTCATTAAGATAACGACACTCAGCAGTGAGGAGAACGACTCAAGGAGGAGGTGGTAAGCATATGTACAGGCCGCCTGATGGTAAGCAGTAACTAATAGTCTATAAACGCCAGCAACACCAGTGGTATCACAAGCGTCATCTTGAGATCCCAGGTTGTTAAGTTTCAAATACACAGTAATTTCACTGGCTACATGCATCGACAACCCATATACTGTCCCACTGCTGGGCACAGGTCTCCTCTCAAATCCTAGCGTGGACTACAGCCTAATCCCTCAATGAGAGGGATTAGGCTGTAGTCCACGCTGGCTAATGCGGGTTGGCAGACTTCACACGAAGTCCAGAAAATCTCTCAGACATGTAGGTTTCCTCACGATGTTTTCCTTCACTGTTTAAGCTGTAATTTAAGTTAATTAACTACTAACACTGTTTAAGATAATTAATTTTTAAAAGAGTTAGGGCATAGTGGGAGTAATTTCACTCAAATTGGGAGCTGCCCGACTGGGGAAGTACCTCCGACTTGCAGAAAATCGAAGTGAAATAACTTCTAATAATAAGCTCTGAGCTGTGTTGTGTTCCTTACGTTGAGCAAAGTTGCCAGTGCTCCGCAAGGAAATGATGTGTTGGCAGTGGGGGGGACTTTGACTATACACTGCCAACCCAACTATTCCTCTTTCGTTTTACACGGTCGGCAACGCGCAAGTGATACCCCTGGTGTTGTAAACGACTATATGCTACGGTAACCACTTACCATCAGGTGGGCCGTATCCTTATTTGCGACCTTAGTGGTATAATAAAAAATTACGTACATGATTTCGAAAAGTTAGAAGTACGTGCCTTGGATTCGAACTCGAGACCTTTGACGTGGTCATATATGAACATATCATTAGTCTACTTTGCCACTGCCTAACCCTTCGGGGAATATAGGCAGTGTTATGTTATGTTATAAACATTTACCATTTTAATTAGAAAATCGATAAAGCTCATTCATCATTTATGTATCATCGTAGGAAGATTTAGGCAGGCGTGCATACTATGCAAGGAAGAAAGTGGATGAGCAGGCGGCCGCGAATCAGTACCATGGTTTAGGAGTTTGGTGCGGTATAGAAATTCAAGGCAAGTACTATTTTTTATGTCATCATTTTCCTATCTAGCTGTTAATCGCTCTGGATAAGGTATTAAAGAAATTAGTACCAAAAGGAATCTCGGCGTCAACTTACGCATCTATAATAATATGTCAGAATATAATATATATAATATTGTTCCATCTCGTTGGAGGCCGTCCCGAGCTGCGCTTTCCGGTGCGAGATGGACGGGTGACCTGGGAAAGGTCGCTGGAAGACGTTGGATGCAGGCGCTTATAACCGGTCTTTGTGGAAGGCTATAGGGGAGGTCTTTGTTCAGTAGTGGACCTCCTGTGGCTTATATGATGATGATATATATATTATTACAAATTTCCCAGATATGTGATAACATAATATACCATCACGCCTGTATTCCCCGAAGGATTAGACTGAGGTGTACTAATCTACAATCATAGTTCGCCGGTGTGTTTAGGTCCCATGTAATTGGGCGCTTGCCTATTACTATTTAACCGGGAACAAATCCATACTCCGAGCTGCTACTGAGAATTTCAGGGAAAAAACCAATAACAATTTTCTCGCCCTGGGAATCGAACTGAGGACCTCTAGTGTAGGAGCCGCGCCTACGAGTCCTACGATGACTCGACTACCAATGAGGCAGTCAAAATCAGTACATATAACATACATAAATTTAAATTTTAAGTATAAGTTTACGCTTAAAATATGTCCTGAATCTGAGCCTAATCTAACCTTGTTGAACTAGACGCGAATGACGATGTTTCAACGTATTATATTTTTATTGTAGGTTGTTGTCATTTCCTTCGACTGCCGCATAAGGATGGGCCGAAGTACAAAGTGGGCAATCCACTGGCTAAGGACTTCTTGGAGATGTTCAGCCAGAACGTGCTCTCAGGCCAAGGGAAGGAAGCGGAGAAAGTAAGTATAATCCTCCCTTGGTTGAGTTTTGTCGATGACGTCTGTCCGTCATCCTCTCAGGATGAGAGGGATTAGGCTACAGTCCACCACGCTGGCCTAATGCGGGTTGGCAAACTTTAAACGCCTTTGAGAAAATCTCTCAGGCATGCAGATTTCCTCACGAAGTTTTCCTTCGATGTTTAAGTGAGTTATCATAAGATCGTCGCATAGTAGCTACCTTTCTGTCGTAGTGTGAATGGGATTAGAAATTCCATAGGGTAAGGGAAGTACGAATATTCGGCTTGGTAGAAAATTTATTTTTGTCATGCATGAGCCCGTTTTCCATCAGCATCATATTTAATGAACCATAAACGAAGCGATCCTAATATTTTACGTCATTTTAATAAATGATAATTAAATACATTTGAAAAACTAGGTAACTATTAGTTTAATGTTCAAAATCAACGGTTTCAACTCTTTCTGTGTTCTCTACGCTAAGCACTATAAAAAAGTGGTATTTATGACGTGCCATGCCGTCGTTGGCGTCGTGAGCAAGTTTTAAATTGACGTCTATAGACGTCCGTGGCGGTCAAAGGGTTAATTTATACGTCTTTTGGTACCGTGTAGGTGCTAACATTCGGTCGGATGATGTCGTACTGGCGGAATAACCGGGAGCGCATCCTGAGCCAGCAAGTGGTGTGGCTGCCGCCGGAGCTGCTGCCGGCGGAGCTGCGGGGGCGGCACCAACAGTACGGCGCCATCGTGCCGCAAGTCGTCGTCTGCGGCACACTCACGAGGCGGTAAGCGGATATTACTACCAATACTAATAAATAATAGAATATGAGAGGTAGGGCATAGTGGGAGCAATTCCACTCAAATTGGAGCTGCCCGACTGGGGAAGTACCTCCGCCTTGAAGAAAATCGAAGTAAAATAACACTGCTTTGAGCTGTGTGGTGATTCTTACGGTGATGTTAAGTGGCTACCGTAGCCTATAGACGCTTGTAATATCAGGGGTATCACTTGCGCGTTGTCGACTCTGTAAAACGAAAGCAGAATAGTTGGGTTGGCAGTATAAGGGTCAAAGTCAGAGATGCGTGCTTTCGATTCGAACTCAAGACCTTTGACTTGGCAGTTCAAATCTGATTAGTTAATATGGAGAATGATTGCAGAAAGCTAAAATGTATGCCTAATTTGTACAAATACATTAAATTAAATAAAACATTCATTGATTACGTTCACATCAAACATATCTATGTTAAATACATCAATTATTGTTTTTTCAAATACCTAGATTTTGACCAAAGAGTTTCTATAACATTAAAACTACAAAAGGTCGAATTTCGGCCACCATGGTACCACTAGTTGTAGTTATTACTGCTGCATACTTCAGCTTACCTTTCGATGAATAAGCGTGATGTTGAGTAAGTTTGTATGTGTCGTCAGTGCGAGTGAGCCGACATGGATGACAGCCAGCAATGCTCACAGAGAGCGCGTCGGCTCAGAGCTGCGGGCCATGGTGCAGGCGCCGCCCGGGCACAAGTTTGTCGGCGCCGACGTCGATTCACAGGTGCCTATTGTACAGGGCTATAAAAGCTGCTTTTGATTAATCATAATAATGCACAATAAATGCACAACAGTTGGTAACCAAGGCGTTGTAGACGCCGTCAGGTCAAGCTACCACAATCTGTCATAGGAGGTCATCAAAAGTCCATACAACTCAGCCCAAATTTGTACCTGAGGTACATTACAGCTATCAAGTTGACAGTTTTTACTATAAAAACACTATGAAACTGATATTAATGTGATAAATGGCGTGCGTTTTTCAAATTTAGAGTTATTTTTTCTCATCCTCTAGTGAGCATAAAAAAAGTATGAGTAGAGTTTTAACCAGGGTATTACAGGGTACCAAAATCTGCCCAAATGATGTACTGAGGGTACCCTCAGTACATCATTTGGGCAGATTATGGTGACATCCTTTGTTTGATTGATTTTCAACATTAATTCAAAACAATAAGGTTCATATTCAATTGGAAAAAAATACAGTTTTGGATAGCTGGACCTGCTGGCCTCTGTGCAATTCAAATATTTAAAAAATATAATATATATCTATATATACTAATATTATAAAGAGGTAAAGTTTGTGAGGTTGTAGGGTAATCTCTGGATCTACTGAACCGATTTTGAAAATTCTTTTACCAATAGAAAGCCACATTACTTGTGTGTCATAGGCTATAATATTTATGTGTAATATATGCATGTTATTAGGTAGTACATTGCGCCCGTGCGAAGCCGGGCGGGTTGCTAGTTAATAATAAAATAATAAACAAGAAAACATACAAATTAACATTATACATCTTTCAAATTTTATACTGTAAATTTTCATTCATCTCACAGAATCTCAAATATTCACAATCACAATACATATTCTTCCATTTTGATGCAAACAGATCACACTGGTGCAAATTACTCAGGTGCATGATAATTAAAAGTATGCCTCACGCCTCTAGGAATACAGGCGTGATGATATGGAAGGGTTATCCAATGGTGTACTAATGTACAGACGCTAGCAGGTCAAGCTATCCCTAACTGTCAAATTTTCCCAATTGAATATGAACCTTAACACGTTGCTTTAAAGTTGAAAATCAATCAAAGAAATTTCACAGATTGTGGTAGCTTTATGTGCTGGCCTCTGTACCTACAGTGATGAGCATCAATATGTATATACACTTAGCGAAATTCTAAATCGATTTTCTCTTGAGGTATTAACTGAAATAGTATGGTGATACGAACATAGTGTTTTCAAAACTATACTATAAAAACATTAGTCTTATCTCAAAGTTGCAATGGTCATTTCGTGAAAAAATCGCTTTTGACTTTTAGTAAGTGTATACATATTTATGCTCGTGACTGTACACTCACAGTTCGCGTTTATGTGTAAGTCTCATTTTAATACATGGGACTTTCATTGAAATTTCAATGATAATCATCGCGTTGTGTCGTGCGTTTAGGGCGAAAATAAATATTTTTTCTTTCTTCTTTCTTTCTTTCTTCTGTCATCGTCGGTACAAAAATAAAGCTGCGGTTTTTGGTGCAGTGAATTTTCGTTTTTATTATTGTCATATGAAGTTATATTCTTATGCGTTGAATAAAAATGACTTGCCGTGCCGCTAGTGGACAAGCCCTTATTCGTCTCGGCCCTATTCTTTACAATCGATTTTTAAATTACAGGAGCTGTGGATAGCAGCATTACTGGGTGATAGTACCCTAGGATTGTGCGGGGGTAGCGCGTTTGGTTGGGCTGTGTTAGCAGGAGACAAGAGCCGCAAGACTGATCTACACTCACTCACTGCCACTGCCGCAGCTGTGTCGAGGGACCACGCAAAAGTTATCAACTACGCCAGAATATATGGTAAGCTGCCTTTAGCTTTTTTTCTTATTCACGATAGGCCTACGCTTGACCACTAATTCGCCTGATGTTAAGCGACACTGCGATCTACGGTGGAGCGCGCTTTCGTAGTAGAAACCGATTCACTCGAGATTTAAAGACACAGATTATAGTTATTGGGGAAGACCCACTCAGGAAGCTCATTCCACATTTCAGCGGAACGCATGATGAAACTTGATTTAAAGCGTTTTGTTCGGGTTTTTGGGATGTCCACCATGAATCGATGACGCATTTTCGTGCTTCTGGTCGTCCGATAGTAGAAAGGGCAAGGGGGTACAAGATCGTGGAGATCTGATGCACACTCTCCGAAATGCATCCGCAATATTGGGATTTACGCGCCTTCGGTATTCGGCATATTATACGAGCCAAGGCCTCCTCTTTTTGAGTTTGTTTGATCTTAAACTAAACTAGTAGCAAAAGTGTTATGAAAGGGTTATAGTTTATATAGCACACGTTATATACTTTCTTCCTACCTTTATGGACAAAAATGTGGAGAGAAATGCAGAAGTATTTATGTAGTGTCTTCAATGTTCCTTTACTGCATACAGGTGCTGGTCAAAACTTTGCAGAGCGATTGCTTAAGCAGTTCAATCCAACCATGACGATATCGGAAGCGAAAAGCAAAGCAGCAAAGATGTTCACTTCCACTAAAGGCAGGCGGGTGTATCGACTTAAGAAGCAGTACATGGAAGGTTTCATGGAAGAAGACCTGGATGAACAGGTAATTAACCTTTTGACCTCCATATCAATAACGAAAAGCTGTGTTCTCTACGCCAAGCGACAAATTGTAATATCTAATAAAAGGTTAAAAAAAACACTATAAACACATTTTTGTTTATTTATTTTGAATAAAAAAATGATGTATTTTTGACGTGCCATGTCGTCGTTGGCGTCGTGAGCAAGTTTAATTTGACGTCTATACACGTCCGTGGCGGTCAAAATATTTAATAAGTAAATTGACGGCGTAGTGGCTTTGCGATCCGCTTTTGCCACCGGTCGTGCTGTGGATTTTGAATTTGGTGTTCGTAAATGAATCTCGCCACACGGGAGACAATCCTATAGAAAAAATAATAGTAACTAAGGATATGAGTTTCCGCGCACAGTATTCACTAGCATAACGTGATAGAAAACTAGGTATTTATTTACATAGCCTGTAGATCATATTTTCACCTGTAAAATCTTTTTAAAAATGTCGATTGATTTTAACAGGAAAGTTAAAATTGATTGACCTTTTCATATTGATTACTTTAATAAAATCAAACCTTTAAATTATCTTCATGTTTCAGGTGGTGGAGATGACAGGATATCAAGCGATGCGCTTAGCAAAAATTAGCGGCAAGAGAATTGAAGATATGTTCGAGAAGCCGAAGTGGATTGGAGGCACCGAGTCCGATATGTTCAATAAGTTGGAAGAAATCGCTGGTACAGTGTTCCACAAAATGGACGATGTATTCATGTACACACGGCTACATATTAAGAAAATCCAGTATATATCCTGATCTTGCTTTGTTTAGGCTTTCCGTACCATGAGAGGTCAGCTAGAAATGCATAGATTATCAGCCGTGGGTACGATGAAGAGGACACTAAAACACAAATCACTAATGATTTACTATTATATTACTAAGCCTTGCCAGACCAGGCATTCAGTGCCAATGAAACTACTTTCAAATAATCGTTGGCGCTGGCTGTGTAAAAGGAACAAATAGCAAATCGTGGAATAAAATAGGCTTATATTTTTTTATCAGAATTAAGCAGTTACAATCCATTGATATGACTATTGAACTGTATAAGTATATTAAGACTATTTAACAAGTATAAGGTCGCGAGTTCTATTCCAAGGCGAGCACCTCTGACTTTTCGAAATCATGTGCGTATTGATTACTAGCGGCCCGTCCCGGCTTCGCACGGGTGGAAATCTTTTCTAGCAATAAATATAGCCTATGTTACTCAGGGTGAATATAGCTTTCCAATGGTGAAAGAATTTTTTAAATCGGCACAGTAGTTTTTGAGTTTATTCATTACAAACATACACACAAATATACAAATCTTTCCTCTTTATAATAGTAGTGTAGATTTATAATGATAATTAATTGTCACCCGCTTAATCGGTGAAGGAAAATATCGTGAGGAAACTTGCATGCCTTAGAGATTTGCTCGACTGCGTGTGAAGTTTGCCAACCCGCATTAGGCCTGCATGGTGGACTATAACCTAATCCTTCTCATTCTGAGAGGAGAACCTTACCCAGCAGTATGACAGTATGAGTTGATGACGATATTTTGAACTGACTTCAAAAAAACAGAATGTTCGCAATTCAACTGTATTTTTTATTTTTTATGATTGTTACCTCAGAACTTTCGACTGATTCTTTTTTATTTGAAAGCTGGTGCTTCCCGTGTGGTCCCATTTCAATTAGACCCAGTTCTGACAATGGCATCCATGAGAACAACATATAAGTCTTATTTTTACACACAATGCTTGAAGTCGGTTTTCTTTTCCTAAAAAGTTATTTTATAACCAAACAAACATTTTTATTTGCATACAACATACAGACGCCAGAGGTCAAGCTATCCAAAACTGTCAAATTTTCCCAATTGAATATGAACCTTATTGTTTTGTGATAAAGTTGAAAAACAATCATAGAAATTTGACAGATTTCGGTAGCTTGATTTGCTGGCCTCTGTACATTATACTTATACCTATAGGTTGTGATTTTGACTGTGTTAACCTCAGATAATTATTTTTCTTGATTTTTTCTTTTCTAGACTCCGAAGGTCCGTCTACAGCATTCCTATCGGGTAGGTTGTCCCGCGCACTGGAGCATGCTCAAGGTCGCTGGGGCGGTACCAGGCTCAACTGGGCTGTGCAGAGCGCGGCTGCAGACTTCCTGCACCTCATGCTGGCCAGCATGGCTCATCTTGCCCCCCAAGCAAGGTAAGACTGGCCAAATGTAGTTATAACCCACTGATTTCTGACACGAGAATATTAGAGATTAAACTAAAATTACCTACTATTTACTGGATTGTATTACGTTTATTGGTTGTGTACACCTCAACCAACTGTTTTCTTAAATTTCTTGTCCGACTTTTTCTTTCAATATTTATAAGATATATTACCCGTGAATAAAATGTATTTTATTAGTACAGACGCCAGCAGGTCAAGCTATCTGCAACTGTCAAATTTTTCCAATTGAAAATGAACCTTATACTTTTGCGTTAAAGCTGAAAATCTATCAAATAAATTTAGAAACTATTTTTTTTATGTGACTCCCACATTATCCTTGTGGTCCTATGCGCGACTGCTGCGCTGGAGGTCCTGGGTTCAATTCCCAGGTCGAGCAAAGTGCTATTGCGTTTTTCTAGCAGCTCGGACTTTGTATTCGTCCCCGATTAATAGGGCAGGTTCGCCCCGTATTTCATGGGACCTAAATATACCGTCGAACTGTGGAGTGGTGTCTTATGTTTATTTTATTTTTTTATATCAATTGTATCTCTCTCTCCACAGGTTTTGTCTCAGTTTCCATGACGAAGTTAGATATCTTGTATCGGATGAGTATAAATACGAGACAGCGTTGGCGCTTCAAATAACTAACTTACTGACAAGAGCCTTTTGTTCTCAAAGGTACTTTGTTTATTTATTTATATATACTTTATTGTACACCATAATAATAGATACAATTAAAGTACTTGATGCAATAAAAAACATACAATGGGCGGCCTTATCGCTAATTGCAATTTCTTCCAGGCAACCTTAGGAATGAACGAATGAACTTAAAACTGTGGGTTGACCACGGTGCACATCCCTACATAGATAAATAATGACTATATATATACAATACATATATAAATTTATATATGTATATAAATTATTTAAACTAATACATACTATTATACTATAACAAATGTTTATCACCTTACATATTTTAAATTTATTACAAATTTTAAAGTTTGATCTCATTGTTTTCGTTTATATTAAGTAGTGGTTGATGTCATTTTGCATGATGTGATCTCCCATAATTAAAGAAGCACTTGGCTTGAAGGTCAATTGTAATATTTTTATTAGCATGTAAGGTGTATTCTTTGTCGGAGATCCTAATAAAATAAAATAAAAATAAAATAAAATATTTGTTATAGGTATGATTAGCCGGGGTAATAGGGATAAAGGGGTGATTCGGGACAAACTTTTATTTATTTATTTATTTTAGGAATGCTTACAGACAGTGCTCCACGAGGAAACGTTGTTTTGGCAGTGGGGGGGGACTTTGACTCTTATACTGCCAACCCAACTATTCCTCTTTCAATACAGGGTCGGCAACGCGCAAGTGATACTCCTGGTGTTGCAAGCGTCTATAGGCTACGGTAACCGCTTACCATCACGTGGGCCGTATGCTTGTTTGTCACCTTAGTAGAATAATAAAAAATAAAAAAACTAATAACAATTTATTATTGGTAAGGAACAAGTGTTACCAAAATTGCTAATAACAAGCTTCCACATGTTTTTTTTAAAGGGATTTAATTGTTATAGTTTGTTGGAAAAAGTGACTAATATTGTTCCTAAATTATAATTATTAAACCATTATTAAGCCAAAGATACACGAGGGGACAAATGTCCCACGACACGTGTCGCCAGCGACGTCGGGTGAAGTAGCGCGACGTTGCCGGACTTCGCTCGACATGTCTAGCAACATCGCTCGGTTATCCTGTCTCACAGTCAAGTGACGTTTATGGGATACATCAAACAACGACTATAAGAAGGCGAAGTTCCGAGAAGTCGTATGATTTCGTGTGACGTCGCTGCGGATATAAGTCGCGCGATGTCGCTAGATATGTCAGGCGAAGTTCCGCGAAGTTGCACGACTTCGTCTGACGTCGCTGCGGACATTAGTCGCGCGATGTCGCCAGATATGTCGGCGAAATCGGCCGGCTTCGCTTGACATGTCGCAGACACATGTCTATTGATGGGGATATTTGTCCCCCGAGTGTATCCTTGGCTTTAGAAGACCTTATTGGCACCAAACAATAATAATTAAACCTGAAAAATTAAAAATTTAAAGATGTGAAAGTTTTGTCTCTATTCGGCCCTGCATCCCTATTCGCTCTATTTGACGGTACCAAATGAATCCTAAGAGCGGATTCGCACTACGTCCAACCCGAATCCATGAAAATACGGTCCGGAGTTGTCGAAGAACTATTTGTATGGTAGTTTACACACTAGATCCGATTTCCGTCATCCGTGAATCTCTCTCTCTGTATTTTCAGAGATTCGGATCGGACGTAGTGCGACATAGCTCTAAGTCCTCAATTGCGATACTCTCCTGTTCCTATTATTGATACTATTTCAATGTATAATAATCGCGTAATGTCAGAAATAAATACCGTTTTTTTTTTCAGGGTTGGTATAAATGATCTACCACTATCAGTGGCATTCTTCACATCAGTGGAGGTGGATCAAGTTCTAAGAAAAGAGTCGAATCTAGATTGTATGACACCATCAAACCCTCACGGCTTGGAGAAGGGCTATGGAATCCCAAACGGAGAGTCATTGAATATATTTGATGTCTTAGATAAATGTAAATTAAGTAAATGAAAACATTAAATGTATTGTTATGATTTCGTTTGTTTACTGACTGAAGTTAAAACCCAGATTTGATGATCATCAGCGGCGCCCCCAAATACCAGCTCGACCCACTTGACTCTCTACAAAGGCGAGCTGTTCGTATTGTCGGAGATCCCACACTTACAGATAGACTGGAATCACTGGAGCGGCGGAGAAACTTTGGTTCTCTCTGTGTGCTCTATCGTCTATTTCACGGGGAGTGCTCCGAAGAACTGTTTGACCTGGTGCCTTTTTCACCATTCTACCACCGCACCACTCGACACCGCAGTAGAGTTCACCAGAATTACCTGGAATCGATCACATCCAGCACAGTTCGCTTCCAAAGATCATTCCTACCACGCACCATCTCAGGCTCTGGAATGAACTACTTGCTGCGGTGTTTCCCTTGCGTTATGACATGTCCTTCTTTAAACGAGGCCTAAAATGAGCGCTCTACCATACACAGTAGGCGGCGGCACAGCTCTGTCCCCGACGTTGCTGAAGTCCATGGGCGGCGGTAACCACTTACCATCAGGTGGGCCGCCTGCTCGTCTGCCACTGTAGGCAATAAAAAAAAATGTTTTTTCTAAAACTAGATTTATGAAGAATCTTCATACACAAAGTTATATAAGTATTATAATTTAATCTGGAAAATGACTAATAGTCGGGGTGGGTCGTTAGAAGTACAGTCTTGTTCATTAGTCTTAAAACTTTAATATAAGAAGTACACAGGACAGGACAAATCACAAGTCCGCCATATTGTATAAACTTCTTGAGAACCAATCACAATCGTTCTAATGCAGTCGGCGCCGGCCGTCTGATTAGCGGCGCAGAGTAGCGATGGGTCGAGTCGATTTTTTGGCAACTCGAATAACTCGAGTTGACTCGCATACCAACTCGGGTTGACCCGACTCGGTCTGCCTTAAGGTCCATCGCGTCGCCGCTTCGTCCGTCCCAGTCAGTAAATGCTCAATTCGGTGCATCGTTCCGCGGGGTGCTAGTTTGCTACGTTCACGGTTCACCGGGTTGGGTCCGGCGGGCTGCGTAGTAGGTACCGAGTCAACAGTAGTCAAATAAAATTGAGCCCGTACACAAAGACACAAATTAGACGTTTATTATTATTATAAGAGTTTACAAACATCAAATCAAAAACGAACTACTTATATAGCGCAAAGAATGGTAACATTTTTACCTAGTAAATAATAAGAAGCTAAAATAAATCGTTGGGCTGATTCGGGCTCGCTCGGAGTCGTTCGGGCCTCGCGACTTGCGGGCCCGTGGTTCGGGGGTTAGCCGCGGGCCGCCAACCCACCGCTGCACCGTACCCCTCGCCACGCGCGCTCTCCGGTTCAACTCGATTTGCAGATATTCTGACTCGGGCTGACTCGCTTACTGTCTGACCCGAGTTACTCGAGTTGCCCATCGCTAGCGCAGAGCGCATTCTCGACAGAACATTTGGTCACACTTAAACGCGGTTAGCGCGAAAGTTAATATCGCCTTGGCGCCTTACCACAGCCCTTACGTTCAGGGAGCAGTTGACGTTGGGATACCACCGCTACACTAATAGGATTAACTCCAAAATATTTTAGAAAAGGCTAGCTAGGTAGTTGAGGAATAACTAACCGATTCCAAAAGAAATTGGGTAAAAATAGGTTGATCGGGGGAAACATAATTCTCTAATCCCGGGAAATATAAATATTCCAATCTAATACTCCATGTGAGGGAGAACATTAGGCAGCATTTTTATAGCAATAGTACAAAAGGAAATACATGCGACATGCTTGTAAAGGAACCCATCAAATGTCACTGTCAACAATGACATTTTCGTTCCAGTTACAGAAATATTTTACGTTAGCAATTCAGCATGAACCATAATTTTACATTAAAGTTTACTTTCTTTAACACAATTTTTCGAAACTCCTTTGGCCTTAAAATTATAATATTCTAATAACATAGTCACTATTTTATCCTATTTATCTGGAACTTTTCACTATATATGAACACAAAATTTATTTTTGGGTTTAATAAAAAAAAACTGAATTTTGTTTTATGCTTACATATGTATAATTGTGTACTGTATTACTGACTGAATCGCTTTAACCTAGTGTGAACGTGTGATCCACAAAAATAAAAATAAAGATTATTATTCAAATCTTTTCGAGTATTGACTTTTACACAATTTTCATATTGTAAAATTCATGTTGTTATCAAGTAAACATGTCTAAAGTTACTAAAAGGAAACATGTAATGAACGAAGCTTTGTGGGACGACTACGAGTTGCCTAAAGAGAACCAAAGTATTGTAAAAGTTTTGAAAAGTAAAGGAAATAACTTGCACGAGGTAAAAATTATGTCTTAGTTGTGATGAGATTTATTGCATATGGTTTAAGAATGATATTATTTGAATGCCACGTTGTTTCTAAGTAGATGTAGGTAACTGTACCAATTTACTCCCTATCTGGTTCTATTTAGCACCAGTAGAGAAAAATTAAGCCTAATACCAGTTTTAATTTTTGTTTGATCAGTTTACTTTGTAAATTTGTTAAAGTGGTGAACTACATTGTCTAATTTATTTATTTTTGTTTCAGATTAGTACACCAACAGGTGATGAGTACTTGGTATCTATGCCAACAAAATTTAGAAAAAATATATGGGTGAAAAGAGGTGATTATGTTCTTGTAGAACCAATAGAGGAAGGTGATAAAGTCAAAGCTGAAATTGTGAAAATAATGAACAAAGACTCTATTAAATATTATAAAGAAAATAATGTATGGCCTAAAGAGTTTGAAGATAGTAAGAAAGAAAATAATGCTAATGGTGATGATGATGACATATTTGTGAACACCAATAGAAAACCAGTAATGACATATAGTGATAGTGATTCAGACGATAGTGATACTAACAGTGATAGTGATGAAGAGTGATTGATGAATTATATGTTGTTTATTATAATCCTTCTTATTCTACACTTTTCCTGACCTCTACACTGTGATTAGTACAATTTTAAGAATATTGTGCTTCTTGTTACAAGCCATGTGAAATTAATTATTACATTGTTTAATTGCAAAATGGAGACTTATGAATGTTAACTTTATGTAATAAAATGGTTGTTTCTTAATATCTTACTATTTAAATTTAGATAAAAGATTAGATTTTATTAGTTTTAAGACTTTGTTTATTCATCATCAACCCATATACTGTGTTATACATATAATACCTCTCATTCTGAGGGTCTCTTCTCAGAATGAGAGTTATTATGTAAGACCATATTCTTCACTATTTAAGGGTGTGTTAATTAATTATTAATATGGTTATTAAAAGTCACTGACCTCTCTGTTACAAGTATGCTGTATTATAGACATAGACTAGTGAATAGTGTCAAAGGTGCATGCCTTCAATTCTAACTCAAGACTTTTGACCTGGCAATCCAAGTCCAATGGTCATGTCACTAGGCCACTAGGCTATCATGCATACAGAACAACCAATTCATCCAATTATTATTTACATAAAAACAAATGTTGGAACAGAACTTTTAAAAAGGTTAGGGAATGAAACCAATAAGTTGTTTTAAATTATTATTTCAGTACAACTGCAACAAAAACTAGCCAAAATATAATAAACTTAATTTTAGTGCAGGTAATAATAAAAAAATATAACTAGTAATTACAGAAGATCACAGATATAGGTATTTATCAGTCTGTTTAATCTTACATCAGCTTAGGATTTTTGAAATTCTGTAACAGTTTAACTAGTAAACTTCTGACCTGATAAAGTTGAACATTTCTAATATCCATGTTTTCTATCATGATATCAAGTTTTGAAAAAAAAAATGTATACAATTTAACATCATAGTGTAGGTGTTGTTCCATTCATCAAATAAGTCATAAAATGCAGCAACTTTAAAAGAGGTTGGACGAAATAATCCATTTACAAATAAGTCTTCTTTAGATTTCATTATAAAATGCAAAACTACAAAAAAATGACAACAAATATAATACAATTTCCATATTTTTTTATACAGTACAAAATTATTATTATACCATTTTAATTTAATAAATGGTCACATTATAATATTGCCTTCAGTAGATAAGCTAAAAAAATAACTAAGTACCATTAACATTAATAAGTGGGTACTTTACTGTTTACATACAAATTTTAAAGAAGATAATACCTTTTTTATGATGCCTATTTTTATTTTATATCTGCATCTATGTCATCAGCCATGATGTATTCATAAATTCTTTTAATCAGTTCTACAGATTTCACTTTAGCCCATCCTTCAGTTTTAGTGATCAATTTTGCTTGGCCATCTTTGATAAACTCTAGAGTTAATTGTTTTAAGGTATCAGCAGAGTGGAGATCAGCCAGTTGTAATGTGTCAATTGCATTTTCAACAGTCAATTTCTTGTGTAGAGCTTCCTCGCATAGACTCTTCAGTCTACTGAGTTGATAATAATCTGCTGCAGCCAGCAACCTTTCTGGTATCTCATCCACCCTTGGAGCCTTGTCGCTGTATATGAAAGTCAAGACTTCTCTTAAAACTTCAGATTCAAGTAGAGATTCAACTATATTAGTTATGCATTCAGTTGTATTATGTTCAAAATGTGCTTTCAATACAGCACTTCGACTGGCTAAAATGGCTTTGTGGACCTTATATTCAACTTCCTCTGCTGATTTTATTGTAACATCAGAAAACAAACCATTGTTTAGTAAGTTCTCAAAATCATTGCTAAGTTGCGCCTCGGGGATGTGGGCGCGATCAACTTTTATATCATTTGTCACCATAAATTGGAATTTCAGTCTGAGACTACCGTCACTCAACAAAAAGGTTTCTTTACCCTCGTAACTAGCAATGTCACGTTTAAACAACGTAGCCAAGTACTGCCATTTATTCGCCTGGACGGTATGATATTCCTTTATAACAATCGATCGCTCTTCGAATCGTTTCAAACATATGGTCAAAATAGACTTCAAAAACACAGGGGTTGGAGACAAATAATAGATTTCAATAATATCATTATCCCTTCCTAGGAATTGCATTTTCAATTGGAATAGTGATTCAGACAGATTTTTGTTCGAATCTTTTGGTTTTTCAGTTCGGAATTCTCGAGTAGTCTTATTTTCTAATAGTATGATAAAATTCGGCACAGTCCATATTATGGTGTTTATCTTGGTCTGGCCCTCGTTACGGGTGGTGTAATTTATATTGGACATGTTCCTAGGAATCTTTGAGTTACAGCAGGCAGCACTGAGCATGAGCACACCAGACCAGAGCACACGACGTATTAAATGCACACACACAACACTAAATAAATTAAATGAAGAATTGAATTGAAGAAGAACTTTGATTGAAGTAGGACTATTGATAAAATATCGATATATCGATATTATTATTTAGAAATATCGATATTTATTACTAATATTTTCTCGAACGATATATCGGTATTTCGTTATTGAAATGTTATTTTAAAAAAATATCGATGGTCGATATTTTTTTAAAATAAATTTTATTTTAATTTTTTTCGTAAATTATTATTTTAATCTACAAAGTGATCGTAAACTTAATCTACTGTACTTCATTTACACTATAATATGTTTTTTCTCTATTCCTAGTTTACTTATTAACTTAAAACGAAATGTAATTTTATATAAATATACCTCTGCGGTATAAAAAATACTATATTCTATGATACGGAGTATCTCCCTACTTTATCGTTATTCTTTGTTGTCACCTATGTTCTCCTATTATCTTCCTCTGTTATGAAAAATTACTGTTTTACTGTAATGTAGCGGTCTGCCACTTATGCGGGAAAAATTATAAAAGCACCGGTGCTTTTATAATTTTTCCCGTTTTTGTAATTTTTTTTATATTTCCGGAAATACAACTAATTTAGCAACCCACAAACACCATCATGCAGTTTAGGACTGTGGATAAAATATCGAAATATTGATGTTTTTATTCGATATATCAAACTCCGATATTGATATATTTAAAAATATCGATATATCGAATATCCGATATTTAAAAAAATATCTATCAACAGCCCTACTTTCAAATGACATTATAGAAGAGGTGTGAATTCTGACGTTGACGTAGGTTACAACCAGTTTACAAGGTCTGATACTATTTTATCTATTTATTTTTTATAAATAATTTTGGACAGCATCAACTAGTCCCAAACTAAGCAGAGCTAGTACTATGGGTACTAGACAATAGATCTTAATATTTATATTATACTTTTTCGTAAATTTAACATAGGTGACAACAAAGAATAACGATAAAGTAGGGAGATACTCCGTATCATAGAATATAGTATTTTTTATACCGCAGAGGTATATTTATATAAAATTACATTTCGTTTTAAGTTAATAAGTAAACTAGGAATAGAGAAAAAACATATTATAGTGTAAATGAAGTACAGTAGATTAAGTTTACGATCACTTTGTAGATTAAAATAATAATTTACGAAAAAAATTAAAATAAAATTTATTTTAAAAAAATATCGACCATCGATATTTTTTTAAAATAACATTTCAATAACGAAATACCGATATATCGTTCGAGAAAATATTAGTAATAAATATCGATATTTCTAAATAATAATATCGATATATCGATATTTTATCAATAGTCCTACTTCAATCAAAGTTCTTCTTCAATTCAATTCTTCATTTAATTTATTTAGTGTTGTGTGTGTGCATTTAATACGTCGTGTGCTCTGGTCTGGTGTGCTCATGCTCAGTGCTGCCTGCTGTAACTCAAAGATTCCTAGGAACATGTCCAATATAAATTACACCACCCGTAACGAGGGCCAGACCAAGATAAACACCATAATATGGACTGTGCCGAATTTTATCATACTATTAGAAAATAAGACTACTCGAGAATTCCGAACTGAAAAACCAAAAGATTCGAACAAAAATCTGTCTGAATCACTATTCCAATTGAAAATGCAATTCCTAGGAAGGGATAATGATATTATTGAAATCTATTATTTGTCTCCAACCCCTGTGTTTTTGAAGTCTATTTTGACCATATGTTTGAAACGATTCGAAGAGCGATCGATTGTTATAAAGGAATATCATACCGTCCAGGCGAATAAATGGCAGTACTTGGCTACGTTGTTTAAACGTGACATTGCTAGTTACGAGGGTAAAGAAACCTTTTTGTTGAGTGACGGTAGTCTCAGACTGAAATTCCAATTTATGGTGACAAATGATATAAAAGTTGATCGCGCCCACATCCCCGAGGCGCAACTTAGCAATGATTTTGAGAACTTACTAAACAATGGTTTGTTTTCTGATGTTACAATAAAATCAGCAGAGGAAGTTGAATATAAGGTCCACAAAGCCATTTTAGCCAGTCGAAGTGCTGTATTGAAAGCACATTTTGAACATAATACAACTGAATGCATAACTAATATAGTTGAATCTCTACTTGAATCTGAAGTTTTAAGAGAAGTCTTGACTTTCATATACAGCGACAAGGCTCCAAGGGTGGATGAGATACCAGAAAGGTTGCTGGCTGCAGCAGATTATTATCAACTCAGTAGACTGAAGAGTCTATGCGAGGAAGCTCTACACAAGAAATTGACTGTTGAAAATGCAATTGACACATTACAACTGGCTGATCTCCACTCTGCTGATACCTTAAAACAATTAACTCTAGAGTTTATCAAAGATGGCCAAGCAAAATTGATCACTAAAACTGAAGGATGGGCTAAAGTGAAATCTGTAGAACTGATTAAAAGAATTTATGAATACATCATGGCTGATGACATAGATGCAGATATAAAATAAAAATAGGCATCATAAAAAAGGTATTATCTTCTTTAAAATTTGTATGTAAACAGTAAAGTACCCACTTATTAATGTTAATGGTACTTAGTTATTTTTTTAGCTTATCTACTGAAGGCAATATTATAATGTGACCATTTATTAAATTAAAATGGTATAATAATAATTTTGTACTGTATAAAAAAATATGGAAATTGTATTATATTTGTTGTCATTTTTTTGTAGTTTTGCATTTTATAATGAAATCTAAAGAAGACTTATTTGTAAATGGATTATTTCGTCCAACCTCTTTTAAAGTTGCTGCATTTTATGACTTATTTGATGAATGGAACAACACCTACACTATGATGTTAAATTGTATACATTTTTTTTTTCAAAACTTGATATCATGATAGAAAACATGGATATTAGAAATGTTCAACTTTATCAGGTCAGAAGTTTACTAGTTAAACTGTTACAGAATTTCAAAAATCCTAAGCTGATGTAAGATTAAACAGACTGATAAATACCTATATCTGTGATCTTCTGTAATTACTAGTTATATTTTTTTATTATTACCTGCACTAAAATTAAGTTTATTATATTTTGGCTAGTTTTTGTTGCAGTTGTACTGAAATAATAATTTAAAACAACTTATTGGTTTCATTCCCTAACCTTTTTAAAAGTTCTGTTCCAACATTTGTTTTTATGTAAATAATAATTGGATGAATTGGTTGTTCTGTATGCATGATAGCCTAGTGGCCTAGTGACATGACCATTGGACTTGGATTGCCAGGTCAAAAGTCTTGAGTTAGAATTGAAGGCATGCACCTTTGACACTATTCACTAGTCTATGTCTATAATACAGCATACTTGTAACAGAGAGGTCAGTGACTTTTAATAACCATATTAATAATTAATTAACACACCCTTAAATAGTGAAGAATATGGTCTTACATAATAACTCTCATTCTGAGAAGAGACCCTCAGAATGAGAGGTATTATATGTATAACACAGTATATGGGTTGATGATGAATAAACAAAGTCTTAAAACTAATAAAATCTAATCTTTTATCTAAATTTAAATAGTAAGATATTAAGAAACAACCATTTTATTACATAAAGTTAACATTCATAAGTCTCCATTTTGCAATTAAACAATGTAATAATTAATTTCACATGGCTTGTAACAAGAAGCACAATATTCTTAAAATTGTACTAATCACAGTGTAGAGGTCAGGAAAAGTGTAGAATAAGAAGGATTATAATAAACAACATATAATTCATCAATCACTCTTCATCA